>OX031008.1:21200000-21846103 GCA_943735925.1 Pollenia amentaria | reverse complement strand
AATCACTACCAAAATTCCATATTTTATATGAATTTTTATATGAAAACATAAAATTGCGTTTTATTCGTTAATTAGACGTCCTAGAGCTTAAAGGATTAAAATCTGTAATCACTACCAAAATTCCATATTTTATATGAAAACATAAAATTGCGTTTTATTCGTTAATTAGACGTCCTAGAGCTTAAAGGATTAAAATCTGTAATCACTACCAAAATTCCATATTTTATATGAATTTTTATATGAAAACATAAAATTGCGTTTTATTCGTTAATTAGACGTCCTAGAGCTTAAAGGATTAAAATCTGTAATCACTACCAAAATTCCATATTTTATCTGAATTTTTATATGAAAACATAAAATTGCGTTTTATTCGTTAATTAGACGTCCTAGAGCTTAAAGGATTAAAATCTGTAATCACTACCAAAATTCCATATTTTATATGAATTTTTATATGAAAACATAAAATTGCGTTTTATTCGTTAATTAGACGTCCTAGAGCTTAAAGGATTAAAATCTGTAATCACTACCAAAATTCCATATTTTATATGAATTTTTATATGAAAACATAAAATTGCGTTTTATTCGTTAATTAGACGTCCTAGAGCTTAAAGGATTAAAATCTGTAATCACTACCAAAATTCCATATTTTATATGAATTTTTATATGAAAACATAAAATTGCGTTTTATTCGTTAATTAGACGTCCTAGAGCTTAACGGACTAAAATCTGTAACCACTACCAAAATTCCATATCTTATATGAATTTTTATATGAAAACATAAAATTGCGTTTTTTTCGTTAATTAGACGTCCTAGAGCTTAACGGACTAAAATCTGTAATCACTACCAAAATTCCATATTTTATATGAATTTTTATATGAAAACATAAAATTGCGTTTTATTCGTTAATTAGACGTCCTAGAGCTTAAAGGATTAAAATCTGTAATCACTACCAAAATTCCATATTTTATATGAATTTTTATATGAAAACATAAAATTGCGTTTTATTCGTTAATTAGACGTCCTAGAGCTTAAAGGATTAAAATCTGTAATCACTACCAAAATTCCATATTTTATATGAATTTTTATATGAAAACATAAAATTGCGTTTTATTCGTTAATTAGACGTCCTAGAGCTTAACGGACTAAAATCTGTAATCACTACCAAAATTCCATATTTTATATGAATTTTTATATGAAAACATAAAATTGCGTTTTTTTCGTTAATTAGACGTCCTAGAGCTTAACGGACTAAAATCTGTAATCACTACCAAAATTCCATATTTTATATGAATTTTTATATGAAAACATAAAATTGCGTTTTATTCGTTAATTAGACGTCCTAGAGCTTAAAGGATTAAAATCTGTAATCACTACCAAAATTCCATATTTTATATGAATTTTTATATGAAAACATAAAATTGCGTTTTATTCGTTAATTAGACGTCCTAGAGCTTAAAGGATTAAAATCTGTAATCACTACCAAAATTCCATATTTTATATGAATTTTTATATGAAAACATAAAATTGCGTTTTATTCGTTAATTAGACGTCCTAGAGCTTAACGGACTAAAATCTGTAATCACTACCAAAATTCCATATTTTATATGAATTTTTATATGAAAACATAAAATTGCGTTTTATTCGTTAATTAGACGTCCTAGAGCTTAACGGACTAAAATCTGTAACCACTACCAAAATTCCATATTTTATATGAATTTTTATATGAAAACATAAAATTGCGTTTTTTTCGTTAATTAGACGTCCTAGAGCTTAACGGACTAAAATCTGTAATCACTACCAAAATTCCATATTTTATATGAATTTTTATATGAAAACATAAAATTGCGTTATATTCGTTAATTAGACGTCCTAGAGCTTAACGGACTAAAATCTGTAATCACTACCAAAATTCCATATTTTATATGAATTTTTATATGAAAACATAAAATTGCGTTTTATTCGTTAATTAGACGTCCTAGAGCTTAACGGACTAAAATCTGTAATCACTACCAAAATTCCATATTTTATATGAATTTTTATATGAAAACATAAAATTGCGTTATATTCGTTAATTAGACGTCCTAGAGCTTAACGGACTAAAATCTGTAATCACTACCAAAATTCCATATTTTATATGAATTTTTATATGAAAACATAAAATTGCGTTTTATTCGTTAATTAGACGTCCTAGAGCTTAACGGACTAAAATCTGTAATCACTACCAAAATTCCATATTTTATATGAATTTTTATATGAAAACATAAAATTGCGTTTTTTTCGTTAATTAGACGTCCTAGAGCTTAACGGACTAAAATCTGTAATCACTACCAAAATTCCATATTTTATATGAAAACATAAAATTGCGTTTTATTCGTTAATTAGACGTCCTAGAGCTTAAAGGATTAAAATCTGTAATCACTACCAAAATTCCATATTTTATATGAATTTTTATATGAAAACATAAAATTGCGTTTTATTCGTTAATTAGACGTCCTAGAGCTTAAAGGATTAAAATCTGTAATCACTACCAAAATTCCATATTTTATCTGAATTTTTATATGAAAACATAAAATTGCGTTTTATTCGTTAATTAGACGTCCTAGAGCTTAACGGATTAAAATCTGTAATCACTACCAAAATTCCATATTTTGTATGAATTTTTATATGAAAACATAAAATTGCGTTTTATTCGTTAATTAGACGTCCTAGAGCTTAAAGGATTAAAATCTGTAATCACTACCAAAATTCCATATTTTATATGAATTTTTATATGAAAACATAAAATTGCGTTTTATTCGTTAATTAGACGTCCTAGAGCTTAAAGGATTAAAATCTGTAATCACTACCAAAATTCCATATTTTATATGAATTTTTATATGAAAACATAAAATTGTGTTTTATTCGTTAATTAGACGTCCTAGAGCTTAAAGGATTAAAAACTGTAATCACTACCAAAATTCCATATTTTGTATGAATTTTTATATGAAAACATAAAATTGCGTTTTATTCGTTAATTAGACGTCCTAGAGCTTAAAGGATTAAAATCTGTAATCACTACCAAAATTCCATATTTTATATGAATTTTTATATGAAAACATAAAATTGTGTTTTATTCGTTAATTAGACGTCCTAGAGCTTAAAGGATTAAAATCTGTAATCACTACCATATTTTATATGAATTTTTATATGAAAACATAAAATTGCGTTTTATTCGTTAATTAGACGTCCTAGAGCTTAAAGGATTAAAATCTGTAATCACTACCAAAATTCAATATTTTATATGAATTTTTATATGAAAACATAAAATTGTGTTTTATTCGTTAATTAGACGTCCTAGAGCTTAAAGGATTAAAATCTGTAATCACTACCAAAATTCCAAATTTTATATGAAAACATAAAATTGCGTTTTATTCGTTAATTAGACGTCCTAGAGCTTAAAGGATTAAAATCTGTAATCACTACCAAAATTCCATATTTTATATGAATTTTTATATGAAAACATAAAATTGCGTTTTATTCGTTAATTAGACGTCCTAGAGCTTAACGGATTAAAATCTGTAATCACTACCAAAATTCCATATTTTATATGAATTTTTATATGAAAACATAAAATTGCGTTTTATTCGTTAATTAGACGTCCTAGAGCTTAAAGGATTAAAATCTGTAATCACTACCAAAATTCCATATTTTATATGAATTTTTATATGAAAACATAAAATTGCGTTTTATTCGTTAATTAGACGTCCTAGAGCTTAAAGGATTAAAATCTGTAATCACTACCAAAATTCCATAATTAGACGTCCTAGAGCTTAAAGGATTAAAATCTGTAATCACTACCAAAATTCCATATTTTGTATGAATTTTTATATGAAAACATAAAATTGCGTTTTATTCGTTAATTAGACGTCCTAGAGCTTAAAGGATTAAAATCTGTAATCACTACCAAAATTCCATATTTTATCTGAATTTTTATATGAAAACATAAAATTGTGTTTTATTCGTTAATTAGACGTCCTAGAGCTTAAAGGATTAAAATCTGTAATCACTACCAAAATTCCATATTTTATATGAATTTTTATATGAAAACATAAAATTGCGTTTTATTCGTTAATTAGACGTCCTAGAGCTTAAAGGATTAAAATCTGTAATCACTACCAAAATTCCATATTTTATATGAATTTTTATATGAAAACATAAAATTGCGTTTTATTCGTTAATTAGACGTCCTAGAGCTTAAAGGATTAAAAATGTAATCACTACCAAAATTCCATATTTTATATGAATTTTTATATGAAAACATAAAATTGCGTTTTATTCGTTAATTAGACGTCCTAGAGCTTAAAGGATTAAAATCTGTAATCACTACCAAAATTCCATATTTTATATGAATTTTTATATGAAAACATAAAATTGCGTTTTATTCGTTAATTAGACGTCCTAGAGCTTAAAGGATTAAAATCTGTAATCACTACCAAAATTCCATATTTTATATGAATTTTTATATGAAAATATAAAATTGCGTTTTATTCGTTAATTAGACGTCCTAGAGCTTAAAGGATTAAAATCTGTAATCACTACCAAAATTCCATATTTTATATGAATTTTTATATGAAAACATAAAATTGCGTTTTATTCGTTAATTAGACGTCCTAGAGCTTAAAGGATTAAAATCTGTAATCACTACCAAAATTCCATATTTTATATGAATTTTTATATGAAAACATAAAATTGTGTTTTATTCGTTAATTAGACGTCCTAGAGCTTAACGGATTAAAATCTGTAATCACTACCAAAATTCCATATTTTATATGAATTTTTATATGAAAACATAAAAATGCGTTTTATTCGTTAATTAGACGTCCTAGAGCTTAACGGATTAAAATCTGTAATCACTACCAAAATTCCATATTTTATATGAATTTTTATATGAAAACATAAAATTGCGTTTTATTCGTTAATTAGACGTCCTAGAGCTTAAAGGATTAAAATCTGTAATCACTACCAAAATTCCATATTTTATCTGAATTTTTATATGAAAACATAAAATTGCGTTTTATTCGTTAATTAGACGTCCTAGAGCTTAAAGGATTAAAATCTGTAATCACTACCAAAATTCCATAATTTATCTGAATTTTTATATGAAAACATAAAATTGCGTTTTATTCGTTAATTAGACGTCCTAGAGCTTAAAGGATTAAAATATGTAATCACTACCAAAATTCCATATTTTATATGAATTTTTATATGAAAACATAAAAATGCGTTTTATTCGTTAATTAGACGTCCTAGAGCTTAACGGATTAAAATCTGTAATCACTACCAAAATTCCATATTTTATATGAATTTTTATATGAAAACATAAAATTGCGTTTTATTCGTTAATTAGACGTCCTAGAGCTTAAAGGATTAAAATCTGTAATCACTACCAAAATTCCATATTTTATATGAATTTTTATATGAAAACATAAAATTGCGTTTTATTCGTGAATTAGACGTCCTAGAGCTTAAAGGATTAAAATCTGTAATCACTACCAAAATTCCATAATTAGACGTCCTAGAGCTTAAAGGATTAAAATCTGTAATCACTACCAAAATTCCATATTTTGTATGAATTTTTATATGAAAACATAAAATTGCGTTTTATTCGTTAATTAGACGTCCTAGAGCTTAACGGATTAAAATCTGTAATCACTACCAAAATTCCATATTTTATATGAATTTTTATATGAAAACATAAAATTGCGTTTTATTCGTTAATTAGACGTCCTAGAGCTTAAAGGATTAAAATCTGTAATCACTACCAAAATTCCATATTTTATATGAATTTTTATATGAAAACATAAAATTGCGTTTTATTCGTGAATTAGACGTCCTAGAGCTTAAAGGATTAAAATCTGTAATCACTACCAAAATTCCATAATTAGACGTCCTAGAGCTTAAAGGATTAAAATCTGTAATCACTACCAAAATTCCATATTTTGTATGAATTTTTATATGAAAACATAAAATTGCGTTTTATTCGTTAATTAGACGTCCTAGAGCTTAAAGGATTAAAATCTGTAATCACTACCAAAATTCCATATTTTATATGAATTTTTATATGAAAACATAAAATTGCGTTTTATTCGTTAATTAGACGTCCTAGAGCTTAAAGGATTAAAATCTGTAATCACTACCAAAATTCCATAATTAGACGTCCTAGAGCTTAAAGGATTAAAATCTGTAATCACTACCAAAATTCCATATTTTGTATGAATTTTTATATGAAAACATAAAATTGCGTTTTATTCGTTAATTAGACGTCCTCGAGCTTAAAGGATTAAAATCTGTAATCACTACCAAAATTCCATATTTTATATGAATTTTTATATGAAAACATAAAATTGTGTTTTATTCGTTAATTAGACGTCCTAGAGCTTAAAGGATTAAAATCTGTAATCACTACCAAAATTCCATATTTTATCTGAATTTTTATATGAAAACATAAAATTGCGTTTTATTCGTTAATTAGACGTCCTAGAGCTTAAAGGATTAAAATCTGTAATCACTACCAAAATTCCATATTTTATATGAATTTTTATATGAAAACATAAAATTGTGTTTTATTCGTTAATTAGACGTCCTAGAGCTTAAAGGATTAAAATCTGTAATCACTACCAAAATTCCATATTTTATCTGAATTTTTATATGAAAACATAAAATTGCGTTTTATTCGTTAATTAGACGTCCTAGAGCTTAAAGGATTAAAATCTGTAATCACTACCAAAATTCCATAATTAGACGTCCTAGAGCTTAAAGGATTAAAATCTGTAATCACTACCAAAATTCCATATTTTGTATGAATTTTTATATGAAAACATAAAATTGCGTTTTATTCGTTAATTAGACGTCCTAGAGCTTAAAGGATTAAAATCTGTAATCACTACCAAAATTCCATATTTTATATGAATTTTTATATGAAAACATAAAATTGTGTTTTATTCGTTAATTAGACGTCCTAGAGCTTAAAGGATTAAAATCTGTAATCACTACCAAAATTCCATATTTTGTATGAATTTTTATATGAAAACATAAAATTGCGTTTTATTCGTTAATTAGACGTCCTAGAGCTTAAAGGATTAAAATCTGTAATCACTACCAAAATTCCATATTTTTTATAATGAAAACATAAAATTGTGTTTTATTCGTTAATTAGACGTCCTAGAGCTTAAAGGATTAAAATCTGTAATCACTACCAAAATTCCATATTTTATCTGAATTTTTATATGAAAACATAAAATTGCGTTTTATTCGTTAATTAGACGTCCTAGAGCTTAAAGGATTAAAATATGTAATCACTACCAAAATTCCATATTTTATATGAATTTTTATATGAAAACATAAAAATGCGTTTTATTCGTTAATTAGACGTCCTAGAGCTTAACGGATTAAAATCTGTAATCACTACCAAAATTCCATATTTTATATGAATTTTTATATGAAAACATAAAATTGCGTTTTATTCGTTAATTAGACGTCCTAGAGCTTAAAGGATTAAAATATGTAATCACTACCAAAATTCCATATTTTATCTGAATTTTTATATGAAAACATAAAATTGCGTTTTATTCGTTAATTAGACGTCCTAGAGCTTAAAGGATTAAAATATGTAATCACTACCAAAATTCCATATTTTATATGAATTTTTATATGAAAACATAAAAATGCGTTTTATTCGTTAATTAGACGTCCTAGAGCTTAACGGATTAAAATCTGTAATCACTACCAAAATTCCATATTTTATATGAATTTTTATATGAAAACATAAAATTGCGTTTTATTCGTTAATTAGACGTCCTAGAGCTTAAAGGATTAAAATATGTAATCACTACCAAAATTCCATATTTTATATGAATTTTTATATGAAAACATAAAAATGCGTTTTATTCGTTAATTAGACGTCCTAGAGCTTAACGGATTAAAATCTGTAATCACTACCAAAATTCCATATTTTATATGAATTTTTATATGAAAACATAAAATTGCGTTTTATTCGTTAATTAGACGTCCTAGAGCTTAAAGGATTAAAATATGTAATCACTACCAAAATTCCATATTTTATATGAATTTTTATATGAAAACATAAAAATGCGTTTTATTCGTTAATTAGACGTCCTAGAGCTTAACGGATTAAAATCTGTAATCACTACCAAAATTCCATATTTTATATGAATTTTTATATGAAAACATAAAATTGCGTTTTATTCGTTAATTAGACGTCCTAGAGCTTAAAGGATTAAAATCTGTAATCACTACCAAAATTCCATATTTTATATGAATTTTTATATGAAAACATAAAATTGCGTTTTATTCGTTAATTAGACGTCCTAGAGCTTAACGGATTAAAATCTGTAATCACTACCAAAATTCCATATTTTATATGAATTTTTATATGAAAACATAAAATTGCGTTTTATTCGTTAATTAGACGTCCTAGAGCTTAAAGGATTAAAATATGTAATCACTACCAAAATTCCATATTTTATATGAATTTTTATATGAAAACATAAAATTGCGTTTTATTCGTTAATTAGACGTCCTAGAGCTTAAAGGATTAAAATATGTAATCACTACCAAAATTCCATATTTTATATGAATTTTTATATGAAAACATAAAAATGCGTTTTATTCGTTAATTAGACGTCCTAGAGCTTAACGGATTAAAATCTGTAATCACTACCAAAATTCCATATTTTATATGAATTTTTATATGAAAACATAAAATTGCGTTTTATTCGTTAATTAGACGTCCTAGAGCTTAAAGGATTAAAATATGTAATCACTACCAAAATTCCATATTTTATATGAATTTTTATATGAAAACATAAAAATGCGTTTTATTCGTTAATTAGACGTCCTAGAGCTTAACGGATTAAAATCTGTAATCACTACCAAAATTCCATATTTTATATGAATTTTTATATGAAAACATAAAATTGCGTTTTATTCGTTAATTAGACGTCCTAGAGCTTAAAGGATTAAAATATGTAATCACTACCAAAATTCCATATTTTATATGAATTTTTATATGAAAACATAAAAATGCGTTTTATTCGTTAATTAGACGTCCTAGAGCTTAACGGATTAAAATCTGTAATCACTACCAAAATTCCATATTTTATATGAATTTTTATATGAAAACATAAAATTGCGTTTTATTCGTTAATTAGACGTCCTAGAGCTTAAAGGATTAAAATCTGTAATCACTACCAAAATTCCATATTTTATATGAATTTTTATATGAAAACATAAAATTGCGTTTTATTCGTTAATTAGACGTCCTAGAGCTTAACGGATTAAAATCTGTAATCACTACCAAAATTCCATATTTTATATGAATTTTTATATGAAAACATAAAATTGCGTTTTATTCGTTAATTAGACGTCCTAGAGCTTAAAGGATTAAAATCTGTAATCACTACCAAAATTCCATATTTTATATGAATTTTTATATGAAAACATAAAATTGCGTTTTATTCGTGAATTAGACGTCCTAGAGCTTAAAGGATTAAAATCTGTAATCACTACCAAAATTCCATATTTTATATGAATTTTTATATGAAAACATAAAATTGCGTTTTATTCGTTAATTAGACGTCCTAGAGCTTAACGGATTAAAATCTGTAATCACTACCAAAATTCCATATTTTATATGAATTTTTATATGAAAACATAAAATTGCGTTTTATTCGTTAATTAGACGTCCTAGAGCTTAAAGGATTAAAATCTGTAATCACTACCAAAATTCCATATTTTATATGAATTTTTATATGAAAACATAAAATTGCGTTTTATTCGTGAATTAGACGTCCTAGAGCTTAAAGGATTAAAATCTGTAATCACTACCAAAATTCCATAATTAGACGTCCTAGAGCTTAAAGGATTAAAATCTGTAATCACTACCAAAATTCCATATTTTGTATGAATTTTTATATGAAAACATAAAATTGCGTTTTATTCGTTAATTAGACGTCCTAGAGCTTAAAGGATTAAAATCTGTAATCACTACCAAAATTCCATATTTTATATGAATTTTTATATGAAAACATAAAATTGCGTTTTATTCGTTAATTAGACGTCCTAGAGCTTAAAGGATTAAAATCTGTAATCACTACCAAAATTCCATATTTTATCTGAATTTTTATATGAAAACATAAAATTGCGTTTTATTCGTTAATTAGACGTCCTAGAGCTTAAAGGATTAAAATCTGTAATCACTACCAAAATTCCATATTTTATATGAATTTTTATATGAAAACATAAAATTGTGTTTTATTCGTTAATTAGACGTCCTAGAGCTTAAAGGATTAAAATCTGTAATCACTACCAAAATTCCATATTTTATATGAATTTTTATATGAAAACATAAAATTGTGTTTTATTCGTTAATTAGACGTCCTAGAGCTTAAAGGATTAAAATCTGTAATCACTACCAAAATTCCATATTTTATATGAATTTTTATATGAAAACATAAAATTGCGTTTTATTCGTTAATTAGACGTCCTAGAGCTTAAAGGATTAAAATCTGTAATCACTACCAAAATTCCATAATTAGACGTCCTAGAGCTTAAAGGATTAAAATCTGTAATCACTACCAAAATTCCATATTTTGTATTAATTTTTATATGAAAACATAAAATTGCGTTTTATTCGTTAATTAGACGTCCTAGAGCTTAAAGGATTAAAATCTGTAATCACTACCAAAATTCCATATTTTATATGAATTTTTATATGAAAACATAAAATTGCGTTTTATTCGTTAATTAGACGTCCTAGAGCTTAAAGGATTAAAATCTGTAATCACTACCAAAATTCCATATTTTATATGAATTTTTATATGAAAACATAAAATTGTGTTTTATTCGTTAATTAGACGTCCTAGAGCTTAAAGGATTAAAATCTGTAATCACTACCAAAATTCCATATTTTATATGAATTTTTATATGAAAACATAAAATTGCGTTTTATTCGTTAATTAGACGTCCTAGAGCTTAAAGGATTAAAATCTGTAATCACTACCAAAATTCCATATTTTATATGAATTTTTATATGAAAACATAAAATTGCGTTTTATTCGTTAATTAGACGTCCTAGAGCTTAAAGGATTAAAATCTGTAATCACTACCAAAATTCCATATTTTATATGAATTTTTATATGAAAACATAAAATTGCGTTTTATTCGTTAATTAGACGTCCTAGAGCTTAAAGGATTAAAATCTGTAATCACTACCAAAATTCCATAATTAGACGTCCTAGAGCTTAAAGGATTAAAATCTGTAATCACTACCAAAATTCCATATTTTGTATGAATTTTTATATGAAAACATAAAATTGCGTTTTATTCGTTAATTAGACGTCCTAGAGCTTAAAGGATTAAAATCTGTAATCACTACCAAAATTCCATATTTTATATGAATTTTTATATGAAAACATAAAATTGCGTTTTATTCGTTAATTAGACGTCCTAGAGCTTAACGGATTAAAATCTGTAATCACTACCAAAATTCCATATTTTATATGAATTTTTATATGAAAACATAAAATTGCGTTTTATTCGTTAATTAGACGTCCTAGAGCTTAAAGGATTAAAATCTGTAATCACTACCAAAATTCCATATTTTATATGAATTTTTATATGAAAACATAAAATTGCGTTTTATTCGTTAATTAGACGTCCTAGAGCTTAAAGGATTAAAATCTGTAATCACTACCAAAATTCCATATTTTATATGAATTTTTATATGAAAACATAAAATTGCGTTTTATTCGTTAATTAGACGTCCTAGAGCTTAAAGGATTAAAATCTGTAATCACTACCAAAATTCCATATTTTATATGAATTTTTATATGAAAACATAAAATTGCGTTTTATTCGTTAATTAGACGTCCTAGAGCTTAAAGGATTAAAATCTGTAATCACTACCAAAATTCCATATTTTATATGAATTTTTATATGAAAACATAAAATTGCGTTTTATTCGTTAATTAGACGTCCTAGAGCTTAAAGGATTAAAAATGTAATCACTACCAAAATTCCATATTTTATATGAATTTTTATATGAAAACATAAAATTGCGTTTTATTCGTTAATTAGACGTCCTAGAGCTTAAAGGCTTAAAATCTGTAATCACTACCAAAATTCCATATTTTATATGAATTTTTATATGAAAACATAAAATTGCGTTTTATTCGTTAATTAGACGTCCTAGAGCTTAAAGGATTAAAATCTGTAATCACTACCAAAATTCCATATTTTATATGAATTTTTATATGAAAACATAAAATTGCGTTTTATTCGTTAATTAGACGTCCTAGAGCTTAAAGGATTAAAATCTGTAATCACTACCAAAATTCCATAATTAGACGTCCTAGAGCTTAAAGGATTAAAATCTGTAATCACTACCAAAATTCCATATTTTGTATGAATTTTTATATGAAAACATAAAATTGCGTTTTATTCGTTAATTAGACGTCCTAGAGCTTAAAGGATTAAAATCTGTAATCACTACCAAAATTCCATATTTTATATGAATTTTTATATGAAAACATAAAATTGTGTTTTATTCGTTAATTAGACGTCCTAGAGCTTAAAGGATTAAAATCTGTAATCACTACCAAAATTCCATATTTTATATGAATTTTTATATGAAAACATAAAATTGCGTTTTATTCGTTAATTAGACGTCCTAGAGCTTAAAGGATTAAAATCTGTAATCACTACCAAAATTCCATATTTTATATGAATTTTTATATGAAAACATAAAATTGCGTTTTATTCGTTAATTAGACGTCCTAGAGCTTAAAGGATTAAAAATGTAATCACTACCAAAATTCCATATTTTATATGAATTTTTATATGAAAACATAAAATTGCGTTTTATTCGTTAATTAGACGTCCTAGAGCTTAAAGGCTTAAAATCTGTAATCACTACCAAAATTCCATATTTTATATGAATTTTTATATGAAAACATAAAATTGCGTTTTATTCGTTAATTAGACGTCCTAGAGCTTAAAGGATTAAAATCTGTAATCACTACCAAAATTCCATATTTTATATGAATTTTTATATGAAAACATAAAATTGCGTTTTATTCGTTAATTAGACGTCCTAGAGCTTAAAGCAAGGCGAATTCATTTTCAGGTGGCGTTGAAAACACTGCTGTGCTACTTTTTTCTTGCATAATTCGTTGTTTACATTTTCTCCCCATAATTATGTAGAAAAATGTCAGAAGTTGTTTATGTTTACATAGTAAACCGAAGTTGTTGAAAACTCAATTTAAAAAAAAACTGTCAAATTGAAATATTTATTATTATAAAAAATAAGTGTTTTATGCCGAAGCTGATTCAAAGAAGAAAATGTGATAAGTAATAAGACTTGCAACGTATGAATTGGGACTTTGTTTCGATGATGTAATGAGCGCCGTTGCTGTGACAGAGGATGTGGTTAATGTTCACCGGCAAGCGGGTTTTGAACTCAGAGGATTTGTGTCGAACTCACGAGAATTTTTGGTTGCAATTAATAACAACAATTATGAAAGCGAAAGCATAGGGTTGGAAAATTTGGACATCGGAAAAAATACTGAGAAGATTTTGGGAATGCGTTGGCGTCCATCTGATGATTGTTTTTGCTACGATTTAAAATTTTTAAGAGTTCCAGAAGCCGTTTTAAAAGGGAGTCGAAAACCAACAAAGGCTGAAATATTTGACCCTTTTGGCTTTCTGGCGAATATAGTCATTAAATCCAAAATTCTTTTACAGGAGTTGTGGAGAAGCAAAACCGATTGAAATTTACGGTAAATGGTATGCATGGTACAAAAGTTTGTATGAAATAAAACACGTTAAGATAGAAAGGTGTTATGGCCAGTCTCTTTTTTTGCCAACCACAAGAATAGAGCTTCATGTTTTTGTAGACGCAAGCGAGCTGGCTTTTGCAGCAGTTGCATATTGGAGAATATGCCATTCTGATAAGATAAATGTTGTTTTTGTTATGGGAAAGGCAAGAAGTGCACCGTTGAAACCACTGTCAATCCCACGTCTTGAGCTACAGGCTGCAGTTCTTGGTATAAGACTTAAGGAGTCAATAGTCACTTCACACGAAATTAGGCCACATGAAATTATATTTTGGTCTGACTCCAAAACCGTCATCAAATGGATTCAGTCCGACTGCAGAACATATAAACAATTTGTTGCACACCGTGTTGCAGAAATATTAGAGTTATCTGATGAAAAAAATTGGCGTTGGTTACCTGGATCACTGAATCCCGCAGACGATGCGACAAGGCCACAAAACTTTTCGGACGCATTTTTAACATCCAGGTGGCTTAATGGTCCAACATTCCTAAAAGACGATTCGGAAATTTGGCCCAAAATACCAAGTGACATTAATGATCATGAAGTTCACTCGGAAAAACGATCCGCCCTTGTTTTTATAATAAATCGAAAGTCATTTGTTCCGTTTAACCAATATTCGAGTTTTTTAAAGTTGGCCCGGATCATGACTTGGGTTCGACGTGCTGTGCAAATTTTTAAGTCATACACTAAAGAAGACTGCAATATTAAATTAATAAATAAACAACAATTGAGCGCTCAAGAAATTGACGAAACGGAACAATACCTATGCAGAGCTGCTCAGCAGGACGTATTTCTTGAGGAGTATAATAGACTGAAAATGAATAAACCAATATCTAAGTCCAGCCAAATTTTTAAGTTGAATCCATTTCTAAGTGAAGACGGTCTATTACGCTTATATGGTCGAATTTATAACGCCACCTGTGTTGATCGTTGTACGAAGGAACAAATTATATTGCCAAAGCAACATATATTGGCTAGGCTTATAGTTAAACAATATCATGAGAAATTTCGACACCAAAACCAAGAATCCGTGTGCGCAGCAATTAGAATAAAATATTGGATACCTTGTCTAAGACAAATAGTTAGGTCCATAAAAAAAAATTGCCAAATATGTAAGAACGCTTATGCCATGCCGAAACCGCCGTTAATGGGACAACACCCTGAAGATAGACTTACGCCATATGTGAGGCCATTTTCCTACACCGGAATGGACTATATGGGTCCCTTTTTAATTTCAATAGGGCGGCGCCAGGAAAAAAGATGGGTTGCTCTCTTTACCTGCTTGTCAACAAGAGCCATTCACCTTGAAATTTCCAGGGACCTCTCGACAGATGCAGTCATACTGTGTATACGGAATTTTGTTAACCGTAGGGGGTGTCCGGTACGAATAAGGTGTGATAGGGGTACAAACTTCGTGGGAGCAAGTAAGGTGGATTTCATTTCTGATGAAACAAGTGTAGCGGACGAATGTTCAAAACGTGGCATACAATGGTTATTTAATACGCCAGCAAATCCATCTGCCGGAGGAGCTTGGGAGCGGATGGTACGCTCAGTGAAAAACGTCATGATCTTTACCTTGAAGGAAAAGGCGCCACAAATGGAAACTTTCCATAGTCTGCTTATAGAGGCTGAAAATTTAATAAATTCGCGCCCATTGACACACCTTCCAATTGACAACTATGAGTGCGAGCCTTTGACTCCTAATCATTTTTTAATGGGATGTCCAAATTTATTGCAAACGCCTGCCGTGCCAGAGAAGATCTGTCTTAGGAAGCAATGGCAAATACTACAACAATTAAAGCAAACCTTCTGGAAGAGATGGGTCTTAGAGTATTTACCGGAATTGACTCGCAGGACTAAGTGGTATAGCCCAGTTAAGCCGATAAAAATATGTGATGTAGTCATTATATGTGATGACAACGAAACACGGGGGCAGTGGAAGCGTGGCTTAGTCGAGGAAGTTTTTGCGGCGGCGGATGGGCAGGTACGCTCGGCTGTGGTTAGAACGGCAATTGGTAAATTAAGACGACCAGCATCTAAGCTGGCGGTACTTGACGTTGGTGGTGAGCCTCCTCGGTAGACTCACGGGGGCCGGAATGTTGTAAACTAATAAATTAATTTTGAATTTATGAAATCGTTATTTTATGTTATACCTGATTAGATTTGATATTTTGTTTTGACGTTTTATTTTATTCATTTATACCCAGTAACTATTCGGTTACTCTTTTTTTTAAGGCGATAATCGCTTGGCGGTAAAATTGGCGGCGGCCATTTTGACTTATTGTTTAAGAAGAAAACTATATAGAAGAGTAAAATAAAACGTCAAAACAAAATATCAAATCTAATCAGGTATAACATAAAATAACGATTTCATAAATTCAAAATTAATTTATTAGTTTACAACAATAAGTGTTGGAAATATTTCTTGACTTCATGTTGAAAAAACTTTTTTATTTTATGAAAACACACTGCATACTTTTCTAACACAACTTATAATTTGCATTGTAAATCAGAAAATCTATTATTTTTTAGGTCTGCTGTTGTTCTTTTTCTGCCTTAATAGCAGCCCTGAGGGCATTCTGCTCTTCATGCATGAGCACAAATTCCTCTTTAATGGGTATTGCCATGATGTGGCCCTGTTGAACCAAGTATCTTATTGAAACGGTGGTCCCACCTAAAATATATCCAAATTATATTGAAACCATTGGCATCATGTAATAAGAAACTTACCTGAAGTGACTACATAATGTCTGGGGATGCTACTTTGTAGCACAAATAAGCGACAGCTCAATGAGCCACCTTTGATAAATAGTGAACTCCGCGCATCCATCCCACTAAGTGATCACGTTCACTGGTATCGAAACATACCAGATTTTTTATTCATAAGCTCAAGTTTATTAAACAAGCCCAACTCAGAGGCTTCACCAAAAAAATCAACCTCTGTTATGGCTGCATATTTAGTGTAAGATTTGTTTGCGCTATCGGGTTCATTTTGAGTCCCATGTTGACAGCGGGTGTTGAAGAAAATTTCATTTTAATAATTTATTATATTTACACCACAACAGGCTTTGTCCATAGGTATTAGTTTTAAATAAACTTGCAATTTTTAAATCACAGAATTTGATAAATGTATTTATTACTGCTCAACTTTTTTCATACTTATGAAGAGAAATGTCACAAGTTGTTTACAATTGAATTCGCCTTGTTTACGTTTTTTGACATACCGACCAACTAAAGCAACAATAAAAAACCCTGTTGTTTTTTCTGTTGTTGACTTGTTGTAGTCTCGCCGCCACCTATAGTAAATTCGCCTTGGCTTAAAGGATTAAAATCTGTAATCACTACCAAAATTCCATATTTTATATAAATTTTTATATGAAAACATAAAATTGCGTTTTATTCGTTAATTAGACGTCCTAGAGCTTAAAGGATTAAAATCTGTAATCACTACCAAAATTCCATATTTTATATGAATTTTTATATGAAAACATAAAATTGCGTTTTATTCGTTAATTAGACGTCCTAGAGCTTAAAGGATTAAAATCTGTAATCACTACCAAAATTCCATATTTTATATGAATTTTTATATGAAAACATAAAATTGCGTTTTATTCGTTAATTAGACGTCCTAGAGCTTAAAGGATTAAAATCTGTAATCACTACCAAAATTCCATATTTTATATGAATTTTTATATGAAAACATAAAATTGCGTTTTATTCGTTAATTAGACGTCCTAGAGCTTAAAGGATTAAAATCTGTAATCACTACCAAAATTCCATATTTTATATGAATTTTTATATGAAAACATAAAATTGCGTTTTATTCGTTAATTAGACGTCCTAGAGCTTAAAGGATTAAAATCTGTAATCACTACCAAAATTCCATATTTTATCTGAATTTTCACTAAAAATTCCATATTTTATATGAATTTTTATATGAAAACATAAAATTGCGTTTTATTCGTTAATTAGACGTCCTAGAGCTTAAAGGATTAAAATCTGTAATCACTACCAAAATTCCATATATTATATGAATTTTTATATGAAAACATAAAATTGCGTTTTATTCGTTAATTAGACGTCCTAGAGCTTAAAGGATTAAAATCTGTAATCACTACCAAAATTCCATATTTTATATGAATTTTTATATGAAAACATAAAATTGCGTTTTATTCGTTAATTAGACGTCCTAGAGCTTAAAGGATTAAAATCTGTAATCACTACCAAAATTCCATATTTTATATGAATTTTTATATGAAAACATAAAATTGCGTTTTATTCGTTAATTAGACGTCCTAGAGCTTAAAGGATTAAAATCTGTAATCACTACCAAAATTCCATAATTTATCTGAATTTTTATATGAAAACATAAAATTGCGTTTTATTCGTTAATTAGACGTCCTAGAGCTTAAAGGATTAAAATCTGTAATCACTACCAAAATTCCATATTTTATATGAATTTTTATATGAAAACATAAAATTGCGTTTTATTCGTTAATTAGACGTCCTAGAGCTTAAAGGATTAAAATCTGTAATCACTACCAAAATTCCATATTTTATATGAATTTTTATATGAAAACATAAAATTGCGTTTTATTCGTTAATTAGACGTCCTAGAGCTTAAAGGATTAAAATCTGTAATCACTACCAAAATTCCATATTTTATATGAATTTTTATATGAAAACATAAAATTGCGTTTTATTCGTTAATTAGACGTCCTAGAGCTTAAAGGATTAAAATCTGTAATCACTACCAAAATTCCATATTTTATATGAATTTTTATATGAAAACATAAAATTGCGTTTTATTCGTTAATTAGACGTCCTAGAGCTTAAAGGATTAAAATCTGTAATCACTACCAAAATTCCATATTTTATATGAATTTTTATATGAAAACATAAAATTGCGTTTTATTCGTTAATTAGACGTCCTAGAGCTTAAAGGATTAAAATCTGTAATCACTACCAAAATTCCATATTTTATATGAATTTTTATATGAAAACATAAAATTGCGTTTTATTCGTTAATTAGACGTCCTAGAGCTTAAAGGATTAAAATCTGTAATCACTACCAAAATTCCATATTTTATATGAATTTTTATATGAAAACATAAAATTGCGTTTTATTCGTTAATTAGACGTCCTAGAGCTTAAAGGATTAAAATCTGTAATCACTACCAAAATTCCATATTTTATATGAATTTTTATATGAAAACATAAAATTGCGTTTTATTCGTTAATTAGACGTCCTAGAGCTTAAAGGATTAAAATCTGTAATCACTACCAAAATTCCATATTTTATATGAATTTTTATATGAAAACATAAAATTGCGTTTTATTCGTTAATTAGACGTCCTAGAGCTTAAAGGATTAAAATCTGTAATCACTACCAAAATTCCATATTTTATATGAATTTTTATATGAAAACATAAAATTGCGTTTTATTCGTTAATTAGACGTCCTAGAGCTTAAAGGATTAAAATCTGTAATCACTACCAAAATTCCATATTTTATATGAATTTTTATATGAAAACATAAAATTGCGTTTTATTCGTTAATTAGACGTCCTAGAGCTTAAAGGATTAAAATCTGTAATCACTACCAAAATTCCATATTTTATATGAATTTTTATATGAAAACATAAAATTGCGTTTTATTCGTTAATTAGACGTCCTAGAGCTTAAAGGATTAAAATCTGTAATCACTACCAAAATTCCATATTTTATATGAATTTTTATATGAAAACATAAAATTGCGTTTTATTCGTTAATTAGACGTCCTAGAGCTTAAAGGATTAAAATCTGTAATCACTACCAAAATTCCATATTTTATATGAATTTTTATATGAAAACATAAAATTGCGTTTTATTCGTTAATTAGACGTCCTAGAGCTTAAAGGATTAAAATCTGTAATCACTACCAAAATTCCATATTTTATATGAATTTTTATATGAAAACATAAAATTGCGTTTTTCGTTAATTAGACGTCCTAGAGCTTAAAGGATTAAAATCTGTAATCACTACCAAAATTCCATATTTTATATGAATTTTTATATGAAAACATAAAATTATATGTAATGAATAACTACAAAATGAAAGCAACAAACACACGAAATTTAAGAGATGAATAAGATGCAGTGTTTTTGTTTACTTAAGCAAAAGAATATGAATACAAACAACTCTGAAACAAAACAACCACTGAATAAATGTCGATTAAGTTCATGGAATAACACATTTATTTTAAAGTCAGTATTGCCAGTTGAATGTAATGAAAAACATTAGGAAAAATAAAAAAAAAACAAAAATTACCATGAAGAGTAAAAGCAACAAGATAAGGAAGTACATTAACATTAAAATAATAAAAAATAATACAAATTTGACTTTGTTTTCAATATAAATTAATTGTTTTTAATGTAAATTTTAAAACTACAAAAAAAATTTAATTTTATTTTCAAAAAAATTTTAGCAATGTTTTTTGCTTGGAAGTACATAAAACAGTTGTTAGGAAAAAAATTTTAATTTAATTTAAAAAATTCTTTACAAATTACATATATTATTGTAAAGGTAACAAAACGGAAAAAATTACATAAATTTACAAAGTGGCAACATTGCTATTTAGTATTAATAAAAAAAAAATGAGATGCTAGGAACACAACTGGGACGAACGACGAATTTTTGGCCGCGAATATTCGTCGTCAAAAATAAAACATATTGGTGTATATGAAAATACACACAATAATAGCGTTCGGCGAAATTCGCATACGCGGCGTCTTTGCAATAGATTTATTTATATTTCATACGCTGGCGAACGACGAACAAATCAGTACTAAGTGACCATATTTGGTTTTAGTTTAGAAGTATTTTAGTAAATAATGTTACTTTTTACTTTAATAATTGTTTTTTTTTTTTTTATTGTATAACATTTAAAATATATATTCAAAGTATTTTGCTATTAAAATAGTTTTTAGTTGTGTTTTTGATTATGTTTTAATTTTTGAGCATTATTTGTTTTAATATGGTCACACTATTTCTCTCTCTTTGCACAAACAGCAATCAACGCTTGAAATATAAAAGCTGCCAGCTATTCGTCGTTATTGTGCTTCATACGACGAATTTACTCAGCGAATTTTACTAAAAAATTCGTCGTTCGTCCCAGTTGTGTTCCTAGCAAGAGAGAGTGAAAACTGTAAAACAAGAGTCGTTTCATTGAACAAAGTTTTTGTGTTTGCCATATGAAACGAAATGTGTTTGCTAGTAACATGAATAAAACAACAGTTTGTTCAGTGGTCTGAAGTTTGTTTGAATACGAACTTCATTGAATAAACATTTCAGTATGTTTATAAATGAATTTATTCATGCAACCCTTTATTAAGGTACGGTCACATATGGCAAATATTAGCCCCAAATATGTTTGCCTTTATTTGGCAAATTTTTTTTCAAAACAATGTAGGTTTCATTTTGTGGTCACACTGCGCACATTTATTTGCTCATATTTGTTTGCTCGAACAGATGTCAAATAGCGGCAAACACACATATTAGCAAACATGTTTTCCATGTGGTCACACTTAAAAAAATATTTGCCGAAGCAAAATATTTGACCAAACTGTCAAAATATATAAATTTATTTGCCAAAACACTATTATACAAATTGTGATGGAAAATATAGAGGCATTTCTTTCAATTAGAGCGTGTTCTATTTTGATCTGACAAACCTATTTATTTACATATATTCTTAAAAAAAACACATTTTTAAATAACTAAAATACAATAAAAAGAGAATATAAATATAAATCAGTAAATAGTTTGCTAATGTGAATGTTTTTAGGTTATGTCAGGTGAAACCAAAAAGGAACGTGTAAAAGTAAAAATGATTAACCTTCTGTAATTGTCAATTTTGACAGACATGTGAAATTACATATGGACTTAACATCTGACAAACCCACACGCAAAATAAATATCGTGTAAAATTGCTTAAACATTTTTGAAAGGTTGAGTTTAAAATCGATTATACATATATGATTTCAGTGTTCTTTTTATATTTCGTAATCCATTTTTGAAATCTTAAAATGGTAATTACTCAAAAAATGGTTTTATTCAATATCTAGCATTTAACCCGCTACTTCGTTAGCATCTCCTTTTCTTTCGTGGACATATTACGCCAAAGTTTATGTTTCTAGGTTTTAACCAGCTACTTTGTAATAGGTACGATTTTCACCTCTTAAACGTTCGAATTTCGAAAATGTACCAAATTTTTATTTGTATTTTTTAGATACGTTATGAATGTGATATAGTTTTTATTTTAATGTTTATTGGTTTAAAAGATAGATGGCATAGCAAAAAAGTTTAAAAATACAAGTTTTACCCGTTTACTCCCCAAAAAGGCCGAATTTCAAAAAAGTACCAAGCACCTGTCCGCTTATTTTTTTTTTATTGAACAACAATAAGTACTAAATTTTTGACTAAAAAAAAATGTTTTGTAAAAAAGTACCAAAAATAGTTACGGTTTTTACCCCTTAAATGTCCGAATTTCGAATAAGTACCAAATTCGTATTTGGATTTTTTAGTTAAGTTTCAAATGTGATATAACCCTTATTTCTATGTTTATAGGTTGAAAAGATAGATGGGGTGACAAAAAGTCCAAAATACAGATTTTACCCGTTTACTCCCTATTTCCCCTTTTTTGTACTTTTTTCTCCCCATTGAAGCATAAAAAAATTTAAATATTGTAGTGGGAGCCCATAATTTAATACGTCTATGTCAATAAATAAAAACAATGTTTTGTAAAAAAGTACCAAAAATAGTTACGCTTTTTACCCCTTAAACGTCCGAATTTCGAAAAAGTGCGAAATTTGTATTTGGATTTTTTAGATAAGTTTCAAATGTGATATAACCCTTATTTCTCTTATTATGGGTTTAAAAGATAGGTGGGGTGACAAAAAAGTACCAAAATACAGGTTTTACCCGTTTACTCCGTTAAAGGGCTGAATTTCCAAAAAGTACCAGACACCTGTCCGCTTATTTTTCTAAAGAACAACGATAAGTATGAAATTTTAGTTTTAGAGATATAAGGTTACCGAATTTACCCGTTTTTACCCCCTAAACATTCGAATTCCAAAAATCCCGTCTTTGTGATCGATTTGGGGAGAGCTAGCCCTGGTCCAAATTTCAAGTTTTTACCTTCAGTCGTTTAGGCTGTGCGATGATGAATCAGTAACGTTACAATTTTATATATATAGATTAGATAACTTTTTTATCTTTGATCCAAGGCAGTAACCGCACGACGATTTGGCTACAACAACAAAAAATACTGAAAATCAAAAACGAATTTAATGTAATTCCAAAATCATGTTTTTTTAATAAATAAATTAGATAAATGTTAAATTTTACAAAAATATTATTACAATACTTTGTGTTTTTTTATTTGATTTTAGTGGTATTTTTTTTTTTAAGTTGTTCCCAACAGCAGTTATTTGCTACTGTTTGCTCTTACAAAATAATTGTAAGAACAAATATTTGTTTGCTTAAAATACAGGCAAATATTTGTTTTTGAGTGGTCACATTAAAAGCATTTTTGTTTGACACCAAACAAATTTATTAGCCCAAAATCAGCTGTTTTCCTGTTTGTCGCAAATAAATATTTTGTGGTCACATTACGGCAAACAAATATTTGACGTTTTTCGGCAAATGTTTGCCATATCTGACCGTACCTTTAGGCATTACGTTGCAAAGTAATCTATTGTGGGATTTACATATCAACGAGGTGAAGAACAAAATGGCTCCGGCCATAGGTATGTATATTTATAAATTCAAAAATAAGCTAAGCAATACCATTAATAACCAAATTAATGATTTATACTGGTCTGATGCAATCACATCTTAATTACTTGTACAGTGTCTATGCTTGTAATAAAAATAATATAGTTCAAAAATCACTACAATGTTTGCAAAATAAGGCATTTAAAATTGTATACAATTCGCCAAGAACTTTTTCAATAGTTTTATTATACAAAAATGTAAGCAAAACTGTGTTACCCGTTCACGGTTTATATGAATACCAGGTTTTATTGTATGTTTATAAGAGTATACATAAAGCAGGTGAACACATAATTCCTTTTTTGCAAAACCAGTCATATTTCTATACGAAAAATATGTCAAATCTTGGGGTTCCAGGGTGCAGATTGGAAAGAACTAAGCAACGTATTGATTATATAGGGGGAAATCTTTATAATAACTTACCTGCTTATTGGAAGTCTATTGAGCGATTATCAAATTTGAAGCAGTAGTAGCTGGTGTTTTATAGAAAAAACACGAAATAAAACCCTAACGACGAACTTACGCCAGCGCTGGCATGTTGGCGTAAGTCCGGCTAGGGCTCGCAGTTTTGGGGTGGTTCTTGCCAACCAATCGATGCCAACTGCTACTACACAAAAAAAATCATGGCAGCCGTGTTATACCCACTTTTTGCCCTCCCACTTGAAATCCATTCGGACTTCACCGTGATGATCTGGAAAAACAAATTGCGATCATCCCAAAATTTGCCTTGTTCCCTTTAGTCCATCACCCTCCTATTGTTAGTACCCTGTGAGCTTATCTAATCATTATTTTAACTAAAACGATTCATAATTTCAAAAAACAATTCATTGTTACAATTATAATTCATTGAAAAATCGGTTGACTTTAAAACATTATTTAACAATCATAAATAAAAAAAAATTTATGAAAAAGAATCATCTAACACAAAATAAATATCGCTTTTCAATTAAAAAAGAAAAATGATATTCAAAGGAAAGATTTATCTATTATTAGATATTATTTATCTATTTATTTATTTATTTTCAGGTGTTCACCTCCGGGTGCCGTCTGTCCGTCACGTGTCCTCCCTAATTCCTGTTTTGGGTAAGTCTTATTTAAAACCATAAAAACCATATATATATACTTTTTTTTAAATTGTTTTTTCTCTGTTAAGGAAAACAGATTTTACCCCAGGGCAACTAACCCTACGATGTCTAACAGGGTGAGCTCAACCCTTAAACTTAGGCGCACCTGCTCTAAATTCTCAGCTAGGGACTGGCTTAAGGTAACGCCATTATTGTGTTTCCCCTATGCACATAACAAAAAAAAAACATATAAATATATAAATAAAATTTATATTCGGTCCGTTTCAGTTTTCCGTCGTATACATCTGCGTCAAACGAGTTGGCAGAATACCTGACCTCGGAACGTGCGATGCTGCGCCAAAGCAATGGTGGTAGTTCCCACGAAGGATGTGGTAGCGAGGATGTGTGGCTTATTTTTATTTTAATCGTTTCAGATTTTAAAATGTTGTTTAAACGTATTTGTTTTTAGATTTTATAAATTGTTTCAAAATTTTAGTTTCACTTTATTTTAGCATTAAGATGTTGAATTACGCAAACTTTTGTTTTCATTTTTAATTTTTTATTTAAAATTTTTAGTCTTAAGCTGTGTACGTATTTAAAACTGTAGCTTTAAGTTTTATGATGTAGTTTTAATTATTGCATTTTGTTATAGGTCTTGAATCTTTACAATTTTATTTCATATTTTGCTATATATTTGCACATTTCAATAAAAAAATCATTTATTTAAAATCTTTTGATAATTTTCTTTTTATTTTACTTTTTTAAATGGAATTGTCTTTGTTTCTTTACTCAGCCACTTTCAACTCAACCACTAATGCTACCACTTACCATATCTTTTATCGTCCAGGGCGAAAATTAAAAAAGGGGCGACATATTGCTCGGTCGAGCAAAATGTCGGATTTTTACATTTTTTTCTTTATTTTTCAACCAGCCAATTTTCAGCTATTAAATTTGCAATTGTTTGTCTGTTTGTTTACCCTTTTTCCAAATTCTTCTTCTTTATTTATCAATATTCCCCTCTCTCTTTCTCTTTCAATTTTAATCCCTTTTTTATTTCCAATGCTGGCATAGCTAACTAATACTTACTACTTAACTCTCTAATGAAAAAATACTTATGTAGCTTAATGGAAACGCTTCTTTTGTAAATATATACATATGTTACTATTATTTATGCACTTGATAAATATAAAATTAGTTTTGTATATTGTACTGTTAAGATATTTTTGCCAACTTGCCTCAAAAATGCCCTCATTCCGCTGAGGCTTATATTTTAAAATGTATAAATTTTGTACAATTATAATTTTAATAAAGAAAATCGAGAAAAAAAAGAAAAAAAAATTTTATGCTGAGCAGAAAAAAGCGTGTAGGAGGTAGCGGGTAAAAAAATGTAAAACGCTTACTAGTTGGTTATGGGTTTTCAAGCGTTTTTTAGATAAAAAGCTTAACAACATACGGTGAGCGAGGACTGTGGGCAATAATTAATAGGCTGAAAAAAACCCCGCTTCAAAATCTACAAGATTAAGCTAAACCGATTTCAAACGCTTAAGTGGTTCTGGAGTTATAGCGTTTTTGCTAAAATCTTTACGCGAAATTCACCTACTACTTGATTCTGTTCTCCGGTTACCTCAAAATAATTTCAGTGAAATTTACGAAAGTAATTTGAGTTAAATTTCAAAACGCTTTTAGATTAACGCTTGAAAATTTTATGCTGAGCAGAAAAAAGCGTGTAGGAGGTAGCGGGTAAAAAAATGTAAAACGCTTACTAGTTGGTTATGGGTTTTCAAGCGTTTTTTAGATAAAAAGCTTAACAACATACGGTGAGCGAGGACTGTGGGCAATTATTAATAGGCTGGAAAAAACCCCGCTTCAAAATCTACAAGATTAAGCTAAACCGATTTCAAACGCTTAAGTAGTTCTGGAGTTATAGCGTTTTTGCTAAAATCTTTACGCGAAATTCACCTGCTACTTGATTCTGTTCTCCGGTTACCTCAAAATAATTTCAGTGAAAATTACGAAAGTAATTTGAGTTAAATTTCAAAACGCTTTTAGATTAACGCTTGAAAATTTTATGCTGAGCAGAAAAAAGCGTGTAGGAGGTAGCGGGTAAAAAAATGTAAAACGCTTACTAGTTGGTTATGGGTTTTCAAGCGTTTTTTAGATAAAAAGCTTAACAACATACGGTGAGCGAGGACTGTGGGCAATAATTCATAGGCTGAAAAAAAACCCCGCCTCAAAATCTACAAGAGTAAGCTAAACCGATTTCAAACGCTTAAGTAGTTCTGGAGTTATAGCGTTTTTGCTAAAATCTTTACGCGAAATTCACCTGCTACCTGATTCTGTTCTCCGGTTACCTCAAAATAATTTCAGTGAAAATTACGAAAGTAATTTGAGTTAAATTTCAAAACGCTTTTAGATTAACGCTTGAAAATTTTATGCTGAGCAGAAAAAAGCGTGTAGGAGGTAGCGGGTAAAAAAATGTAAAACGCTTACTAGTTGGTTATGGGTTTTCAAGCGTTTTTTAGATAAAAAGCTTAACAACATACGGTGAGCGAGGACTGTGGGCAATAATTCATAGGCTGAAAAAAAACCCCGCCTCAAAATCTACAAGAGTAAGCTAAACCGATTTCAAACGCTTAAGTAGTTCTGGAGTTATAGCGTTTTTGCTAAAATCTTTACGCGAAATTCACCTGCTACTTGATTCTGTTCTCCGGTTACCTCAAAATAATTTCAGTGAAAATTACGAAAGTAATTTGAGTTAAATTTCAAAACGCTTTTAGATTAACGCTTGAAAATTTTATGCTGAGCAGAAAAAAGCGTGTAGGAGGTAGCGGGTAAAAAAATGTAAAACGCTTACTAGTTGGTTATGGGTTTTCAAGCGTTTTTTAGATAAAAAGCTTAACAACATACGGTGAGCGAGGACTGTGGGCAATAATTAATAGGCTGAAAAAAACCCCGCTTCAAAATCTACAAGATTAAGCTAAACCGATTTCAAACGCTTAAGTGGTTCTGGAGTTATAGCGTTTTTGCTAAAATCTTTACGCGAAATTCACCTACTACTTGATTCTGTTCTCCGGTTACCTCAAAATAATTTCAGTGAAAATTACGAAAGTAATTTGAGTTAAATTTCAAAACGCTTTTAGATTAACGCTTGAAAATTTTATGCTGAGCAGAAAAAAGCGTGTAGGAGGTAGCGGGTAAAAAAATGTAAAACGCTTACTAGTTGGTTATGGGTTTTCAAGCGTTTTTTAGATAAAAAGCTTAACAACATACGGTGAGCGAGGACTGTGGGCAATAATTAATAGGCTGAAAAAAAAACCCGCTTCAAAATCTACAAGATTAAGCTAAACCGATTTCAAACGCTTCAGTAGTTCTGGAGTTATAGCGTTTTTGCTAAAATCTTTACGCGAAATTCACCTACTACTTGATTCTGTTCTCCGGTTACCTCAAAATAATTTCAGTGAAAATTACGAAAGTAATTTGAGTTAAATTTCAAAACGCTTTTAGATTAACGCTTGAAAATTTTATGCTGAGCAGAAAAAAGCGTGTAGGAGGTAGCGGGTAAAAAAATGTAAAACGCTTACTAGTTGGTTATGGGTTTTCAAGCGTTTTTTAGATAAAAAGCTTAACAACATACGGTGAGCGAGGACTGTGGGCAATAATTAATAGGCTGAAAAAAAAACCCGCTTCAAAATCTACAAGATTAAGCTAAACCGATTTCAAACGCTTCAGTAGTTCTGGAGTTATAGCGTTTTTGCTAAAATCTTTACGCGAAATTCACCTACTACTTGATTCTGTTCTCCGGTTACCTCAAAATAATTTCAGTGAAAATTACGAAAGTAATTTGAGTTAAATTTCAAAACGCTTTTAGATTAACGCTTGAAAATTTTATGCTGAGCAGAAAAAAGCGTGTAGGAGGTAGCGGGTAAAAAAATGTAAAACGCTTACTAGTTAGTTATGGGTTTTCAAGCGTTTTTTAGATAAAAAGCTTAACAACATACGGTGAGCGAGGACTGTGGGCAATAATTAATAGGGTGAAAAAAACCCCGCTTCAAAATCTACAAGATTAAGCTAAACCGATTTCAAACGCTTCAGTAGTTCTGGAGTTATAGCGTTTTTGCTAAAATCTTTACGCGAAATTCACCTACTACTTGATTCTGTTCTCCGGTTACCTCAAAATAATTTCAGTGATAATTACGAAAGTAATTTGAGTCAAATTTTAAAACGCTTTTAGATAAACGCTTGAAAATTTTATGCTGAGCAGAAAAAAGCGTGTAGGAGGTAGCGGGTAAAAAAATGTAAAACGCTTACTAGTTAGTTATGGGTTTTCAAGCGTTTTTTAGATAAAAAGCTTAACAACATACGGTGAGCGAGGACTGTGGGCAATAATTAATAGGCTGAAAGAAAACCCCGCTTCAAAATCTACAAGATTAAGCTAAACCGATTTCAAACGCTTAAGTAGTTCTGGAGTTATAGCGTTTTTGCTAAAATCTTTACGCGAAATTCACCTACTACTTGATTCTGTTCTCCGGTTACCTCAAAATAATTTCAGTGATAATTACGAAAGTAATTTGAGTTACATTTTAAAACGCTTTTAGATAAACGCTTGAAAATTTTATGCTGAGCAGAAAAAAGCGTGTAGGAGGTAGCGGGTAAAAAAATGTAAAACGCTTACTAGTTAGTTATGGGTTTTCAAGCGTTTTTTAGATAAAAAGCTTAACAACATACGGTGAGCGAGGACTGTGGGCAATAATTAATAGGCTGAAAGAAAACCCCGCTTCAAAATCTACAAGATTAAGCTAAACCGATTTCAAACGCTTAAGTAGTTCTGGAGTTATAGCGTTTTTGCTAAAATCTTTACGCGAAATTCACCTACTACTTGATTCTGTTCTCCGGTTACCTCAAAATAATTTCAGTGATAATTACGAAAGTAATTTGAGTTACATTTTAAAACGCTTTTAGATAAACGCTTGAAAATTTTATGCTGAGCAGAAAAAAGCGTGTAGGAGGTAGCGGGTAAAAAAATGTAAAACGCTTACTAGTTAGTTATGGGTTTTCAAGCGTTTTTTAGATAAAAAGCTTAACAACATACGGTGAGCGAGGACTGTGGGCAATAATTAATAGGCTGAAAGAAAACCCCGCTTCAAAATCTACAAGATTAAGCTAAACCGATTTCAAACGCTTAAGTAGTTCTGGAGTTATAGCGTTTTTGCTAAAATCTTTACGCGAAATTCACCTACTACTTGATTCTGTTCTCCGGTTACCTCAAAATAATTTCAGTGATAATTACGAAAGTAATTTGAGTTAAATTTTAAAACGCTTTTAGATAAACGCTTGAAAGTTTTATGCTGAGCAGAAAAAAGCGTGTAGGAGGTAGCGGGTAAAAAAATGTAAAACGCTTACTAGTTGGTTATGGGTTTTCAAGCGTTTTTTAGATAAAAAGCTTAACAAAATACGGTGAGCGAGGACTGTGGGCAATAATTAATAGGCTGAAAGAAAACCCCGCTTCAAAATCTACAAGATTTAGCTAAACCGATTTCAAACGCTTAAGTAGTTCTGGAGTTATAGCGTTTTTGCTAAAATCTTTACGCGAAATTCACCTACTACTTGATTCTGTTCTCCGGTTACCTCAAAATAATTTCAGTGATAATTACGAAAGTAATTTGAGTTACATTTTAAAACGCTTTTAGATAAACGCTTGAAAATTTTATGCTGAGCAGAAAAAAGCGTGTAGGAGGTAGCGGGTAAAAAAATGTAAAACGCTTACTAGTTAGTTATGGGTTTTCAAGCGTTTTTTAGATAAAAAGCTTAACAACATACGGTGAGCGAGGACTGTGGGCAATAATTAATAGGCTGAAAAAAACCCCGCTTCAAAATCTACAAGATTAAGCTAAACCGATTTCAAACGCTTAAGTAGTTCTGGAGTTATAGCGTTTTTGCTAAAATCTTTACGCGAAATTCACCTACTACTTGATTCTGTTCTCCGGTTACCTCAAAATAATTTCAGTGAAAATTACGAAAGTAATTTGAGTTAAATTTTATGCTGAGCAGAAAAAAGCGTGTAAGAGGTAGCGGGTAAAAAAATGTAAAACGCTTACTAGTTGGTTATGGGTTTTCAAGCGTTTTTTAGATAAAAAGCTTAACAACATACGGTGAGCGAGGACTGTGGGCAATAATTAATAGGCTGAAAGAAAACCCCGCTTCAAAATCTACAAGATTAAGCTAAACCGATTTCAAACGCTTAAGTAGTTCTGGAGTTATAGCGTTTTTGCTAAAATCTTTACGCGAAATTCACCTACTACTTGATTCTGTTCTCCGGTTACCTCAAAATAATTTCAGTGATAATTACGAAAGTAATTTGAGTTACATTTTAAAACGCTTTTAGATAAACGCTTGAAAATTTTATGCTGAGCAGAAAAAAGCGTGTAGGAGGTAGCGGGTAAAAAAATGTAAAACGCTTACTAGTTAGTTATGGGTTTTCAAGCGTTTTTTAGATAAAAAGCTTAACAACATACGGTGAGCGAGGACTGTGGGCAATAATTAATAGGCTGAAAGAAAACCCCGCTTCAAAATCTACAAGATTAAGCTAAACCGATTTCAAACGCTTAAGTAGTTCTGGAGTTATAGCGTTTTTGCTAAAATCTTTACGCGAAATTCACCTACTACTTGATTCTGTTCTCCGGTTACCTCAAAATAATTTCAGTGAAAATTACGAAAGTAATTTGAGTTAAATTTTATGCTGAGCAGAAAAAAGCGTGTAAGAGGTAGCGGGTAAAAAAATGTAAAACGCTTACTAGTTGGTTATGGGTTTTCAAGCGTTTTTTAGATAAAAAGCTTAACAACATACGGTGAGCGAGGACTGTGGGCAATAATTAATAGGCTGAAAGAAAACCCCGCTTCAAAATCTACAAGATTAAGCTAAACCGATTTCAAACGCTTAAGTAGTTCTGGAGTTATAGCGTTTTTGCTAAAATCTTTACGCGAAATTCACCTACTACTTGATTCTGTTCTCCGGTTACCTCAAAATAATTTCAGTGATAATTACGAAAGTAATTTGAGTTACATTTTAAAACGCTTTTAGATAAACGCTTGAAAATTTTATGCTGAGCAGAAAAAAGCGTGTAGGAGGTAGCGGGTAAAAAAATGTAAAACGCTTACTAGTTAGTTATGGGTTTTCAAGCGTTTTTTAGATAAAAAGCTTAACAACATACGGTGAGCGAGGACTGTGGGCAATAATTAATAGGCTGAAAAAAACCCCGCTTCAAAATCTACAAGATTAAGCTAAACCGATTTCAAACGCTTAAGTAGTTCTGGAGTTATAGCGTTTTTGCTAAAATCTTTACGCGAAATTCACCTACTACTTGATTCTGTTCTCCGGTTACCTCAAAATAATTTCAGTGAAAATTACGAAAGTAATTTGAGTTAAATTTTATGCTGAGCAGAAAAAAGCGTGTAAGAGGTAGCGGGTAAAAAAATGTAAAACGCTTACTAGTTGGTTATGGGTTTTCAAGCGTTTTTTAGATAAAAAGCTTAACAACATACGGTGAGCGAGGACTGTGGGCAATAATTAATAGGCTGAAAGAAAACCCCGCTTCAAAATCTACAAGATTAAGCTAAACCGATTTCAAACGCTTAAGTAGTTCTGGAGTTATAGCGTTTTTGCTAAAATCTTTACGCGAAATTCACCTACTACTTGATTCTGTTCTCCGGTTACCTCAAAATAATTTCAGTGATAATTACGAAAGTAATTTGAGTTACATTTTAAAACGCTTTTAGATAAACGCTTGAAAATTTTATGCTGAGCAGAAAAAAGCGTGTAGGAGGTAGCGGGTAAAAAAATGTAAAACGCTTACTAGTTAGTTATGGGTTTTCAAGCGTTTTTTAGATAAAAAGCTTAACAACATACGGTGAGCGAGGACTGTGGGCAATAATTAATAGGCTGAAAAAAACCCCGCTTCAAAATCTACAAGATTAAGCTAAACCGATTTCAAACGCTTAAGTAGTTCTGGAGTTATAGCGTTTTTGCTAAAATCTTTACGCGAAATTCACCTACTACTTGATTCTGTTCTCCGGTTACCTCAAAATAATTTCAGTGAAAATTACGAAAGTAATTTGAGTTAAATTTTATGCTGAGCAGAAAAAAGCGTGTAAGAGGTAGCGGGTAAAAAAATGTAAAACGCTTACTAGTTGGTTATGGGTTTTCAAGCGTTTTTTAGATAAAAAGCTTAACAACATACGGTGAGCGAGGACTGTGGGCAATAATTAATAGGCTGAAAAAAACCCCGCTTCAAAATCTACAAGATTAAGCTAAACCGATTTCAAACGCTTAAGTGGTTCTGGAGTTATAGCGTTTTTGCTAAAATCTTTACGCGAAATTCACCTACTACTTGATTCTGTTCTCCGGTTACCTCAAAATAATTTCAGTGATAATTACGAAAGTAATTTGAGTTAAATTTTAAAACGCTTTTAGATAAACGCTTGAAAGTTTTATGCTGAGCAGAAAAAAGCGTGTAGGAGGTAGCGGGTAAAAAAATGTAAAACGCTTACTAGTTGGTTATGGGTTTTCAAGCGTTTTTTAGATAAAAAGCTTAACAAAATACGGTGAGCGAGGACTGTGGGCAATAATTAATAGGCTGAAAGAAAACCCCGCTTCAAAATCTACAAGATTAAGCTAAACCGATTTCAAACGCTTAAGTAGTTCTGGAGTTATAGCGTTTTTGCTAAAATCTTTACGCGAAATTCACCTACTACTTGATTCTGTTCTCCGGTTACCTCAAAATAATTTCAGTGATAATTACGAAAGTAATTTGAGTTACATTTTAAAACGCTTTTAGATAAACGCTTGAAAATTTTATGCTGAGCAGAAAAAAGCGTGTAGGAGGTAGCGGGTAAAAAAATGTAAAACGCTTACTAGTTAGTTATGGGTTTTCAAGCGTTTTTTAGATAAAAAGCTTAACAACATACGGTGAGCGAGGACTGTGGGCAATAATTAATAGGCTGAAAAAAACCCCGCTTCAAAATCTACAAGATTAAGCTAAACCGATTTCAAACGCTTAAGTAGTTCTGGAGTTATAGCGTTTTTGCTAAAATCTTTACGCGAAATTCACCTACTACTTGATTCTGTTCTCCGGTTACCTCAAAATAATTTCAGTGAAAATTACGAAAGTAATTTGAGTTAAATTTTATGCTGAGCAGAAAAAAGCGTGTAAGAGGTAGCGGGTAAAAAAATGTAAAACGCTTACTAGTTGGTTATGGGTTTTCAAGCGTTTTTTAGATAAAAAGCTTAACAACATACGGTGAGCGAGGACTGTGGGCAATAATTAATAGGCTGAAAGAAAACCCCGCTTCAAAATCTACAAGATTAAGCTAAACCGATTTCAAACGCTTAAGTAGTTCTGGAGTTATAGCGTTTTTGCTAAAATCTTTACGCGAAATTCACCTACTACTTGATTCTGTTCTCCGGTTACCTCAAAATAATTTCAGTGATAATTACGAAAGTAATTTGAGTTACATTTTAAAACGCTTTTAGATAAACGCTTGAAAATTTTATGCTGAGCAGAAAAAAGCGTGTAGGAGGTAGCGGGTAAAAAAATGTAAAACGCTTACTAGTTAGTTATGGGTTTTCAAGCGTTTTTTAGATAAAAAGCTTAACAACATACGGTGAGCGAGGACTGTGGGCAATAATTAATAGGCTGAAAGAAAACCCCGCTTCAAAATCTACAAGATTAAGCTAAACCGATTTCAAACGCTTAAGTAGTTCTGGAGTTATAGCGTTTTTGCTAAAATCTTTACGCGAAATTCACCTACTACTTGATTCTGTTCTCCGGTTACCTCAAAATAATTTCAGTGAAAATTACGAAAGTAATTTGAGTTAAATTTTATGCTGAGCAGAAAAAAGCGTGTAAGAGGTAGCGGGTAAAAAAATGTAAAACGCTTACTAGTTGGTTATGGGTTTTCAAGCGTTTTTTAGATAAAAAGCTTAACAACATACGGTGAGCGAGGACTGTGGGCAATAATTAATAGGCTGAAAGAAAACCCCGCTTCAAAATCTACAAGATTAAGCTAAACCGATTTCAAACGCTTAAGTAGTTCTGGAGTTATAGCGTTTTTGCTAAAATCTTTACGCGAAATTCACCTACTACTTGATTCTGTTCTCCGGTTACCTCAAAATAATTTCAGTGATAATTACGAAAGTAATTTGAGTTACATTTTAAAACGCTTTTAGATAAACGCTTGAAAATTTTATGCTGAGCAGAAAAAAGCGTGTAGGAGGTAGCGGGTAAAAAAATGTAAAACGCTTACTAGTTAGTTATGGGTTTTCAAGCGTTTTTTAGATAAAAAGCTTAACAACATACGGTGAGCGAGGACTGTGGGCAATAATTAATAGGCTGAAAAAAACCCCGCTTCAAAATCTACAAGATTAAGCTAAACCGATTTCAAACGCTTAAGTAGTTCTGGAGTTATAGCGTTTTTGCTAAAATCTTTACGCGAAATTCACCTACTACTTGATTCTGTTCTCCGGTTACCTCAAAATAATTTCAGTGAAAATTACGAAAGTAATTTGAGTTAAATTTTATGCTGAGCAGAAAAAAGCGTGTAAGAGGTAGCGGGTAAAAAAATGTAAAACGCTTACTAGTTGGTTATGGGTTTTCAAGCGTTTTTTAGATAAAAAGCTTAACAACATACGGTGAGCGAGGACTGTGGGCAATAATTAATAGGCTGAAAGAAAACCCCGCTTCAAAATCTACAAGATTAAGCTAAACCGATTTCAAACGCTTAAGTAGTTCTGGAGTTATAGCGTTTTTGCTAAAATCTTTACGCGAAATTCACCTACTACTTGATTCTGTTCTCCGGTTACCTCAAAATAATTTCAGTGATAATTACGAAAGTAATTTGAGTTACATTTTAAAACGCTTTTAGATAAACGCTTGAAAATTTTATGCTGAGCAGAAAAAAGCGTGTAGGAGGTAGCGGGTAAAAAAATGTAAAACGCTTACTAGTTAGTTATGGGTTTTCAAGCGTTTTTTAGATAAAAAGCTTAACAACATACGGTGAGCGAGGACTGTGGGCAATAATTAATAGGCTGAAAAAAACCCCGCTTCAAAATCTACAAGATTAAGCTAAACCGATTTCAAACGCTTAAGTAGTTCTGGAGTTATAGCGTTTTTGCTAAAATCTTTACGCGAAATTCACCTACTACTTGATTCTGTTCTCCGGTTACCTCAAAATAATTTCAGTGAAAATTACGAAAGTAATTTGAGTTAAATTTTATGCTGAGCAGAAAAAAGCGTGTAAGAGGTAGCGGGTAAAAAAATGTAAAACGCTTACTAGTTGGTTATGGGTTTTCAAGCGTTTTTTAGATAAAAAGCTTAACAACATACGGTGAGCGAGGACTGTGGGCAATAATTAATAGGCTGAAAAAAACCCCGCTTCAAAATCTACAAGATTAAGCTAAACCGATTTCAAACGCTTAAGTGGTTCTGGAGTTATAGCGTTTTTGCTAAAATCTTTACGCGAAATTCACCTACTACTTGATTCTGTTCTCCGGTTACCTCAAAATAATTTCAGTGAAAATTACGAAAGTAATTTAAGTTAAATTTCAAAACGCTTTTAGATTAACGCTTGAAAATTTTATGCTGAGCAGAAAAAAGCGTGTAGGAGGTAGCGGGTAAAAAAATGTAAAACGCTTACTAGTTGGTTATGGGTTTTCAAGCGTTTTTTAGATAAAAAGCTTAACAACATACGGTGAGCGAGGACTGTGGGCAATAATTAATAGGCTGAAAAAAACCCCGCTTCAAAATCTACAAGATTAAGCTAAACCGATTTCAAACGCTTAAGTAGTTCTGGAGTTATAGCGTTTTTGCTAAAATCTTTACGCGAAATTCACCTACTACTTGATTCTGTTCTCCGGTTACCTCAAAATAATTTCAGTGAAAATTACGAAAGTAATTTAAGTTAAATTTCAAAACGCTTTTAGATTAACGCTTGAAAATTTTATGCTGAGCAGAAAAAAGCGTGTAGGAGGTAGCGGGTAAAAAAATGTAAAACGCTTACTAGTTGGTTATGGGTTTTCAAGCGTTTTTTAGATAAAAAGCTTAACAACATACGGTGAGCGAGGACTGTGGGCAATAATTAATAGGCTGAAAAAAACCCCGCTTCAAAATCTACAAGATTAAGCTAAACCGATTTCAAACGCTTAAGTAGTTCTGGAGTTATAGCGTTTTTGCTAAAATCTTTACGCGAAATTCACCTACTACTTGATTCTGTTCTCCGGTTACCTCAAAATAATTTCAGTGAAAATTACGAAAGTAATTTAAGTTAAATTTCAAAACGCTTTTAGATTAACGCTTGAAAATTTTATGCTGAGCAGAAAAAAGCGTGTAGGAGGTAGCGGGTAAAAAAATGTAAAACGCTTACTAGTTGGTTATGGGTTTTCAAGCGTTTTTTAGATAAAAAGCTTAACAACATACGGTGAGCGAGGACTGTGGGCAATAATTAATAGGCTGAAAAAAACCCCGCTTCAAAATCTACAAGATTAAGCTAAACCGATTTCAAACGCTTAAGTGGTTCTGGAGTTATAGCGTTTTTGCTAAAATCTTTACGCGAAATTCACCTACTACTTGATTCTGTTCTCCGGTTACCTCAAAATAATTTCAGTGAAAATTACGAAAGTAATTTAAGTTAAATTTCAAAACGCTTTTAGATTAACGCTTGAAAATTTTATGCTGAGCAGAAAAAAGCGTGTAGGAGGTAGCGGGTAAAAAAATGTAAAACGCTTACTAGTTGGTTATGGGTTTTCAAGCGTTTTTTAGATAAAAAGCTTAACAACATACGGTGAGCGAGGACTGTGGGCAATAATTAATAGGCTGAAAAAAACCCCGCTTCAAAATCTACAAGATTAAGCTAAACCGATTTCAAACGCTTAAGTAGTTCTGGAGTTATAGCGTTTTTGCTAAAATCTTTACGCGAAATTCACCTACTACTTGATTCTGTTCTCCGGTTACCTCAAAATAATTTCAGTGAAAATTACGAAAGTAATTTGAGTTAAATTTCAAAACGCTTTTAGATTAACGCTTGAAAATTTTATGCTGAGCAGAAAAAAAAACGCTTACAAGTTGGTTATGGGTTTTCAAGCGTTTTTTAGATAAAAAGCTTAACAACATACGGTGAGCGAGGACTGTGGGCAATAATTAATAGGCTGAAAGAAAACCCCGCTTCAAAATCTACAAGATTAAGCTAAACCGATTTCAAACGCTTAAGTAGTTCTGGAGTTATAGCGTTTTTGCTAAAATCTTTACGCGAAATTCACCTACTACTTGATTCTGTTCTCCGGTTACCTCAAAATAATTTCAGTGAAAATTACGAAAGTAATTTGAGTTAAATTTCAAAACGCTTTTAGATTAACGCTTGAAAATTTTATGCTGAGCAGAAAAAAGCGTGTAGGAGGTAGCGGGTAAAAAATGTAAAACGCTTACTAGTTAGTTATGGGTTTTCAAGCGTTTTTTAGATAAAAAGCTTAACAACATACGGTGAGCGAGGACTGTGGGCAATAATTAAAAGGCTGAAAAAAACCCCGCTTCAAAATCTACAAGATTAAGCTAAACCGATTTCAAACGCTTAAGTGGTTCTGGAGTTATAGCGTTTTTGCTAAAATCTTTACGCGAAATTCACCTACTACTTGATTCTGTTCTCCGGTTACCTCAAAATAATTTCAGTGAAAATTACGAAAGTAATTTGAGTTAAATTTTATGCTGAGCAGAAAAAAGCGTGTAGGAGGTAGCGGGTAAAAAAATGTAAAACGCTTACTAGTTGGTTATGGGTTTTCAAGCGTTTTTTAGATAAAAAGCTTAACAACATACGGTGAGCGAGGACTGTGGGCAATAATTAATAGGCTGAAAAAAACCCCGCTTCAAAATCTACAAGATTAAGCTAAACCGATTTCAAACGCTTAAGTGGTTCTGGAGTTATAGCGTTTTTGCTAAAATCTTTACGCGAAATTCACCTACTACTTGATTCTGTTCTCCGGTTACCTCAAAATAATTTCAGTGAAAATTACGAAAGTAATTTGAGTTAAATTTTATGCTGAGCAGAAAAAAGCGTGTAGGAGGTAGCGGGTAAAAAAATGTAAAACGCTTACTAGTTGGTTATGGGTTTTCAAGCGTTTTTTAGATAAAAAGCTTAACAACATACGGTGAGCGAGGACTCTGGGCAATAATTAATAGGCTGAAAAAAACCCCGCTTCAAAATCTACAAGATTAAGCTAAACCGATTTCAAACGCTTAAGTGGTTCTGGAGTTATAGCGTTTTTGCTAAAATCTTTACGCGAAATTCACCTACTACTTGATTCTGTTCTCCGGTTACCTCAAAATAATTTCAGTGAAAATTACGAAAGTAATTTGAGTTAAATTTCAAAACGCTTTTAGATTAACGCTTGAAAATTTTATGTTGAGCAGAAAAAAGCGTGTAGGAGGTAGCGGGTAAAAAAATGTAAAACGCTTACTAGTTGGTTATGGGTTTTCAAGCGTTTTTTAGATAAAAAGCTTAACAACATACGGTGAGCGAGGACTGTGGGCAATAATTAAAAGGCTGAAAAAAACCCCGCTTCAAAATCTACAAGATTAAGCTAAACCGATTTCAAACGCTTAAGTGGTTCTGGAGTTATAGCGTTTTTGCTAAAATCTTTACGCGAAATTCACCTACTACTTGATTCTGTTCTCCGGTTACCTCAAAATAATTTCAGTGAAAATTACGAAAGTAATTTGAGTTAAATTTCAAAACGCTTTTAGATTAACGCTTGAAAATTTTATGTTGAGCAGAAAAAAGCGTGTAGGAGGTAGCGGGTAAAAAAATGTAAAACGCTTACTAGTTGGTTATGGGTTTTCAAGCGTTTTTTAGATAAAAAGCTTAACAACATACGGTGAGCGAGGACTGTGGGCAATAATTAAAAGGCTGAAAAAAACCCCGCTTCAAAATCTACAAGATTAAGCTAAACCGATTTCAAACGCTTAAGTGGTTCTGGAGTTATAGCGTTTTTGCTAAAATCTTTACGCGAAATTCACCTACTACTTGATTCTGTTCTCCGGTTACCTCAAAATAATTTCAGTGAAAATTACGAAAGTAATTTGAGTTAAATTTCAAAACGCTTTTAGATTAACGCTTGAAAATTTTATGTTGAGCAGAAAAAAGCGTGTAGGAGGTAGCGGGTAAAAAAATGTAAAACGCTTACTAGTTGGTTATGGGTTTTCAAGCGTTTTTTAGATAAAAAGCTTAACAACATACGGTGAGCGAGGACTGTGGGCAATAATTAAAAGGCTGAAAAAAACCCCGCTTCAAAATCTACAAGATTAAGCTAAACCGATTTCAAACGCTTAAGTGGTTCTGGAGTTATAGCGTTTTTGCTAAAATCTTTACGCGAAATTCACCTACTACTTGATTCTGTTCTCCGGTTACCTCAAAATAATTTCAGTGAAAATTACGAAAGTAATTTGAGTTAAATTTTATGCTGAGCAGAAAAAAGCGTGTAGGAGGTAGCGGGTAAAAAAATGTAAAACGCTTACTAGTTGGTTATGGGTTTTCAAGCGTTTTTTAGATAAAAAGCTTAACAACATACGGTGAGCGAGGACTGTGGGCAATAATTAATAGGCTGAAAGAAAACCCCGCTTCAAAATCTACAAGATTAAGCTAAACCGATTTCAAACGCTTAAGTGGTTCTGGAGTTATAGCGTTTTTGCTAAAATCTTTACGCGAAATTCACCTACTACTTGATTCTGTTCTCCGGTTACCTCAAAATAATTTCAGTGAAAATTACGAAAGTAATTTGAGTTAAATTTCAAAACGCTTTTAGATTAACGCTTGAAAATTTTATGTTGAGCAGAAAAAAGCGTGTAGGAGGTAGCGGGTAAAAAAATGTAAAACGCTTACTAGTTGGTTATGGGTTTTCAAGCGTTTTTTAGATAAAAAGCTTAACAACATACGGTGAGCGAGGACTGTGGGCAATAATTAAAAGGCTGAAAAAAACCCCGCTTCAAAATCTACAAGATTAAGCTAAACCGATTTCAAACGCTTAAGTGGTTCTGGAGTTATAGCGTTTTTGCTAAAATCTTTACGCGAAATTCACCTACTACTTGATTCTGTTCTCCGGTTACCTCAAAATAATTTCAGTGAAAATTACGAAAGTAATTTGAGTTAAATTTCAAAACGCTTTTAGATTAACGCTTGAAAATTTTATGTTGAGCAGAAAAAAGCGTGTAGGAGGTAGCGGGTAAAAAAATGTAAAACGCTTACTAGTTGGTTATGGGTTTTCAAGCGTTTTTTAGATAAAAAGCTTAACAACATACGGTGAGCGAGGACTGTGGGCAATAATTAAAAGGCTGAAAAAAACCCCGCTTCAAAATCTACAAGATTAAGCTAAACCGATTTCAAACGCTTAAGTGGTTCTGGAGTTATAGCGTTTTTGCTAAAATCTTTACGCGAAATTCACCTACTACTTGATTCTGTTCTCCGGTTACCTCAAAATAATTTCAGTGAAAATTACGAAAGTAATTTGAGTTAAATTTCAAAACGCTTTTAGATTAACGCTTGAAAATTTTATGCTGAGCAGAAAAAAGCGTGTAGGAGGTAGCGGGTAAAAAAATGTAAAACGCTTACTAGTTGGTTATGGGTTTTCAAGCGTTTTTTAGATAAAAAGCTTAACAACATACGGTGAGCGAGGACTGTGGGCAATAATTAATAGGCTGAAAGAAAACCCCGCTTCAAAATCTACAAGATTAAGCTAAACCGATTTCAAACGCTTAAGTGGTTCTGGAGTTATAGCGTTTTTGCTAAAATCTTTACGCGAAATTCACCTACTACTTGATTCTGTTCTCCGGTTACCTCAAAATAATTTCAGTGAAAATTACGAAAGTAATTTGAGTTAAATTTCAAAACGCTTTTAGATTAACGCTTGAAAATTTTATGTTGAGCAGAAAAAAGCGTGTAGGAGGTAGCGGGTAAAAAATGTAAAACGCTTACTAGTTGGTTATGGGTTTTCAAGCGTTTTTTAGATAAAAAGCTTAACAACATACGGTGAGCGAGGACTGTGGGCAATAATTAATAGGCTGAAAGAAAACCCCGCTTCAAAATCTACAAGATTAAGCTAAACCGATTTCAAACGCTTAAGTGGTTCTGGAGTTATAGCGTTTTTGCTAAAATCTTTACGCGAAATTCACCTACTACTTGATTCTGTTCTCCGGTTACCTCAAAATAATTTCAGTGAAAATCACGAAAGTAATTTGAGTTAAATTTTATGCTGAGCAGAAAAAAGCGTGTAGGAGGTAGCGGGTAAAAAAATGTAAAACGCTTACTAGTTGGTTATGGGTTTTCAAGCGTTTTTTAGATAAAAAGCTTAACAACATACGGTGAGCGAGGACTGTGGGCAATAATTAATAGGCTGAAAAAAACCCCGCTTCAAAATCTACAAGATTAAGCTAAACCGATTTCAAACGCTTAAGTGGTTCTGGAGTTATAGCGTTTTTGCTAAAATCTTTACGCGAAATTCACCTACTACTTGATTCTGTTCTCCGGTTACCTCAAAATAATTTCAGTGAAAATTACGAAAGTAATTTGAGTTAAATTTCAAAACGCTTTTAGATTAACGCTTGAAAATTTTATGCTGAGCAGAAAAAAGCGTGTAGGAGGTAGCGGGTAAAAAATGTAAAACGCTTACTAGTTGGTTATGGGTTTTCAAGCGTTTTTTAGATAAAAAGCTTAACAACATACGGTGAGCGAGGACTGTGGGCAATAATTAATAGGCTGAAAGAAAACCCCGCTTCAAAATCTACAAGATTAAGCTAAACCGATTTCAAACGCTTAAGTGGTTCTGGAGTTATAGCGTTTTTGCTAAAATCTTTACGCGAAATTCACCTACTACTTGATTCTGTTCTCCGGTTACCTCAAAATAATTTCAGTGAAAATTACGAAAGTAATTTGAGTTAAATTTCAAAACGCTTTTAGATTAACGCTTGAAAATTTTATGCTGAGCAGAAAAAAGCGTGTAGGAGGTAGCGGGTAAAAAAATGTAAAACGCTTACTAGTTGGTTATGGGTTTTCAAGCGTTTTTTAGATAAAAAGCTTAACAACATACGGTGAGCGAGGACTGTGGGCAATAATTAATAGGCTGAAAGAAAACCCCGCTTCAAAATCTACAAGATTAAGCTAAACCGATTTCAAACGCTTAAGTGGTTCTGGAGTTATAGCGTTTTTGCTAAAATCTTTACGCGAAATTCACCTACTACTTGATTCTGTTCTCCGGTTACCTCAAAATAATTTCAGTGAAAATTACGAAAGTAATTTGAGTTAAATTTCAAAACGCTTTTAGATTAACGCTTGAAAATTTTATGCTGAGCAGAAAAAAGCGTGTAGGAGGTAGCGGGTAAAAAAATGTAAAACGCTTACTAGTTGGTTATGGGTTTTCAAGCGTTTTTTAGATAAAAAGCTTAACAACATACGGTGAGCGAGGACTGTGGGCAATAATTAATAGGCTGAAAGAAAACCCCGCTTCAAAATCTACAAGATTAAGCTAAACCGATTTCAAACGCTTAAGTGGTTCTGGAGTTATAGCGTTTTTGCTAAAATCTTTACGCGAAATTCACCTACTACTTGATTCTGTTCTCCGGTTACCTCAAAATAATTTCAGTGAAAATTACGAAAGTAATTTGAGTTAAATTTCAAAACGCTTTTAGATTAACGCTTGAAAATTTTATGCTGAGCAGAAAAAAGCGTGTAGGAGGTAGCGGGTAAAAAAATGTAAAACGCTTACTAGTTGGTTATGGGTTTTCAAGCGTTTTTTAGATAAAAAGCTTAACAACATACGGTGAGCGAGGACTGTGGGCAATAATTAATAGGCTGAAAGAAAACCCCGCTTCAAAATCTACAAGATTAAGCTAAACCGATTTCAAACGCTTAAGTGGTTCTGGAGTTATAGCGTTTTTGCTAAAATCTTTACGCGAAATTCACCTACTACTTGATTCTGTTCTCCGGTTACCTCAAAATAATTTCAGTGAAAATTACGAAAGTAATTTGAGTTAAATTTCAAAACGCTTTTAGATTAACGCTTGAAAATTTTATGCTGAGCAGAAAAAAGCGTGTAGGAGGTAGCGGGTAAAAAAATGTAAAACGCTTACTAGTTGGTTATGGGTTTTCAAGCGTTTTTTAGATAAAAAGCTTAACAACATACGGTGAGCGAGGACTGTGGGCAATAATTAATAGGCTGAAAGAAAACCCCGCTTCAAAATCTACAAGATTAAGCTAAACCGATTTCAAACGCTTAAGTGGTTCTGGAGTTATAGCGTTTTTGCTAAAATCTTTACGCGAAATTCACCTACTACTTGATTCTGTTCTCCGGTTACCTCAAAATAATTTCAGTGAAAATTACGAAAGTAATTTGAGTTAAATTTCAAAACGCTTTTAGATTAACGCTTGAAAATTTTATGCTGAGCAGAAAAAAGCGTGTAGGAGGTAGCGGGTAAAAAAATGTAAAACGCTTACTAGTTGGTTATGGGTTTTCAAGCGTTTTTTAGATAAAAAGCTTAACAACATACGGTGAGCGAGGACTGTGGGCAATAATTAATAGGCTGAAAGAAAACCCCGCTTCAAAATCTACAAGATTAAGCTAAACCGATTTCAAACGCTTAAGTGGTTCTGGAGTTATAGCGTTTTTGCTAAAATCTTTACGCGAAATTCACCTACTACTTGATTCTGTTCTCCGGTTACCTCAAAATAATTTCAGTGAAAATTACGAAAGTAATTTGAGTTAAATTTCAAAACGCTTTTAGATTAACGCTTGAAAATTTTATGTTGAGCAGAAAAAAGCGTGTAGGAGGTAGCGGGTAAAAAATGTAAAACGCTTACTAGTTGGTTATGGGTTTTCAAGCGTTTTTTAGATAAAAAGCTTAACAACATACGGTGAGCGAGGACTGTGGGCAATAATTAATAGGCTGAAAGAAAACCCCGCTTCAAAATCTACAAGATTAAGCTAAACCGATTTCAAACGCTTAAGTGGTTCTGGAGTTATAGCGTTTTTGCTAAAATCTTTACGCGAAATTCACCTACTACTTGATTCTGTTCTCCGGTTACCTCAAAATAATTTCAGTGAAAATCACGAAAGTAATTTGAGTTAAATTTTATGCTGAGCAGAAAAAAGCGTGTAGGAGGTAGCGGGTAAAAAAATGTAAAACGCTTACTAGTTGGTTATGGGTTTTCAAGCGTTTTTTAGATAAAAAGCTTAACAACATACGGTGAGCGAGGACTGTGGGCAATAATTAATAGGCTGAAAAAAACCCCGCTTCAAAATCTACAAGATTAAGCTAAACCGATTTCAAACGCTTAAGTGGTTCTGGAGTTATAGCGTTTTTGCTAAAATCTTTACGCGAAATTCACCTACTACTTGATTCTGTTCTCCGGTTACCTCAAAATAATTTCAGTGAAAATTACGAAAGTAATTTGAGTTAAATTTCAAAACGCTTTTAGATTAACGCTTGAAAATTTTATGCTGAGCAGAAAAAAGCGTGTAGGAGGTAGCGGGTAAAAAATGTAAAACGCTTACTAGTTGGTTATGGGTTTTCAAGCGTTTTTTAGATAAAAAGCTTAACAACATACGGTGAGCGAGGACTGTGGGCAATAATTAATAGGCTGAAAGAAGACCCCGCTTCAAAATCTACAAGATTAAGCTAAACCGATTTCAAACGCTTAAGTGGTTCTGGAGTTATAGCGTTTTTGCTAAAATCTTTACGCGAAATTCACCTACTACTTGATTCTGTTCTCCGGTTACCTCAAAATAATTTCAGTGAAAATTACGAAAGTAATTTGAGTTAAATTTCAAAACGCTTTTAGATTAACGCTTGAAAATTTTATGCTGAGCAGAAAAAAGCGTGTAGGAGGTAGCGGGTAAAAAAATGTAAAACGCTTACTAGTTGGTTATGGGTTTTCAAGCGTTTTTTAGATAAAAAGCTTAACAACATACGGTGAGCGAGGACTGTGGGCAATAATTAATAGGCTGAAAGAAAACCCCGCTTCAAAATCTACAAGATTAAGCTAAACCGATTTCAAACGCTTAAGTGGTTCTGGAGTTATAGCGTTTTTGCTAAAATCTTTACGCGAAATTCACCTACTACTTGATTCTGTTCTCCGGTTACCTCAAAATAATTTCAGTGAAAATTACGAAAGTAATTTGAGTTAAATTTCAAAACGCTTTTAGATTAACGCTTGAAAATTTTATGCTGAGCAGAAAAAAGCGTGTAGGAGGTAGCGGGTAAAAAAATGTAAAACGCTTACTAGTTGGTTATGGGTTTTCAAGCGTTTTTTAGATAAAAAGCTTAACAACATACGGTGAGCGAGGACTGTGGGCAATAATTAATAGGCTGAAAGAAAACCCCGCTTCAAAATCTACAAGATTAAGCTAAACCGATTTCAAACGCTTAAGTGGTTCTGGAGTTATAGCGTTTTTGCTAAAATCTTTACGCGAAATTCACCTACTACTTGATTCTGTTCTCCGGTTACCTCAAAATAATTTCAGTGAAAATTACGAAAGTAATTTGAGTTAAATTTCAAAACGCTTTTAGATTAACGCTTGAAAATTTTATGCTGAGCAGAAAAAAGCGTGTAGGAGGTAGCGGGTAAAAAAATGTAAAACGCTTACTAGTTGGTTATGGGTTTTCAAGCGTTTTTTAGATAAAAAGCTTAACAACATACGGTGAGCGAGGACTGTGGGCAATAATTAATAGGCTGAAAGAAAACCCCGCTTCAAAATCTACAAGAGTAAGCTAAACCGATTTCAAACGCTTAAGTAGTTCTGGAGTTATAGCGTTTTTGCTAAAATCTTTACGCGAAATTCACCTACTACTTGATTCTGTTCTCCGGTTACCTCAAAATAATTTCAGTGAAAATTACGAAAGTAATTTGAGTTAAATTTTATGCTGAGCAGAAAAAAGCGTGTAGGAGGTAGCGGGTAAAAAAATGTAAAACGCTTACTAGTTGGTTATGGGTTTTCAAGCGTTTTTTAGATAAAAAGCTTAACAACATACTGTGAGCGAGGACTGTGGGCAATATTAATAGGCTGAAAAAAACCCCGCTTCAAAATCTACAAGATTAAGCTAAACCGATTTCAAACGCTTAAGTAGTTCTGGAGTTATAGCGTTTTTGCTAAAATCTTTACGCGAAATTCACCTACTACTTGATTCTGTTCTCCGGTTACCTCAAAATAATTTCAGTGAAAATTACGAAAGTAATTTGAGTTAAATTTCAAAACGCTTTTAGTTAGATTAACGCTTGAAAATTTTATGCTGAGCAGAAAAAAGCGTGTAGGAGGTAGCGGGTAAAAAAATGTAAAACGCTTACTAGTTGGTTATGGGTTTTCAAGCGTTTTTTAGATAAAAAGCTTAACAACATACGGTGAGCGAGGACTGTGGGCAATAATTAATAGGCTGAAAAAAACCCCGCTTCAAAATCTACAAGATTAAGCTAAACCGATTTCAAACGCTTAAGTGGTTCTGGAGTTATAGCGTTTTTGCTAAAATCTTTACGCGAAATTCACCTACTACTTGATTCTGTTCTCCGGTTACCTCAAAATAATTTCAGTGAAAATTACGAAAGTAATTTGAGTTAAATTTCAAAACGCTTTTAGTTAGATTAACGCTTGAAAATTTTATGCTGAGCAGAAAAAAGCGTGTAGGAGGTAGCGGGTAAAAAAATGTAAAACGCTTACTAGTTGGTTATGGGTTTTCAAGCGTTTTTTAGATAAAAAGCTTAACAACATACGGTGAGCGAGGACTGTGGGCAATAATTAATAGGCTGAAAAAAACCCCGCTTCAAAATCTACAAGATTAAGCTAAACCGATTTCAAACGCTTAAGTGGTTCTGGAGTTATAGCGTTTTTGCTAAAATCTTTACGCGAAATTCACCTACTACTTGATTCTGTTCTCCGGTTACCTCAAAATAATTTCAGTGAAAATTACGAAAGTAATTTGAGTTAAATTTCAAAACGCTTTTAGTTAGATTAACGCTTGAAAATTTTATGCTGAGCAGAAAAAAGCGTGTAGGAGGTAGCGGGTAAAAAAATGTAAAACGCTTACTAGTTGGTTATGGGTTTTCAAGCGTTTTTTAGATAAAAAGCTTAACAACATACTGTGAGCGAGGACTGTGGGCAATATTAATAGGCTGAAAAAAACCCCGCTTCAAAATCTACAAGATTAAGCTAAACCGATTTCAAACGCTTAAGTAGTTCTGGAGTTATAGCGTTTTTGCTAAAATCTTTACGCGAAATTCACCTACTACTTGATTCTGTTCTCCGGTTACCTCAAAATAATTTCAGTGAAAATTACGAAAGTAATTTGAGTTAAATTTCAAAACGCTTTTAGTTAGATTAACGCTTGAAAATTTTATGCTGAGCAGAAAAAAGCGTGTAGGAGGTAGCGGGTAAAAAAATGTAAAACGCTTACTAGTTGGTTATGGGTTTTCAAGCGTTTTTTAGATAAAAAGCTTAACAACATACGGTGAGCGAGGACTGTGGGCAATAATTAATAGGCTGAAAAAAACCCCGCTTCAAAATCTACAAGATTAAGCTAAACCGATTTCAAACGCTTAAGTGGTTCTGGAGTTATAGCGTTTTTGCTAAAATCTTTACGCGAAATTCACCTACTACTTGATTCTGTTCTCCGGTTACCTCAAAATAATTTCAGTGAAAATTACGAAAGTAATTTGAGTTAAATTTCAAAACGCTTTTAGTTAGATTAACGCTTGAAAATTTTATGCTGAGCAGAAAAAAGCGTGTAGGAGGTAGCGGGTAAAAAAATGTAAAACGCTTACTAGTTGGTTATGGGTTTTCAAGCGTTTTTTAGATAAAAAGCTTAACAACATACGGTGAGCGAGGACTGTGGGCAATAATTAATAGGCTGAAAGAAAACCCCGCTTCAAAATCTACAAGATTAAGCTAAACCGATTTCAAACACTTAAGTAGTTCTGGAGTTATAGCGTTTTTGCTAAAATCTTTACGCGAAATTCACCTACTACTTGATTCTGTTCTCCGGTTACCTCCAAATAATTTCAGTGAAAATTACGAAAGTAATTTGAGTTAAATTTTATGCTGAGCAGAAAAAAGCGTGTAGGAGGTAGCGGGTAAAAAAATGTAAAACGCTTACTAGTTGGTTATGGGTTTTCAAGCGTTTTTTAGATAAAAAGCTTAACAACATACGGTGAGCGAGGACTGTGGGCAATAATTAATAGGCTGAAAGAAAACCCCGCTTCAAAATCTACAAGATTAAGCTAAACCGATTTCAAACGCTTAAGTAGTTCTGGAGTTATAGCGTTTTTGCTAAAATCTTTACGCGAAATTCACCTACTACTTGATTCTGTTCTCCGGTTACCTCCAAATAATTTCAGTGAAAATTACGAAAGTAATTTGAGTTAAATTTTATGCTGAGCAGAAAAAAGCGTGTAGGAGGTAGCGGGTAAAAAAATGTAAAACGCTTACTAGTTGGTTATGGGTTTTAAAGCGTTTTTTAGATAAAAAGCTTAACAACATACGGTGAGCGAGGACTGTGGGCAATAATTAATAGGCTGAAAGAAAACCCCGCTTCAAAATCTACAAGATTAAGCTAAACCGATTTCAAACGCTTAAGTAGTTCTGGAGTTATAGCGTTTTTGCTAAAATCTTTACGCGAAATTCACCTACTACTTGATTCTGTTCTCCGGTTACCTCCAAATAATTTCAGTGAAAATTACGAAAGTAATTTGAGTTAAATTTTATGCTGAGCAGAAAAAAGCGTGTAGGAGGTAGCGGGTAAAAAAATGTAAAACGCTTACTAGTTGGTTATGGGTTTTCAAGCGTTTTTTAGATAAAAAGCTTAACAACATACGGTGAGCGAGGACTGTGGGCAATAATTAATAGGCTGAAAGAAAACCCCGCTTCAAAATCTACAAGATTAAGCTAAACCGATTTCAAACGCTTAAGTAGTTCTGGAGTTATAGCGTTTTTGCTAAAATCTTTACGCGAAATTCACCTACTACTTGATTCTGTTCTCCGGTTACCTCAAAATAATTTCAGTGAAAATTACGAAAGTAATTTGAGTTAAATTTCAAAACGCTTTTAGATTAACGCTTGAAAATTTTATGCTGAGCAGAAAAAAGCGTGTAGGAGGTAGCGGGTAAAAAAAAGTAAAACGCTTACTAGTTGGTTATGGGTTTTCAAGCGTTTTTTAGATAAAAAACTTAACAACATACGGTGAGCGAGGACTGTGGGCAATAATTAATAGGCTAAAAAAACGCCTGCTTTAAAATCTACAAGATTAAGCTAAACCGATTTCAAACGCTGAAGTAGTTCTGGAGTTAAAGCGTTTTTGCTAAAATCTTTACGCGAAATTCACCTACTACTTGATTCTGTTCTCCGTTTACCTCAAAATAATTTCATTGAAAATTACGAAAGTAATTTGAGTTAAATTTTATGCTGAGCAGAAAAAAGCGTGTAGGAGGTAGCGGGTAAAAAAATGTAAAACGCTTACTAGTTGGTTATGGGTTGTCAAGCGTTTTTTAGATAAAAAGCTTAACAACATACGATGAGCGAGGACTGTGGGCAATAATTAATAGGCTGAAAAACCCCCTGCTTCAAAATCTACAAGATTAAGCTAAACCGATTTCAAACGCTTAAGTAGTTCTGGAGTTATAGCGTTTTTGCTAAAATCTTTACGCGAAATTCACCTACTACTTGATTCTGTTCTCCGGTTACCTCAAAATCATTTCAGTGAAAATAACAAAATTAATTTCAGTTAAATTTCAAAACGCTTTGAGATTAACGCTTGAAAATTTTATGCTGAGCAGAAAAAAGCGTGTAGGAGGTAGCGGGTAAAAAAAATGTAAAACGCTTACAAGTTAGTTATGGGTTTTCAAGCGTTTTTTAGATAAAAAGCTTAACAACATACGGTGAGCGAGGACTGTGGGCAATAATTAACAGGGTGAAAAAACCCCCGCTTCAAAATCTACAAGATTAAGCTAAACCGATTTCAAACGCTTCAGTAGTTCTGGAGTTATAGCGTTTTTGCTAAAATCTTTACGCGAAATTCACCTACTACTTGATTCTGTTCTCCGGTTACCTCAAAATAATTTCAGTGAAAATTACGAAAGTAATTTGAGTTAAATTTCAAAACGCTTTGACGCAAGATGCTTGAAAATTTTATGCTGAGCAGAAAAAAGCGTGTAGGAGGTAGCGGGTAAAAAAATGTAAAACGCTTACTAGTTAGTTATGGGTTTTCAAGCGTTTTTTAGATAAAAAGCTTAACAACATACGGTGAGCGAGGACTTTGGACAAAAATTGATAGGATTGAAAATCCTAGAGCTTAAAGGACTAAAATCTGTAATCACTACCAAAATTCCATATTTTATATTTATTTTTATATGAAAACAAAAAATGGCGTTTTATTCGTTAAATAGACGTCCTAGAGCTTAAAGGACTAAAATCTGTAATCAAAAAAAAGTCTAAACGTGTGATATCGCAGCAAAACGTGAAGTTAAGAGCTCACCAAAATTATTTCTCAACAAGGTCATTATATCACGCGCTGTTGCGCCGTCTTGTGGAAACCAGAGCTCAGAGCTAACAGATGTTTTCAAATGTCATAATTGACATATGTAAATAACCCCAAGGTATGTTAGAAATTTGCAATGATTCAGCTAATTGCATACTTCAATTTATATATTCTTATATCGGGGGATTCATCGTGAGGTTTGATTTATAATGTAAAATAAAACACATAAATTTGAAAGTGAACGTAACATTTTTATTATTAATATATATATATATTCCTTAAGTCCTCAGACTTAACATATCCCCAGGAAAAATAGTCCAAAGGTGTGATATCGCAGCAAAAAGTGAAATTAAGTGCTCACCAATATGATTTCTCAACAGGGTCATTGTTTCATGCGCTGTATGGCTCGTATCGCCTTCTTGTTGAAACCAGAGCTCACCGAGACCATGATCGTTACATAAATACGCCAAGTTTTCGAATACGGCAAGCCAAGCTGCTGGGAACGACGACGAATCGATTCGTCACGGTCTTCGCGTACACTCTCAGCTACAGCTGCTATATTCACTTTACTACGTGCTAGATGTGGTCTAACCGGTCGAGTATCATTCACTAATGTAAACTGGGACTCAAATTTGCGAATGGTGTTGGTAATGGTGGTTTCAGATGGACGATTTTGTGTACCGTAAGTTCCTCGCACGAAAAACATTTCCTTTAGAACGCTTTTGTGGTGTGAGTCTTTCCATTAGGACTTGCCAAATGATACTGAATAAAAATGAAAAAGCAATTTTATATGAGTCACTCGTGATGTGTAAAAAAGCATATTAAAAATCAAACCTCGCAATGTCTCGCCCTTTACAATTTTGTTTTAGTTCCAAACACTTTTCTGAGCGTATAAATAAAAAGTGTCAACAAATCAGGGCAAAACATCACAAATCAGATTAGATTTTAAGCAGAAAGTGGTACTTTTGAAGTAGCCATCTCAAAAATAAAAATGAAATGCCAAAAAATTCTCGACGCTATGGAAAACACATAGGAAAAAGCACACAGGAAAACATTACATGTACCGAAATTTTTTGATATTAAAGTAATTTAAATAAATTTTGTATGTTATTTTGGAAAAATCTTTATTTATTATTGCATTTTTTAGAATAAAATACCGCTTAGAAAAGTTAATAATTCGAAAAACTATACAACCCCTGAAACATTTCGCGATTCTACTGTATAAGAATAAAACAGCCTTTTGCAGTTCAGGTTTTTTTAGAAAAAGAAAAAAAAACATAAACAAAATAAACAAATTTGCTTGTATTCATTTGTATTAGATAACAAATTATTTTTAATTGCATAAATTCTATACAAAACTTTTTTAAAAGGGATCTACGATTAATAGTACGGATTCAAAATTAACAATAGTTATCTATTTATCCTTTTATTAAAATATTTAAAAAATAATGTTTGTTTTCAGAAGTTTAACCCTTTCAGTGTTTTTGTCGAATATATTCTACATTTCATTGTACTCTCTTTCTACGCACTTTTACTGTATAAAAATGAACAGTTAATTATATTTTTTTTTTTTGTTTTATCTGAAAGAGGGACACTTTTGATATTTTAAATTGTTATTATAGTAGACATTGACTTTCTTTTCTTATTATTGAGTGCATTGTCGTTCCCAAGTCAGGAAATTTGTAAAAAGCTTAGACTTAGGAAGAAAGAAAAAAATAATAATTTCGGGCATCAGGCGAATTTAAAAAAAAAATTTAAGTATTGATACAGGCGTAAATAAGTATTTTCTTGAAAAAAAATATTGCAAAAATAAATTGTAGGTTCTTTTGTGGACATTTGAAGGTAAATTTTGAATATATTCGGCATTCCCTAAAAACCAGGGGAGCTGCATGAGGCAAAAACTATTATTTTTCCCGGCTTCAGCGCCATCATATTACCTTATATACAAATTTTCAGATTTTTATCTCGCCAAAAATTATTTTTGACCCTGAAAGGGTTAATACTTTCATATTAAAAATATAACAATAAAACAGCCTTTGATAATCAGAGGTGTTCTGGAAATCGAAACCGCAAAACGCAAGAATTTAAAAGTCGTTTTTTTAAAAAGATTTTTGTAGTAGAAGAAATTCCAATACAATATAATACAAATATTTCTCTTATTATACAGAAATCTATAAGAAAATTATAAAAAATGGGATTAAGAGTGTATTAAAAAGAACTTCAAAATACTTGCGTTTTTTCGATTTCCAGACAACCCCTGAATATATTTAGAAAAAAATACCAAAAAAACTTAATAAAAAAGGTGATACATTTTCGTACATTCATTTAATAAATTCTGTTTAGATCTTTTTAAAAAGAGATCACAAATTTATTATAGTTATTCCAAATTAATAAAGCTAATATTTTCATCATTATAAAAAGTATAAAAAAGCACCAACAATGGTACAAAACGCACCGAGTTGACAACGCTAACACAAACGATTTATTCAGCAAGTTCAGATAAACTTGCGATAAATATTAGAGAAGAGAGGAATTTTTCCTGCTTCGCAAGTAGATTCAAAATGAATCTACCTGATTCGCTCTCAAAATTTTGTATGGCGAAGCAGGTTGCTTCGTTCATGATTAGGGTGTGAAGCATGAATAGAGAGCGAAGCACGTACCGTGGAAACATGGCATTACTCCAAGATGATCTAAACAGTTTGAGCTTATGGTGTGATATAACTTTGATGGATCTGAACTCGAAAAAAAGTAAACATATGTTATTCTACAGAAGAAGTCCAGTACTCTGTAGCTGTACACTAAATAATCATCAGCTTGAAAGAGTAGAGACATTCCTTGATCTGGGTATTTTAAATTGTGTTTTAAAGCGCACATATCGCATACTGTCAAGAAGGCCAAAGGTATCCTTGGATTTATCAAACGTTGGGGGAAGGAGTTTGACGATCTCTGTGTTATAAAACAGTTATATATTTCATTAGTTGGCCTCGATCGCCTGGGACACCCAGTATGAGGTACATACTAAAAAACTGGAATCCGTACAGAAGCAATTTATTTTATTCACGGCGGTTTTAAGACGTCGAGTAGAATTGTCTATGTTCAATTCGGCAGGAAGTTTTACGACGACTCAACCGAAAATGAATTTTTTTTTTGTTGTGTGTTGGTTTGATTATTTGATTGGTGTAACCATGAAATTTGTCTTCTATTAAAAAACGGTCAAATACTAAACGTGATTTTTTTTTTTTTTTTTTTTGGATTTGGAAATATACTAAAAAAATTTAAGAGAAATTAAAAAACTAATACATGAATATTTTTTTGTAGTAAAACCCCCTGTTTTGAGAAAAACAGTTGCCGTAGGAACGCAATTGCACCGTATTAACGTAGTAGCGTACGACGCGCATACAAGTATTTGTTCAATCTAGCTGGCCAAAATTGATTATTGTTTTCTTAAATTCTAGTAAAACTTAAAATCAAATGGGAATAAATTACCCACCGAATAGGAAAAGTGCAATTTATTAACGCAAAAAATTAATTGGTACTTTGAACTTGAATATGGATTTAAAAGTCCAGATGCTTTAAAGCGTATAACTTTGTGTTGGAATATTTTTTTAATATTTTTTTCTTGGATTCTAAAATATCAAATAATTAGCTTACTCCAACAAAAGCTAAGGTACTTGGAAAGTAGGAATGCCAACCCCGAAATTTCGATCCAGAAAAATCCCGGGAAAATCTAATATTAATTTTTCAATCCCAGGATTTTCGGGATTTAGTCAATACCGAAATTGTACACTTAATTTTTTCTTTTACTTTTTTATAAAATGAAATTCATCATGACATTCCCCCTTGAAAGAATAGGGTTTACAATATTAATCTTTTTTATTTATTCGATTAACTGTGTTAAAACTGTCATTGAAAAAAGAAAGAAAAAAGTTAAACTTTGTTATTCTTGGTGGTGGGTAAATAAAATGCGTTTCTATTCAAATAAGATTTTTATGGTTAAATAAATAAATTGATTTGGTTAATTAATTTCGAATTTAAATTTCAATTATTTTTCTTAATTCCTTTAATAAAAATTTCAATAGTTGTTTTTTTTAACCTTTTAAAAAAAAATTAATCACTTATTAAGAAAAAAATCACAATTTTAAATTTTAACAAATTTTAGCAATCAATATAATCATTATATTTAACTTTGTAATATATAATGAATTATAAAACTTTTGTTTGCAAACCTCTATAAAAAGCATTTTTCTTTTAACTTTAAAAAAAACATCGAATCCCGAAAAATCCCGATATTCTGAAAAATCTCGAGCTCCCGGGATTTGATTTATTAAAACCCCGAAACCGGGAATTGGCGAAAAACATTCCCGATTGGCATCCCTATTGGAAAGTATCGTCATATTTGATTGATATTTAAAAAAAATGTATCTAGTATTTGTTATACTATCCTGTTAGATCCCTTCATCATATCTAGCATAATTTAAAGTTTAAAGCCATGAGTAGTGTAAAATGGAAATTTTTGTGCTTTTCTGAGGTACTTCGAACTTTTTTTTATCTAATTTACGAAAAAATCGATTGTCGTATATAGTATAAAATATTAATTCATGGTGCAGTTTGAAAGTTTTCAGAGGAGGCCGCAGAAGCGCGTGATGAACATTTTAGTGATTCTGAGTCGATCGGTATATTTTAAGGTGGGTCTAGGACCAATATTTCAACGCGTTACGCAGAAAGGGAACTACTCACATTTACTTTATGAAACTTATTTGCGTATTGCTAAGAAACCAGCGTATACAACTTCAACTTCATCTTATACAACCTGATACTAAAGTCAGTTCTCCCCTCTACGAGCTAAGAACATAAAACTTCCATTTATGAATATTAACTTCACTGTTTTAATTGATCATAATTGACAAAAATTACTGTTTTGAATTAGTTCGCTTTCTGAACTTAGCGATTCGATTAGAAACGGCATTTTTTTTTTGTCAGATTGTTGATTACTAGTTGACGTCGATACAACATTCTTAAAAGATATCAAATTAACATCGAAATTATGTAGCCGTCGACTTGATGGGACAACAATTAAAAATTAGTGTCGACATGGACAACGACTTATATAATAGGGGTGATTATAATTACATAAAAAAACATGTTCTAATGTATGTAAATTTGTAATGACAGTTTTAATCAAGTTAAAGTTTCATAATAGTAACAAAAAAGTGCGAAATTTTCAATCGCGTTTTTATGAAATCTTATAAGATACGTGTTCCCCTTGTTTAATATTAAGATTAACATGAAGAAATGTATTCTCTCATTCTGTCGACTTTCTCTCAGATATTATCTCAGGTGGAGACCCTGTGTTAGAGAAAGGAAAAACACAAGTAACTTTTGACATATTAACCAACAAAAGCAACAAAAAAATACTATGTTGTGCTTTTGTTGTTGTACTTGTTGTAGTATCGCCACCACCGTTTACATGAATTCGCCTTAAGAGTCACCTTTGTTAAGAATTTTAGTATTGGGATTATTGAGGAGTTGCGTTTATCGTGTGTTGCGTTAATCGAGGTTTTACTGTATCTAGATAATATTTGGCACAGAGAACTTATATGTATATGAATCTAAGGCCCCTATTATGAGTTACATTCGATAAACGATTTTCGCTGGCTATCGAACATCGACTACCGAATGTTAATTTGGTATTATGAGTTGGCAGCGTTGTCGAAAATTTCGTTGTGCATCGAATTTTTCAACGAAAACAAATTTGCTTTCGACGGTGTTATAATTAAAAAAAAATGTTGAAAATGTAAGTTTTTGTTAATATATTAGTTTTGGTGTGCAAATTCAGCATTCTTAATTATTTTTGGCTATTTTATGCAAGACAGTAGTAACCAGCAGTTGGAATAGCTTGTTTCCCTTATGGAACAAAATCCTTTGTTGGCAATTTTTGTTGGGAATTTTTACAAAGTTCAGGATACAGGTACAGGCCAGCTCCAGTACCCGTTCATCTTCATTAGATGAATCATCGTACCATAATTCCGTCGTAGTCATGATTTATATTAGTTTTATTTTTTAAATTTGTTAACAAAAATATTTTATTTAAAGTGACAGCTGATAGAAAATGTACTACTGTGAATAAACTAAATCACAATAGTCCTTTTTTATCGAATGTGTGCCATAATACCAAATGAAAATTCGTTCGATCAACTAATTTGACTGCTGTCGAAAATCGAAATAAGTTCATAATAGGCACCTAAGCCTCGTAACATTATTTTATTTTGGCCGTTGCATGAATGCCCATGGCTCCCAAACAGCGTACACTCCCGAACATTTGTCTGTTAGTACTAGCGTGGCCATTTAAATTTGTCGTACTTCTTTCCTTTTCTTTAATTTGGCTATTTTCTATTTATTTTTAATAACAAAAAAGTTTTTAATTCTAGTTACGTACATTCCCTTTTTGCTGAAGAGAAGAAAAACAGTTTCAACAAATCCTTTGTTCAAAATTCCAACGATTTGATCATGGTAAGGCTGTCAAACTGTCAACAACATGGATTAAGGTTGGCCAACCCGACAACAACAACAAACAACTATTATATGTTATACAGTTTTACTTTTTTTATCCTTTTTGTTTTACGAGCATAATTTTGCCTCAAAAAAGTTTTTAAAGCAATTTCATTTTGTAGCAACGAAATTTTATGAAAAATGTTTAAATTATTTGTTTGCTGTTTCTTTTTCTTTTTAGTTCTTCAACTTACAAAATGAAAAGCATTACCGAAATTAATAGAAAAATAATTTTAACCAACTACTAAAACTAAAGAAAGTTATAATTGATATTTAATATGCACATTTACAATGTGTCCTGTTTAAAAATGCAAGACCTCTTTGACGAAGAGTGAGAAATAAAACACAGTGAAAAGAAAATTATTTTATCACTATTAAAATATTTTGGAATTCATACAGTGGGTTCAAATAATTGTAAGTTTTATACCGTTCACCATCATAACCGCGAGAAAAGCTTAAGCGATAAAAACAAAAATGATTATTACATCTTGTTGAAGTCCATTAAATTCAATTAAATTTAGTATGAAAGTTCTGTGTTGTTGAATGCATGATATGGAGCAATTTTTTCACATTAAACTTTTTTCCCCCTTACTCTGATGGCCTATCTACTGAAGAGATTGTGTCGGTTGAGATGAAATATTCTTACACTTTATTTTCTCATCTATGGTAAAAGTTAACTATTACCCAAAAATTACGAAAAATCGCCAAAAAAAAAAGAGTTATATTTCTTATGCAAAATCACCCAAATTTGTATGTGGGCGATTTTTCACACATTTCTTTGGGTGCTTTTGCTATGGATAATTTTGCCTACAGCCTTCATTACACAGAAAAAATTATCAGTAGTTTTTTTTTTCAATTAAAAAATTGATTAAAGTGTTTAAATTTAATTAACGTGATAATTCATTCAATTATGTTTTTAGTTGAAAGAAAATTAAAAATATATTAAAAATATATAACATTTTATTTGTTTTCAAATAATTTTTACTTAAGATATTAATTAATTAAATACCAAAAATTCTTAATTGATTTTTTCATTTAAAATAAAATAATTTAAACTTGTAGAATTGTTGTTGGGAATTGTAAAAACCTGAGCTATATTTAACGGTTTGAAACGGCAAAGTTTTTGAACATTTTTTTAATTTAAATTAAAAAGATCATTTATTGAAAAAAAATATTCACAATTTTCAATTTTTACAATTTTAATTAATCAATACAATCATTTTTGTTATAGGTGAAAAATCAACAAATTGTTTGCTTGATTCTATTAATTTGGTGATTAGAGCAAATTTTTAATTTTTTCTGTGCAGGATCCAGAATATAAATATTTTATATGGTCTTAGATAAATGTTGTAGAAATTACAAACGGAATACCAAACTCATATATATACCCCTTTTTTACCTGAGGTAAAGTATATAACAATTATTTAAGAAACTTAGTGTATTTTCGGTTCGAAGGACCACAATACCATAAGTTTATAATATTTCCTTTTTATTTTTCTCTTCTTAAAAATGAAAGTAAAAGGCAAAGAAAATAGAAAAAAAAGTTTTTTTTTAATGGCATTACTCCTCTTTCCTCTCGTATTATCAAAAAGGACAACGATGGCCATTAGTGCTCCATTAAACGTTAACGTTCCATGTACTACTACAAAAAAAAATTGTTATGTGGCAGAAAATTGAAAAACATTTTCATTAAAAATAAAGCTGTTAAACCTAAAAATGTTACGAAAATATGTGTGTTTGGCCATTTAAAACAAAGTGAAAATTGTATAAAGAAACACGTTTAGTGTTGTAATAAATAATTCTGTTAATTTGAATTAAACTACAAAAGATGAAAAGCAATTTAATTAACAGACAAGAAAAGTTTCTTTTTGTTGTTTTTTTTTTTTTTGTAATGAAAATTAAGTACCACCCTGAAATGTTTAAAGAAAGCAAATGGAAATATATTAATTTATAAAGTTCATAAAAGTATTTCAAGGCGAAATTTTAATATTAGGACATTCGTTTTTAATTCATTTAATGGGCAATTTTAAATCAAAAAAGGTTTTTTTAATGTACTTAATAGTATTAAGCCTATAGTACACGGCATGTAAAAAGACACATACGCATGTGGTTCTGACTCCGCTGGGTAGTTTATACTTTTTTAGAATCTAAATTTTATATTTTAACATATCTTTTGTTAAATATTAGTTTCTACAATATGAAATTATAGAATTTGATCTTTGAATTATGCCCAGAACAGACGGTGAAACGCAACTGCAACGAAACCTTTTTTTTTTTGAATTATTGTTTTGAAACCAGTTTCGATCGTTTTCCACACAACCTGCAACCTTAATTGTACCAGAATGTAATGAAATTATCAGAATTTTTTCGGTTTTTTTTTTAAGAACAAATGAAACGCAAACACGAGTTTCCTGCACTCGTGATCGCGTCATGTGGTGTCCCTTAAATGAGTCTATGGCATAAACTCCAATTAAACCCGGAAATAAATAGAAGTTTCCGTTTCGTTGCAGTTGCTTTTCACCGCCTGTTTTGGGTCTTTAAATTTTATCTGTATCAGATGTTTGGATATCTGCACAAGTATTTAATTGACGACAAGAGCCATACGAATGTATAGTACAAGTACAGGGTGACACAGAAGGAGCTATATATTTAAATGCTTTATAACTTTTTTTATTTATGCGATTAATACTACTTTTTTTAAATATATATTATTGGCGAATTTTTTTCAATTAGCTTTGAAAAATTATATCCTTTAAATTATGTATTTTTCTGCTTTGCACATACGTGCTCTTTTGAACATATTTTTCATATTCTTTTCGCCAAATTTCGGGTCGTATTCTTTTTGTTCGATTGTATATTCATAATTAATTCCCCAAGTCTTCTTCACAAAATGTTGAAAAAAACAAAGAAAACTGAAAAAGGTTATAAAGAATACAAACCATTTAGCTCACTCTGTGCCATCCTGTATTTTATACATCAAAGACATGGAATTTTAATGATATTAATCGTGTTCAATTATTTTTGTTCGTTGTTTAATTGTATAATTATTCATAACTAAGTCTTCTATACGAACGCTGAAAAAAAGCGAAGAAAATAAATTTAGAATGACAAAGAATTCTGATAATGAGAATGTGGTTATTTTCGAAACATGTAAATTCGACCCGAGTTCAATCCCGTGTTCAGTCAAGAATAAAATTATCAAGAAACGTTTTAATTAATTTCACGTTGTAAATTCCTTCCTTTAATAAAATTAATTTAATGAAAATTAAATTTGATGACCTTATGCCTAATTAAAATATCAAAAATTTCATTTATATAAAATATTTCGAATGTGCTTCTATGAGTAAAATTTCAATTTATAAAGCTTTTTACAAATATTTTAATATATCACATACATTTTGCTTAAGCATATTCGAAAAAAATATTAAATATAATAAAAATAATTTATGAAAAAGAAATAGTTCCAACATTCTAATATCGTTTCAAATCTCTAAAACTTTTTTAATAAATCTCATTCTGCACCACCCTGTACATGCTATTTGGTTTTTCAGTATAAGTTTTTTCAGTGTAAAAAAAGAAAGTTTCGTGGCATGTGGCAATGCTAAAAATGCTCAAAAAGGTTTGCCATTTCCCCATGAATAGACTCAAAAATGAAAAAATCTCGCAAATCATATAATTTTTTTAAGGGCCAAAAAGACGCTGGTCAGATCTTACAATATAAGCAGCGTTGCTTAAATTGCATTATAATTTACTAAAAATGTCTTGCAACTGTGTGATTATTGTAAGCTTATTTGTATTTGGCAGACGTATAAAATTAATGCATCTGACAATGGCACCATTGTCAGAAAAATATTTCTATTGGCAACGCCTGCTTACAATATTGTAAAATCTGACCACCGTCTATTTGGCCCTTAAGCAAAATTCGTGTTGAGAGAAATGTGCAGTGTGAATTACTTCAATTTTAATCTCACATTTTGAAGTAGTCCATTGGTCGCCAAGCTCATGCGATGGGCCCCACTAGACTATTTTTTGTGGAGATACCTAAAATCTCTTGTGCTCAGGGGCAAGTCAGAAACAAATCCCTGGAAGACAATATTACATCTACCGTTGTTGAGAAAGCGGCCAAAATGCTGGAAAACGTATGCAACCTTCGGCGTACCCGCAGGCAACATTTACATTTTAAGTTATGAGTACAAAGTAAATAGCGACCATTCGTTTATCGCCCCAAATAAATATTTCATCACTTTTGCAAAATTTCGGTGCTTTTTTAGTTTTCAAATCCCGAACGGTTTAAAAATTACTATTTACATGCATGTACCACATCCCTTACCTAGCATTTACACATGCCACACCCAGTTCGGAAAACTCAACACAATCACAATTTTTTACTAATACACCCACATTTTTCGCAATGGCAGCTCCAGTGGCAACAAAAATTGCATGTGAGTGGAAAATTGGCACTTGCATGCCACTTAAAGTCAAAACGATTAACAATGTTACCCTGTCCAAAATTTAATGCAAATCGACTGGATTGTTGTCGAACTGTAATTAAGGTTTTAACTGTTAAATGCATTTTTTTGATTAATTTGAAGAAACGGGCGTTAAAATAAGTAAGTTGGTTAATTATAGAGCATTAATTTTGCTAAAATAATGCTAATATAAATGAATAGAAACTATTTCCCCAAAACTAAAACTATGTGATGAAGTCGGTAACTCCTTTTTGTTTTCTGGTACTTTTTTTTAATTTGAGAAGTAAAATAATTATCTCAAGTTGACGCTTCGGCGACATTTTGAAAATGAACTGGCAGTTGCATGTGTAAACAGAAAAGTAAATGGCATAAGATTCGACTATATCGAACACTTTTTCGGTGATAATATGTATATAACAGTGGCATGCCACTACTTGCATGTGTAAAGGCAACGTTATGTTTTCACATTGAGACTTAGTCGTATAAAAATTTGTTAAAGATAAAGCTGGAAATATATTATTTTAAACTCTTCATCACAAGAGGCGAGAGCTTCATTCCGTTTGTAAGTTCTACAATATTGATCGAAGAGTACATTAAATATACACACATTTATATTCTAGTAAAGGATATACAGCATATACATATATAAGGTAAAGGAGTTGATTTAACGCAGACTGTAGCCTGTAAATGCTAATGTTTAAAGTAACTTTCCGAAGATCTTAGATATGACGGCAGCTAGATTGTTTGATATTAATAAGTGCCTTAACGGGGTTTACGTCCTCGGTAACACAACGGGCTAATATTTCACCCAATGATTCATTTTAAGCTGCGTATTTTAGTTAAATACTATTTGTCGTCTATTTAGAACTAATTCGAACGAAGTTAAGTTTTATCTGGAGTACATTAATGTCAAGCATGTGGACTAATTAAAGGTGATTAATAAATCGTGACGTGGAAAATCCTTTGAAACTTAACACTTAAGGGCACTTCAGGCACCAAACTTTGTATGTTCGAAATATCTCCAGAGAAAACATCTATATAAAAATATATTTAATACTTAGATTACTATCGCACAAAATAGTATTTACTTTTTAACTGAACACCTTTTTCTAGTATTTTGAATTATTTTTGGTCTTTTTTTACAAGAACACACGCTTTGATAAGCGATTTGTATTCACACTGTTCTTAGGCCCTAATCATATAAAACGCAGCGCAACGCCATATAAGAACATTGAAAGCACAAACAATGTCATAAATATTTTGTAATTTTGTTGTTGCTTTCTAGAGAATTTCACATTGCGCTCCATTGTTTGTGTCGTTGAAAATTTTGAAACGGTACATGAATTTCTGTTGAAAGCAACAACAAAATTACAATTTGTTTACATTTTGTTTTGACATTCTTCATAAAAAGTTTAAGTTTGCTCAATACTCAATTCTAAAAATACTTAAACTACGGGTACATTTACAACAAGAGTATGGAAAATTTATATAAATTACACAATATTAAGCTAACTGGCTTATTATACCAAAATAAGCGGTTTATTCGATATTTGAAAAATTTACATTTTAAAATATCAGGCTTGGGCAGAACCAAAATAACCGGTTAAAACTGGTCGAATAATAACCGTTCGATCTCCCTAGAATATAATATTCAGTACAGCTATGCTAGTATATACATATGTATATTATTTTGTTTGACTTTAAACTATTAGAAATTCAAAATGCAGACATTAGAAAAATGTACTCGAATAATTTACACATACTAATGCCATCTAGTACGTGTGACACATTTGTATATACGCACACACACTAAACATATACATATGTTGCAGGAGATTAAGAGTTAATGTACAATTACTAAAACAAGAAGTACTAGTGCTAACGGGGTTAAAGTATATTTTATACAAATACCTACTAGTGCTTATGCGCACCAGTACTTGATATAGTATAAGGGCACCACTTGTATACTTATAGAATTTTTAGTAACAAAACTAAAATTCGAGTACATATTTGTATTTTGATACTGTTTTTTAAATTTGATTTCAAATCATTTTTTTATGCCAAAAAAAATGTTAAAATGCATAATGCTAATTTTTTCTATAGACAAAAACTAGTAACAAACTGGTTCTTAAGCACCCAATGTGGTCCTAGTTTTCTAGTACACGTCTATAACAAATAGTACTTGTGATTTTCCAAGAACAATCACACTGGTTTAGAAAAGTTTACTCTCAACTGTAAACTGTGTACTGGATATTTTTGTACTAGTTTGGTACTACTCGTAGTTCGGTACTACTTCAATCTCCGGGATGGTATGAATAACACAGAATCATTATCCGATAGCAATACTTCTTTTTTTATTGCAGGGAGGAAGTTTCTTAAAAGTGTTTGAATTTAAAAGCAAATCCTTTAGACAAATTTATTGTTTGTCTTGAACTTCCGGATATGTTTAATATGTAATATATTTTAACTTATTGGCATCTTCAGGCTTCAAGATATTTTAAACTGTAATTAGTCATCATACATTTATCTGGAAAAACGTATTTTTGAAGATTTTAATTTTCCTAAGGGTGTATCATCTCTGGCAGTTTTGCACTGGAGCTAGCAGCCTGTAAAGTTTTCTTAACCCCATGTATGTAGATGGCAAGATAAGGCAAAGTGCTGCTTTACTATTAACTTATATATTTTATATCCTTTCAAATGCAAATGCACATAGTAGAAACTCACAAACAAGTCTTTTTGATCGGCACATACTTGAGCATTTGGTGGCACATACACCGTATTCTTACTCACAAAAGAACAATTGTGACATTAACAACCAGATGCAGGATTTCAGTCATTTATAAGACACAGAAAACATGAATAAATGTTATCCTTAACTCGTACATTTTCATTCATTTGAACGTGGAGTGTGTGTAAGATGGCGGCATGTCAAGGAACTGATATAAGAGATGGGATTTAACAATTATTTTTTAAATACAAAGTTGATATTCACTGTTGCCGCATGGATTAGGTTCGATGGATAGTTAGACCAGCAACAGGTTCTTAATGATTCTCTTGGATATAAACTTCACTTTTTTCCTATTCTTAGGCTGATTCCGTTCCAGAAAAGTGAACCATTTAGTACGTTTGAGAGACTTAGAAGTTTTCAAGTAGAAAATATATGCTGGGGTCATGCTCAGACATGCTCATACTCTGCAACACAGTATTCCGATATTTGATTGTAGCAGGGTTCCTTTTCTGTTTCATTTGTTTTTGGAACAAAGTTGCCGCATAGACCAGGGGGCTAATTCCGGCAGTCGTGATCGAATACTTTCTCGATTCGATAGCAATTTTATAACTAATTCTTTCAGTCGATACTGAACGAATCAAAATTATTTTTCATTGTTGCAAAGCATGTATTTGAGTTTTCACAACGCTTAAAAAAATAATTTCGATTCGTTCAGTATCGACTAAAAAGATGTAGAAATAAAATTGCTTTAGAATCGAGAAAGTACTCGAGCACTACTGCCAGAATTAGCCCCCTTGCTAAATTTTACCGAATCGATCGATTGCGTCGTTGTTGAATATACCTGCGTATATAAAACTGTACGGGAAAAAGTCTAGCGGATTAAGATCGCACGAACTTAATATCTATTTTACATAAAATCGGGACTCTTTTTTTCAGTTTAAATGCCATAAAGTCCAAAATCGGGACATACTGGACATATTCATTTTTTATTACAGTTTATTGACATTTAAAATCTTAATCTATTCCCGCGAAGCCATTCGGCTTGTTTGGACTAATGGCCGTCTTCTGATGTACAATTAGCCCTTGAGTTTAATCAAAAAAAATCAATTTCAAGACGCTAAATAGATTTTACTACTTCATGGAACTTATGTAGATAACTATACAAATACAATCGTATAACAATGTCCAATACTGCCTCTTGTTTAAATCATCTTTCGTAGAATTTCCAATACACGTTCAAAGTTGTTAACATGCCTTAAAAGTACCCTAACATACAAGCAATTTTACTTACTCACCCTTCCTTCCCTTCTTCGGTTCATAAAAAAAAGGCAATGGGCCATTAAACATGAAGTAAAAACAGACTTGTTTCTTCAGTTCACTTTGCTTTTATTGCAACACTTTAACATGTTTGAACACAGCCGTACAAACATTGTATGAGTTGTATACAAGTTTAAGTACGTGTGGGGCATAGTTGAAAGGATGTGTTGAGCTAACAAGGACATTTACTTATTGCACATGTACATAAACAATATTTTTTGAAAGTAAATTGCAAAATAAACACCAACAAATGTGTACATACATACGCATACTTTCTTACCCAGCTATCATTTATATAGATAATTTTCTTAAAAATCACAAAACTCGGTCTCTGCGGGTACTTTCGATAAAGAAAAATAGGACTCAAAATTTTTATGTCAATACGCAAAAAAAAAATTAATCATTTAAAATGCACAAAAATCGTAAATTGATCATTAAAGAGTTTAAAAATTAATTGTTAGGAAATTATATTTTAAGCGAAGCAAAAGTAATAATGAATTTGTTTCTATTTTAACAAAATGCTCAGAAGACGAAAAAATTATGATGTGGTTGCAAATTTAACCGCTTTTATTATTTTTTTAAAATATTGCTTACAGCTAGACAATCAAAAATTGCAGCTTAACAGGGAAAAATATTTTGTTAAGTTTACACATGCAAGTGCAAGTCCGGAAAACTCAATGCACTCACACTTTATTATTAGCACAATCACAATTTTCGTACTTGCAAGATATTCTGAAGACAGTGATTTTTTTACTCTAGCAACAAGTCAGTATCAACAACTGTTTATTTAGTAATAAGGCTCTAAGTAACTCTGATTTATAAAGAACTTTCACTTGACTGTTTAAGCATTCATGCTGCTTGCATGACATTCGGCTCTTCGACATTTTCGATGTTAATACGTGTACTCTACTTGTAAGTAATTACTTGCAATTGTAAAGGCGGAGTAATATAAGAAGAATCCTGTTGTACAGTTTATAAAAAAAATCAACAATATGTTTACGACTATAAAAAGTGTAAAATGGCAAGTAAAAAATATAATAAAAAGTTTTCCAAACAATTAAATACTCTTGAGCCTAGTACTCTGTTCAAATTATTTGTGAAAAATCTTAAGCATATCTGAATATATCTCGCAAGTTTGCACAATTAAACGTTTTTTTTTTTCAAAAACTGCGACATTGTTTTGCGTGTGTAAACAAAGCCCACATGCATTTTATTAAAAAGTATTTTTTTTTTAATAAAAAAATTTAATAAAAAGAATGTCAATAAGAATGAAAAACTGTTACTGGTTGTGCTATTAAAATTTTTCCTTTCTAATGCAATATTAAATTTATATTTTTATCTATTCGTTTCAAATTTCCCGCGAAAGAAGTTCAGCTCACATTATTTCGCAGTTGTTAAATAAAAGTTTCCAGAAACCTTTCCTAACTTTTTCACAAGATGAACGGAGGAGTGTATGAAAATACACCGAACATTATTAAAGGTGCATGTACACGACATGTTTTTTACATCTGACTTGTCAAGTTTTCATGTCACATGTAGTTGTGCATGTCTGTCAAAATTGCTGTTTTACATAAGGTTTATAATATTTGGTCACACACGTACATGTAGTTTGCTTCTGACATTGTCTCTGTTTTTTCGCATAGTTATTGCAGAAACCAAAGTAGTTCTCGGTTTCAAAATATCATGCTGCCGCCACAAAAATTTTTATTTGCGCAGTAAAAGCGTTAAGACATCTTAAAATTTTTTTCTTAAAATTCGAAGAAAACAATTTACGATATTATAATAAAACGTTTTTTTTATATATATGAACATAATTAATATTCAATGGTGAAATTATCATACATACATCGGTATTGTAAAATATTAACTTCAGCCGGCTAATGGTTCCGTCAATAGTGTACCGCCGCTGCCGGTTTTTTCCCGGCATAGATTTCTGACACAGCTGATGTCAGATGGTTTGTCAGTAGAAAATATACCACTCTCTAATTAAAATTTTTTCAGACGACCTTGCGTCTGGCTTTAACAGATGCAATGTTTTAAAGGTAACACGCGACATGTATGTATTTTACAGTGGGAAATTTGATTTGAGTCAGATGTAAAAAACATGTCGTCTACGGGCACCTTAAGCGTACGGTACACACACCAGAAACGATATATATTTGTTTAGTGTTTGTGTAATAGTACACAGCAACATTATGTAGCGTTCTGGTTTTATACTCTCCACCACCACTAGTTGTGAATGAGGGTATACTTAGTTTGTCATTCCGTGTGAAACTTTTTTATTATACATAGACCCCATAAAGTATTCTGGTTCCTTGAGTAATTCTAAGTCGATTTAGCAATGTCCGTCTGTCTGTTCGTTTGTTGAAAACACGCTTACTTTCGCAAAAGAAAGGAACAAACTAGGTTTCAAATTGCTTAATTTGATTGCAAATTGCAATCGGCTAATGTGGAATACCTGAAGGCGGGTATATGGAACCCTATTCCACCAATAGTTATGAATGCTTAGAATAATTTTCAATGGATTTTTTTAAACAACAAATTGTTAATTACACTGTGCAAGAAATTGACACTTTTTTTTCGTGACAAGCTGGGCACCTGGCGTTTTAACATAATTCGGGTACGCTAAATCCAGTGGTGCCCGCGGTTTTTTAAGATTGGCTCTGGTTTTCGAGATATACCGTTATTTCGAAAATAGAGGAGGTTACACAACATATGTTCGCATAACTCAAAAACGCTTTAGCTTATTGAAAAAACTTAAAAACAAATTCCACAATAAAATTTCCTTTAAGAAAAGTAAAACCTCATTCTAATATCCGCAGTCGGTTTAGAAACATAATTTTTTTTTTTTTGGAAAAAAAAATAATTTTTTTAACAAAATTTCGAAATTTTTGTTTTTTAAAAATTCATAAAAAATTGGAAAATGCACTATGCTTTGCAGACGTATAAAAAACGAAATGCCAAACAAAAAAAGCCATAAATGATTAAAATCTGTTTGCAACTTTTGATTTTATTCACAAAAGTCGACAAATTTTAATTAATTTAAGAATTTCATAAAACACAATATTTGTATGGGATCCCCCTAAGAAGTGAAGATAAGGGGCAAGTATGTCTCGAGAAAATGTTAAGGACAAAAAATAAGTTGAGGTCGGTCATACATTATATACCACTAGGGGCGACTTCTGGGAATTTATGGGACTTTTTCTTCAATATATTTCTAGTCTGCATTGAACATTTTGTATGGAAGCCCTTTTAAGGAATGGAGATAGCGGGTGGGTATGTTAGAAATAAATGATTGAGATGAAAAATAAAGTGGGGTTGGTTATACATTTGACCCATCTAGGGGCATCCTAGGCGCTGAAGGGGCCAAATTTAAGAATTTCATTAAACGGCCATATTTGTATGGGAGCCCCCCTAAGGGGTGGAGATATATGGCAATGTTTTAAGAAAATGTTAAGAACAATAAACATTGGAGGTCGGTCATACATTTTATCGCCCTAGGAGTGAATCCTAGACGAAAAATTCTGTTTCTAAAACGACTGCGGATATTAGAAAGAGGTTTTACTTTTCTTTTAAGTTTTTTCAATAAGCTAAAGCGTTTTTGAGTTACGCGAACATGTGTTGTGCAACCTCCTCCATTTTCGAAATAACGGTATATCTCGAAAACCAGAGCCAATCTTAAAAAACCGTGGATTCAGCGTACCCGAATTATGTTAAAACGCTATGTGCCCGGATTGTCTGTTTTTTCAACTAGCATAGTGTTATTTAAAATTAAAAAAAATTATATGCCAAAGTGAATTTGTTTTTATATTACTATTTTGTTTCTGGTAATAATTATCAAAGTAGTTTGTGGGAATACTATTATTTATTAAAAGATTTTGTTTGTTGTGCTTAATTCCCTTTTTAAATAATTGATAAAAAATACTGAAATTTATTGTTGGAGGATAAGCTGTTCCTATGCGCATTTCACTGGTTGCTTACCCACTTACAACTACAATTAATGTTGGGAGAATTCCAAATAATTGTAGCGGGAAATGTAAGAAAAGATAAAACTCATCACTGATTTATTGTATGGTATTTTGTTTAAGCTTTGATATCGTTGCAAACAAGACTTTCTGAGTGTTTGTAGGTAATTCTCATTCCCTCTGTAGTTTTGTTTGCTGATAGCTTTGGCTTTTCTAAAATTATTTAGGAGAACGTTTCCTGATGATCTGGCCTAAGCAACCAGTGTAATGCGCATAGGAACAGCTTATCCTCCAACAATAAATTTCAGTATTTTTTATCAATTATTTAAAAAGGGAATTAAGCACAACAAACAAAATCTTTTAATAAATAATAGTATTCCCACAAACAATTTTGATAATAAATTTTAGCAAGTGCACGTGCATAAAAAACTGAACTGGCAAATTGTTTTTATTTTTGATTTCTTGCGAAATCAATAAAAGCACTTTGTTTTTGTTTTTAATATGTTTTTTCTTTACCCACTTACAACTACAATTAATGTTGGGAGAATTCCAAATAATTGTAGCAGGAAATGTAAGAAAAGATAAAACTCATCACTGATTTATTGTATGGTATTTTGTTTAAGCTTTGATATCGTTGCAAACAAGACTTTCTGAGTGTTTGTAGGTAATTCTCATTCCCTCTGTAGTTTTGTTTGCTGATAGCTATGGCTTTTCTAAAATTATTTAGGAGAACGTTTCCTGATGATCTGACCTAAGCAACCAGTGAAATGCGCATAGGAACAGCTTATCCTCCAACAATAAATTTCAGTATTTTTTATCAATTATTTAAAAAGGGAATTAAGCACAACAAACAAAATCTTGTAATATGTAATAGTATTCCACATTACCAGCCAAGGGGTTCCATATTATCCTCCAATTTTTCAAATCAATGTTTTTGAGGTACCTCAAATTTTTCATTTATAACTGTTTTTAGTATAAAGAAAATGAAATTTTTGTGATGAATTTAGATAGGCAATCGATTTAGAAACATTCTTCCGATGAAGAGTTTGCTTATACTTGTTTGAAGATTGCCAAAACAAAAATAGGGGTTCCACAATACCCCAAGTTACTCTAAAATAAAACATTTATATATTTGCTCATATTTATAAAATTGTACAGTGAACTTGTGTACTGTATGTTACAAACGTTCAGCTCTGTTGCAGTTTTTGAGGGTTGACAACAAAAACCGAGCGCAAAAAAAATTTCTGGATAAATTTTTAGGAATAATGCAAACAATCACGTGAATTATGGCGCATTAAAAGCAGCATAGGCTCATGAAAGTTGAAGCCTACGAAAAGTTAACGAACAAATTAAAAATGGGAAAAAAATTTTGTTATTTTTTTGCACAATGCTGTATTTTTCGCTTATAAATTTAAAATAAAAAAATGCACAATTTACTTGTATAGTGTGTGTAACAAGTTTCGTTTACGCAATGCCAGACATGAGCATTGAACTTGTATTGTGTTTGCCGGCATAGCACACATCAGCACAAATTGATATTGAACCCTGTGAAAGCTCTTCAAAATTCAAAAAGTATTAAAATATGCCTTAAAAATGTGGAATATGCAGAACAATCTAAATAAAATACTATTTTGACTAGAACATGCAAAAAAAAATGCTGATAAAATTAAAAAAAATCTCTAAAACGGATAAATGTATTCACCCCTATCGTGAGTGAAATGTCCCTCGAATTGTTTTCCCTAAAAAATTTCGTGGAAAAAAAGGGTTCACTTTTAATTCACGATACGATAAACGTTTTCTGCCTATATGGTCGCACAAGCAAAATCATTCAATTGCATATTATCGGTTACCCTGATGATAAATAATTTCTTAAAATACTGACTGGGTAAATACAGATTCTTTTCATGTATTATGAATGAACAATTTTCATTTGTGATTGCTTACGAATTCAAAAGAAGGAGCTGAAAAAGTTGCATGTAACAACTTTTGACATGTTGTTACAATTAGAACTTCAAGTATGATTTTAAAAAGATTTAATTTTATCGAAACTAATTTAGTTTCTGTAATTGAGATTTTCAATTTGCTTTTTTCTGTTTTTGTTATACGTGGCGAGTTTGAAAAGAATTTGGAGTGGAGTTTTATGTTTTATATCAATTTTCGAAAATACGGTTCTTAAAAAATATTTAAGTAAATCTTTTATTAAATTCAATCTGGTTCACAATAAGCCATATATCGTTACCTAAAACACTAACTCTTTTGTAAAACTTGAATAGTAAGTTTTACTGATGAAATTTTTTTCAACCCTATCATTGCCACCTGATTTTATTTCAATCGGACAAACCATTTACAAAATTCAGAATTATTTCCATTTTTTTCCAAACTTCTATAAAGAAAACCCTTCTTTTGAAATTTACTTTCTTCCATCAAAACCCTAGGGGTAAGGGAACTAACACTAAACTTGTCACGTGACAAGTCACTTTAACATGGCAATGTCCTACGAGGGGGTTAATTGGAACCTTTTTGACACTTTGTAACAGGTCACTGAAATAATCTTAATGGACACTTCCAATTTCGGTTAAAATAATGCCTGTCGCAAATATTGTCCCAAATGAGCCATGTCAATATGATAGATCCCCTTCATACAAAGTAATAAAGGGCCGATGTTGAATGTGAACCACACCTAAACGTCAAGTTTTTTCTTCATTTCATTTGACATTTCTCAATTTCAGACTAAATCAATTTGAACCAAGGAAAGATACACAATCGAGCAACGCGTTAAAGTGATTCCGGCTTATTATGAAAATGAGCGTTCAAATCAAATTGCATATCGTAAAATCATCTTCAGTGATGAGGCACATTTTCACCTCAGTGGATTCGTCAATAAGCCGAATTGCCGCATTTGGGCGAATGATAATCCAAGAGTGATTGTCGAAAAACCAATGCACCCACAAAGAGTGACTGTTTGGTGCGGTTTATGGGCTGGCGGCATCATCGGGCCGTATTTTTTCCAAAATGAGGCCGGGCAGGCAGTTACTGTGAATGGTGTTCGCTATCGTGAGATGATAACGCCCTTTTTATGGCCCGAATTGGAAGATATGGATGTGGACGGTATGTGGTTTCAACAGGACGGTGCCACTTGCCACACAGCTAACGAAACAATACCTCTTTTGCGCGACAAATTCAATGGCCGTGTTATCCCACGTGGTGGCGATGTCAATTGGCCGTCAAGATCATGTGATTTGACACCGTTGAACTTCTTTCTTTGGGGTTATTTGAAAGAAAAGGTGTACGTCGAGAAGACAGCAACAATTCAAGAGCTAAAGCATGAGCTAATACGGCACATTAACGTCAAAGAACCTCAATTATGCCTCAGCGTCATCGAAAATTAGGACCATCGTATGGAGGTGTGCCGCCGAGGTCGCGGCGGCCAGTTGGCCGGTATTTTGTTCCATACATAATTTAAACATACCAATATTACCATAAAAAAAGATATGACAATAATTTGTGTTTTATTCAAAATCAACATCGGCCCTTAAAATTTAACCACCCTTTAACAAGAGAGAATCAACCACTACCCGCATAAAATCCAGTCACATGAATAGTTTTGTGCCAATTACCTTTCCTCTGGACTAACTACACTCTAAACACATTATCACCAATTATACATATGTCTTGTTTTCACCTATCACAATTCTTTCCTTTTAATTATAAAATTTTGTTCAGTGGTCACGGGACAAGTGCTTTAAGAGCAATTGACACAACTTTCCCGTAGGGTATGGCATCGTGTTTTTTTTTCGACAATTATAAGTGAGTAATCCTTAATACAATTCCGGAAATTTTGGCGGAAAAGGCAATACAAAAGAAAAAACTCAATATTATAATTTGATCCAGCGATACAAAATATTAATCCATCATGTCATTAATGTGAAAATATTATTAATTGATTGGAATAATATTGCTGGAAAAATCACCAGACACTTGTCTCCGTTGTATATGGTCATAAGAAACATAACCTTAAACTGTTTTTTAGCGTATTGTATTGTACAACTGGCGAAACAATAAAATTTTGCTTTAATTTAAGGAAACTTTTTACATTAAATTCTCATATTTATGTATTTGAAATGTTTTCAAATTTACTTTTGTTACTATTTTTCAAATCTTCTACATCTTAAACCCTAAAAACTTTTAAATATTTCCAAAGGTCAAAAACTTTATAAAACAACTTTTTGCAACACATTCAGGTCATTCATTCATATTCATAAACTCTAATATACATATATTTTTTGGAAACACATGTAAGTCCTGTTTGGGGTCAAAAAGTCATTTACATAAAATAATTTAAGTTTTTATATTTCTATTCTTTACATATAAAAAATCTTTTTCATACAAATAAGGGGTGATTCAAGTAGATATACTTTTTTCAATAGCCTTTTTTGACAGATCACGTGTGATTCGTGTCATGCTGTCATGTTGGTTTTGTTTAGTATTGTTTGGCAGTTAACAAATCGTTCAACTTGTGACGGTCCCTGGCATTGCGTGATAAATTGCTGTGCAAAGTTGGCGTTTTTCATACTGTTTTATAAGGTAACACTCGTATGGTGAAATGGTAAATTTTGTATAGGGGCATTACTCTAAATATTTTTTTTTCAGGCTACGAGTAGTGCCACGGATGGCAGTCAAATGTCATATGGGGTGGGCAGCCTGTCCAGGATAAAAACATCTAGTCCTGAAGACTCGAGGCAATCATGTCGAAAACTGCGGTTAAGTTTTCAATATTATCATTCAACAATCGGTCTTTGTTCAATGTTTTTTTTTGTTTTCTATCGCTTCGGTATATCAACAGCTTTCGTTTTTGTTTAGGCACGAATTAACTTGTGTATGTGTGAGTAGATGGACCCGAACCCCCCATTTCCGGCGAGCTTCAGCCCAAACACCAGCGTGCCATTGTCCATCGCGAAGCGAATTTGAGGTTTTGATTTGATTCAAAACGTTTCTCAAAATGAAAAATCACTCAATAACTCACAGCACATCACAAACTTTATTACGAAAATTCACGTTCTGTGAGGAATGTGTTTCCGACGTTTTCGAGGAAAATTTTGTTCAGCGATGAGGCCCATTTCTGGCTCATTTGGGACGAAGAGCAACCTGAAGAGATTCAAGAACTGTGGGCCGGTGGAATCATCGGTCCATATTTCTTTAAAAATGATGCCGGTGCGAACGTAACCGTCAATAGCTACCGTTATCGTGCCATGAAAACCGGCTATTTGATGCCTGAAATGTAAGCTCGTGATTTCGGCGATATTTGGTTTCAGCAAGACGGCGCCACTTCCCACACATCGCATCAATCAATGGATTTATTGAGAGAACACTTCGGTGAGCATATAATTTCACGTTCTGGGCCGGGATTGGCCACAAAAGTCCTATGTGATATCACACCGTTAGACTATTTCCTGTGGGGATATGTAAAGTCTAAAGTTTATGCGGACAAACCCGCTTCGATTCAGGCCATGGAGGAAAACATCACGCGTGTCATTCGCCAGTTACCAGTCGAAATGCTCGAACGAGTCATCGAAAATTGGACCAAACGGATGGACCATCTGCGACACAGCAACGGCCAACATTTGATAGACATAGTCTTCAAAAAATAAATGCCAAATTGGACTCAACGGATGGACCATCTGCCACGCAGCAACGGCCAACATTTGATAGACATAGTCTTCAAAAAATAAATGCCAAAGAATGTTCTTTCAAATGATAATAAACGTTCCACACTTAATTTGAATTTTCTGTGTTTTGTTTTCTTTAAAAAAGTAGGGAACCTCGAAACGGATCACGCTTTACTAGTAAAAATACAATTCGAAGGGGTTTAGTATATTCGTATATACAAACATACAAATCTTTAGTCTCATGTAAAAAGACCCTAACTCACATAATTTCAACTTAAAAGAAGGTAAAAACATATAGAAAATGTTTGTTACAGAATGTAAAATTGTCAGAACAATTACTTCTAAAAACGTTATTTTTGATACTATATTACATAAAATTTTTTGGGACGAGGTGTATTTATGTGAAATGTATTGGGATTAATTAAAAAACTAAATTTTGGAAAAAAAACTGGAGTTATGGCCTTTCTACATGAGACCATCGATATGTATGTTTGTATATGGGCATTTCTATGAGAATGTCAACTACGACTCAAAAAATAAAAATCCTTTTATTCAAATATGGTAGGAAGTAAAAAAACTGAGTGTTTTCACTTTTTTACAACAATTTTCACTTTTCTGTCGATTAAATACAGAAACTGATAACATTGGAATTATACATTAAAATTAATGTTACAACAACAATGAACAAGATCCATGAGGAAATAACCAATATATAGTTCGATTAGCGGTATATTTATTGGCTTGTTTTGGATGCCATTCTAATGTCACGTACGTGGTGCAAAAACATCATTTGTCTATGTCATTTGTATTTAATCAGTCGTACGTGTTCCAGAGTAAAACTTCAAAGCAAGATATTGATCGGAATTTTATTTTAATTGGTATAAATAAAATTTTATCAGCTTCTAAAGGTCATCACGTACGATATTGTAAGTACTATAAATGCAACTAAATGTATCATCTTATGATGTTGGTAAATATTTAGTTAAAATTTGGTCCAAACTTTATTTATTGCAATCTAAATCAGCTAACCAAATATTATTGGAATCGGTCCATATTTTACAATAGGACCCATACAAATATTACTCCCGAAAAAAAGCTTTTAATGTCATAACTTCCTTATAAATGTTGGCATTGACATACAAATTGGCGACAATAACTTTTACGATAGGTACTATGTCATGACAACATGTTGTGCTGGTAGGTCCAAAATTATCTATAGGTCCTATATAAACCCCCTTCCTTTAATCGGTTAAAGGTAAACAAATCTAATTTATATGAAGATATCTGAATAATATTCGGCACAAATAACTTTTATATACTTCTTAACCCCATAGTATAGTTTTGTTCTGCCGACCATGATTGGACATGAGTCGAAAATAGGGTACACTCTCAAAAATTTGTTTTTAAAATATTATAGTGTAGGGTATCATATGGTTGGGCTTATCCGACTAAACTTTCTTACTTATTTGTTTTAAGTTTTTGTAAACATATTTTTACCAAAAATATTTTTCATACCTTGTTAATACTATAAGAGAAAAATCTGCCACGTACGGTATGTCACGAACGATATTACATTATATCTATATATATAAAAATAAGTCCGTATATATACGTCGCCGAACTAATCATAAACGCGTCGTGCGATTTCAACCAAACTTATACACTACGTAGGCAGTGGCCCATATATGGTTTATATGAAGTTTGGTTGAAATTTTCGGTCTGGGGGCGGAGGGGCGTGGCAAAATCCATAACTTGAGAACGGCTTGACCGATTTGAACGATTTTTTCTTTAAAATTATCGCCATGGTCCAACTTAGGTTTTTACGCCCACTTTTTTCGATTTACCTAAAATCAGAAAACGGCTCCATCGAGTTGACTAATTTTTCTTTCAAATGTTCGTATTAATCAACTTTAAGTTTTCATCGAAAGAAAAATTTACCACGCCTACTTTTACGCCCACTTTTTCTATTAAGCGCATAACTGGAGAACGGCATGACCGATTCCAACGATTTACCATTTGAATTCAAGCGGCTCCAATTCCCTTTGCGTCTTCCCTTTGCTATTACCATCAACAAAGCACAAGGCCAATCATTGACTATTGCTGGCTTAAAAGGTCATGAACAATTTGATCGAAGCAACAATTTTAAAGGGGAAGTTTAAAGGTGAAGATGTATTGATTCCACGAATTCCAATAATTCCATCAGATTTACCTTTTGAATTCAAAAGACTACAGTTTCCAATACGTCTTGCATTTTCTATTACAATAAATAAAGCGCAAGGGTAATCGTTGGAATTGTGCGGAATTTATTTAGAATATCCTTGCTTTTCACACGGCCAGTTATATGTTTCGTGCTCACGTGTTGGCAAGCCTTCAGTTCTCTTTATCTACACAACAACTCATGGCAAAATCAAAAATGTTGTCTACGAAAGAGCTCTAAGATAGTTTAAGTGATACATAGTCTAAGATTGTGAGAAACTAGAATTAAAAGTTGAATAATGGGGAACAAAACCAACTTTATTAAAAACAAGTGTGTTTCTTTTCTTATTTTGTTTTGCCGTGCGAAGCAGGCAACGGGCCCGCTAGTTAATTATAAAACCATCTAAAAAAATTGTTTTCTTTCTAATTACCGGAAAAATATGTTGCTTAATGTTAAAAATTAAAAAAAAGGAAAAATACCTCCCACAATTCGCACATTTTCGCAATTTTTTTTACATAAACCCCAAAATCACTTCCGTTTTATGTCACGTACAATATGCACCTATTTTGCTAGATATTTTATACAACAAGGTTCCGAATGTAATAATATTTTTTTTTTCATATATAGTACCCTATAAATGAAACATAAAAATTATTTTTTTTTTTTTTTTATTTACTACTATTTGTGCAAAATCTCTATCGCTCTGAAGGCGTATAAATGTCACGTACGATGACATGGAAATGCCCATATACGAAAATACTAAACCCCTTCAATTTGTATTTAAAACATTTCAACTTAAATCCCCAAGCAACTTCATATAAACTATAGAAGGATGTGACTAACCTTTTGCTAAGATAACTAATGAATGAGGAGGACAATTTTACTTTATAAATCTCAATTTTGACAGGATTGTGCCAAAGAATTGTTGCTGTAGAAGAAAATCAAATGGAGCAGAAATCCCAAATAACAAAAGTAACAACAATAAATATAAAATACTTATTTAAAGCAATAAAAAAATAATTTATCTTTTTTTTGGGTGGCTTAATCCCTGATATAATTTATCAACAATAAAACAACAATTTGCTAGAAGAAAAACATTTTACACTTTATCTGCTTTATAATTTCCCCAAACGCAAAACTCAGGTCTCCGTTATCACAAGCACACAGGACATGAACACAAACAAATGTTAAATCATTAAATGAAAAATTACGGAATAAATGCATGACTACTTTAAGACAAAGGCATCAATAAAAGAATAAGTGAATAAAGAAATGCTTGACTAGCACTCAAATCGAGCAAAGCCAACCATTTTGAAGTTATTAAAAGTGGTTTTTTAAGGAAAATTTCAAAGAAATCGACTAGAATAGAAAGAGAGCGAAAAACACCTAACACCCAATTTACATGATGAATATTATGACGTCCAATTTTCTTAATTCCCTTTTGAAGTTGCTACCAAAAACTACTCAAATTCATACGATGGTTTTTTTTGGACGTCTAATTTTTTTATTTTCACTCAATCCAGTTGATGAGAATATAAAAATAAAACGTAACAGAAAGAACAGAAAAAAGTGTAAAGCGAAGTGTCAAAAAAAAACATGAAAACAGAAACCATGTCTATTTTTCTACCCCTCTTTCTTCTCTACACCGCTTGCTACCAAACAAAAAATGACGTCCAAAATTGGACGTCATAAAATTCATCATGTAAACTGGGTGTAAGTCAGCTGTCAAAAAATTCTATCTCTGTGATGGCTTTGGTAAGAAATGTGCTTAATTTGTGTTTTAGCTTCACGCGTGCAGAATTTTAAGAGAGAATTTTTTTTGTTTTGTTTATGTTTGTTTGGCTATCTTCTCCGGTCGTTTTCCTATGAAGAATTCGTTCCTCAATGAACTGTCAATGTTTTAATTGTTTAGTTTTATTGTTTTGTACTCTAAGTACAATTGTTTTCATTCATTGCGTTAGATTGCTTGATAAAATTAAATTAAATTGTTTGAAATCCCAAACACTTAAAGGAGCATAATAGAATGATTTGTATTCCATTTAAGAGAATAATAGATTACGACGGAATTTCACAGTGGTGGAAAATCAAAATATGTAGAACCTAAATTCCTATTTCTTAAAAGCTGAGACGATTGACATGAAATTTGTATTCTAGCTTAACTTTTGCTAATAAGCCCCACGTACCTCTATAGAGCCCCACTATGGGGTCTCAAAGTGGCACACCTAAGACATATACAGATCTTAAATTCCAGCAACTCTTCTGTTAGTCATTCGTTTTCCAAAAAAAATTGTTTATAAGTACTTCGAGATTGAAATTTAAAATACAATAATTTTACAATATTTAAGCCTAATTTTTTTCCAAATATCGGACGTAATTTTAAACCGATTTCCTTTGTTTCTTTAGTTCCCTCTGGCGGTTTGTAATAATCATCTTAAAGGTGTTGGACTTTCTGGTTCTACATCCTCCGGGAAAATCAACTGCAGTCAATATCTGGGTCTCGGCAGAACTTCAAAATTGAGAGATCTCAAGAGATCGGGAGTCAGTAACTCCCGGTGGCATGGCACTGGACCAACTATTGGTTGAGGTCTCCGTCTGTATTCTTTTTGCCGGAAATGCTTTTTGTTTTCAGCGAGGTTTATCTTTTCCACAGCTCCTTTAGTTAAACAGTAACATTGTTTAAAATTAAAATTTCAAAATTAAAAGTTTTCTTATTATTTTTGTTTTCTCTAAAAATGTGTCTTCTCTTGCGACTGTTTTACATTTTTAATGATTGTAAATAAACTTTAAAAATTTATGATTTCTTTCTAGAAATTACATTATTATATCATTAGCCATATCGAATCGAAAAACCACTTTCCTTTTTCCATAGACTTTATTTCCAAACAAAAAACATAGTTGTTTTTATAGGTCCAGGTTGGGAGTTCTTTTTTGAAATAGGCTGGACGATCTTTCAATATGATAAGTAATTTTCCGCCTCACTTTAAAAAACCAGGATGTAAAATTATTGGACCTGCGTACAGCTGCAATCGCATCAAAGTTAAGTGAATATATGATCCACTTCACATACATACCAAATGATGCTCCTGTGGAATGTAGGGATCATCTTAAGGATATTTCACCTTTTTGTGTCACATCCTCCGAAGAAAACAAATGCAGCAAAAACCTGGAATTCTGCAGCTATAAAAATATTACAGGTTTCTTGGGATCTTGTTTTTCAAGTTTGCTATTGATATTCAGCCAGATCGGTGCATAAATGACAGAGATACGAGCAAAAAAACCACGAATGCCTCTAATTTTACCCATAAATCGCTTATTGTTTATTTATTTTTCTATATATCTGGAGAACTGCAAGAGCCAAAGTTTCTAAATTAGGTACAAGCATCTATAGAAGCATATATAGATAACCTATAGGTTATCCATACACAACCTCTCTAAAAAATGGGCGGAGCTGAAGAAGTTGGTGTTGCAGTCATTATAAATTATAAGTTTCTGTATACCTGGAGAACGGAAAGAGCCAAAATTTCCAAATTAGGTATAAGCATCTTGGTTATTAACACACAACATCCGATAAGATGTGGGAGGGATTAGAGAAGTGGTCGTGGCGCTTCTAGTACAACGGCATTAAAAATTTTTGTATATCTGGAAAACGGCAAGAGCCAAATTAGGTAAAAGCATATTGGTTATCAATACACAACATCCGACAAAATGTGGTCGAGATTGGAGAAGTGGGCAAAATATATGTATTTCTATTTAGGTGTAGAGTATCTCATTAACTAATAATGCTTGTACTATGCATATCTAGCAAAACAATTAAAAAAGTATCAATAACAAAACAATTAATAAAGTATCAATAACATTTCTCTTTGTTGTGTGCATGGTGCAATATTGCATTGCTTACTAATAAATATTTGAGTGTCACATTTCTATTTACAAAGTGCAATGACTGGACAAATGGAAATGTGAATAAGAAACTTCATGGTATTGAAAAAGTTGTATCTAATAATAAGTAAGAATGGTTAAGACTAATTTGGTAAACTAGTATATAAGCTCTAACAAATTATAATAAAATCAGACGTTGCATTTGAAAACTGAAAGCGGCACTTGTTGCCTTGTTTACTTCTCTTAGTCTCTAATCTGGCTGTCGCAAGACGCCTAATCATTAAGCTGAACCCCTACAGTTGTATAAAATTATATTGGGCTACAGGGAAATAAAAATACACTAAACACGACATTAACAAAATCACTACTTGCACACACCACATGGCGATCCTGCCATTTTGATACAACTACATTTCAACACTACATAGGAAACGGTATTTATATTACTGTCTAATCTTATCGCTCCATGGTGAAGAGTATATAAGATTCGGCATATATAAAAAATACTTGTAGGTACTTCATTGATTTTTTTTTTTGTGTTACTTTAAAACCCAATAAAAATTTGTAATCATAAATGAATTAGGAAGGCAGCATAAGTGTTCTTGTGTCTATAATAAGATTTATAATAACAAAATAATAAAAAAGGTTTAACCAAATGAATAATTGGCAGTAATTAGTTCCTAAAAGATTCGAAAATTTTCCTTTGCTTCAATAATTTTGTTTTTACAGTTGTTTTTGCCTTTTGACCTCAGTCACAATAACAATCAATCGAGCAATTGATGCTGGGATTTCTTTTTTAAAGAATATTTATGAATGATAAGGCTTCTTTCTTTGTTTTGGGTTCTGTTTTTCTCTCTTTATCAAAGACAGGAAACAACAAAAAAAAAATTTTTTTCTTGGGTTTTCTTTTTTTTTCATAAAAAAGGACTTAAATTACTGAACGCATAGTAATACAGCCAATTTACTATGTTTCTTTTGTGTTGCACGCTTGTGTGTATACCTTTCGATACCCTGAAAGCATTTAGAAGATGAAAGGGAATGGTTTTCACTTATTTTCCATTGCTAGAAGATTAACAAGGGTTTCACATTCAGAGTAACAGTTCAAAATTTTCAAAACGGGGTACAATAAGGGGATTTTCAATCTAAAAGTGGCACAAAAAGCAGAATTCGGAGAAAGAATGGGGCAACTTTAAAAACAAACATATTTATTAATTTATTTTCATTGAAAACATGAACAGAAAAAAAAACTTCTTATATACTAACCACCATATTCATAAAAATATTTAAGGTTTAAAGCAGGTTTATGAAACGATTTTTCTGTGAAAATTTGTTTAATAAACCTTTTATTAACAAAAAATATTTTTTATGAATACGGAAGTAAATATACATAATATATCGACCTCACTTGTTCAACAATAGTGTATAACAAAAAATCGACACGTAATATTTATATCTAACCGCTGTAAAAATCAGGGTTTAAAAAACTGCAGTCGAAACCAAAAACTGTCGAACAAAAAACGAAAATTTGTGTACAACCTTTCGCTTTTTGAATTGGTTTGACAGCGACTGTTAACATTTATTGAATCAGAAGTAAAAGCAACAGATTTTTTTTGGCCAATGACAAATGAAGAAGTGGAAGAAATTACAGTTTTTCAACTTTGACTGCAGTTATTTAAGGCTGGTAAAAATATCGTGCTATTCCAAAAAGTGAAAAAATAAAAATTTAGAGGTAATACACTATTAATGAACAAATGCGATATATGTATGCATACATACAGCGAAAATGCACGTCTTGTTTGCAAGTTGACATTTATAAACTGTTCCTTATAATTCTTATTCAAATATTTTTACAAAAACAGTTACCGAATACTTGTAAATAGGACGATCTTAAAAGTAATAGTATAACATTACTTACAAAAAAAAAATTAATATGATTTGATAAAAAAAAAACTTAAAAATCTAATGGCCCTTTGCTTGTTAGGCGATTATCTGTTTTTCCAACGAAAAACTGAACATTAAAAAAAATTGTTTTTCTCAATGTCTCATTTGCGTCTATTCTATCGCAAAGCTAACTGGCACTCAACTGCCAATTATTTGCTGTTTATTTGTCGTTCAGATAAATTCAATCAGCTGACTCCCTACTTTAACATACACTCACAATATTCTGTACGTAAAATTAACTGAAATTGTAATATGAAATAAATGAAAATTCAGTTCAAAAGCGGTCTACTTATTTTTCATTTATTTTTAGTTCTTTTAATTTTTACTGTCAAAAATTCAACGGCAAATTTCGTAAAAACAAGTTAATTTTCATTTATTTTATATAATTTAACTATCAAAAAAATAACCGACAAATTCCGTAAAAACAAATGAATTTTCATTTATTTTATATACTATTGTGGGATTCACAAGGTGTCATAAAGTCATATGTCTTAAAATAATAACATGAAAAAATACGACTGTTGTGAGCAACCCCTCATAATTTAATGTGCTATTAATTACGACAGCACAATAAACATAGCAAGCAACTTTCTATTTATTTAAGACACTTTTTGTTTACAAACCAACAACAATATTTTTAAACCATTGTAAAATGTTAGAACATTATGACAATAAACCATGATAGCACACCTTGTGAATACCCCATATGTAATTAAACTACCAAAAAATTAATTTTAAGTTATCTACTCTTAGATCTGTGGCAAAAAGTAAAAAACGATTTGCTTGTTTTGTGAAGAAAATTCCCATATTCTATTTTGTTAAAATTATAAATTAAATTATTAAAGTAAAATTATTGCGAATACCATATCGGTCATGCTGCTGGTGTCTTATAATTGAGAGTACTTCTAAAGTATGATTTTTTTTTTACTTTTTAATTTATTATTTTAAATTATGCAATTAATAATAAAAAAAAAAAAAAAAAAAAGTAAAGCTTGGTTTGCACATATTTAATATTTGACGTCCTTCACGTCACCACTAGTTTTATTAAAAAATTGTTTCTAGTTAAACGTCATTAAAAGCTTGTTTACACTATTACACATTTCTTACGTATTCCATAATATGAGATAGAAATCTAATGAGTTTTGTTGTGACTATCAAAAAATCTAATGTAACATTACAGTTTGTAGCCACACTATCACACATGAACATGGTTTTGTTAAAATGGAACCCTGATCCAATGAAACGTATTAGCATTTAGAAAAATATCAAAAAACGATGAAGTCGTATGGGATGTCAAATTTTGTTCGTAATACTTGTCAATTTCATTACACATTGCATTATCACTATCACACTTTTACACATTTATTGAGTTTTTGACATGTATAAATACAAAGTATAATAGTGTAAGCTAGTCTTAAACAGTTTATAAATTACATTATAAAATTATCTTCTTAAGGCCATGTCAGATAAAACTTTTGCTTCGCGTTGCGTTACCGATTCGCTTTGACATCTAAGATAAAATATACATACTTATACGAAACATGTCACATAAAACACTTTCAAAGCAGAGCGAAGCAAAAAGTTAGCCAACTTTCATCTTTTTGCGCGCTTTGACAATTGGCTAGTATAATTTTCTTTTGTTTTTTAATTTTTTGCCAAATTCAATTCCAAAAAAACGTCCAATTAAATTTTTTTTATAACAAATAATTAAATGTACAAATTGCCAACCGCTTTTATAAGTAAACAAACAATGCGTGAGTGCTGTCAAAGTTTTCATTGTGTCATACACCTTTTGCTTTGCGTTTTTCTGTCAAAGGTAGAAACGTCACGCAAAGCGACAAAGTTGTATCTGACACGGCCTTTAGGGTGTATGTGAAACGTTAGCAAAGTACTCATGGAAGTAGAATTTTGACACTGTTTAGGTGAATAAAATTTCACTAGCCCTGGGGGCTAGTATTAGTTTTGACATTGACGTAGAAATATTGGACAATTCTAAGTCACCATAGAACTTTTCTACCGTTTGACACACACCCTTATAAATTAAATTTAGTAAATCAATAAAAATTGAGAAAAATAAAGATAAAATTTGTACAATTTCCAGGTCACGTTTTTTTTTTTTTTTTTTTTTTTTTTTTTTTTTTTTTTTTTTAATTTTTCCGTCAAATATTTGTTAGGACTGAACATCCCCTTACTAAAACAAAATGTATCAATAAAAATTCCTTTAATGATGCTTATGAACTAGAATAATTGAGGAGGTTCTTTTTAAAACAGGAATATTTTACTTTGTGTGTTTTTGCAAAATTTGAGAAGATAGATTTTTTAACAAGGTCATTTTTAACTTGATTTAATCAATTATATTTTTATATGATATAATAAATTACAACATCATTTGTTTTGATTTGTTGTCCTGTATTAAAATATTATTGTTCCTTCTAGGTCCTTAAGATTTCATGATTATTTTTATATTGGCTTACATAGAACTAATTATTCTTTAAATGAGCCATTAGTTAAATGTCAAAATTAATATAATAAATTAAATGTTACCATATTTTAGAGTTTAGTTTTTCTAAAACTTAGTCTAAATTACATTTAAAAAATTTAATATAAGTACGTCAAATAATATTTTTAAGCGAATATTCTGTAAGGATGTTTTTTAGATCCAATAGACCTTAAGAAATATATAACTAAATAAATAAATAATCTACTTTTGCAAGTTATGCGGCTCTTATAGCAGTGCTTTCGCAAAAACAGAATACAAAATCTAGTATTAAAGCATCCCACTGTTCAATAAATCTTACAAAAAACTCAGAAAATAGATTTTTATCAGTTAAAAAAAATGGCTTAAAAATAATTTAAACTAAATTAATGTTATAATTGAATCAATTATTTTTTTAGTTGAAAGAAAATTAAAAAAAAAATTTTTGATTTAATTAATATTAAAGTTGTTTTGAAATCAAAATGTATAAATTGACTTTTTCGTTTAAAATAAAATAATTTAAACTTGAAGAATTGTTGTTGGGAATTGTCAATATTTAATTAAATAAATCAACACATTGTTTGATAATTTTTTTAATAAATTAAAAATATCATTTATTAAAAAAAATATTCACAATTTTTAGTAATAAATATAATAATTTTGGTAATAGCTGAAAAATCATAACTTGTTTGCTGGATATTATGAATTTGGTATAAACTTGGCGATTAAAGACAATTTTTAATTTTTTCTGTGTATAAAGGAAGCCATCTTTTATAAGTACAGAACAGTATTCCTGAAATAATTTTACTTCAGTTATTATTTGAGGACTATGCAATAATATATAAATATATTAAATAAATATATTTACAACCTCAAAGAACCTCAATATTTTTAGAACTATATTTTTTGGAAAAGAATATTGTTTGTTTGTGCTTCTAAAGTAATACATTTCTTGCCACATCCAAACTGTCTTGAACAATAAAAAAAACAATTTTGTGTTTAAAAAAAATATTAGATTAGACTGTTCTTCATTTCTTTAAATAATTAACACGGCGATTACATTTGCAAGTACTGGCAAGACAGTAGCAACACACACAAACTTTTTCACTAATACATGCACACTTTCCAACTGTCTTATCTACTGTCTTGCAAATTTCGCAGACAGTAAAATTGGACAGTGATTTGACATTTTCTGTCAGTAATTTGAAGTTTTGTTCGCAAAAGAAAGAAAAAAACACAAAAAGGAACCAAAATTACCATAGAAGAAATGCATAACCAAAACTTAAAAAACAAAATTTTTTTACTAACACACTGGCAGCAATTTTACATTTAATTAATAAGTTAGAGAGATACATAATGCGTTATAGAGAGGGAGGCAAAATCACATGTACACAAAGTTTTGGTCAGTTTTTTCATTTTGCTCTTAATAAATTAATAGAAACTATAACCAATATATCGGTGAGCACTACTACTCATCTAACTAGTAAAATGACTTCTTGTAGGGTAATTATATTCTGTTTTGCTTATTTTTTAGTTAAGTGTTATTTATGTTCACACAATATAGTTGTTTTATACTCTTTTTTCATTTGTTTAGTTCATAAAAAAAATCTTAGCTGAAAATTGCACTGCAACATTCACGTGTGGCATTTTTTAAAAGTGAACTGTCTTAATTACTGTCTGGACGCCTACGTCACGAAGACAGTAAGAAGTGTTTAATATATATTTTCTTACTGTCTTGCCAGGACTAACAAATGTAATCGCTGTGTAAACTACCTTTTCTCAAACTGACCAAAATTAGGTTTAGCCTACCATCCGACCAAACGAATAACATCCCACCAAATTTGGTCGGAAAAGACCAATAACGGCAACACTGCGGGGTAAGTAAATAATAGCTCTGTTCCACATGCATAACGAAACAGTCCGAACTTGCACAAAGTTACCCAAAATCGTTCCACATAACAATTTTCGTGCAAATAAGAGAGTATTTGAGAGAGTAATTTTTTTCATTTCCTATACAAATTTGCACGAACTTTTTCTTTGGGTAAGTTCGGACAAGAATAAACAATCAGCTGTTTTTGTTTACATATGAAACTGATAAATTAATCAGAAAACTAACAAGCAAAAGAAAAAATTTAGTTTTTATTAAAAAAATATATTAAAAAGCAAAATGTAGGGTTTTAATGAAAAAATTAAAGTGGTAAATACATTATTGCATACATATTTCTCTTAATTTGTAATATATAAAAGAACAAAATATAAAAAATGACAATGATGCAAATGTTTTAGTTTTGTAATGTTGTGACTTTTAAGCATCTAAAATCACTTAAATAGATCTTAATTTGAAAACTAAGCAGCATTAGTATTTGAAGAAGTGCAAAAATGGTTTTTTGCGTTCCAGCAATGTTGGGTAGTTTTGGCAAATTCATAGAGTAATTTTCATTTTACTCTCATTAGTCCAAACTTGCCCGAGATCTTGTGGAACACACCTAATAATATTCTCTCTGTCTCATTAGAAAAAGAAGCGGACAGGTGTCTGGCATTTTTTAGAAATTCGGCTCTTCTGTATTATACAAAATAACTGAATTAAACAAAATAACTGAAAATTCATTTGTTTTTAAGGAATTCGCGTAAACATTAAATGAACTTATCGTTTAAAATAAATGAATACTAAGTGGACCGCATTTGAACTGAATCTTCATTTATTTTATATTACAATTTCAGTTAATTTTACGTACAGAATATTGTGATTATATTCAATAAAATTCCGAATTCGAACCCTTGCGCCCAGCAGAAGGCCGGATATGCAGAAAAGCTTTAGTTAGCGAAACCAGTGTTTATTACACCATAGATGAGAAAGTCCTTGCGCCTGGCCGAATTCCTGCGATGCCAAAAAGCGTAAGTTAGCGAAGTCAGTGAGGAGAAAATCCCTGACTCCGACCGGCTATGCAATACAGCTTTAGTTGGCGAGTCCGGATTTGGAAATTCTGAATTTCAGGTTATTAAGTTTCAGGCATATGACCCCAACCTTAATAAGTATGTAGGTTTGTAAGAATGTACTTTGTAAAAATTATTATAAAATAATTTAAAAATAATAATTGGGTGATTTTTAATTTTTTGGACCATTTTTTCGTTTGAGCAATTTTTCACATACTTTTTGGCTTGGGGGATTTGGCTTTTGGTGATGTAAATTAGATAAGTAAAAATAAATCCTTTAGAAGGTAGGAAAAAGTAATTTAAAATATTTACCTACCGATATGTAGATACACTTAAAATAAGTGCGGCTGGCGGTGCGGTGTAGTGTTGCAATCAATCGTCTGCCATGTGGAAACTGTGCGTTATTTTGTTTTTCGATGCTTAAGATAATTTTCTGAGATTCGTTCGAATTTCCTGGAACTATTTCAGTCATAAATAAAAAACTAATTTTAGGATTATTATTGATTTGGATTATTTATTTAAAGAATTTGAAAGTAATTGTTATTATTATAATTATTATTTAATAAAATTATACTTACAATTAAATACAATAAATGTTAGTTGTTAATTAATTATAATATTTTTTTAATATAATAATGAATATTTATAGATGTTAGTTTAATTAAAAAGCCGAAAACTTTTTGGATATTAATTTTATTAATTATTTAAACATTTACTAATTTATTTAATATTATTTTATTTTGTAATTATAAGTCATTAATATATTTTAAGTTTTCGAATTCTAATTTAGAGCATATAAAAAAGGTTGATTAGATCCAACGTTTAAATTTTAAATAAAGTGAATAAGCCGTTTGTTTAATTTGATTTCGTTAGTAAATTTTAATAATTAGTTAGTTATCTAAAAGTAATTGATATGTTTCTTAAAGAAATTTAAATAAATTTATTTATAATCAGTCGTTAAGTAACGACATTAAGGTATATTTTCAACTGATGGTGGAAGATAGATAGATCTATTGCAGAACTTGTTTGCCAAAACTTAACCTAAAATTACGTTTTTCGCTAAAAAATTAGGAATTTTTTTTATTTCAGTTTGGCTGCCTTCCTAAACGAATATATGCATTGCCAAAGTAGTGCTTAAATCAAGCAATTATACTTTACAATATTGCAAATCAAATGTATTGTCATTTTGAATTCCCCTCGGGTGTTTCTAGGGATATTTCACCTTTTGGTCTTACATCCTCCGAGAAAATCAGGTGTGGCCAATACCTGGGATTCGGCAAAACTCGAAAATCGGAAGATCTCAAGAGATCTTTACGATTTGACCAGAGATCATATCTGGTACCACAGAAGTCTGTAGGGACCGGTGGCACGGCAACGGACTGACTATTGGGTGAGGCCTCCGTTAGTATGATTCCGGGCTTTTGATTGTGCTCACGACTGGGAGATTGGTAAACGCATTGTTTGCATCCAGTGCTGTAATTTTTAAAAGCATCATCAATTAAAATAATGCACTAGTTGCGAAACAGATAAATTTATGACGATTGGGTGTTGGAATTTGTGACATTGTTGCACTTCAAAACAACATGAGGATAGTAAGGCAGCCTTTTGTAAAATCGCACTTAATCAACAAAAGGGTATTAACTCCAAATTTTTATTTTTTCATTTTTTTCGAAAAAATCGACTGTTAAATTAAAAATTGTTTTGCTTCTACTTAAAGTGTTTAATAAATTTTGAGTTAATACCCATTTGTTGATTAAGTGCCGTATGTATGTAAAATATAGGGTTATCATCCAGTTTTTAAAGTAAAAAATTTTAATAAAACTCTGATTTCAATAAAACTTTTATTTCATTATAATGGATGGAAATAGCCATTACGTACGAAATAGAATGTCATTTGAATGACCGTCACTGATCGGTTGCAGCAGACGATCCTTTTAAGGTAGTTTTTGACCATTTCTTCGCATATTTAGGGCGGTATCTCGGCGATAATTTCACGAATGTTAGTTATCAAATGATCTACTGCTAGCGGATTATGTCTTACGGCTTCAAATCGCATGATCTTGGGGTACAATTGACGTCGCCAAAACGTGAAATTACGCCTTCTGGAAACTTTCCATGCAATAACGACCAAATCAATCGTGTTGTGTGACACTTTAAATGACTGATATTTAACAGCTGTCAGACCAGCGGTTTTGAAACCACTAAATGGATAACTCTGTACTTATTACAAAAACTTAACCATTTTGAAAATATTTAGGAAAACTCAAAGACTTTTATAGAAACATGTCTTCCATTTTATAAAAAACAACTAATATCCGCCATTTTCGTTGTTATTGTTTTTTTTTTCGTTTTATATTGAAACCATTATGATTCGCATGAAATGTTCATGTTGAAAATATACAAAATTTTAAAAATTATTATTTATGAATTTAAATTTTAAATTATATATATTTTTTTATAAAAAAAAATTGTGTTATTATAGTAATTATTTCAAGTCGATTTCATTACAGGTAGTCTTAAAAGCCCTGCTAATTTTTTTTTTTTTTTTTTTTTGATTTATAATTGTTAGATGTCAAAATTTTGTTTATTATCTCTGTTTCTGTTTTGTTTGACATTGTCAATGATTTTACAAAAACAAATTGCTTGTGATTTTTGTACGTGTTGTAGTACCGAGATTACCTGTAATGAATTCGTCTTAAATTAGTTTAAGTAATTACTTTAAAGAGCTTTTTTTCCTTAGATTTGATATTGTTTTTTAATTGATTGTTGGTTTTATATATATTTTCTATTAAAATTGAAATGTGTAGTATGTATTTTAAATAGTTTTTATACCCTTCACTACAGGTGGAAAATGTAAATATTTGTTTGTCATTCCATTTGTGATTTCTACAATATTGATCTTAGGCCCGATAAAGTAATATATATTTTGTAACGATGTCTGTCTATTGGTTGAAATAAATTTTTCGAAGACACAAGATATGATGTGGACTAGGTTGTCTGATAAATTCAGTCAGATCGGTCCACAAGTAGCTGCGATATGAGCAAAAAAAAACACGAATGGCGCAAATTGCTACCCATTCTTCTTCTAGTTTGTGATCTTGCTTTTCATACTTTCACCTTGAATAAGCTTGGCAAAATACTAGTAGGAAAAATTAGCCAAACCGGCTTACAAATGTCCGAGTTATAGACAAATAAATCCCTTTTTCATTAATATATGATTTTGGCAAAATAGCACCCATACTATATGATCTACGAGGGTGGTCCAAAAATAAGCCGATCACGCCGGTCAAGCCACAACAAATTTTGAAATTATTGTCTTTATTATTCAACAAGATCTTCTTTTAGCTCGATTCAATTCTTCCAGCAATATTCAATAGCTTCGTTACCTTCTTTGTAATAATATTGTCAACTTCATCAAAATAGCTTTGGCTGACATCATAAACGCAGTGTTGCAATGCAGCACTAAAAGAAACAGCTTCATAAACTCCACAGCTTTCCTGTAGACAATTCCTTGAGTGCATTATTGCATGATAACCTTATTCACTGTAGAACAGATGCGATATTTGTGCATTGTTTTGATTTGTGATGATTTTTCAACGCATTTGTTGTTAGTGATATTTGCATTCAGCCTTTTATATTTGTTGGACTAATGGCTTATTTCACTAATTCTATTTAAATATCAGTTCATATTTAAATATAGTTTTTTATATAATTCTATTTTTATTTGAACATAAATTTTAAACATAAATTGATATATTAATAAATTGGTGAAATTGTCCATAAGACCTTTCAAATTACAGTATTGAATGGGACCAATTTTTTCCATTTTAACAAATCACGGAGATCTTTTATTTTTGACTACTGTCTATACTTCAGGTTGAAAATTTTGTGACCGCCGTGGTAGGGGGACCAAATTTGGCCTAAGATATTTTAAAAAAAAATAAATCGGATTTTGTTTTACCTGACCTCATACAGATGTACTCTCGAATTAAAGGTTTTAGTATGATTTTGTGAAGGGTATAAAAGATTCAGCAATGCCGAATATATCACTTTTATTTATTTTGTATTATTATTATTTTTCATTTTATTTCTTAGTTAATTTAAATTTATTCGTAAGTTAAAGAAACAATCGATTTTGGTGTTGGCAATGGTGATGTTGTGTTTTCATCTTCGTCTTCGTTTTCCTGAGAATCTTCCGGTTCACCTAAAGCATGAACAAACTCATAGAAATCTATACGACCATCGCCATCGACATCAACCTCTTTAATCATGTCTTCAACTGTTTGAAATTGACAAGAAAAACAAAAAGTATTTTTAATAAAAGGCTGGCCACGACTATTTTAAATTTATATAAACCGAAATGTGATACTTAAGATATGTTCTGAATTAACAAATATTTGGCGAAAAAATCGAAAAAAGCGTGACCAGCAAATTGATCAAACTTTAGCTTTATTTTTAACAATTTATACTGACTTCCTTAATCCTTATTTGTAAGAATATAATTGTATAATTCAATTAAGAAACTATTAAATGATGTTTGATCCAGCAAACGTTTTGCAAAAGCAAACAATTTTTTAATAAAACTAGTGGTTACGTGTAGGACGTCAAATAGTTAATAGGTGTGAACATAGCTTTAGGCTATGTAAACAAAGATTTGGTTTGAAAGTTTAACGCACCTATTATGAATTGCATTCGACAAACAATTTTCGCTGGCTATCGAGCATTTCTTACTTACTTATTATTGACGCCTTCTACCTTGCAGTGGCGAAGCTTTTGTCATACCTCTAGTCTAGTAGAATTACCTCTAGTATGACAAAGGCTTCGCCAGTGGCTTCGATTCTAAGCTATGTTTTTTTGCAATGTTTCGTATAAGTATCTGCCATATTATTTCACTAGGATACATATCTTTATTCTGTTCGCCGCACTCCTTTTATTTTTGTCTGGAACACAAGCTTCGGCATTCTAGAATCGTCCATCCTCATTACATGCCCATGCCATATCAGTGTACTTTTTTCTATTCGTCTATCGAGTTACAACTGGTATAATTTATGCGCCTATCCCCTTTAGTTTTTTCTGCTACTCTTCATAGTTATTTAATTTCTGTAGCCTGTACTCGGCTTTTCCTTGATGATATATGGACCCAGGATTCACAGCCGTAGCACAGTGGGTTCGATGGTACCGAAATTCATAGAAGCCGTAGTTTTAAGATATTAAACTTTTTTATGGATGAGTTATTATAAGCACATAAAAACACAGCATTTAAAAAAAATTAAAAAAAAAAACATTTTTGTTAACCCGTTCAGCGCATTATTGTTTTTTTTTTTTTTTTTTTTTTGGAAAAAAGACCTTAGTTCACAATTTATGCTGCAACTTTGGAATGAAAAGCGATAAATTAATGAATAAAATTGGAAATTAAAGCATACTCAATGTGCTATGAAAAATTTTAATAATAATTTTATTATATGTATTTATATTAGTATAAATTTAATTTAATAGCCAATTTACACTACAACGAAATCTAGTACTTTCGAGATTTCGAGCCAAATCTAGTTGTTTTTGTCTAGATTTCCCGTACAAAACAAAATCTACTCCGTGACTAGATTTTGACGAAATCTATTCGAAATCTAGTAGTACTTAGTGATGCAACTATGTTTTTCCCCATATAGCACTAAAAACTACTTCCCTGCACAAGAAAAAAATGACATTTTAACATAAAACAAAACAAAAACTATAATAGCTGCTTGTTAAAATTGTTAAAAAATTTAAAAATTTCGTAAAATAGTAAGAAAAATGCAAATGACAAATAATATTGATAAAATAAATGAAGTTGATTATAACACAGGGTATCCACCTGAGATAAGATATAAGATTTTTATATCAGCAAACGTCAAATTCAATCTCAGAGAGTATTATCTTACGTGTGGACTCTCAAATAGTGTTATTATTAATATTATAATAAATGTTATGAGACAGTTGTTATGAGAAATCTTATAACAACTATCTTATAAGATGAGCTGTCAAAAATACACATGCATACACACATATAAAACAATAATAAGCCACCATTATTAAAATCTGTAATACTACATTTACACCTACACAAAATCTAGTAGATTTCAGTTAAAATCTTAAAGAAAGTTTTTGGCGTTTACACCAGTGCTTTTTGACATATTGTCGGATTTCATTTTGATAATAAAAACAGCTGATTGGAAAAGGAAAGAAATTGTATTGTAAACTCTTATTAGCAAAAATGGAAAGCCAAAAACTAATTTTATTATATTAAAAAAAATAGAATAGGAATTAAGATTGTTGCGTAAAAAAAATACCAGCATTTGTTAAATATAAGGTTCCACAAGCGGCTGCAAATGTACTACCCGTAATAAATGATACCTGGGAAAAGACGACTGATACGGAAAAAGAGCAGCCAAATGTCGAGGAGTTTACCTACGACTATAACCCAAAAGGTGAACAAATAAGAGACAGAATTGCAAATTTTTATATGTAACAATTTTATTGCAAAACAATCAAAAACAACTAAAAACTTAAAAAACAATATTAAAAGTAATAAAAGCGCCTCTTCATTGGAATTGCACTGCTTTTCCTTTTTGTAGGTACGTTTTCTGTAAATTAAGGCCTTTGTAATGCTACACAGTTTATATTAATATAATTTTCATACCGTTTATTTATTATTGGCTTATCCATTTTCACAAATGTTTATTTTTGTTAATTACTAATTTACCGCAAATTTATTTTCCCCGCTCTTTTAATATATTTTTTTTTATATTATTTTTATTTTTTTTTTTTTTTGTCTAACTGTCAGATTTTTCTTGTTCAGAGCTGTATTTTTTAGTACATTAGTATGAAATTCATAGTTGTATCGTTGAGTATTGCAAGATTTCGTAAGATTTTGCCAAAATCTAGTGGCGAACTAGATTTTGTTTTGTATGGGAAATCTAGTAGAAATTAACAAGATTTCGCTCAAAATCCCTTATGTGCTAGATTTTGTGTAGGTGTAAATGTAGTATAATTTATTAATGCAAATAGTGCCAATATTGTGAAAATTGCTAAAAAATAACCATATTTTAAACTAAAAAACTAAAAAAAGAATAAAAAAAGTATAAAAAAGATACAAGTTTGCTGTACGAGAATCAGTCGGTTATGAAATCTTATAAGATACGTGTTCCCTTTGTTTGATATTAAGATTAACATGAAGAAATGTATTCTCTCATTCTGCCGACGTTCTCTCAGATATTATATCAGATATTATCTCAGGTGGAGACCCTGTGTAAAGAAAATGTAATGCAAATGTTTAAATGCCTATTTCTTTATATGTAAGTATGTGTTACACAAAAAACTTTCAGTCGGCGGTTTTTGTTGTGAAAACCAAATCTCGCTAATGTCAAACAAGTATAATGTAAACGAACTAGATTTGGGGGAAGATTTCAAATGAAATCTAATAGATTTCAGTGTAATGTAAATGCCCTATAAAGTTTACTTTTTGTTTTTAACAATATTTTATAAATGTACAAATTTTTTTAAAAGAGAATATTATCATTTTTTAGTAATGAATAATAACAAATATATAAAAACTCACCTTAAAAAAAATGGAAAAAAAAATTTTTTAACCTGTTACCGTTTTTTATTTTCGGAAAAAACATGATCCACAATTTTCTCTGTAACTTTGAAATCAAAATAAATTTAACAAATAAGTTAATAATATGTATTCCTATTAGTATAAATTTGTACCAAGGGCCGGGCATTGTCTAGATTTTTTTTTTAATATAAGCTGATATCCTAAACTTCTCTAAAATCAATAAACCTAATTCCAACTTTATTTTTAAATTTCAATTAATCGCCACTTTGATACCATTTGAACCCAATGTACGTAAGTTTGGGTAGGGGGGGGCATACATTGAATTGTACAACGATGATTTAGTTGTCTTTGATATTTCCCGTTTTCCTCTGAAATTCTTGTTCAGGGCGTGGTAGAATTACACTGTTGCAGATATTCTAGCATTTAGATCCTTATCTGGTTGCCCGTCTTCGCTACTGTATAAAGTTATCTGATCATCTTTTGCAAATACAATTTTAAAAAATGTTCGCATCTTCTGACAGCACTACAGATACCGGCCTAGCATATTTCCATTTCCAAAGCAGAGTTGGGACAATCCCTTTCCTAAGCACAAAACTGTTGCCAATTAAAGTATGGTTGGGATTTACTAACGAAGTGGTGTTCTTTTTCATAATGTTGGAAGTATCCCTCAACCTCTTAAGGCTTCTGGCCAGTTTCAGTAAGCATTCATTTCCATCAGGCCAATTATCGAATCATAATTTCCTCGTGGACATGTTTAATTTTTTTTTTTTAAATTTGTAATCAAAATTTTTTCTATCTGAAGTGCTATGAGATAAAAATGTATACTGTGGATAAAGCAAATCAGTGAAATTCACAATAGTGCTTTTTTTTATCGAATATGGGCAATAATGACAAATAAAAATTCGCTCGTTTAGCCATTTCGTTTACAGTAGAAAATCGAATTTAGTTCATAATAGACACCTTTATTTAAAAATTCGTTTCTACTTACTCTCTTCCTCATCTAAATCCTCGCCCAAACACTGCAGGACAGCTCTTAAATCAGAAGCTGTTATATAACCACGATTATGCTTATCAAATACACGAAATGCATCTCGTAACTCACGCTCTTCTTGATCAGCTGACGAAAGTCCCGATTTATCTTCATAGGTCATATTCGATAGAATATCAACAAATTCCTCAAAACTAACATTGCCATCGCCTAACAAGAAATAAATCAATTTTTTTTTTTTTTAAGAATCTTTTTAAATGTACCAAATTTGATAAAATAAGAATTAAGTATTATTTAAATTACCATCTACATCAATTTCTTGCAGCATTTCTTGTAGTTCTTCAACACGAGCAAATTGACCTAAAGATCGCATTACCGTACCCAATTCCTCCTTAGTTATGCAACCATCGCCATCTTTATCAAATAGACGAAATGCTTCACGAAATTCTACAAAGAAATTTAGAATTCAAATTCAAATTTTGGGATTATAGCAAAAATAGAGAAGTAAGTATAAACATTAGGGTGGGTCAAATTGTATGGATGAAAAAAACTGAAAAGTCGTATAGCAAAAATAAAATCTGCGGAAAATTCTAAAAAACTTTTCAGAAGAAACCATAGGTCTAAAATCAAATCCTATTCCGCGCAAATCCACATATAGATAGAAACTCATTAATTAGTTTGCATAAAGCGTCCCATACACTTGCAATATAATTGTTCAATTTTTCATATTGTACAATTATATCGCTAATGCCTATGTGATATTCGAAGGTGGCACAATATATTGGCAACAATCAAAAGACTTTTGATTTTTATTGCACAACGAAAAGAAGAGCAATATACTGTGAATTGTGTTTGGTTAAAGAAATTTTTTTGTGTTGGGAATATTTTAATTTTAATTAAAATTTATTTACTACCATATTTGCATAAAGTTATACTTTAATTATAAAATACAAGTGCATAAACATTTTAATATAAAAACAAATATTTTGTTTTTACAGTAGAAAAACAATTTTAGTTAATATGTTCCAAAAATTGGAAGAAAGAACATTTCTTTTGGAGTGTATTGAACTGTATGAAACTCTGTCAGCATTGTAGAATACAAAGTACAAAGATTATTCCAATCGGGAAAAAAAAGAATCATCAAGATGATAGTATTCTTTTCCAATATAAAGAAAGATTCCCTAAGGCCGATAAGACTGAATTAAAATTTTGTAGAAAACAAAACACCGCAAATTGGTCGATATGTTTTTGTTTTGCTTATAGGTTATGTTAACCTTTTTCACTCGTAAAACTGCTCTGAGTGGAGAAGCAGCTCGCACTCGTTGTCATTATTTCTTAAGGGCAATCAGGTCGTTCTTGTTTGTCTACTTTTCGTGCGTTTTGCGTTGTCACCTCGCATTGGTTAATGGATTGGCGTCGTATAACTGTACCGAGTTACAGTTTTTGCGGTTGTCGGCATTAACTTTGTGCAATCGTTTGTAACCTCAAATTTTAACTTGTTTTCTGGTGGAGAACCAATAACAACTCAACGTGACTGGTGGAGAACCATAAAAAAACTCAGACGTTTACTGGTGGAGACCAATAATACTCTGGAGTGGATTCTGGGAGCTCTCGCCTTCCTATACGATGGTTTAGGTCGAACGAGGTCTTGTGGTTGAAGCTCCAAAAATTCGTGGGATACCCTGGCAATATGACTTTAATAGTCAGCCAAAAACTTTAGTTTTTAAGTAAAGCCAAAAAAAAAAAATGTTAACCTTTTTATTGAATGAAAGTTGCGCCATATTTAAATTAAAACCATTGTGCCACATAATATAGGGCAAAATTGAAATAATATGGCGGATAACGCTAACAATAATATTGCAGGTGTATGGGCCGCTTAAGAAAGAAAAAATCCGGTAAATATATGTATAAAAAGTACCATAACTTTCGACCGATCTTAACAAGTGAAATCAAAACTTAAGAATAATGTTTCTTTAAAAGAAAATCCAAAAAAAAAACATATTATAAACTGAAAAAGTTGCAAAATATAGAAAATTTTAAATATTATTGAAAAAAAAACTCAAAATATTTATATTTATTTTTTTTTTTAAGAACTAGCTGAGCCGGCAAACGTTGTTTTGCCCGGTTCAGGCGTTCTTGAGTTATAAAAGTAGTAACTAACGCCACTTTTTTTTAAACATATATATAGGAGATTAATCACATCAATTTAGAAACCTCCGTCGGCGCATACACAACTACTTTGATACAGATCAAAGCATGATCAATTGCATAGCTTACGATTTGATTCATTTTCAATGGCACTTCTTGTCGGAAATTGTTCATACCAACATAGAAACCTTTGCCGGCTCATGCGCAACAACTTAACTAAAGACCATAGCATGATCAAATGATATAATTTATTTTGAGTAATTTTCAATGATGCCGCCTATCGGAAATTGGTCATACCAACCTATAAACCTGTGTATGCTAATGCTCAACAGCTGTGCTAAAGATCATAGCATGATCAAATGCACAGTTTATGATTTAACTCATTTCGAGTCATTTTCAGTGGCGCCACCTGTCTGAAATTGGTCATATCAACTTATAAACTTTCGCCGGCTCATGCTCAACAACTTTGCTAAAGATCATAGCATCGTCAAATGCAGAGTTTACGATTTAATTCATACTGAGTATTTTTCAATTGCGCCACCTATTTTAGATTTTTTTTGCTATTCTTCCTAATTGGTCAGAGACCATTCCGAATTGGTACGAATCATCGAAATCGATGATTCGTTCAACTCAACTTAAGAGGTAATTCTAAAAACTTTGTTTATACATTAAATTAAAAAAAATCTTGTTTTAAAAAATCGCTCTTACCTCTCATTTGTGTCTTTGATATTATGCGCCCACTGGCACCATCATTAGAATCAGTTGAATACGTTCGTTGTTTAGAAAAATGTCGTACTTTCGATTTACGTTTGACACGTTTCTCTCGCGACGACAAACTTACTCGTAAGCTACCACCTTCAATACTGGAAGTATTACTGCGTGTGCGTTCCGCCGTACGAGATTCCTCAATATATTCTTCCTCTTCCTCCTCAAGATCATCTTCATTTTCGTCGTATTCCTCATAGTCTTCCTCATCGTATTCCTCGTATTCCTCGTCTTCGTCATCGTCTTCTTCATTATTTCGTTTTATATCTTGATCACTGTCATACTCTTCCTCATTATCGTTGTCTTCGAAAACGATTTCTTTTCCGGCAAAATCTTCGACATACGAAACACGGGTGTTTGGCAAGACATTTATATTGTGCTGACGATGAGCCGATGAACTTGTCGTGGTAAAATCACATGAAGAATCTGTATCAGGATCTGAAAATATGTTTTTTTGCTTTCGTTGATTTTTTTGTGGGCGATTTCGTTGACTTAGGATTTCTGTTGTAGTGTTATTATTTCTATGACGTTTAATTGATTTTGTTGTTTTGTCTGCTATTTTTGGATTTTCTTCCTCTTTACTGTCACATAAGATTGTTTTTTTACGTTGTCTTGGTGAACGCTGCCGTACAGGTGGATGAGTTCTTGTCAAAATATCATCTACCGAGGGTGATAGTTCTATCGATTTTATTTGTTCATTGTCAGCCGCTTCTATAACATGTGAAATATCGGTTTGTGTTTCATCGTTGCTGCCAGCTAGCTGGTCCAGGTTTGTGAATACTTCTGCTGTGTCATCTTGACTTACATCCGTATTTCGTGTCTGTAATGAATAAAAAAAAGTTTAAGAAAATTCAAAAATTTATATTTTGAGGGGATTGATTAGACCCCAAAGAAGTGGCAATGCAGATTCTTGCAGATATAATATTTCTAAAATTTCTCTGTTAAATTTTGCAATTGCTCAGATTTAATAAAAAAGATTCGGAAGTTGCTTATGAGAGTAGAGAGACTTTTCTATATAACACTTATATAAATGTTCTCTGAAAGAAAGCCTTTAAGTATGATGACGGTCACTAAGAAGAGCTAGAGGGATAAAGTTTTGAATATCTTCTTCTTTCCGGCTTCTTGTTCTCTATAAAAATGTTTTCTGGTACAATTTTTCCTAAATCGGTCGGTCTATTATTTCAACTAACAAACTTAATCGCCATCATTTTTAATGGCTAATTGCTGCGGCAGGTGAGTTGTTGCGCACTCCTTAGCGGATTAGGTACGAATTCCATTTTTTTTCCTAGTCCCGCGAAGCTCTACGCTTAACTGCAGGAGACCAGAGTCCCTGGCGGGAATCGAACCCGCAATCCCCGCGCTGATAGACTAGCTCACTACCAACTAGCCTATAGGCAGGTCCTGCTTTTTTAAGCAACCTACGCGTTTCATAGTATCTGCATGAGTTTGGTTCAACCCACAGCGCCAGCTATGATAACCAAAATTGGCCGAGTTTATTTATTTTTTGGCCTTGACTACCACCAGGGATATCCATAGGTTTTAACTTAAAGGGACAACATAGGGTGAAAATTCAGCATTTTGGTATTTTTTTATAAACACGTTTTTTTTGTATGAATTTCTATAAAAGTACCTTTTTAAAGTCGTCCTTATGGGAGTATAAGTGAGTGAAATAGGGAATTTTTGGCACATTTTAATTAAGCTTATTTAAACTGAAAACTTTCAGAAGTTTAATTATTTTTACGCTTAAACAATCACCATGATGATGTTATATACTTTTTTTAAAAGTCCTTACGTCGCCCGATCCCTATTTTTCCCTACGCATTAAAAAAAATGTCTCTACGAAACTCCCTACAAATTTTAAATGATAATATGGAGTGCTCAGAGCTGAAGCGAACCAAACTAAAAAAGAAAATTCGAAAATATTTTCAGTTTGAGTAAATGAACTGCCATTTATTTCTGAAGTCTTTGACTTGGGTTTGTTGGCGTTACCTTTGGAACGAAACACTTTTTGATTTAGTCCGTTACAGAGCTGGACAGAGTTAAACTTTGCGGCGAATTTCGCACCAGTTTTGAAATACATATATGTACATATGTGTACCAATTACCTTTGTAGATTTAAAATCAAAGTTTAATTTATTATATGTGTTATCTTTAGAAAATATGTATTACTAATGAATTAGAGTTTGAAGTACTTTTAATTATCTAGTTTCCGTTAATATTTAAATTTTCATGAATTATACTCACCTCGAATAATATCGCAAAATTTGACGTAAGTTGGCCGCACTGCAATTTTAATACTCGTCGCAATTTTTCCAATTGTCAATTGTAGCGAACTTTCGTTAACTTTAAGCTGGTGCAACTTGCCTTCGGGTTTGTAACCAGTAAATTTGCGATTCCTTTTTTTAAATCAGAGCGAATAACATCAACCTCTACCCAGCAGTGCGTATAACTTTAATCAATCTTGCGATTCTCTGGAAAACTACATTTTGTACACAACCGTATGTACATAATTTAAGTGAAGATTGAATTGTAATAAGCCCCCATATTTGGAAAAAATTACTAAAACTTCTATTTTCACTTTCTACCCTTAAATCAATCTATTATATTTACTCCTCTGGAGCAATTATAATAACAATCTTCCTTTACACATCCACCGTTTAAGTCTCAGCGGCCCCCTTTTTGCCCTATCTGGAAGAAGATTATTTAACTACCATCTATTAAAGCCGACCGCAACGTTTACGTATGCCGCAACATTTAGATGTGCAAGGCCTGTACGCTCCATTCCATACTCATATCTTTTTTACACAAGTTGTCATTGCGGGGAAGGCTTTTCTTTCTTTCGCCAGCGCTTTTAAAAGGCATTCAAATAGAAGGCTTTCCAGAGAATGACTTTCAAAATCCTTAGAATAAAGGTTATCTTGAAGGGGTTTTAAGAAAGATATGTTAAAAGGCCTTTCAATTAAGGGCTCTTAAAAGGCCTTTCAGACCATCCTTGTAAAAACGCCTTTGATTAAAAGTCATATTGAAGGGTTTTTAATAAATAAAAAATATAATATATGAATAAATTTCAAAAAAGTATAAAAGTTTAGTGTTTATATTTATTAACAGAACTACACATACTATAATAACTATATAAACAAAAAATATAAAATTAAATAAAAAATAATAAATATACCTAATAGTACCTATCTTCTTTAAAGAACAAAACTCAACTAAAATGATTTACATTATTGTTTTTATTTGGTATTTTAATATGTATGTATGTAATTTTGTTTTTATAACGGGATCTGAATTCTTTAGCTTTTGCTTTGCCGAAAAATCAAAACAAAAAATATTACTCCTTATCTTCTCGCTTCTCATAGAAGCGAGAGTGGAAGGTGTATCTTATCTTTTAAAAGATCCAAGGCCTTCTATGAGGCATTCTTTAGCAGTAAGATAATAATAGTAGTTGATTAAAAAAAAATTTTAAGAATTCCTTTAAAAAGGCCTGAAGTAAGAAGGTCTTCTGAGTTTTCCCGCTGGGCAGTAGTACCTAACTTATGTTTGTACTAGTAAGATTTTTTTTCAAATGTATTGGTGTATAAAACTATTTCCACCACTAAACATAGTTGCTTAAAATCGTACAAAATGTGGCAAACAATTTTTTTCTAAAATAACATATTCTTAGTTCAATAAATTTTCAATTAATTTAAAGCTGGCTACATTAATAAACTTTTAAAAACAATGTTTGTAAAATTTTTATTCTGCAATATCGGAAAATATTTAAATAATTTATGATTTCAAATATTATTTTCATACCACAAAATGCTACTCTGCTGGCTTTAATAATATTAACAACAGAACAAAATTAGTGTCAAATAAATTTATTTAAAAATTTTTAGTTTGTGAAAAATAAAAACATTTTGCAAAAGCAAATGAGCAAAATGTATTGGAAAAAATTATTAATTATGTGTGTGTGTCATAAAATTAAACAAAAAGTGTTATATTGTGAAAAATTTTAAATTGAAAAATTTCAAATTTTGTTTTGTTTTTGTTGTTTTTATGTGTGTTGAATTCACACAGAGCCTATATGTGTGAGGGGTGAACTAAAAAATTGAGAACGCTCTCACCAGTTGGCTTACTAGTTCTATACTATGCTATATAAGTACATATGTTAATAATTCTATACTCACCATTAGCTGTCGTATTTCCCTGGCAAATGTTGAACCAGTGAAAAAGTGATTAACTGCTGTGAAAAGATTTTTTCCTTCCAACTTGACGGTGTAAAATGTATATCGTTAATGGTTAAATTTTCGTTACACCAACACACACATATAAACGACGACAGACACTTTTAGAACAAAATGCAAATTAAAACAAATTTTCAATGATTTCTGGGAAAAAATTAAAAATAAAATCTTAATGCGTTTAATTGTCAGCTGTCAATTGTTTTTTTTTTAATGCAATAAATGCCAGGACAACTGGAAACACTGTGATAACACGAGCACTACTTGTTCAACAACGACTTTCCAAACTTATTTTTTTAATTTCTTTATCATATGTACATACGAGTACATACATACATACGTTTTTTTTTTACTGGGCCAATGTCAATACGAAGTTTACTAATTGGCAATAATATTTTTGACTGGCTTTTAGTTTTAATAATATTGCTGCTGTTAACAAATATTGATGCATCCTTTTCGAATATATTTTTGATATTGCCAAATGTTCTTGTAAATTATTAAATTTTTAATTGAATTTTATCACATACTAATTTAAAATAATTTAAAATGCCTCTAGTACTTTTACATGTATGTATATGTACATTATTTAAATGGTTTGCTGTAAATAAAGAAAAAATAAGTAAAAGAATTAGTGAGTATTAAATTTATTTAATAGAATTTCAGTTAGTTAGTATGGTAAAATATTTACAACAAAGAATATCTATTCACTATACATACACACTGGAGATGCCAATCGGGACTGGGATTTGGAACTTCAAAAATCAAAATTACAAATTATGGGATCACGGGATTTTTTCGGCTTTCTCTGGACTCAGAGTTTTCGAAAATTAAAAGATCAATACTTTTCATAGGTATATATTTACAAAAAAGCGTCTTTTAAAGAGCTTTACAAACAAAATTTTTACAATCCATTTAGGCTGGGTTTTTGAGATCTAAGTTAAACTAGTTTTAGTTAATCTAAAAAAAAGATTTGTGCCGCCATTAGAAAGTTTGTATAAAAAATGCTGACGGAACAGCTTAAATTTGTTTCAAATGTTGGTCTTTAATTGAATAATAAAAAAAATCACATTTTGCCGGTAAATTCCGAGTTTTAGAGTACGTTAAACTAAGTTTAAACTTAATCCAACTCAAAAACCCGGTCTTAGTATTAGAAACTTAAGGCCCTAATCATGTAAAACACAACGCAACGCCAAAGAATAACATTGAAAGCACAAACAATGTCATAAATATTTTGTAATTTTGTTGTTGCTTCCTACATAAATTGACATTGCGTTTTAAAATTTCAAACGCTCCATTGCTTGTGGCGCTGAAAATTTTAACGGTACATGAATTTATGTAGAAAGCAACAACAAAATTACAAAATATTTATGACATTGTTTGTTCTTTCAATGTTATTCTTTAGTGTTGCGTTTTACATGATGAGGTCCTAAATAAAATTAGCTTGTAATATCGTTACAAGATTATCCACTCAATTAATCGTTGTTCGGTTAATCGACGAAAATTTTTGGCCATTATTGGATCGAATAATTAAAATAGCCAATTTCATTTTACGAATAACTCGGCAATTTATCTCAATCAAACGGTTAAAATTAATTTCTTAGAAAGTTCTACTTTTTTTATAGAAAATTATTAGATTTCTAATAAAATACCTAACAACTAATTAACATCCCAGTAAAAAATTTGCTCCAAAAGGACAGGTTTTATGTATGAATTCATACCTCAAATCGCTTCAAACCTGCTGATGGAATGCTCCCGGGGGGGTGTTCCCGGTTTGGAGGACTATTTTCTGTTGACAATAAGCGCTTCTTTTAACATAGTAAAACATGCAAATAAAGCACTCCTTAAGTTCTTTTTTAAGGGCTAACTATATTAACATATTCATTAATGCTTTGCTTTTACTGGTTTATATGCCTTTTTTCAAGCATTTTCTTAAGCCATAATATATTTTTATTTTTTTCCGCTTCGTTGTCAGCACTTAAATAGCAGCTTTCGTTGTCAGCACTTAAATATCAGGTGCCTAATTCTGGCAGTCGTGATCGAGTACCTTCTCGATTCGAAAGCCATTTAATTTGTAATTTTTTCAGTCGAACTGAACAAATCGAAATTATTTTTTCAGTATTGTGAAACTCAAATTAATGCTTTGCAACAATAAAAAAAATAATTTCGATTCGTTTAGTGTTGACTGAAATATTAAGATATTAAATTGCTTTCGAATCGAGAAAGTACTCGATCACGACTGCCAGAATCAGGCCCCAGCTTTTTTTTGTATATTTTATTCGTTATCATTTACTGCAGTCGCTTATGCGCTTTTTCTCTTAAGTGCTTCAAAAAACACAAATTTTTTTACTGGGATGTTGTTATATCCTGTGTGTATTTCGTTACACGCACTTCTGAACATATTTTAGTCCAGAGAGATGATGTAATAAACGATAATCTACAAATTCGATATGTAGGAATTTTCGAACTAAAATAGAGCTTTTTTATATTGAGTTTGAAGTTCATTGTAAAAAAAAATTATTAGTATTGTTAGACATTTCAGGTATTGTTAGATTGGTATTAAAAACCGAAGTGTCCTTAGATAGTTAGTTAAAAACAAAATCAAGGATTATTGGCCCAAAATAGTAATTCGTTAAACAAAACAAATTTACCAAACCTAAAGAGTTGAGCTTTAAAATGAAAAAGAATAAAGTTATCAGCCATGTTTGGTAATTAAAATACATATGAGGGAAATTAATATCGAACAACATTTGAAAAGAATTCACTTCAAAAAGTTTATATAAAAGTTCCTTTTTTATAATACATAATTTGAGATCTTAACCAGAACTTCTCTTAAAATCAAGAAAAACACGGTGATTTAAAAAAATTAACTTAGAATCTCCATTGATTTCAGTTTTACTTGATTTTTAGGAATAATAAATTAGTTAAATTGAATTACGAATAATAAATTTGTTTAATTAAGTTGCATGTACACGACATTTTTTGTTACATCTGATTTGTCAAATTTCCCACTGCAAAATACATACATGTCGTGTGTTACCTTTAAAACATTGCATCTGTACAAGTCAGACGCAAAGTCATCTGACAAAATTTCAATTAGAGCGTGCTCTATTTTCTTCTGACAAACCATCTGACATCAGCTGTGTCAGAAAGAAACCGGCAGCGGCGGTGCATTGTTGACGGAATCATTAGCCGGCTTGAGTTAATATTTAACAATACCGATATATGTATAATCATTTCACCATTGAATATAAATTATGTACATATATAAATAAAAAACGCTTCATTATAATATCCTAAATTGGTATCTCCAAATTTAAAGAAAAAAATTTTTAGATGGCTAAACTTTTTTACGGCGCAAATCAAAATGTTTGTGGCGGCAGCACGCTATTTTGAAACTAAGAACTACTTTGGTTTATTCCATAACTACAGAGAAAAAACATAGACAATGTCTGAAGCAAATTAAATGTACGTTTGTGACCAAATATTATAAACCCTCTGTAAAACCCCAATTTTGACAGACATTCACAATTACATATGACTTGAAAAGTTGACAAGTCAGATGTAAAAAACATGTCGTCTACGGCCACCTTTATTAGGCTGGACCTCTCATAAAAATGCCGCGACAAAAAAGAGTCTAAAATAAAATAAATAATTCCAATAAAATTTATAAAAAAAATGAGGTAAAAGCTTACACAGAAAAAATTCTCCAAAGTTTATCACCAATTAAAGCATAAATCAAAAATAAAATCAGTTTTAATTAAAAATTTAATCAAGTGAATTAAATGTTTACTCAAGTAAAATAAACGTTTAATCAAGTGAATTAAACGTTTAATTGATACTATTAATTTGTTTACTGGAGCAAATATAATTAATTTTTTAATTAATATCACAAATATTTTTACTGAATTCAATTTTTATTTTTTTCTGTATATGTTGCATTCCCGTATTAAGTTTAGCAGGCGGGACATAATTGCAAATTATACACTGAAATAAAATTCATGGGCCCCGACTGCTGTTAAACCTAATTCATGTATTAAACTTCAGATCATTTTATAGTCTGTTCAACCGAAGAAGTTCTAACTTAGTTTATAGTTTATTTTTATTTAATTTCCTTTATCTTGTTTCGGTCTCTTAAGCGCCTTAAAAAATGTATGTTTTTCCCATTGGATAAAATTATTTGAATTATTCGAGTTATTCGAACATATTAGAACTCTTATTCGATTAATCGAGCAAAATTAAAATTTAAAAATCGATGAATTCCTTACTCGAACAAAATCAAAAGTCAAATAATTGGATGCTCCAATCGTTACCTTAAACGCAAAAGATCCCATCTAAATGATAAATTGTTTTAAACTGTTTGTAATTTATTTTTCTTGTGAAACCTACCAGTTATTTTGACAATAGACAATGTTGCATATTATGCAAACTGTTAGTTGGTCTTTTAGCGTTTATCTATAAACTTTTGTAGATAGGACCATTGTTTTTCGTTAATTTTGCTCGAAAGATTCCAAATTTTTAAAACACCATTTTTTTAATTTTTAGTTAGTTAGGGTCTTTTGCGTTTTAAGTAACGAAATTTTATACATAAACGAATGTATTTATATTGGAATATAACCAATGCGAATTCATTACAGGTGATCTTAAAAGCCTTGCTGTTAACTTTTTTTAGTTTTATAACTGTTGGATGTCAAAATGTTGTTTATTATCTTTGTTTCCGTCTTGTTGCGGGTTTTGACATTGTACAATGATTTTTCAAAAACAAATTGCTTGTGGTTCTTGTACGAGTTGTACCCGTTGTAGTACCGATATTACCTGTAATGAATTCGCCTTGAATATAACAAAAAATATTAAATACACAAAAAAATATAAAAATAAAATTCATCAAAAAATTTTAAGATTTTGCACAATTCACCAAAATAATTATATTGAATGCTAAAATTATGCAGCATGGTGAAGTTGACAAAAATTAGCCCCCACCACTCTAAGGCAGCATCCGCTGCATTGTTCCTCCGAGTAGAACAAAGAGGGGAGCAGCTCGGGATGGTCCAAGAACCATGGATTCACAAGGATTGTTTGCGAAAGGTACTGGTAACATAATTTCTCGTGTCATCAGTGATGAAGACACGACAACTGTTGCTCTCGAGACATGCGACGGAATAGTCTGGATGGTCTCAGGATATAAGGTGCACTATCACGGGCAGGATCCACCCAATCGGATTATCCGTGATGTCGTATTAAAGGTGCAGGCAATAGGACACCAATTGTCATCTGTGCTGATGCTAATGTTCACCACACAATCTGGGGTAGTACAGACACGAATATAAGAGGTGAGTCACTATTTTTCTTTATTATTAATAACAATTTAGGAGTAGTAAATAGGGGATGTGTCATAGGGGAGTAAATAGAGGATTGACCACTTTGATATTGGGCGGTGTCTGAGGACTGTTAGCTTGCGGATCATATGTGTAACTGGCCATTCTTCACGCGCTAAAGTTTTTAAACGCACTACATTATGTATTTTGTACTACATGTTATGTACTTTTACCCTAATGCGGGTGGCTTTGGTTTTTAATTTAAAAAATTGTCCGAAATTTGTTGATTTTTTTTATGCACACATTTTTATAGCAACTCGCTGGGTGATTACTTTTATGCCGCATGGCAAATTTTTACAAAAAAATGAGCAATAAATCAATTATATATTATAAATGTGCCCTCTTTTAAAATCCTTAATCCATTTTTTGATGTCTTGATTATATTAAGAGATATCAAGCCCTAACATTACCTCAAATCTCGAAAATCCCTATTGAAAGACTCTTTTTAACCTTAGCGGGACTTCCCATCTGCATATGAAACCACAATGTTATTAGATTTTTCCATTTGAACTACGTCACCCGCTTTCAAACTGCAACTTGATAATTATCAAACTATTTTCCGTTCGTGCGTGATTTGATTTTGTATTTAAATTTCCTATTTAACTATTTTTGACAAATAAATCATTGAAATGGCTTGACAAGCTTATCGAAATGCAAATTTAACAAATCTCTAGAACACATACATTTGTTAAATTTACATTATTGTTAAATACTATTGCATTTATTGCATACTATGTATGTATGTATTTATGTTATGTATGTAAATTAAATCACAAATATGAAAAATAAGTCAAAGCAGAAAACGAAGTTTATAACCAATACAAAAACGAAATTAATCAAATTTTAGCGTTTGAGCGTAAGTGTTTGACATTTATATGTTACACAGAGTGCCAGTTTAACTTTTAGAAATTTTATGTACATATGTAAGAATATGTTATGTAAGTCCAGTAATTCCGGAGTACAATATAGACAGTTCAAGTAGTTTGGAATATTTTTAAGCTTATAAGTTGATGAAAACCTAAATGCTTTTTAATACAAGGAAGTGCCCTATTCGTTTTAGTTTAGTGGTGAAAGTGGTCTGACATGTGCAATTCAAAATGCGCATCTGGCCCAAACGCAGTGATGTCAGTAGAAATTTAAAGAAATCCCAACGTATCTAGAAAAAATTCCTTTTTTCTACATTAAAAATTTATTGTCTTGACCAACTGGCAAACAAATACGAGGGCGGATCAATAAGTCCGTGACTTTTCGAACTTCCCTTGTAGTTTCATTTAAAATTTTTCACCATATAGCACTATTTGTTGAATTTAATGACACAAACACATCTATATATATAAAAATAAGTTCGTATATGTACGTCGCCGAACTAATCATAAACGCGTCGTGCGATTTCAAACCAAACTTATACACTACGTAGGCAGTGGCCCATATATGGTTTATATGAAGTTTGGTTGAAATCCGATAACGCATGTGTGTGCGGTGCGTATGTGAAGTGAGTGTGTTTTTGCCGCAGAAAAAAAGTGTGTTTCTTTTCTTATTTTGTTTTGCCGTGCGAAGCAGGCAACGGGCCCGCTAGTAATTTATAGTTCTTTTCCAAAATTTACAAAGAACAACAATTTTAAACTCTGAAAATTTTACCTCTTAATACTATTATAAAGGGTATAAAAGTTTGGCAAGGCCAAATAAAGCACTCTTGTTAGATTGCAAAACAAAGACTTAATAATGCACAACAACTTAGTAATGCAAAGACTTAGTAATGCACAACAACTGCATTTACGTTCGTAAATGCAGTTGTTTACTTTCGCCTTGGTAAAGTTTAGGCCCTAATCTTGTGAAACGCAACGCAACGCCAAAGACACGGTACATGAATTTCTGATGAAAGCAACAACAAATTTACAAAATCTTTTTGAAATTGTTATTGCTTACAGTGTAATTCTTTGGCGTTGCGTTGCGTTTTACGTGATTAGGGCCTTAATGTTCGTAAAAGCATCACCAGTAAGAAACTCGGCATTACTTTAATATGTCAAAAGTTTTTAATGCAGTGGTGCTACAGTTCTGCAGGAAATTTCGGCAATTATTACATCAGTTAATTTTCTGATGCAATAACGTTTGACATAAAATAAATCATTTTATTTTTCTTTCTTGATGCTTTTTCTTGTACTTTATCAGAAATCCGTCACTTTTAGTTAAAAATGTTTAATACTCGTAAAATTTGTCATCGCTATTGTTGATAAAATATTTATTGTTATTAAAAGTTCGCTTATGAGACTTTTGAAATTTAGCTCGTGTACACAAATGCAAACTTTATGCAGCTGTTGTGCAATGAAAAAGGATTACAACTGCAACAGGCGATCACGCATCAGCAATAAAATGCTGAAATGCAGCAGTGATGCACAGTTTTAATGCATTTACGAACGTACCCAACTTATATTACATATTAAGGTTTATTTGCAGATTTTAAGCCGTCTGTACGAGGTGATCAGATCTTACAATATTGGTAAGCAGCGTTGCTTAAATTGCATTAAAATTTACTAAAAATGTCTTGCAACTGTATGAACATTGTAAGCTCATTTGTATTTGGAAGACGTGTAAAATTAATGCATCTGACAATGGCACCATTCTGACCACCGTCTGTACGAAGCTTTAGCCATATCATCCCCCCAAGTTTGTAATTTTTTATTTTTTTCCTCTTTAGTCTTTTTGTATAGAAAAAATATTTTTTACATCGAGTTTTCTATTTAAAAACATTAGAAGCAAATAAAAGAGAAGAAGCAAAAAAAAAATCTAAAATTTAAGAAAATGTAGAAACTTTAGTAAATATACTTGTACAAACAAAGTTTGAGAATGATGATGATAATAAATGAAGCCACAAAAAGTGCTGAAATATGATTTTTTTATTATTATTATTATGACTATTTTTTACAACAAGCAAAATTGTTGCAAGTCATAAAAATTGTGTGTTATATAAAAACCATTTAAAGTTTTCTGAGTGATATTTATATCGGTGTGTTTACGGCAGAGCTGTAAAAGTTTGCAATCGATTTGATTGCAATCACATGATTTCTCGTTAAAGATTGCTGATTTTGTATTGTATTCCAAATCGGAAAATTAATTGTAAGATTTCAATTGGATATCATGAAATCAATACAATGAAATAAATTGAATGAAGCATGTTCTGGAATCGAATTCGAGTGAAATTAAAATAGAAAAAAATTTAAAAACGATTCTATTTTAAAATTTTATAAAAATATTCGCTTTTTCAGAACTGTTCCTAAAATTAAAAAAATTAATTGAAAATATCCATCCATTCGATGCCCTATGCTCCTTGTAGGAAAGACGGGAACATATATTATGTATATCCATCGATGCAGAATTACTCGATTTCGATTTCCAGAACATGTCTTCACTACAGTTGGGCTTTTTTTAATAAAAATTTAATTTCAATCAAATTGAATGCAATCAATTTCTAAAAAGAATGATTTCAACCCTTGTCGAGCGGTATAATTTTACAACGTTAACAGGCGGTATTGGTACAATTGTACCTGCATTTAGAAATGCACTTACCTCTGCATATATGTATATCATTGCTTTAAAAGCTAATTACACAATTATATGCCTAACTAGGGATGGGCAATAAATATCGATAAATCAAAATATCGATATTTAAAAAATTATAATGGATATATATCGCCGATATTAAAAATACCCATATATCGATATTTATCTACGACTATCGAATTCGATATTTTTAAGACTCTTTTTAATAAAATTCAACATCTTAACCGTTGCTTAACTGCTTACAATACTGTTGTTTTTTAAGAATTGCATCATTTTTTTATTAACTAGTATTTAGAAAATAATGGCGCTTCTCCATTGTACATTTTCATAGATTACACAGTTCAGTTTTGTCTCGGGTTTTTAAGAGATGACAACAAAAAAATAAGCGCGAAAAAAATATTCTGAAAAGGGTTTCTAGAATTATGCAAAAAATCGCATAAATTATGGCGTATTAGCAGCAATAGACTCATAAAAGTTGGAATGTTAATAATAAAAAAAATATTTTGTTTTTTTTTTTATTTGAGCATGTTCTTTTATATTAAAAATTAAATATTGCACAGTTAGATTTCATATGGCGAATAAATAAAAAAAAATTGTGTATGTATTCTTTAGTTTTTTTAATGTAGAATTAACTGCCGGTTTCTCGATTTCAAACGAAATTTCGTTCGCATGACTTACCTTAAAAACTAAATTTTAAAATTGGTTTTTTTTAATAAAAGTTAAGCGAATGAAAGTTTTGTTCGAAATCGAGGGACAGGCAGTAAATTTGAAATTAAAAAAATAAATAAAAAGTTAGAGTGGAATAACGTGTAATATGTTTGTACATATTTAAATTTGTATTGACATAGGTATATTAAGTTTTTAAATTTGGTAATAATTTCAGTGTAATACGTTCGATACATCGATATATCGATATTTTTAATTAATAAATGGCGATACTATAAAAAAATATCGATACGATATATATCGATATATTTTTCCAATTTGCCATTATGCCTAACTTTTTAATTGCTACAACAGTAGCTAAAACTCTAAACGAATTTATAATGGACATTTACCGAGGAATAAAAATGTAATACTCAAGCAATACACTAATTTTGTTATTGATCTACAATTAAATATGCAAAGCGGGGAATTTTCCAAAAGACACAGTTTAAGAACGTTGCATAAATAAATTTGTTATAAGAAAATATTTCCTTCGAAGTGCAGTAGAAATGGTTTTGGGAATCAAATCGTTTTATTTTGTTTTCTTTGGTTCTCTTCACATAAAATATGCGAAGGTACAATTGTACCCATATAGCCTCTAAAGGGTTTTAAATTTACCAGGCCTATTACTAGAGGAAAACCCCACGACATTTTTTTAAAATTTAAAGAAATATACTATTGGGGGATTCACAAGGTGTCATAAAGTCATATGTCTTAAAATAATAAAATGAAAAAATACGACTGTTGTGAGCAACCCCTCATAATTTAATGTGCTATTAATTACGATAGCACAATAAACATAGCAAGCAACGTTCTATTTATTAAAGACACTTTTTGTTTACAAACCAACAACAATATTTTTAAACCATTGTAAAATGTTAGAACATTATGACAATAAACCATGATAGCACACCTTGTGAATACCCCATATGTATTACAATTGTGTAGATGCCGCAGAATTTCAGGCATCTGATGATTAAGAAAAAAAATGTATAGCATATCAAAAATGAAAAAGTTACAAAAAAGTTACCCATTCCGCTGGACGAGGGTTAAACTGATTGCAATTACAAAATATTACAATTTTTACTAGATTTAATTTTAAAAATCTGCAATAATTTTGAAATCAAAGAATGTGATCAGTTTTGTTGAAATCATTTAGATTTCAATGCCAATTGATTGCAGTTATTTACAGCTCTGGTAAACGGATATAAAGTATCGTCAATAAATATTAACACATTCAACATTAGAAACCCCCCGTTAAACAAACTTGCAATTTACCCATAAAATTAATTTAGTAAAAATAGCAAAAGATAAAAAAAATTATTGGTTATTTTGTACAAAACTGTTCCATGATTTTCATAAGATTTTGTATGAATTAAGATAAGATTTACGGCCCTATGCTCCTAAAAGGAACAACAGAAACAAATATGTATATATATATATATATACTTTTTCGATTCGAAAGCAATTTTGTTTCTAATTCTTTCAGTCGATACTGAACAAATCGAAATTATTTTTTCAGTGTTGTAAAGCATTTATTTGAGTTTTTACAACACTAAAAAAATAATTTTGATTCGTTCAGTATCGACGGAAAAGATTAGTAATAAAATTGCTCTCGAATAGAAAAAGAATTCGATCACGAACGCCAGAATTATTTCGCAGGTGTTTTACAGAAAACAAATTTGTACGAAAGTGAAAATAAAAATGTTTTTATATTCTCTAGAAAAAGTAAAACGCAAAATAATTTTCGTTGTTAATTCGTTCTAAAATAGTAAAAGGTGTAATTGATAATTTGCCATATCTTACATAAAATATACCTTCCAAAGATATTTTAAATGATGAATTGGTTGATATAGAAGCAAGCGACTGCACAGCTGCAGCCACATTTGACATTCTGCATTATCGATTCGAGGACATGGGTATCTGAAGCACGTCTAACAGTAGGGTCGCCAGTTTTGAAATCAGAGAAATTAGTACATAATAAAAAAAAAACGGTACAATTGCATAAAAGACAGTACATATACTTTTTTAATATAAAATTGCATATTAATTACATAAAAAGCTTTAGTCTTCTTTAAAACAAAACTTGAATTCATTCTATAATTTGAACCGTGACAAAATTTAGTTAATAAAATTTAATTTTTTCAAAACAATAATTCAATTCCGTTTATATTTATAGCGCGAATACAAAGTGAAAAACAAAATAATCTAAAACACAACAAGCTGTTGAAAATTTTCAAAGAAACATTAATTTTTTCAAAAGCAAAATCAGAGTTCATTTTGTTTATATTATATTTTGCTGTTGTGAGTTAACAGTTGCATTAGGTCTTTTATTAGGCTACGGTCACACCTAGCAAATAGTTGACGAAAAAACGTGACCAACATGTAAACTAAAATTTTATTTCATTTATTCTTTTATATTTTTTGAATATAGGTCAACATAAAATTAAATAAAAATTAAAATTTAATTATTTTTTTGCTATATCTACCAGCATAGTAAATTTCATTTTGCAATTAAAAGGTTATGCTGAATCCCTTTTACTTTGCGGAAACAGCCAATGTCTAATTTAACCGAGAACAGCTTCAAAAGTGTTTTGCTAGTGAATTTCACTAAGAACTCTTTTATAAAAACACTAAAATTTCAATTTTCTCAAAAATTAATTATTTAATTAATTTTTAGCACCAATCTACTAATTGTAATTATTGCAAAAGGCACAATCGCTTTTCAGACGATCGTGTACTATAGATTTTTAAAAATAATATATTTACATATGTATGGACATAAATATTTAAGTATAATATTACAAGTTACAAATATTTATGGCCCTTTTTTATACATTATCCATTATTTCTTTCCGGTCTTCCGCCTTAATGAAATTGTAAAACTCATTACAACTATACCAAAGTTTGTCTTTATCTTCAACTCACTTTTAAAGTTTTATATTAGGAGCCTGTTTCTCTCTTTTCTCCACTTTGAAAACTAAAGATTGTTTTGTAAAAGCGTTTGAATGTGAAATGGTAGAAATAAAATAACACATTTCCTCAAATTCGTAAACACACCACACCACTCTTTCTATTTTTCTTCTACTGTCTTCTCTTTTTGTAACGACTCGTCAAAAACCTTTAATGTTAATAACTCACCACCATTTAGAAACTCTTTCCATTTTTCCTTTTACTGTCTTCTCTTTTTGTACTGACTCGTCAAAAACCTTTAATGATAATAACTCATCCGATAAGAACATCTATATTAATATTTGTATCGCAAAAGATTTGACAACATGACAAACTACATACTGAACAATATTAATATATAATAACAGTACAAATGTACTAATAAAAAACCAGTACATTTGATTACTGATTGCTTGTAATGCATAAATCCGTACTTTTAACAAAAATATTATATGTACTGATAAAAACAGTACGAATGGCAACCCTACCTACCAGCGAAGCCGTGTCAGACATTTGCACGATCTCATATTCCATACATCGATAGCCCTTTCAAATGAATAAAAAGTTTTGATGATATCTCACACATACTTTTTTATACCCTCCACCACCACTAGTTGGTAAGAGGATATACTTAGTTTGTCATTCCGTGTGAAACTTTTTTAATATTCATCTAAGACCCCATAGATTATATATATATATATATATGTTATGGGTCCTTGAGTAATTCTAAGTCGACTTAGCCATGTCCGTATGTCTGTCCGTCTGCTAAAAGCACGCTCACTTTCGAACGACTGAAAAGATAATTTATTGCTGCCAAATTACTTCTAGTTACACTTGGCAGTTTGGCATTGAAATCCAGCAAAATCGGCTTAATAGAATAAGAGTTATGAATCCAAATGTGGATACACTACTCTAAAAAAATTGATAATTTTTATTACAAAAACTAGCATAAATTGTGGTACAATACACGGATTGATATAAGATTTTGCACAAATTCGTTCTATATGACTAGAAATCACACAGCCTTCTAAAAACCACTTCAAAACTATAAAGCGTTATATCAAGTTTTACTACTATTACGAAATTTATTATCTTTTAGGTTTTTGTTAATACCAGAAAGCAATCTACAGAGTTTTGTGATGATTGGTCCTTAAGTTCGACTTAAAATGTTACGAATCATGATATTTTACTCTTCTAAAGATTAATTAATCATTTATAGATCTCATATAGGGCCCACGCCTGAAATATTCTAACAGTCGCGGGAGAGTACCAGAGATTCCGCATAGCCCAATATAGCACTCTTACTTGTTTTTTTTATTAAATTAATGATATGACGACCTCAATGAAAGAGCACTGCTATGTTTCAAACATGCAATCTTAATATTTGCAAGACTTATTTACTCAAATCGCTTGGAAACCCTGCATTTGAATTTTGTTTTTATTGTAGTCTACAACTGTCCAAGCTTACAAAAATTTAAGTTTACTCTAATGTTTTCATAGTAAACCTGAAAATCCACTTTATATGTATTTCAAAAAAACCTAAAACACTTTACATTATTAAGCCCTGACCTGATGTCATAAAATAATTTGGTTTTTTGTCCTAGAATAGATACACACACTAGTTAGTTGAATTCAAAAAACAGAATACAAAACGCATGAAATTAAAAAGAAACAGAATCAAAAACACAATAAAAAACACCAAAGGACTACAATCGCACACCTGATATTGTATGCAGATGAACAATTTTGTAAAAAGGCCTTGAATTCTTAATCAAAGAAACACATAATTTGTTCACGCTCACACTAGGTGTGTTCACTCGGAATTTTTTGAACGGTAAAGGAAACATTTAGGAAACATCCAAAGACAAACACACATCCCCCATACAAACTCTTTAGCATTAACCCAACAAACAAAAATATCAAAAGTTAATAATGCTATTATGTATTACCAAATGATAAGCAAATTGCTTTGAAGGATCAGATATTAAGAAATAGAATTAATTACAAGTCATCCTTAATTAATTCTTATAAATATTCACCCATATCGCGAAAAAAATATCCTTCGAAATTTTTAACCTTTTCCCTAAAAAATATAATTCGACAAGCAAAATTTTAAGGAAAAAAACTGTTTAATTTTTATTCACGATAGCTATTCAAATATTACATTTTTATTGTCAACTTTCTTTTATAAATAACATTTAAATTCCCATATTGTAATAATTAAATATCAATCTTGTTGTATGGGATATTCAATAAATAAATAAAATAAAAATAAAAAAATATATTATTGCCATTTTGTAGTATTATATTTTATCTCAAAACAAATTTTACGCAAATGATTAGTCATTTTTGAAAATTCGATATTTGCAAATAATTTAAAATTTTAATTTAACTTAATTTGTTATAAAGTTGCCAACAACTTGATGTAAAATTTTTGATAATTTGAAGTCATATGTTAAATGACAGCATTATACCCAAAAATTTGTAAAAAAAAAAGAATCTTTTCTATTCAAATATTATTAAATATTTCAAATATTTCAGATTTTTGGTCATCAACTTACCGTAGAAAGGTGATCTCACGAAGTGCAAAAAATTGTAGAGGAATCACACTTCTTAGATTGATCAACAATACTCGTATAATAGCAAACATTATACGACTAACCGATTCCCTCGACAAAGAGCTTCGTTACGAATAGGCTGGATTTAGATCTAAAAAATCTTATATAGACCACATTAATAGCCTCCGTATTATAATTGGGCAATAAGAGCAATGGATACGGCCGTTTGTTTTTTGTTAATTAAATCTCTAATTTTGGTCGAAAGATTCCAAATTTTTTACTAGAGATTTGTGTTAATACAATACATCAGAATCACTGAAAATGACGATTTTTAATTTTGAAGCCTTTTGCGTTTTTGGTAACGATATGTATTTCTTTATATAGGTATACATATTTTTTGCCTGAATAAAATTAAATTTAAAATACACAGATTTTTTAACTTTTTTTAAGGAGCAGAGGGCTAATTCTGGCAGTCGTGATCGAGTTCTTTTTCGATTTGAAAGCAAATGTATTTATAGTTCTTTTAGTCGATACTGAACGAATCTAAATTGTTTTTCCAGTGTTGCGAAAACTCAAATAAATGATTTACAACACTGAAAAAATGATTTCGATGCGTTCAGTATCGACCAAAAGAATTATAAGTAAAATTGCTTTCGAATCGAAAAAGTGTTTGATTACGACTGACAGTTTTTTTTCTCAAAAAATAAAAAGACTTTTTTGAAAATTTTCAGATAATATAAGTTGAAACAGAGCGGTTCTCGTGGAATCGTTGATCATTCATACTAGTTTCTCAAATAGCTTTGATATATTAGATAATAAGCCAATAGGTCTATATGACTCAACTTTTGTGGGATAATTTCCTGCCTTTGGTGTCATATTAACTAAGGACACATTCCGTTGTAGAGGGTGGTATTCAAAACGTAAAATAGCGTTAAATATTTTTAAATAACATTAAATCTAATTTAAATAAAAATTCAAATTATATATATGATTTAAAAATTATTGGGAATTAGGTTAAATTAAAAAAAATTAGCAACAATATTTTAAGCGTTTGACTTAAAAAAATTAACTCCCTGTTTTTTTTTTTAATAAAATAAAAATTTTCATTTGGAAAAATAAATTGAAACAACAATTTTTAGTTTACTTAAATCGGGAAAAAGTTTCTTATTGTATTAAAAATGCTATTTTTCTTAAATAATAAAGCATCATCTCATCTCAAACTGTTATAAAACTTGTGTGTTTGCTGGTTTGTTTTTCAGAATTTTAATAACCGTGCAGGAGGAATCTGAGCGGGTGTGCGTATTATAATTGTCCTTTTTTTATTTGTGTGTCGAATAATATTTAAATAACAAAAGCCCTAGGGCTTCCAATCAGTACTGGTTTTTCTGAATCCCGGGATTCGGAATGAAAGAAAATATTTTGAATCCCAGGTTTCACGGGATTTTTAAAATTTTTTCGGAGTTATTTTTAATAGTTATTTTATTTATACCCAAGATATAAAACTTTTTAAAGTGTTTGAAAAAAACTTAATTTTCCAGTAAAAATACTTTCATGAACTTTGTATATTATTTATTTGAAAAAAAAAATATAATCAAAACAAACTTAAATTATTAATTGATCACAATTCATAATGATCATGCAATAAAAAACGTAACGTAAACTGAGATTACATATGGAATTAGTAGGTGAAGTTCAGAGCACAACAGGTGTTTGAAGAGTTCTCATCCGGTAGCGAAATATGGCGACAAATTCTAGCAGTTGTCATTAAATAACCTGTTTCGCTTGCAGCAGAAGGGGTAAATGGGTGAGCACTTATTCTCAAATTAAAAAAGGCACCTTGTGCTGTAAGCCCCTCAAATTTGTTTTAAGAAAAACTTGCATGGAATCCCTAACTAAAGCTTCTATATCTGGCCCTGCGACCGGCCGAAGGCCTGTTATGCCGAGCAGCGAAGCTGGAATTTGTTATACCAGAGAGCAGAAATTCCTCGTTATACCATAGAAGAGAAAATCGTTACGCCCGGCCAAAGGCCGACTATGAAGGGAAGCTTTAGGTAACGAGGCCGGTATTACCATAGAAGAAAAAATCGTTGCGCCGGCTATGAAGAGAAGCTTTAGCTATCGATTCGTTATTTCTTTGAATTAGGGATTTTGAGTTCGAGATTTCAATGAATAATGAATAACACAATGGAACAAGGTTTCTGTTGATTAAGAACAGAATGCTGTTATTTGGGACGCTGAATCCAAATCTGCACTTGGTTGATTTCTATCAGCTTGACTTTTCGCGGTATACCGTTATGTCCAAAATTTATGCATTTCCGCTACATACAAAATTCGTCAACAATATTATCTTTATGCCATAGGTAAGGTTAGGTTAGGCTAAGAAGGGTTATGCGCCCAAGGGCGCACATCCACTCGGACACCAATGAGGTCCATTGTGAATCCCTTCAGTACAGGAGAAAAGAGGAAAAAAGAGAAAAAGAGAAGTAAAGAAGAAAAGTAGAAAATAGAAATACCAAACCCCAGTAGATCGGTTGGATTAACCGGTAAAATCTAATTTTTATCCATATTTAATTATTGATATAAAAAATTATTGTATTTAAAAAATTTCCAAGTGTATTTTAAAATTTTCCAAATGAATTTAAAAATTGCCAAAATATATTTTTAAGTTTTCTAAATGTATTTTGAAACTGTCCAAATATAATTTAAAATTTTCATATTCATATATTATTTAAAATTTTCCATATCGTTACCTAAAACGCAAAAGGCCCTATCTAACATTTTGAAAATTGTACAGGAGAAGCAAAATACTATTTAAAATGGTAAATAGATAAATTGCCCTAAACTGTTTATAATTAATTTTTCTTCTATTTTTCTTGTTAAACCTACTAGTGGTTTTGAAAAATAACAATGTTGCATATAGTACAAACTGTTAGTTTTGTCTGTTAGCGTTTATCGTATAATATTTTGTAGATAGGGCTTTTTGTTTTCTGTTAATAAAATCGCTAATTTTGTTCGGTAGATTCCAAAATTTGTTGTGGACATTTGTGTTGATGCAATACATCAGAATCAAGTCGATGTTTAATTTTGGTTAGTTAGGGCTTTTTGCGTTTTAGGTAACGATATGTACTTAAAAATTGTACATATGTATTTCAAAATTATATACCTTCATGTGTTTCAAAATTTTACAATTGTAGTTAAAAATTTTCTAAATGTATTTTTAAATTTTCCAATTGTATTTAAAAAATTTAAATCCATTTTAAAAATTCGTTTGAGCAATTTCAACAAAAAAATTGAAAAATTTTAAAATACATTTGGATAATTTTAAAATAACGGGTGGATAACGGATTTTAAGGGCCGATGTTGAATGTCCAGTTTTTTTCTGCATTTCATTTGACATTTCTCAATTTCAGTCTAACTCAATTTGAACCATGGAAAGATACACAATCGAGCAATTTGTTAAAGTTATTCAGGCTTATTATGAAAATGGGCGTTCAAATCAAAATGCATATCGTAAAAAACATCTTCAGTGTTGAGGTACATTTTCACCTCAGTAGATTCGACAAAAAGCAGAATTGCCGCATTAAGGCGAATGATAATCCAAGAGCGATTGTCGAAAACCCAATGCACCCACAAAGAGTAACTGTTTGGTGCGGTTTATGGGCTGGCGGCATCATCGGGCCGTATTTTTTCCAAAATGAGGCCGGGCAGGCAGTTACTGTGAATGGTGTTCGCTATCGTGAGATGATAACGGACTTTTTATGGCCCGAATTAGAAGATATGGATGTGGACGATATGTGGTTTCACAGCTAACGAAACAATGGCTCTTTTGCGCGACAAATTCAATGGCCGTGTTATCTCACGTGGTGGCGATGTCAATTAGCCGTCAAGATCATGTGATTTGACACCGTGGACTTCTTTCTTTGGGGTTATTTGAAAGAAAAGGTGTTAAGGTGAAAAGGCCGTGTTATCTCACGTGGTGGCGATGTCAATTGGCCGTCAAGATCATGTGATTTGACACCTTGGACTTCTTTCTTTGGGGTTATTTGAAAGAAAAGGTGTAAGCCAGCAACATTTCAAGAGCTAAAGGATGAGATAATTCGGCACATTAACGGCATAGAACCTCAATTATGCCTCAGCGTCATCGAAAATTAGGACCATCGTATGGAGGTGTGCCGCCGAGGTCGCGGCGGCCAGTTGGCCGGTATTTTGTTCGATACATAATTGAACCATACCAATATTATCATAATAAAAAGAAATGACAATAATTTCCTAAATAATTTGTGTTTTATTCAAAATCAACATCGGCCCTTAAAATTTAACCACCCTTAACATTTGGAAATTTTTAAAATACATTTGAAAAACTCTTAAAAACATTTGGAAACTTTTAAAACACAATCGGAAATAATGTATTTCAAACTTTTAAAAGGCGTGTACTTAAAACTAAGTTCAAGTAGCTTCTTAAAAATATTAAAGCATCCAATGTTGAATCTGCTAAGCACGAACGAATTTTGTTGTTAAGATATCGTCGGCTGATAATTTAATTGTCGTATGTGGATTCCGATATTCGAGTAAATTGAGTTTGAACACATTTAATTTGAAAATTGCTTCAGCAAACACCACATACGACAAACTCAACACTCCATATCTCAAAAACCGTATGAGGTATCGAAAAACTGATTACGCCAAATGAAAGATCAGGTTGGAAACCCTAAGAAATCGATCTTAACTCAAAACCGCAAAAAATCCACATACGACATTTAAATTATCAACCGACGATATGATGCAGTTGAAAAACATTTTTCACACTCAACACTCGTTGGTAGAATTGTTTGTAAATATTTTAAATTTAAATTTAGATACGCGTAAAAAAATATTTATACAAATTATTGCAAAAAATAAAAATATAAAAAAAAATCGGGATCCCGAAAATCCTGGGAGTAAAAATTAGAAATCCCGGGAGTCGGGATTCGCCTAATCCCAAAAATACCGGGGTTTCCGGGATCGGGATTTCTCGATTGGAATCCCTAAAAAGCACATTTTCGATAACATTTGATATGTTACAATATCTTTTACAAACAATTTATTATTAAAGGTAAATTTTTAGCTTTCTAACCACAAAATAGTGTAACTTAATTTATATTCTTAATGTTAATCTTGATTAGGGACATAAATCTTTTTGCACATGTACACGAGTACAAAAAAACATTTATTTTAAATAATATGTTTAATAAAATGTTTAAAGAATTTCATTTAAACGAAATCCTTAAATTTAATTTAAAACAACATTTTAAATGACACCGCAAATTTAGAGTTTGGTCGTTATTTAGAAAAGTTTGTATTTATTATGTGTAGGGGCTGAAATTTTATGCAAATGCATACAACACGCAGTTTTGGGGAATTTTTTTCAATTTTTCATTGGGGTGTTTTTCCATTTAAATGAAATGAAAAATGACTCCAATATCAAGGAAAGAAAAATGGCCCCAGATTAATTACTTATATATAGTGCAAATTTAAAGAAATGAAAAATTACCGCAAAAAAAATGCACTATCAGAATTTTTCCTCTACTGGCTTCGGTAGCTAAAGTTTCACTGCACAGACGGCCTTCGGCCGGCCGCAAGGATTTTCTTCTCTATGTTATAACAAACACCGGCTTCGCCAAATAAAGAATCTCTGCATAGCCAGCAAGGATTTTTTTCCTCCTTAGAAGTTTAAATATAAAATTTTATAAAATTTTCATACTTTAATAGTATAATTCCCTCAATATTTTTCCAGGAATAGTTTCTATGCACTATCAGAATTTTTGTTTGTATATTTCAGTTACGAGGCAAAAAAGATTTTTAGAGCCCCTAAGTATTAGAGGAGAAGAAATTCAACAAACAACGAAAATGAAAGAGTATATGACATAATAACATCAATAAAACATTTTTGCAATTGTTTAGATAATAATGAACATTTTACAATTAGAGATTTTGAATTGAAATTGGAGGGAGCTTTAAAAATTCCATTTGCAGATTTTAAAAAAATCTGTTGAAAGGAGATGCATTTCCTTCCCTGCTTAGCATGATTAAGTTTATCAGATAAAATTGAGGTTATAAACCTTTAAAATAAAAAGGGAATGTGTATTTTTTCCTGAAATTGAAGAAGAGCTTATAAAAGAGTTCGAGATTTTCTCGATATATTTATTAAAGATACGACATACTTGCAAGGCCAGGAATATGCAACAATAGACTCCTGTATTTATTTTTTGGAAAATTTATATGCAAATTTAATTTAAAAAGGATATTTCATAATTTGGGATCATGATACATTTATATAGTTTTGCGAAGCAAAACTTTTTTAAAAGATTTGTATACTAAAAATACATTTAGTGGCGGCAATTATGGATCCTTGCCAAAATTGGTCAGTGTAAAACAATTATGTTAAAAAAAAGGACTAGATACGGCAGTATTGCGAGATACAAATGAATTGGTAGATGACGTTCAAAATCCGCTAAACTTCATTCTACAAGAAAATCCCGGGATTCGGGATTTAAAGAAATCATATCCCGGGATCTCGGTTTTTGAAAGTTAAAATATGCTTTTTACAGATATTTATTAAAATAAAAATGTCTTTAAAAGAGGTGACAAAACAAAAGTTTTATAATTCATTGAATATTACAAAGTTAAATATAATTGCCGTATTCACAAAACCCCTTGTATCGTTGTATCTATTGTATGTTGAAAAAGAAAACAATAGTGAACTATGTATTTAAATGCAACATACAATCGATACAACTATACAAGGGGTTTTGTGAATACGTCAAATGATTGTTTTGATTACTAAAATGTGTAAAAATTGAAAATTGTGATTTTTTTCTTAATTAATGATTAATTAAAAATATGATGGGAAAAACAACGTACGATTTCCAACAATGTTGATTCAAACTAAATAAAAACAAGTTAGAGTGCTATATTCGGCTGTTCCGAATCTTTGATATTCTCCACCGACAAGAGTGGGCTCTACATGATAAATGCATATATATATTATTAACTAAGCTTCACAAAAACGAACGTCAGCATTTAAATTGGTTGCGGTTTAGATCTATATTAAATTATCGACCGACAATAAGAAAGTTTAATGCGATTCTTGTTAGAACTTGGAACTGGCTTAAGTAAAATATCATGATTCGTAACAGTTTTAGCCGAACTAAAATGATTTTAAGGAGGGTAATTTGTATTGGACCTATGGTAAATTATTGACCAATCATCCCAAAATCCTGAATACTTATTTCTGTGTAATTAGTTTTAGCGTTAACAGTGAATTTCACAAAATTGCATGATATTTTTTCTGGCCATATGAATCTAAGTTGGAAGAAATTTTACCCCAATATCTACATCTGTTATGGTTTTAGGCCAATTTAATTATATTCCCAAAGTGACCTTAATTGGGTTTGAGGCGCAATAAACTGTTTTCCGAGAGTAGGGTTTATATGGGGCTTAGGGTAAATTATGGTCCGACTTTCACGAAATTTGGCAGTGTGATTTCTCGTCCTATAAAACTATGACGTACCGAATTCATTATGATGGCAATATTTATTACGGTTTTAGGCGTACTAAAATATTTTCCAAGGTAGTAGGGTTTATAAGGGGTTTAGGGTTAATTATGGACCGATCTTCACGAAATTTATCAGTGTGATTTTTAGTCCTACAAAACTGTACTGTACCGAATTTAGTTATGATAGCATTATTTATTACGGTTTTAGGCGTACTAAGCTGTTTTCCGACTAGGGTTTATATGAGGCCTATGGTCAATTATGGAGCGATCTTCACGAAATTTAACAGTATGATTTGCAGTCGTATAAAGCGAATTCGTGAAAAATTTTATATCATTCCGTGCAATAATCCACCATTTATGTTAGTTTTTGTATCAAAATTTTTTTGTATCATTCACCACTGGGTGGTGGAGGGTATAAAAATAGTTAATATTGAACAGAGCAAACTAGTAATTGATTGTATTGTAAGATTCTATTAAAGTGTTCATTAGATGAATTAAGATGAATAATTGAAATTTGAATACGAAGTTAATTAACAAAATCAATTTATTAGTTAACCATAAAAAGCTTATTTTAAAAACACATTTTTCTACCCACTGCCACTACTGGTAGGAATTATGTAATGTATAAATGCCACTACTTAATTTCGTGAAATCGCTCCATAAATTACCGTAGGTCCAATGCCCACTCTCCGAAAACACTTTAATAAGTCGAAAACGGTAAAGAATAAATTTTAAATTTTGCATTTGCTGCACCAGTGGAAGCGATTACAATATAAAACCACACTTTTGGTTTTGTGCATTTCAAAAGATTGTTCTTTTTTTAATTAATGTTCTTTAATTATTTTCAGCACTTCTCACATTAAAATTTCTTTATAATTGATGAAAAATTAAGTTAACGATTTTTCGGGTTTGGGATTTCTGGATTGGCTTCCCAAATATAAGTGATATATAGCTCATAAGTGATATAATGGGTGATTCAAGTAGAGATACTTTTTTCAATAGCTTTTTTTGACAGATCACGTGTGAATGGTGTCATGCTCTCATGTTATTTTTGTTTAGTATTGTTTGGCATTTCATAATGGAAAGACTAACGCCTGAACAACGTTTACAAATCGTTCAACTTTACTACGAAAATTCACGTTCTGTGAGGAATGTGTTTCGTGCACTTCGCTCAACTTAAGGTCAACATAATTGCCCTACTGAGCGTACTATTCGCAACACCATCACCCATTTTGAGACCCAGCATTCATTATTGGATAATATTCGACCGAATAGACCACGTCCAGCACGCTGTGAAGAAAATATAGCGGCCGAAGATGTGAGTGTACACGAAGACCGTGGAGAATCGATTCGGCGCCGTTCCCAGCAACTCGGACTGACGTATGGAACGACTTGGAGCATTTTACGTCGAGATCTTAAATTGAAAGCGTTCAAAATACAGCTTGTGCAACAACTGAAGCCGCTCGACCTTCCTAAGCGACATCGCTCCGCTCTATGGGCTCTTGAAAAGTTCCAAGAAGATCCGACGTTTTCGGTGCAAATTTTGTTTAGCGATGAGGCCCATTTCTGGCTCAATGGGTATGTAAACAAACAAAATTGCCGCATTTGGGATGAAGAGCAACCTGAAGAGATTCAAGAACTGCCACTTCATCCAGAAAAAAACAACGGTTTCGTGTGGTTTGTGGGCCGGTGGAATCATCGGTCCATATTTCTTTAAAAATGATGCCGGTGCGAACGTAACCGTCAATGGCTACCGTTATCGTGCCATGAAACCCGACTATTTGATGCCTGAAATTGAAGCTCGTGATCTCGGCGATATTTGGTTTCAGCAAGACGGCGCCACTTCCCACACATCGCATCAATCAATGGATTTATTGAGAGAACACTTCGGTGAGCACATACTTTCACGTTTTGGGCAGGTCGATTGGCCACCAAGATCGTGTGATATCACACTGTTAGACTTTTTCTTGTGGAGATATGTAAAGTCTAAAGTTTATGCGGACAAGCCCGCTTCGATTCAGGCCTTGGAGGAAACCATCACGCGTCATTCGCCAGTTACCAGTCGAAATGCTCGAACGAGACATCGAAAATTGTACGCAACGGATGGACCATCTGCGACGTAGCAACGGCCAACATTGATAGACATAATTTTTAAAAAATAAATGCCAACGAATGTTCTTTCAAATGATAGTAAACATTCCCCATTAAATTTTAATTTTCTGTGTTTTTTCTTTAAAAAAGTAGGGAACTTCGAAATGGATCACGCTTTATAACCCAAAAAATTAAATTTTGGAGTTGGCGATGGAGAATTAATTGTTCGCCATGTTTCCCTTTTTATTGTGTATAAAATTCATCTTTATACTATTTAAACTTACGCTGTTTGAAGATAATGTGTTGTTAGTTATTCTTAATGGTGCGAGCAAACTAAAAACTTTAAGCACGTTATTTTCGAAATTGATTATTTTGTTGCAGCAAATGGGCGATATGTATTTATGTTTTTTTTAGAAAATTTCGAAAACACGTAAGCGAATAGTGAACATTATGCCAGAATCGGATCAATGTCCAACATAGATCCAATATTTAGAGAAATTTAAAAATGTATTAATATCTCAGTTGGTGATACTGAAAGTCTTGATTGGTGGAAGGAAAGTGTGTTTTTGCCGAATCGCCTAACTTAAGCAACAATAACAATATAATGTTGTTTTTTATATTGCCGCCACCGGATACATGAATTCGCCTTGTGCTAAAGTATAAAACAGCAAAGACTAAATATCTGTTTAAAAAATAAGTTTTCATAAAAAGGAAATCAATACAAATTTATTAGATTTTTAGCATATCTGATTTGTTAGGAAACAATCTACATTGATTACCTTAAAAAAGGATTTTCAATATCCTTATTTCTTAAATGTTATGAACAAACTTTTACAAACTTTTAGGGACTATTATTTTCTCCAAACATTAAAAAGGAACAACAAGAATGCAAAAACTTGTTTAGTATATTTTAAATAAACAATTGTACGTACCTGATATACTCGTGTAAGCATTTTCAATCAACTTCTTTGCATTCACTTAATTTTGGTTTGTTATTTTCCTATATTGAGTTAAATACAATAAGTCGACGACTACGCTTTCAAACAATCAGTTTTACTAGAGTATTTTTTACAATTTTTCACAAAAAAAAACTTTGCAACAACAAACATACATATACAGCAAAACCTTCTTAGGGTGTGTGTGAAACGGTAGCACAGTTCTATGGTGAATTAAAATTGTCAAAAATTTCTACGCTAATGTCAAAATCTTAACTAGCCCCCAGGGCTAGTGAAATTTTATTCGCCTTAACGGTGTCAAAATTTCACTTACATGAGTACTTTGCTACCGTTTCACACACACAATAACTTCTAATAGGTGCAGCCATTTCTGTTACTTAAACCAACGAAACTAAGCTTTTGCCGTGAAAATATTTTCTAATTACTTGGAGTCTTATTGAGAGAAATTTAGAGATATTCTCTGCAAAATCGTTAACTTGAAATTTTGGGTTTCTGACATTTAACGGCACTAAATGTCAGTATTTTTTTTAAATTTTAACACGCCGAACTAATATTTAACTGATTTCAGCATGGTTTTATAAACGGTAACTTTATCATGTATTTTCGGGCAAGCGGGCTATTATTAACCAAAGGTTCCAAAAAAAAAATGGCCAAAAGAAACAGTACCAATCAACTTTTTAAAATATTCACCCTTATCGTGGTTGGCGAATTTAAAATACGCCTGCGACTGTTTGGTAATAGATTAAAGGACATAAGATCACGTTCTCTTTGATCTATTACCAAACAGTCGCAGGCGTATTTTAAATTCGCCAACCACGATAAGGGTGATTGTTTAAAACTTTGTGGACTGAAGTTCCACGGCACGATTTGAACAAAAATATAACCAAATTAATTTAATTTATTTCTATCAAGATTTTTTTTAAACCTGAATCAATAGAAAACATAGGAAGAGAAGAAAAGTTCCCAGGATTTTTATTCATAATTGGTTACAATATTTGAGACAAAAGTTCTCAAACATTACAATTGGTTTCTAATATTTGGGATCCATAAAAAAGACAATAAAATACTTTGTGGTAAATTTAAAGTTTTTCTTAATTAGAACAAGGTTAAGGCTGATTTTACCATAATATGGTTGAATGTGAAAAGGGGTGCCAGACGTACTGTTTTCAGCAATACATGTACAGATTATTTCAATGGTACTGTTTTTTGCACATCATCCAAAACAGTTGGCAAATGTACTGTTTTTACATTTTTTACTGTTGCACTTTTTTTTGATAAAAAAAAATTTGGTTCAGTCTACAAAAAAACAAAGTGGCCGTTTACATTGTGCCATTTTTTCGCTGCAGTTCTTAGTTTATGCCGTCAAGATCTTTAGTTTTTAGTAGAGAGAGGAAAAGAAATGGCATTCCCTTTGGAAGTGAATAAATAACAAAAACAATTTTGGTAAATTTTGTTTGGTTTCCTTTGAAGCGTATTTTTAGTCTTGAGCTTTTAGGAGAGAAGGGAAAGAATATGTAATTTCTTTTTCTCTCTCTCATAAAAACTCAAGACTTGACGGCAAAGACTTGAACAGTGTGAACCAGCCCTAACACAAATTTTTTGTTTAAATTACAGAAATCGAATAGAATTTATACTAGGAATGTGACCGATACCGATATATCGGCGATACTTGACGTTTGCCGAGATATTTTTACCGGCAATTTTTTTCAATGCTTGTAACAACTAAGAGGAATGACAAATTAAAGAGCAGAGAATAAAATCAATACAGAATAATAAGCTGTTTCTTTTAATTCTTAAGCTTGAGGTTCACACAACGCGTGCTAGGCATTTCTGGCCTTCTTACAAGACGCATGCAAAAGTAGAAAGTAAGCTTACTTTCTTTGGAGACGTTCAAATAATCATGTCAATCAACAATTGTATTTAAAAAAAAAAATAAAATTAATTTTTTTTTTATCCGTACTCTTCTTTATGACAACAAATAAAATAAAATTTTTTGTCAATCACAACAGAAGACTATCAAAAAATCAGTCATAAAATAAAAGAATCAAAACTTTTTGATTTTCATCAAGCATTGCCGACAACGCGTATGTGACTGATGTTTTTATTTGATAGTGTCCAAGGCGCTTATATCAATTTAAAATATTTATTGTCTCTTGCACTGTTTTTTTTTTTTTTTTGTATAAAAAACTTTATTTTTTTTTTTGTTAATATTGACATGAATGGAATTTCAATTCGTTGTTTTTTTTAACTGTAAATATTCACCCCTATTATGTAAGTCGTTGTCGATGTCGACATTTATGTTAAATTTTGGTCTCATCACGTCGACGACTACATCACTTCGACGTTAATTTGGTATTTTATAAGAATGTTGTGTCGACGTCGACTAGTGGTCGAAAATCTGACAAAAAAAAATGCCATCTCTAATTTTTTCCAGTTTATATGTTCATCATTATAGCTAATTTTTGACGCTATTTATTTTCCGAAATTTTTGTTTAAGATTTAGTGATTTAAAATTTTGCATTACTTCGCGAATTTTTCATGTTCATAATATAATCGATTTTTTTCTGTAAGTTTTCTGATTCTTTACAGCTTTAACGATTATTAATAAATATAAGACTGCTGTTAGCAAGTTTTTGCAAATTTCCGCTATTTTAGCAAACTTTTCCGAATTTTCGTGTATCTCTGTTGCTCTTTGAGGAAATTGTCTTAATTTTCACTATTTTAGTTTCGTTGCTCTTTGAGGCAACCGTCGCAAATCTAAAATTTTAGATTTTATAAATTTATGCCAATAAATCTTTTTAATTTTGAACGTACAATTTAATAAATTTGTTAGCATTCTATTTAAAATTTCTTTAACTTTCATTTGAGTCGTCGCAAAATTTCCTGTCGACTAAAACAGGAACAATGCTACTCTACGTCGACTTAACAGCGCCTCAGAAAATATCAAGTGACTGTCAATAATAATCTATTATTGTCTATAACGACTCAGAAAATACAATTACTGCTCCGGCACCCTCGACTTTCATAATAGGGGTGATTATTTACCTCTTACACTGTAATTTTGTATAGTTCAAATAATTATATATTATTATATAATAATGTGCTTCTATGAGTCAAATGTTTAATACAATAAAAATAATTTATGAAAAAGAAATAATTCTCACATTCTAATTGTTAAAAAAAAATTACTCTATTTGAATTTTGTTAATTTTAACTTGAACTCAAATTCAATTTGCGTTACGGTATCGCCAATATTTCTGTTTGAAAATCGGTATCGTATCGGCAAAAAGGCGTATCGTTACATCCCCAGTTATAATGAAATACTTCAGTTGTGATGCTCAAAGCAATTCAAATGAAATTAATACAATTTCTAAAGGTTTTAATTTTTGGAATATCTACATTTCCCTTGGGTCTGCGAGCACAAATGCAACAATAATATTTACTGATATAATGAAGCACACATTCCAAAATTCTTATGGTCCTGAAAAATTGGTGTGGGTGTTTAGAGAAATAGGTCGATTACAAATGTATGCGATTTTTTTTTTTTTTTTGTTCTGTTTTACATGACAGGTCGTAATAAAAATAAAATTGAAAACCTTTTTGAGTGCATTAAGACGTTTTGAGCTTAAAATAGGCGTATAGTGTCTGTATATGTATGTTGTTTTATGCATACACTTCAATAAAAATTTGTATATGTATGCATGTGTGTAAAAAATTACTTAATACCAACACAAAAACACAATCTTGTTAATCCACAATTTTTTCACTTTTTTAGTTTTTAATTTAAATTTCCTAAAAAGAGTTTAACTTATTTCCGTTTTACACAAATAAATTTTAATTTATTAATTTTTTTTTATTTAACTTCTCGTTTCCGTTTAAGGCGTTTCAATTGCCGTTCGCCAAGTTTTAAGGTTTAAAGTTCCAGTTAAACTGATGCTGCAATTCTCTCCGTTGTATCTGTTACATCGTTTGTATCAACCTGTTTGTATCCTTATGTGGGCTCTAAAACCTAAATGTTCTCTCATTAACTCTCTATACTTTTTAAGCATTGTGGATTTTTCTTTTGTGCGCAGCATCCGAAATTCAATTAAAGTTGCATTTCTTTTGGTTTGATTTTTTATTAGTCATGTCAGGAAGTTTGAGATAAGAAAACAGGATTTCAATTTTAACACTTTCCTTTAGCAAAATTTTAGCAGCAAGCAGGGTGTTAAATTACAACAAATCCAATGTTATTAAAATAATTTTAAATGCAGACAAATTTAATCCATATAAGTATTCTAATATATATTGGAATCCCTTTTCGAAAACAAAACAGTTAACAATCTTAAAATATTTCTGGTACATTTGTACATTATAGAAACGATTGTTTCGGGTGTGACTTCCATAAAATGTACTCATTTCAGAAATATTTGGAATTAAGTTTATTAGAAATATTCAAATTTTTTTTTATTTTTCTGTACATACTAGGGAGATCGAACGGTAATTATTCGACCGGTTTTAACCGGTTATTTTAGCTTTGCCCAAGTCGGTTATTTTAAAATACCCATATTTCGAATATCGAATAAACCGGTTATTTTGGTATAATAAACCAGTTATTTTAGTAATGTGTAATTTATATACATTTTCCTTACTCTTGTTGTAGATGTAACCGTGATTTAAGTAAAGTTAAAAAAAAATTCAAAATACTACAAAAACGTGTGCAGTTAAAAAGTAAATAGTAATTTGTACGGAATCAACGATATGGGAAAAATTTCTACCCGTTTTATTTATTAAAACACCATGAACTAAAAAATAAATTTGAAGAAATCAAACAATGGGACGTAGCTGTTGAGCTCAACTGCTAGAAAACTGTTGACAACTGTTGAGCCGAACATTTTCGTCTTAGAAACGGCATTATGAGTATAATGCAAAATTAACAGCTGATAAACATAAACAATTGAAAAAAAATAAAGGTTGAGGTTGAGCACAACATGTTGACTTTAGGTAGCTAAAAAATTTTTTGATGGAATATATGGCCTCCAATACCCAACTGTTGTGTTGAGCGTAAGTGCTCAACTATGCGTTTCTAAGACAAACACTAAACGGTTACACAACAGTTACGCCTTATGAACGTGCCCAATGTTAGGAATGTTGTAAATTATAGTCGACGAATTGACAAATATTTTACACAAAAATAATGTTCAGTTCACTATTCGTTTATATAATGCTGAAACAAAATAATTTGAAATAGATAATCCTGGCTAGGAAGTTTTGCTTGCAACATTTGAAAAATATGGTTAATTTATATAGATAGCTTAACCACCAACAAATTAAAACTCATTCAAAATAAATTTGAGCGAATATTTCAAATAATAACTTTATAAAATTCTTATAATTTATTTGCTTTTGCAAAACGTTTGTCTAGATCAAATATCATTCAACAAATAAAGTTTAGTAAGTCAATAAAAAATTGTTGAAAATTTAGCTTAAGTTTAATCCGTTTACTGGTCCCACTTTTCTTGGATTTTATCGTAAAATATTTGTTAGGTCTGATCTAAGTTATATCTATGTATTTTTTTGTTGGTTCCTTACCTTTGCAAATTGTTTTGTTTTTATTCAAATTAACGTTTTATTTTAAAAACTTAATTGCTTTTTGTGTTTTTAAGTATTCGAATTAAAACCGGTTAACCGGTTATTTAAAAATTGCTTAACCGGGTTTTTTAAAATAGCAACTATTCGTAATATTCAAAAACAGGTTATTGTAAAAAGTCGAATAATCGATCTCCCTAGTACATACAATATACTTTATTGCTATCCAAAGGATAGCTAAGATAAAATGTAACAAGAAGATACAAGATAAAAGTCTGGTAGTGTATAAAGTCATTCCTAAAAATTTAAGGAATAGAACTATTACAAAAAGCTTTATTAAAATACATAACTGAAATTTAGCTCATAGAATAAATTCGGAAAATAAAAAATGTTGAATATAAGAAAGTAGCTTATGAAAAGAAATAATTCCCAGATTCTATTTATGAGAAATATTTATAATAACTAATTATATTTTTACTTAATTTGCCGAGCAATAGTACCATAGTCCTTAGGACGTTGCAGTGAAACAGACCAGAGTCGATGGCGTATTTCGTAAGCGCAACCAGTTTTGCCAAATGTTATTGAGGAAAACCTGCTATTTTTTGTTTAAAAAAAATGCCAAATAAATGCTACAATAAATGATAAAGAAATTTATATAAAAAATATAGAAATCTGCATTAAAGTAAGGGCCAAGCACAATTTTTATAATATGCTGCATTTTGTCCTTCAGCTTCAGCGACGAGCTGTCAAATTGCCTTTTACAAAGTTATGTCAGATGGTCGACAGGTGTAACCGAACTGTGCACAGCACATAAGCTTAATGCAACCTCTACTGGACTTTGTCACAAATTCTTTTAAAAGGGATAGGATTATTTTTAGATATTCCCGTAGCACTAAATTTAGAAACAAAAAAGCTATTTACATCAAAAGTTGCACTCTTGCGAAAAAGCAAAAGTTTCTTTTATATTTGTATTAAAGATTATAAAAATGGAAAATATAAAAAATACTACAGAAACTATAAAATGCTAGAAATTTTTACAAAAATGCTAGAAAATATGTTACATCATTTAACATTTTTTCGTGACAAACGACTTAAAAAAATCGAGTTTTTCAGCAAATATGTTCTACTAAAGATTTCCAATCTTTTGCTATATTAGACGTATCCATAGGTCATATAACAGCTCTAAAATTTTTATAAAAATTGTGATGCTTTTTAGCCTATTTTTGGAGTATTTTGCTTATAACTTGATAACTTTTTTAACCGATTTGGTTGATTTATATTACGACGTTTTTAGGAAGAAATCATCCATTTACTTAGATTATAAAACTTGGACTCGGGAAGATCTTTTGTTCCTGAAAATGTGTGTTTAAAAAAAAAATTTATTTTGGGCAAAAAAAAATCAGGTTTTCGGGAAATATATTCTGCTAAAAATTTCTGATATTTTGATATATAAAACGTGTCCATATGTCATACTAGAGCCCTAAAATTTAAAATTTTGAGTATTTTCAATAATGTCTTTGTACGAGAGGTACCACACCCACTTTTCCAATCCCGCCCATATTTTGTGAGATTCTGTGTATTGATAACCGATATGTTTGAACCTAAGTTGGGAACTTTAGCTCGTTTCGTTCTCCAGATATACAGAAATGTATAATGTCTTTGTATGGGAAGTGCCTCACCCACTTCTCCAATACCGCCCATTTAGAAAGTTGGTGTATTGATAACCAAGATGTTTGTACCAAATACGAAAGCCCTGGCTCGTTCTCCAGATATACAGAAAAAATAATTAAAAAACATGGGATTTATGGGAAAAATTAGAGGCAGTCGTGGTTTTTTGCTCATATCTCAGCCATTTATGGACCGATCGTACTGAATTTCAATAGCAAGCAATTCCGGACTATATGCGACATAAATGTATAACAACCTAGCCTCCATCATATATGGGGTCTTCGGAAAACCCATTTCAACGGACGGACCGGATTCGAAATTCCCTTCTCATAAGGAGCCAGAATATATATGTATACTTTATAGGGTCTTAGATCAATATTGTAGAAATTACAAACGGAATGACAAAGTTATATATACCCTTTTACCTTCGGCGAAGGGTATAATAAAGTAAATTATCATAAATAATAAATATGTTAAAAGAAATTTCTGCATTTATTATGAAGCATTTTATTTTTTCAACAACATTCATTTTTCAAAATTGTATGGTTAATTTGGCTTAATTTTTTCTACAGAAAATGCTTTTAAAAGTAAGTAAGTTTCTCAAATCGAATGAGAAACAATTGGAAATGAATTTTTAACATAGCATAGTAACGATACGCCTTTTTGCCGATACGATACCGATACTCAAAGAGAAATATCGCCGATACCGATACCGATACGAATATTACTGCCAGTTCATCGATTTCGAACGTTAACGTTCTCATAGAAAATTACATTTAAATCATCAACAACGTTTTAAAATTTGTTTTTGTTTTAAATGTTATCTTTGTGAACGTTAACGTTCGAAATCGTTGAACAGGCAGTTAAATTTAAATTCAAGGTAAAATTAACAAAACTCAAGTAGAGTAATTTCTTTATTATACAAAATTACAGTGTAAGAGATTATTATTATTTAAAATTGATTTTGATAAGATTTTAAAGACAACGAAATGAGTTTAAATTCATGGTAAAATTAATTTATTTAAAAAAAAAAACAGTGTAAGAAATTATTCATATTAAAAATTAATATTTATAAGATTTTTGTTAAAAAAAACAATGTTTTCTCAACTTTTGCGGACTCCGTTTGAAACAGAGATGCAGTAAGGCCCACAACAGACTGTAAGTCTATATGCTATAGACTTATTTGAGGAATCACACCTGACGCGACCATTTTGAGGCCGGTTTGAAACGCATTGTAAATCAGTTGCAGGAAACTCGTGTTTGCGTTTAAGCTGTTCCCTAACAAATGATTGTGATAATTTCTTTACATTCTGGTAAAATTAAGATTGCGGGGTGTGAAGAAAACGACTGGTTTCAAAACAATAATTTCTAAGTTTCATTGCAGTTGCGTTTCACAGTATGTTCTGGGTCTAAAAAATCGTCTCTCACATGTGAGTGAACTCATTTAGCAACTTAAGTATTTATGCGCCGTGGTCTTAAATTTTGATTATAATATTAATTAGCGCTAGTAAACAAACGGATCTGCGCCTAGAAAAATTATAAAATCTTAACTAACTATAGGTTTCAAAACAATAATTTCTAAAAGGTTTAATTGCAGTTGCGTTTGTGATGCTGGTTGCGAGTGAAAAAAAAATTTTATTTGTGAGAAATTTTGAACTGAATCAAAATCTCAACTTCGCTTCGCGATGGACAATGGCACGCTGGTGTTTGGGCTGAAGCTCGCCGGAAATGGGGGGTTCGTGTCCATCTACTCGCACATACACAATTTATTTCGTGCCAAAAACGAAAGCTCTAGATGAAAAAACCGAAGCGATATAAAACAGAAAACATTAAACAAAAACAATCGTTGATTGACGATGAGAAAACTTTTCGCTGTTCATGACATGACTGAACCCGAGTCTTCAGGACTAGATGTTTTCGTCCTGGACAGGCTGCCCACCCCATATGACATTTAACTGCCATCCGTGGCACTACTCATTGCCTGGAAAAAAAAATATCTCGAGTAATGCCCCAAACGTTACTTACCACTTCGCCGTACGCCTGTTACCTTTCAACCGGATTTAATAAAATCAACACATTTTAATTCTTCTTAACATTTCAAAACAGTGTACAATAAATTTTTATTTAGTCAATTAAATTCTACTCAATCTTAACAATTATTACAGGCTAAATAGCATTGGTGATACAAAAAAAGGAATTTATAAATATAAGTTTATCCGCTTAAATGCCTGAGGTTCCAAATTTTATACCAGGACTTTGAGTCGAATTGTGCACTTGCGATTAAAAGGAAAATTTTCCTCTACTGATAATATTATCAAAATTATTTTTAATATTAGCAGTACTAAGATTTACTTTATTTGTGCAATCTTATTTATAGTTACAGTAGGTACATTGAAGTTATCCTCCTTTTTTTATATATATATATAAAATTTGTAAGATCAGGCTTTTAATGTTCAAATATTATCTTAAATAAATAATTAGTAGGGTTTTTTTTCTTTTTTATATATATAATACACGGCAACTCCGAAAAAAAAATACTTGGTTATATCCCGAGATTAAAAAAATTACCTGGCAACTTTGTCCCTGTTTTGGTTCTATGTATTATCTTATTATTCGTTTATTTACAATTGTTCGATGGGTCACCCTGTCATTTTTCCTTGGTACAACAAAATTGTTTATTTATATTTCTTCCTACAAATTCGTTCCTTGGAAAAATTATTTAAATTCTAAAAATTAACTACCCGAAATCTGTCAGACACCCTGGGTTTAACTCTGATGACCAGCAACAGGTAAGAACAACCAAAAACAATTCGTTTTAATCCCTTTTTATTTTGCAGCTGAAGTTGCATTCCCTCAAATTTATAAAATAAACTAGAATTATTGGGTCATGGAAAAAGTTTTTCTTCTCTTTTAAACTCCAGCTGGCTATTTATATCTCTAGTTAGGGTATATCCGGTATAATTGGTACCATATATTCTATAAAAATTTCACCTAGTCGTCAAATAATTTCCCTCATTTATTTCCGTATTTATTGTCCATTCATTAATGTATTTAATTATCGTCTTATCTAATATTATTATAGGCATTTATTGTTTTGTCTATTAATTTAGTTATTCCTTATTATGTTTATTTATCGTTTTTCTCTTTTTTTTTAACTCCGTTTCTTATTATCATATTTCATTATCATTTCATTTAATAACTTAGCTATTTATTCTTACAAGTATTTAATTCAATAGCTGAGTTATTTATTATGATATATTTTTTTTCTTATTGTTTATTTAATAACTTAGCTATTTGTTTTTGTATTTATTTTAATCTATGGCTTAGTTATTAATTTATTATTATATTTATTTGTTGTTTTATTTATTTAATAACTTAGCTATTTATTCTTGTATTTATTTTAATCTATAGCTTAGTTATTAATTTATTATTATATTTATTTGTTGTTTTATTTATTTAATAACTTAGCTATTTATTCTTGTATTTATTTTAATCTATAGCTTAGTTATTAATTTATTATTATATTTATTTGTTGCTTTTGTTTAATTAGCTCATTAATTTATTAAACTTTCTTTCATTAATTTAAATCAATTATTTTTAAGCAATAAACCGCTTATTGATTTCTATTACATTGATCAACTTTTCTCAATTAATTAAAGAAATCTTTTTGTTTAATTAATGAACTAATTAAAGGTATTATTAATCAGTCCGTTTGTTTATCCTCATATATATATAATCACCTATTTGTTCAAGGGTCTATTTTGGTTATTAGTTCCAAGCTTATAGCAATAGTTTATTTAGTTAATTAATTTATTATTGTATTAATTTATTATTATTATTATTTTAATCAATTTTTGATGCATTAATTGATTATTATTATTAGGCTTATTAACTATTAAATTATCAATTAGTTCGTTAATTTATTAAATCCTCTTTGATTAATCTCAAATATTAGATTATTTATTCGGAATATTACACACTAAAACATTTACTCATGTAATCTACGATTAATTCACTAATTAAGTAATTTACAATTAATTTCTTATTGTCATATGTATTACATATTGTTAAGTTTATATATTCAATAAATGAGCCGCTTATTATCTAGGGGGTTCATTTGTTGATATATTTCCTGAATTAATCAAAAAAAAACTTCCATTAAATTAATGAACTAATTAACAGAATTAATTGTTCCTATAATATATCAGACGAGCAGATCCTTATATATGAAATTATCGGTTATATATAATTTTTTTTTTTTTTTGGTTATTATTTATTTTTTTTTTTTTATTTATCTTTGTTTCGGCCTTTATTAATAAGTTAGTTATTACTTATTCAAATTATTAATTTAATTCATTAGTTATTATTTTATCTATTCAAATTATTAATTTAATTCATTAGTTATTATTTTATTTATCCAAATTATTAATTTTATTCATTTGTGATTATTTTATTTATTATTATTTTATTTATTCGAATTATTAATTTATTTATTTATTCAGATAACTATCAACTAAATCCTCTATCCACTAAATTTTCGAGATTTATTTATTACCCTAGATATTTAATACCATTAAGTCAATTTACTTAATTAGATAGGCGTCCAATCATTTATTCGATTCCCTGTTCAGTAATCCCTTAACCTAGTCGACTGTTGAAATGTTGATGGAAATTTGATTATTAAAATAGTTTACTATATATTAACTTTTCGGTACTACTATCAGTTTGACTAACAAATTAATCAACTAACAAATTAATTCATATAAATAATCGGTCAAATTTTTATTTTTCCTTCAATTATTTCGACTACTTATTGAGCAAGACGAAACTATTTTTCTTTTTTTTATTTAGTTAGTCTACTTAGTAATTAAGGTTTTGGTTGTTAGTGCCTCTGTTAGTTAATTTTAATATTTGTTTATTATTCTTTTTTTTTAGGTATAAATTTTCTTAAGCTTTAATTTTTTCTTTAATAGGTTAGTCATATATATTTCATTCGGTGTTTGTAGAAGAATCAAAATTTGGAATTGACAATTTACTGAAAAGTATATAGTTACAAGGATGAAATTTGGGTATAATTAAATGTAAAATATGCGTAACCTTTACTGCAAGGAAATACCCGTAGGTTGTTCTCGTTGTTTAATGATTTTATTTGAATTCTTGAATTTGTTAATTTGAAAAGAAAAATCCACATTGGGGTAATTCCCTGGATTTTTTTTCTTTTTTAAACATGGTAATCTCCTTACCTTGGGGAACCTTATTGGCTTAAAAGGGTGGTACCTGTCGTGGGATCCTCTGGGTGGTACATTAGGTTACAAAGGTGGATGGACGAGTGTAGTCAATTGTCACTCCGGCTACTTCTTATCACTCTGCGTGGATCACTAGAGAATCGTTTCCGATGGTGTTGGTAGTGGTGGCAATGTCTTTTTGGACAAGAAACATTTAGGGCTGATCCGTTAGGCCTTATTCCGCTCTCCAAGTGTGTATGGCGTGGGATGAAATAAATATCTGTTGTTGTTGTTGTGGCGGGTATTGATGGAACGGCTGGCTGTTGGTGTAAGTTGCCAAAGTTTATACGCTATGTGTAGCGTTATGTCTGCCGTAACTTTGGGGTTAGGGTGAATTGGTGACTTGCCGCCCAAATGGTGTGCGCAACACGTGGTGATCGCGGCTGCTGTAAAATTGTTATTGGGGTGACCTCGTTAGTACTTCGCCGCCAAGTTTTATGCGCAACACGTGGTGCTCGCCGAAGGGTTAAAGTTGTGGTTATGGTGAACGTGTCTGTAGTTTTTAGATTTTGGTTGGGGCCGTTTTTCTATTTTGGTAAAATTTTCCTCGCTTTCTTTTTTTTCGTTTTTCTTTTTTATTTTAATTAAGCGTTGTATCACGCATAATTATAGCTGATATTGTGGCTTTGTTCGGTGCCATTGTTGCGGCCATTATACAACACCCCCAAACACGTTCGCCAAAAAAAAATCTTCACCATCCGTGATAGGACTTTCTGCGTTACCTGCACGGTAGCTTTCCTCCGTGTGCCTTTCCTTTTTTTTTAGATTTTTTTACTTTAAATATTTGTCCTTTACCCGAGAATTTACTTAAAACTTTTACGCTCAGACCTCTTCAACGACCTTACCACATTCAATACCACTTAACGAATGACGTGATCACACGCGGTTTTTTCCCATCGGCCATAGTATAATTAGCCCACGCCTTTTCTAATCCAGGGTCGTTTGCTCATTACATTTACTGCGAACACATTTTGGAAGTGTCTCGAATTATCCCCCCGTCTACCACGGACATAATTGGCCATGATAACATGTAAACGCTGTTACATGTCAACACCTACGTTAACAACCGTTTTATACCATGGGGAAACCTGATGAGTCCATACCTAACGCTAATATCATGTTAGTGTTAATGTCAGGTAACTTATGTCCGTTTTAGATTGGACATAATAACTACAACCGTAGATTACCACCACAATTATAAGCCGTGTTCGTCACAAAGCCAACTTTTTTCACCTAGCCTGTGGAGTGAAAAGAGTTGGGAAAGGGTATGATCTGGCAGCTCCCTTATAATTTCTCGGCTGATGTGTAGCCACGCCCTTCGAATCACAAGTATTCTATTGTTTCAAATGCTGCGCGTGGATTACACCTATCAACTGTCCCTTAAGATTCTCAACTTCATACTGGCTATTACCTATAGCTCTTCTTATCCTACATTTCAGCCAGGGTCTACAGAGCTTTGCATTTATACCCTTAGAAAATTTGCTCTGTACGAAATTCTTTCTATAGACCTCCTGACCAGGGCTATATTTTATGTTTCTACTTTTAAGGTTGTATGATTTTACGTTTTTGAGATAAGCATCGTGCAGCTTCTCACTTACTTTCTGGTGTATAAGTTGCATTTGTGAAGATTTTGGTAGAACTAACATTTCTCCTTCTTCGGTAGATTTTAATTTTCTCAGGATTACATAAGCGTCAGCGTGAGTAATCATATTGTAACCAGTTAACGAAGAATAGGGGGTAACACCTGTGGAACAATGAATAGTCGATCTTAGGGAACATTCAATTTTAGATAAATTCTCGTCCCACTTAGTTTGATCATTGTCCAATAAACTTCGAATAGAGCTAAGAATAGTCTGGTTTACCCTCTCACTAGCGTTCGATTGCGGCGAGTATATGGGAGTGCGAATATGTCTTACACCAAATATATCCAAGAACCCTTTGAACGATTCAGAGGTGAACTGTTTGCCGTTGTCTGAATGTAGAAATTCTGGCACTCCGAATTTGTAAAATACCTCATCTCTTAAAAATTTTATTACCGCTTTGGTTGTGGCTTTCGATAGGGCTTTCAATAAGACAAATTTTGTTTTATGATCTAGTACTATGAAAATAAATGTGTTACCGGATTTCGTTCGGGTGTAAGGTCCTAAGAAGTCTATATATATTTTCTGGAACGGTCTCTGCGTCCTGACTTCATAGCCCATTGGTGGCCGTAAAATTTGTTTTGGGTGTTTTATTTCCTTACACGTACCGCATTCTCTAACAAAATCCCTAATCTGTTTTACCATAGAAGGCCAATAAAAATACTCGCGAATATTATACAACGTTTTTGCTATGCCTCCGTGCGAGGTGTTATCAATGTGCGATCTCTTAATCAAACTCTCAGTTAGATCTACCGGTAACCATATTTTCCAGCATTCCGCTTCATTATCTAAGTCGTTTCGGTTGAATTTTACCTTTTTGTATACTACGCCGTCTTCCACTTTCAAATCGGGTAACCGGTCCTTGTTTTGCTCTACTGTGTCTATCAATGCTAAGTAATCTTTACTTCTGAATGCTTCAGAATTAAAATCTATTAAGGGGCCACTATTTAAAACCACTTCCTCCATGTCTTGACGCGAAAGCATGTCGGGGACAACATTTTTAGTTCCTTTCCTGTGCTCTATGTTGAATTTAAAGCCCTGAAGCTTTAAACTCCACCGAGCAAGTCTCCCGTTCAGGTCTTGCTGCCGCATCAGCCATTTCAAACTGGAATGATCCGTAATGACCGTGAAGTCCATCAATTCGATATATTGGCGAAACTTTTCTATGGCCAATACGACCGCGAGACATTCCTTCTCAGTTGTAGAGTAGTTTTTCTGGGCCTGGTTCAATTTCTTCGAAAAATATTCGATAGGGTGTTCGCCTCCCTCATCGTCTTTTTGAAATAGAACTGCCCCTACTCCTACGTTTGACGCATCGCATTGGACAAAGAATGGCCTTTCGAAATCCGGGCTGGACAGTATTGGACTTGTTACTAACCGGCGCTTGAGCTCTTCAAAAGATTTTGTTGCCTCTGGTGTAAAATTAAATTTTGGAGTTTTTTTAAGTGTATCTGTCAAAGGTGCCGTTAGAGTGGAAAAATCGTTTATAAAACGGCGGTACCAGCCTACTGTGCCTAAAAATCTTCTAACTTCTTTTTGGGTTTTCGGTGGACTTATATCTAAAATAGCCTTAACTTTTTCCTCATCCGGTTTCAGTTTTCCCCCGCCAACTATGTATCCCAAGTATTTTAACTCTCTGTAACAAAATTTTGATTTTTGCATATTGATTGTTAGCCCAGCGTTCGTTAATTTCTGCCCTACAACGCGAAGCATGTCCATATGATTTTCAAAGTCTGAGGACACTACCAGTAAATCGTCCAAGTATATAAAGACTCTATCCTTCAGCTCAGATGGCACCACTTTATCCATCAACCGACAAAGCCTCTGGGCAGCATTGCACAGTCCAAAAGGCATCATTTTGAATTGATACTGAGGCCTGCCAGGAACTGTGAACGCTGTCTTTGGTCGGCTTGCCTCATCCAGAGGGATTTGCCAGAAGGCGTCCTTGAGGTCGATTGATGAGATAAAGTGGGTATCTCCCAGCCTCGCCAATAAACCGTCTATATTGGGCAGAGGGTACGCATCCTTTCTCGTTACCTTGTTGAGCTCCCGGGCATCGAGGCAAAGCCTGTTTTTGTTGGGCTTAATGACCAAGGTCATTCGGTTGTTCCACTCTGCTTCTGTGGCTACTTCGATTACGTCCAGTTCGATCATCCGGTCGAGTTCAGCGTAGATTAGTTTTTGCACTGCTGGGCTCACGGGGTAATGTCTCATCTTTTTGGCCGGTGCATCTCCAGTGTCTATCATGTGTTTTTCAATTTCGGTTCTTCCTAATCCAAACTGTGTGTAACACCGAAACGATTGTTTTACATTTTCCAGAATTTTTCGTTGACGTGACGTTAACGGGTGTATCTTGGCCTCCTCCGAATCTGTGAGAGAAATTTCATCAACTACACTATTTTCAAATGAAACCTTTATACCTACTTTTTTCCAAAAATCATACCCTAAAATCAGTTCTTGACTTAAGTTCGGTACTAGATATAACATCATTTCCACAAATTTGTTCCCATATTTCATTTTTACCAAGATTTTGCCAATAATCAAATGTCTTTTTCCATCCGCTGTTCGCACAGACGATTTAAAATCAAGTACTTTTGCATTCATTTGTTTAACGTTTTCTATACAGTTTCGGCCGAGGCAACTTACAGAGGCTCCACTATCTAACAGTCCTTGATATTGAGAATCATTAATCTCGACTGTCATATAGGGTCTAATGTCGTCTTCGCTACCTACCACCGTGGATGCTATTACTTTCCTCTCTTCTTTTCTTGCGGCGTATCTTTCTCTGGTTTTTCGGATTTTATTGCTAACTATGGGTACATAATCTGTAAAAATTTCGGAACGAATTTGGTTGTAGTTTTTCAGACGCTGTTCATATGATAAACTGGGATTGAGACCGTGTGGCCTTGAGTTATTGTTTGTTTGCAAATATTCTTTTGTACATCTAGTCTCTGAGTCTTCATCGTCCTTGGCGTTGGTCTCGGCGTTTTCCTCATCTGGAGGTCGGGCTTTGTCTGGGTTTGCGTCGATCATTTCATTGGGTTGGTCTTGTCCGGTTAACATGAAATTTAAAAAATTATAGTTTACTGGGAGGTTTGGTTTGAACACGCCGCCCCAGTTTTCCGCATGCTCAATTTGCTGTTTCCCGCACATCTGGGGCAATTTGGGCTAGTTACGTCCTCGAACCCACATTTGTAGCAAAAGACATTGCGTTGTACTACGGGACATTCAATGAACGAGTGACCAGGTGCTTTACAATTCCAACACGTGAGGTTTTTCGCTGGCAAATTGCCCCTTTGGAGTGCCTCAACCTGCTGTGCCTGCTCATCCATCTGCTCTTGGTCGCTCCAATCCATTTCAAACACCCGTCGCGAATGCCCTAAAGGCATACGGTTCGATGATCGCTTGGCAATATTCCTTTCTGCCCTTTTGCACTCTTCCAGTAGCTGATCCAGACTGTCGATCCTAATGGGGAAAACCAGTTGAGCCAATCCGTCTTTCAAGTTGTCTTTGACAATTTTTACCAGCTCGCTCTCTAGCACGCTTACCCTCATTTGATTTTTGAGTTTGACTATTTCGGTTATAAACGCATCCGCAGATTCATTTGGCGCTTGCCTACGTTCCATTATTTTCCTTTGAATCTCAAAGTCACTTTCGAAGTTTCTGAATTTTTTTATTATATGGTGTTTAAAAGTATGCCAGTCGCATATCGGATGCTTCATTCTAAAGGACCAGAACCAGTTACTTGCCTCCCCCGTTACTAAGTGATGAAAACCTTTCATTATAACTTCCCATGAACAGTTGTAATCGTGTTTCAATGCCTCCACCCGAAATACAAAATCCTCAACCGTTAATGACTTATTTGTACCATCGTACCTTATCCCCCATTTTTCCAATTGGTTAGGAGTTATTGGTTTAAAGCCATGGAACGAAGGTGAATTTCCAAAACCTGGGTATTGTTCGTCGAAATTTTGTGGAGCATTATTGAATATCGGTTGAGCTAGGTTGGGCTGACGCGGGCGTTGTTGTCGGAACATTTGAGGATCATTATGTGCAAAATGTTGGGCTGGCGGTGGTCTGCTATTGTTGTTATTAAAAGGGGTTTGATATGCACGCTGTTGGTCATAGGGTACATTGTTACGGAAAGTCTGGTTCTCCGAAGAAATGCCACGTTCGGAACGCAAAGACTCCCGGATCAATTGAGGTAGCATAAGTTGCATGTTTTGAACTTCATTCATAATTGCCGCCTGTGCAGCTCCCACCGAAGCACTGACATAGTCCCTCAGCGTCAATCCTTCCTCGGTAATAACTATTTCCGGGTCAACTTCCTCACCAACAGGGGGTAAATTATTCCTATACATGTTCCTCAAATCTAAATCACGAGTACCCTGGTCACCTGTCTGTCCGCTAATTTCCCTGGCAGTAATGCTACTGTAGGTCGGTGTACGTATAGTACTAAAACTATCTGGCGACGAATGGGTTTGAGGTCCAAATCCGGGTGGGAATCTTATAGACAGTAACGGAGTCACCGCGTTCGTCGAAACTATAGGTGCTGTGTTTTGATTGGTTACCGTGGTTGTCGTAGTGGTTGTTGGAATCTCGTCGTTGCTGCTGGCCTGGTTTCTACTGGATGATCGAAGTTGCCTGGTACTCATCCTTGGCCTAAAACCGTACGCAAGCAAAAAAAATCTATCGACTATACCCAACTAATACCGATGGTGTAAACTTCCCAAAACGGATTAACCCTGGAGAAAACTACTCTCCCAAGTCAGGAAACCAATTATAAAAAAAAATTTAATATTAAAACGAGTATTCAAATGCAAATGTCGTCAGAAATTGTTATACAATTTCCCAATCCCAATATCCCGAAACAAATAAAATTCAAGAAAATATAATTCCCTTAAATTTAAAAATCCAATCCCCAATGTAATTTCAAACAACAAATGTAAAAATCAATATGTTTTCCCCAAAAGATATTTACAGACTTATCTGTACGCGAAAATATCAATTGTACTAAAAAAATTCCAAATGTATGTTAAATTGTAATTATTAAACAATTCCACAATTCCAATATTAAAAAAAACAAAAAAAAAGATTTAAGAAAATTTTATTGCCGAAATTCATGAAGCGATTCTAACTTCAACAAAAGTTTACCCCAAAAAAATTGTAAATTTTCCTTAGCAAATGTTTGTCAAAATCACCAATCTTTCATGAATTCGGAGTTAAATTCAAATGTATTTAGCCAATATCAGAAAAAAATTTGATATAAGAAGTACCATTATAGTAATCCTTGCCTGTTATCAAGTATCAAAAAAAAGTATTATCCGATATATGTCAATAAAAAAAATCAATTTGTAAAAAAAAATTATTAAAGACCTTAATGCCTATTCCTGTAAATTATCAGGTTAATAATTAATTTGGAGGATACTGTTTTTATTTGTTAACTAAACTAATTAATGTTAGTTATAAGTTCATTATACGTTTATATATATATATATAATCAAAATTATTGTTAATCTACTATGTAATTAACTACTATCAACGGGTTAATTGATTTTCAAATATTTATGTGTGCTAATTTAGTATGTACAAAATATGTTCTGGTTGAAAATTTGGTAACAAACGTAATGGTGAAAAGTAAAATTCTTACTCGAGCATAAAGTCGTTAAATATTTTGTACTCAGATTTGAGAATTAAAAAAAATCATACGATGTTCAAGTATGATAAAAGCTTTACGAATCAATCATGTCAAAAAAAGTAATGTTTTACTCGGATAGTGCGCTAAGTGTTATAATCAACAAGTTTTCCTTTATCAATCAACTTCAAACGAATACACAAGACAAAACGACATAGAGTGAATCTTCTAGACTTTCCTCTCCTCTCCTCCAATAACGAAAACGTCTGATCGCCTAGCTATATAGCCGATGCATCAGGTTTCTCGTTACGGATTCGATTCGGCTCGATCCATTCGACTCCCTCAGTTCTCGTCACTCATGTCGGATGCCATTGCATCTCAGGCTTGGTGTTTGCTTTACACCTTCCAGGACATAGGTCGTCCTCTATAAGGTCCGATAACCGAGATCCCCAATACCTAACTTCTCCATACGATGCCGTCGCAACGCAGGAATGGTGTGTACTTAACACCTTCCGGGACAATCGTCAAAAGTATAAAAAAAAAGTTACTGGGTTGAAAATTTTATCCTGAAACTTTCAAAGGTGTGGAAACCAGAAAAAAAGAATTAAAACACCTCCAGGCTAAATAAATTTAATCCGAAGGGTTAAATCTCTTTCGAGCCCCACGTTGGGCGCCATTTTGTGTGATGCTGGTTGCGAGTGAAAAAAAAATTTTATTTGTGAGAAATTTTGAACTGAATCAAAATCTCAACTTCGCTTCGCGATGGACAATGGCACGCTGGTGTTTGGGCTGAAGCTCGCCGGAAATGGGGGGTTCGTGTCCATCTACTCGCACATACACAATTTATTTCGTGCCAAAAACGAAAGCTGTAGATGAAAAAACCGAAGCGATATAAAACAGAAAACATTAAACAAAAACAATCGTTGATTGACGATGAGAAAACTTTTCGCTGTTCATGACATGACTGAACCCGAGTCTTCAGGACTAGATGTTTTCGTCCTGGACAGGCTGCCCACCCCATATGACATTTAACTGCCATCCGTGGCACTACTCATTGCCTGGAAAAAAAAATATCTCGAGTAATGCCCCAAACGTTACTTACCACTTCGCCGTACGCCTGTTACCTTTCAACCGGATTTAATAAAATCAACACATTTTAATTCTTCTTAACATTTCAAAACAGTGTACAATAAATTTTTATTTAGTCAATTAAATTCTACTCAATCTTAACAATTATTACAGGCTAAATAGCATTGGTGATACAAAAAAAGGAATTTATAAATATAAGTTTATCCGCTTAAATGCCTGAGGTTCCAAATTTTATACCAGGACTTTGAGTCGAATTGTGCACTTGCGATTAAAAGGAAAATTTTCCTCTACTGATAATATTATCAAAATTATTTTTAATATTAGCAGTACTAAGATTTACTTTATTTGTGCAATCTTATTTATAGTTACAGTAGGTACATTGAAGTTATCCTCCTTTTTTTATATATATATATAAAATTTGTAAGATCAGGCTTTTAATGTTCAAATATTATCTTAAATAAATTATTAGTAGGGTTTTTTTTCTTTTTTATATATATAATACACGGCAACTCCGAAAAAAAAATACTTGGTTATATCCCGAGATTAAAAAAACTACCTGGCAACTTTGTCCCTGTTTTGGTTCTATGTATTATCTTATTATTCGTTTATTTACAATTGTTCGATGGGTCACCCTGTCATTTTTCCCTGGTACAACAAAATTGTTTATTTATATTTCTTCCTACAAATTCGTTCCTTGGAAAAATTATTTAAATTCTAAAAATTAACTACCCGAAATCTGTCAGACACCCTGGCTTTAACTCTGATGACCAGCAACAGGTAAGAACAACCAAAAAGAATTCGTTTTAATCCCTTTTTATTTTGCAGCTGAAGTGGCATTCCCTCAAATTTATAAAATAAACTAGAATTATTGGGTCATGGAAAAAGTTTTTCTTCTCTTTTAAACTCCAGCTGGCTATTTATATCTCTAGTTAGGGTATATCCGGTATAATTGGTACCATATATTCTATAAAAATTTCACCTAGTCGTCAAATAATTTCCCTCATTTATTTCCGTATTTATTGTCCATTCATTAATGTATTTAATTATCGTCTTATCTAATATTATTATAGGCATTTATTGTTTTGTCTATTAATTTAGTTATTCCTTATTATGTTTATTTATCGTTTTTCTCTTTTTTTTTTAACTCCGTTTCTTATTATCATATTTCATTATCATTTCATTTAATAACTTAGCTATTTATTCTTACAAGTATTTAATTCAATAGCTGAGTTATTTATTATGATATATTTTTTTTCTTATTGTTTATTTAATAACTTAGCTATTTGTTTTTGTATTTATTTTAATCTATGGCTTAGTTATTAATTTATTATTATATTTATTTGTTGTTTTATTTATTTAATAACTTAGCTATTTATTCTTGTATTTATTTTAATCTATAGCTTAGTTATTAATTTATTATTATATTTATTTGTTGTTTTATTTATTTAATAACAGCTATTTATTCTTGTATTTATTTTAATCTATAGCTTAGTTATTAATTTATTATTATATTTATTTGTTGCTTTTGTTTAATTAGCTCATTAATTTATTAAACTTTCTTTCATTAATTTAAATCAATTATTTTTAAGCAATTAACCGCTTATTGATTTCTATTACATTGATCAACTTTTCTCAATTAATTAAAGAAATCTTTTTGTTTAATTAATGAACTAATTAAAGGTATTATTAATCAGTCCGTTTATTTATCCTCATATATATATAATCACCTATTTGTTCAAGGGTCTATTTTGGTTATTAGTTCCAAGCTTATAGCAATAGTTTATTTAGTTAATTAATTTATTATTGTATTAATTTATTATTATTATTATTTTAATCAATTTTTGATGCATTAATTGATTATTATTATTAGGCTTATTAACTATTAAATTATCAATTAGTTCGTTAATTTATTAAATCCTCTTTGATTAATCTCAAATATTAGATTATTTATTCGGAATATTACACACTAAAACATTTACTCATGTAATCTACGATTAATTCACTAATTAAGTAATTTACAATTAATTTCTTATTGTCATATGTATTACATATTGTTAAGTTTATATATTCAATAAATGAGCCGCTTATTATCTAGGGGGTTCATTTGTTGATATATTTCCTGAATTAATCAAAAAAAAACTTCCATTAAATTAATGAACTAATTAACAGAATTAATTGTTCCTATAATATATCAGACGAGCAGATCCTTATATATGAAATTATCGGTTATATATAATTTTTTTTTTTTTTGGTTATTATTTTTTTTTTTTTTTTTTATTTATCTTTGTTTCGGCCTTTATTAATAAGTTAGTTATTACTTATTCAAATTATTAATTTAATTCATTAGTTATTATTTTATCTATTCAAATTATTAATTTAATTCATTAGTTATTATTTTATTTATCCAAATTATTAATTTTATTCATTTGTGATTATTTTATTTATTATTATTTTATTTATTCGAATTATTAATTTATTTATTTATTCAGATAACTATCAACTAAATCCTCTATCCACTAAATTTTCGAGATTTATTTATTACCCTAGATATTTAATACCATTAAGTCAATTTACTTAATTAGATAGGCGTCCAATCATTTATTCGATTCCCTGTTCAGTAATCCCTTAACCTAGTCGACTGTTGAAATGTTGATGGAAATTTGATTATTAAAATAGTTTACTATATATTAACTTTTCGGTACTACTATCAGTTTGACTAACAAATTAATCAACTAACAAATTAATTCATATAAATAATCGGTCAAATTTTTATTTTTCCTTCAATTATTTCGACTACTTATTGAGCAAGACGAAACTATTTTTCTTTTTTTTATTTAGTTAGTCTACTTAGTAATTAAGGTTTTGGTTGTTAGTGCCTCTGTTAGTTAATTTTAATATTTGTTTATTATTCTTTTTTTTTAGGTATAAATTTTCTTAAGCTTTAATTTTTTCTTTAATAGGTTAGTCATATATATTTCATTCGGTGTTTGTAGAAGAATCAAAATTTGGAATTGACAATTTACTGAAAAGTATATAGTTACAAGGATGAAATTTGGGTATAATTAAATGTAAAATATGCGTAACCTTTACTGCAAGGAAATACCCGTAGGTTGTTCTCGTTGTTTAATGATTTTATTTGAATTCTTGAATTTGTTAATTTGAAAAGAAAAATCCACATTGGGGTAATTCCCTGGATTTTTTTTCTTTTTTAAACATGGTAATCTCCTTACCTTGGGGAACCTTATTGGCTTAAAAGGGTGGTACCTGTCGTGGGATCCTCTGGGTGGTACATTAGGTTACAAAGGTGGATGGACGAGTGTATTCAATTGTCACTCCGGCTACTTCTTATCACTCTGCGTGGATCACTAGAGAATCGTTTCCGATGGTGTTGGTAGTGGTGGCAATGTCTTTTTGGACAAGAAACATTTAGGGCTGATCCGTTAGGCCTTATTCCGCTCTCCAAGTGTGTATGGCGTGGGATGAAATAAATATCTGTTGTTGTTGTTGTGGCGGGTATTGATGGAACGGCTGGCTGTTGGTGTAAGTTGCCAAAGTTTATACGCTATGTGTAGCGTTATGTCTGCCGTAACTTTGGGGTTAGGGTGAATTGGTGACTTGCCGCCCAAATGGTGTGCGCAACACGTGGTGATCGCGGCTGCTGTAAAATTGTTATTGGGGTGACCTCGTTAGTACTTCGCCGCCAAGTTTTATGCGCAACACGTGGTGCTCGCCGAAGGGTTAAAGTTGTGGTTATGGTGAACGTGTCTGTAGTTTTTAGATTTTGGTTGGGGCCGTTTTTCTATTTTGGTAAAATTTTCCTCGCTTTCTTTTTTTTCGTTTTTCTTTTTTATTTTAATTAAGCGTTGTATCACGCATAATTATAGCTGATATTGTGGCTTTGTTCGGTGCCATTGTTGCGGCCATTATACAACACCCCCAAACACGTTCGCCAAAAAAAAATCTTCACCATCCGTGATAGGACTTTCTGCGTTACCTGCACGGTAGCTTTCCTCCGTGTGCCTTTCCTTTTTTTTTAGATTTTTTTACTTTAAATATTTGTCCTTTACCCGAGAATTTACTTAAAACTTTTACGCTCAGACCTCTTCAACGACCTTACCACATTCAATACCACTTAACGAATGACGTGATCACACGCGGTTTTTTCCCATCGGCCATAGTATAATTAGCCCACGCCTTTTCTAATCCAGGGTCGTTTGCTCATTACATTTACTGCGAACACATTTTGGAAGTGTCTCGAATTATCCCCCCGTCTACCACGGACATAATTGGCCATGATAACATGTAAACGCTGTTACATGTCAACACCTACGTTAACAACCGTTTTATACCATGGGGAAACCTGATGAGTCCATACCTAACGCTAATATCATGTTAGTGTTAATGTCAGGTAACTTATGTCCGTTTTAGATTGGACATAATAACTACAACCGTAGATTACCACCACAATTATAAGCCGTGTTCGTCACAAAGCCAACTTTTTTCACCTAGCCTGTGGAGTGAAAAGAGTTGGGAAAGGGTATGATCTGGCAGCTCCCTTATAATTTCTCGGCTGATGTGTAGCCACGCCCTTCGAATCACAAGTATTCTATTGTTTCAAATGCTGCGCGTGGATTACACCTATCAACTGTCCCTTAAGATTCTCAACTTCATACTGGCTATTACCTATAGCTCTTCTTATCCTACATTTCAGCCAGGGTCTACAGAGCTTTGCATTTATACCCTTAGAAAATTTGCTCTGTACGAAATTCTTTCTATAGACCTCCTGACCAGGGCTATATTTTATGTTTCTACTTTTAAGGTTGTATGATTTTACGTTTTTGAGATAAGCATCGTGCAGCTTCTCACTTACTTTCTGGTGTATAAGTTGCATTTGTGAAGATTTTGGTAGAACTAACATTTCTCCTTCTTCGGTAGATTTTAATTTTCTCAGGATTACATAAGCGTCAGCGTGAGTAATCATATTGTAACCAGTTAACGAAAAATAGGGGGTAACACCTGTGGAACAATGAATAGTCGATCTTAGGGAACATTCAATTTTAGATAAATTCTCGTCCCACTTAGTTTGATCATTGTCCAATAAACTTCGAATAGAGCTAAGAATAGTCTGGTTTACCCTCTCACTAGCGTTCGATTGCGGCGAGTATATGGGAGTGCGAATATGTCTTACACCAAATATATCCAAGAACCCTTTGAACGATTCAGAGGTGAACTGTTTGCCGTTGTCTGAATGTAGAAATTCTGGCACTCCGAATTTGTAAAATACCTCATCTCTTAAAAATTTTATTACCGCTTTGGTTGTGGCTTTCGATAGGGCTTTCAATAAGACAAATTTTGTTTTATGATCTAGTACTATGAAAATAAATGTGTTACCGGATTTCGTTCGGGTGTAAGGTCCTAAGAAGTCTATATATATTTTCTGGAACGGTCTCTGCGTCCTGACTTCATAGCCCATTGGTGGCCGTAAAATTTGTTTTGGGTGTTTTATTTCCTTACACGTACCGCATTCTCTAACAAAATCCCTAATCTGTTTTACCATAGAAGGCCAATAAAAATACTCGCGAATATTATACAACGTTTTTGCTATGCCTCCGTGCGAGGTGTTATCAATGTGCGATCTCTTAATCAAACTCTCAGTTAGATCTACCGGTAACCATATTTTCCAGCATTCCGCTTCATTATCTAAGTCGTTTCGGTTGAATTTTACCTTTTTGTATACTACGCCGTCTTCCACTTTCAAATCGGGTAACCGGTCCTTGTTTTGCTCTACTGTGTCTATCAATGCTAAGTAATCTTTACTTCTGAATGCTTCAGAATTAAAATCTATTAAGGGGCCACTATTTAAAACCACTTCCTCCATGTCTTGACGCGAAAGCATGTCGGGGACAACATTTTTAGTTCCTTTCCTGTGCTCTATGTTGAATTTAAAGCCCTGAAGCTTTAAACTCCACCGAGCAAGTCTCCCGTTCAGGTCTTGCTGCCGCATCAGCCATTTCAAACTGGAATGATCCGTAATGACCGTGAAGTCCATCAATTCGATATATTGGCGAAACTTTTCTATGGCCAATACGACCGCGAGACATTCCTTCTCAGTTGTAGAGTAGTTTTTCTGGGCCTGGTTCAATTTCTTCGAAAAATATTCGATAGGGTGTTCGCCTCCCTCATCGTCTTTTTGAAATAGAACTGCCCCTACTCCTACGTTTGACGCATCGCATTGGACAAAGAATGGCCTTTCGAAATCCGGGCTGGACAGTATTGGACTTGTTACTAACCGGCGCTTGAGCTCTTCAAAAGATTTTGTTGCCTCTGGTGTAAAATTAAATTTTGGAGTTTTTTTAAGTGTATCTGTCAAAGGTGCCGTTAGAGTGGAAAAATCGTTTATAAAACGGCGGTACCAGCCTACTGTGCCTAAAAATCTTCTAACTTCTTTTTGGGTTTTCGGTGGACTTATATCTAAAATAGCCTTAACTTTTTCCTCATCCGGTTTCAGTTTTCCCCCGCCAACTATGTATCCCAAGTATTTTAACTCTCTGTAACAAAATTTTGATTTTTGCATATTGATTGTTAGCCCAGCGTTCGTTAATTTCTGCCCTACAACGCGAAGCATGTCCATATGATTTTCAAAGTCTGAGGACACTACCAGTAAATCGTCCAAGTATATAAAGACTCTATCCTTCAGCTCAGATGGCACCACTTTATCCATCAACCGACAAAGCCTCTGGGCAGCATTGCACAGTCCAAAAGGCATCATTTTGAATTGATACTGAGGCCTGCCAGGAACTGTGAACGCTGTCTTTGGTCGGCTTGCCTCATCCAGAGGGATTTGCCAGAAGGCGTCCTTGAGGTCGATTGATGAGATAAAGTGGGTATCTCCCAGCCTCGCCAATAAACCGTCTATATTGGGCAGAGGGTACGCATCCTTTCTCGTTACCTTGTTGAGCTCCCGGGCATCGAGGCAAAGCCTGTTTTTGTTGGGCTTAATGACCAAGGTCATTCGGTTGTTCCACTCTGCTTCTGTGGCTACTTCGATTACGTCCAGTTCGATCATCCGGTCGAGTTCAGCGTAGATTAGTTTTTGCACTGCTGGGCTCACGGGGTAATGTCTCATCTTTTTGGCCGGTGCATCTCCAGTGTCTATCATGTGTTTTTCAATTTCGGTTCTTCCTAATCCAAACTGTGTGTAACACCGAAACGATTGTTTTACATTTTCCAGAATTTTTCGTTGACGTGACGTTAACGGGTGTATCTTGGCCTCCTCCGAATCTGTGAGAGAAATTTCATCAACTACACTATTTTCAAATGAAACCTTTATACCTACTTTTTTCCAAAAATCATACCCTAAAATCAGTTCTTGACTTAAGTTCGGTACTAGATATAACATCATTTCCACAAATTTGTTCCCATATTTCATTTTTACCAAGATTTTGCCAATAATCAAATGTCTTTTTCCATCCGCTGTTCGCACAGACGATTTAAAATCAAGTACTTTTGCATTCATTTGTTTAACGTTTTCTATACAGTTTCGGCCGAGGCAACTTACAGAGGCTCCACTATCTAACAGTCCTTGATATTGAGAATCATTAATCTCGACTGTCATATAGGGTCTAATGTCGTCTTCGCTACCTACCACCGTGGATGCTATTACTTTCCTCTCTTCTTTTCTTGCGGCGTATCTTTCTCTGGTTTTTCGGATTTTATTGCTAACTATGGGTACATAATCTGTAAAAATTTCGGAACGAATTTGGTTGTAGTTTTTCAGACGCTGTTCATATGATAAACTGGGATTGAGACCGTGTGGCCTTGAGTTATTGTTTGTTTGCAAATATTCTTTTGTACATCTAGTCTCTGAGTCTTCATCGTCCTTGGCGTTGGTCTCGGCGTTTTCCTCATCTGGAGGTCGGGCTTTGTCTGGGTTTGCGTCGATCATTTCATTGGGTTGGTCTTGTCCGGTTAACATGAAATTTAAAAAATTATAGTTTACTGGGAGGTTTGGTTTGAACACGCCGCCCCAGTTTTCCGCATGCTCAATTTGCTGTTTCCCGCACATCTGGGGCAATTTGGGCTAGTTACGTCCTCGAACCCACATTTGTAGCAAAAGACATTGCGTTGTACTACGGGACATTCAATGAACGAGTGACCAGGTGCTTTACAATTCCAACACGTGAGGTTTTTCGCTGGCAAATTGCCCCTTTGGAGTGCCTCAACCTGCTGTGCCTGCTCATCCATCTGCTCTTGGTCGCTCCAATCCATTTCAAACACCCGTCGCGAATGCCCTAAAGGCATACGGTTCGATGATCGCTTGGCAATATTCCTTTCTGCCCTTTTGCACTCTTCCAGTAGCTGATCCAGACTGTCGATCCTAATGGGGAAAACCAGTTGAGCCAATCCGTCTTTCAAGTTGTCTTTGACAATTTTTACCAGCTCGCTCTCTAGCACGCTTACCCTCATTTGATTTTTGAGTTTGACTATTTCGGTTATAAACGCATCCGCAGATTCATTTGGCGCTTGCCTACGTTCCATTATTTTCCTTTGAATCTCAAAGTCACTTTCGAAGTTTCTGAATTTTTTTATTATATGGTGTTTAAAAGTATGCCATATGCCATAAAAGTATATGTGAGCAAACATTATGTTAAATTTATAAGAAAGAGTACGAAGTACATTCACAGTTTTATTTTAGCAAGTAGCTTTTACATTTATTGTGCATTAGAGCAAAACAATTATAGCTTTAAGTTGTTACTTTTATGATACGTTCGATTTGTATCTCACATGTTTAAAAAAAAAAGTCTCAATAAAAATTTACTTTACTTTTACCATGGGGAAACCTGATGAGTCCATACCTAACGCTAATATCATGTTAGTGTTAATGTCAGGTAACTTATGTCCGTTTTAGATTGGACATAATAACTACAACCGTAGATTACCACCACAATTATAAGCCGTGTTCGTCACACGTTTCACAGTCTGTTCTGGGTCGTCTCTCACATGTGACTGAACTCATTTAACAACTTAAGTATTTATGCGCCGTGGTCTTAAATTTTGAGTATAATATTAAATAGCGCTAGTAAACAAACGGATCTGCGTCTAGAAACATTATAAAATCTAAGGTATAGACTTCTTATTAAGCTGACCTACAGAGTAGGATGGACAGAGGATCATTCTTCTCCAAATTTACGTTTAAGACTTGTTTTCACAAAAGTCATTAAACATTAAAGAAAATTCGTAAAACGTACAATTACATATAAGATTTCTCAATGGGAGAACGTTTTACCATTATGGTGTAAAGCAAAACGGCTGATGCACCAGGTCCACACCAAGCGTTTAATGAATTTATGTATCAGTCCAAAAAGTCGTAGTGTAGAACTTTGTTGACAAGTTTCACAGCAAACGCGTAAAATGCATATACGTATCGAAAGCATGAAGTAGGATTACTTTCTACTTTAGCATGGGTCTCGAAAAAAGGAAAAAACTCGTGGTGTGGACCGACCTTCAGCTTAAAAATTAAAAAAAAATTTATTATTCTGTTTGATTTTTTACTATTAGTCGTTATGCAAAAAATAAGAATTGGAAATTAAATTGCTTGTTAAAAAAAACTATAAAAAAGTATCGGCGTAACGACAGTAAAATATAGCCGATACCGATATATCGGCAAACGTAAGGTATCGCTGATATATCGGTATCGGTATTCGTTAAGCGCCCTGGAGATTATCAAATAAACACATCAATCACATAGTTGTGTGCGTGCAGTCGTTCTTTTTCGGCTACACATACGCGTTGTCGGCAATGCTTGATGAAAATCAACAAGTTTTGATTTTTTTATTTGATGGCTGATTATTTGATAGTCTCCTGCATGGCCCAATTAGTAGGTCTGCTCGAAACGCCTGCTGATTTTTTGTAGAGTTGTATTTTTACCATGCAATTGTTTTTGTAGCAATTGTTTTTGACATCTTGTCCATTTATTACACAAACAAATGCATTGAGTTTTGACATCTTTAACACAATTTACACAAACAAAATGCGTGTTGTTTTTTCTATTGTTGCATTGTTGTAGTTTCGCGCAGACCTACTAATTGAGCCATAGTCTCCTGTTGTGATTGACACAAAAATTTTGATTTCTTTGTTTTTGTTGTCATGAAAAATATAAATACTACATATTTGGTTTTTATTTTTAAAAAATACAATTATTGATTGTACGTTTGAAAAAGCATGAAATAAACGCCGCTAACACATACATACATATGCACTGATTGATGGGCTTATTTGATGGTATCCAGGGCCCTTTACATCCCTAGTTTATACATATTTTATACCTGTTATTTTTTTTTTTTTTTTTTTTTTTGTATAAAATTTAAATAATAGCCTATTTCCGATGTGCGAAAGAATTCTTTCTTTCGCATAACTACATTGAAAACAAAAACAAATTTGTAGACTTTGTTTTTGTTTTCAATGTAGTTATGCGAACGAAAGAACTCTTTCGCACATTGGAAATAGGCCATAAGTTTTTTTTTCAGGCATTTAGATTTTTATAGAATTTTAAATTTTAACTAATTTTTTTCACAAAATGTAAGCAATGCTTGACATTCAGTATAACAAATAAATAAAAATAAACAGATGACTCGAAATGTCACCTGTATGAATTAACCTTAATTCACACGGTAAAAAATATCGCCTGAACATACCACATACAGCTGACCAGCTGGCATTTGTTTGGAAATACAAATTTTTTTATTTTAACACATAAATTTACCCCTCGTTTTGTAAAATACTTCGACAATTTTGAAATACATATTTTTATACAATATTCTGAAAATTTCACATTGAACAATTCTCAACGCTGATTTACTAAATATCTCTTTTTAATTTCTTTGAAAATGTTTCGTAACATTGTTGTAGGGATTTCCGGTGGTGTTGATAGTGCCGTTAGTGCCTTTTTATTAAAAGAACGAGGTGAAATTCCTTATATTTATGTAAATAAATTAGAATAAATAATAATTTGCATACACCATATACTACATACATATGTACATACATACCTACTTTTAATTGTTTTTTATTATTACAGGCTTTAATGTTGTTGGTGTTTTTATGAAAAACTGGGATGAATTTGATGAAATGGGGCGATGTTCCGGCGAACGGGATTTATTGGATGCTGAATACACTTGTAATAAAATAAAAATTGAACTGCAGCAAATTAATTATGTTAAAGATTATTGGAATTCAGTGTTTACGTAAGTAAAATTTTGCTTGTTTTAAACTCTACTGTTTAAAAGCGAAAAGTTTGCCTGTGCTAAGAGCAAAGTCTCGTCTCTAATAATTTTAGTAGTTCCATTGTAGAACAAAGTAGATAAATATACTTAAAGGGGCTTGAAAAATTAATTCGAATTTATAATGCTCTTTTAAGTTTGCATACATACTTTAACCGTTTTTATTTTATAAACGGAAATTAAAAATGTAATAGTTTATAAAATTTTGTAATCAAATTTACTTAGGAATTTGACATACAACGTTGTGCAATGGTATGCGATTGGTCATTAAAAAATTGATGAAAAATGTTATCGAAGCCACAATTTTTAATGGTAAATTTTCGAAAATGTTTTGCTACGACGACATGAGATATTTAACTAAATACATATTTTCGTTTCGGGTTTTCATACAAATTCTACGTATGTGGAAATAATGTTCTGCTTTCCAAATTGAATCTGTTTTAAAATAATTTTAATTTATTTTTTTTGTAATTTTTCACATAAACCGCGAAAAATCGAGATATATTTTATCTTTTTTTCATATATAGGCAATATGGGTATAAAATTTTTTCATTTTAAAATTTATCAAAATGTGTGTGCCAATGCATATCAAAGTTATGATTATTCATTCATTGGTTATGCCTATATTTGTATATGGTATTAAAGTTTATACTGGTACACTTGGGTGTCATATGAAGAAACTTTTGGTGCTATTCAATAGAGTTATACGATATATATTTTGCTTAAGACTTCGAAATCATGTATCTATGTATGTTTCGAAGTTTCTGGGCTGTTCATTTTATAATTACGTGAAAGTTAGGCTTTTGCTTTTCTTTTACAATATGTTTAAGAGGGGAACTATTGAATATATGATTTCATTTTTTTCATTTAATCGTTCTAGACGCAATTGGCAAATTTTGGTTCCTAAGTTAACTTCTCTAGTGGAGAGATCATTTCATGTAAGGGTTGCACGAATTTTCAATAAATTACCAAGAACTCTAAAGTCCTTTGAGTTTTCTAGTTCTACTTATAAACGTAAATTGTTGAGGCACGTTCAGCAGAATGAGTTGTAAGCCTCTTTCAATGAATTTTTTTTATTATGGCTTGGGCCACTAATGTTGTTGAGATTGTTTATATTTCTCTACGGTACCCTAATTTTAATTTTAATTTTAATTTTAAGCTATATCTTATATTAAGATTATTTCAAAAAAAAAAAATAAAAAAAGAAAAAAAATTTTAATTGTTATATTTTTAAGTTATTTTTTTTTATTCATACTTATTATTATTTATTTTTTTATATAAATATATTTATTATATTTATTGAGTAGAATGTTTTGAGTCGTATATTTTAACCATATATGGCCCTCTGGGCTCGGTTTGTGTGTAACATTGATTAAATAAATAAATAAATAAATAAAATTAATAAAAAAATACGTAGAATTTGTATGAAAACCCGAAACGTAAATATGTATTTAGTTAAATATCTCAATAAGTAGGTCGCAAGTGGTAAAGTTTTATATACCATTGGATGCTACTTCAAAAACCCTTTTCGATGATAACCAATTTTATTTATGTCGTCTTGGAGCAAAGTACAAAAAAATTCAAAAAACTGAAAAAAAGACCTTTTTTAAAAATGTTCCAGCTCACGGATGGTCCACGCTAGAACCAAAATATTTTGGGAATCATCATAAATCATATCAACCTTTATTTTCAGAGGAATAACAAAATCACCTTTTTTTTTGAGTCGCTCTAATATATATATATATATGTAAATATATATATATATTGTTTGAAACGTCTCACACAGAAAAAGGAAAGTACGGGTATTTGTTTCGTAGGTAACCGGAATTTCAAAGAATTTATATATATATTCTCTTAAACTCTTTACATCCAGGAAGACATCTTGTTTGGCAAGTTTATCTTCTGTTTGATTACCCTGGTAGTTAACCTATTTATATTGAAACGTTCCAGGGTCCTAACGCACAGTGTAATTTAAAAGTTTTAAACATAATCTGTAATATTGTGTACTTTTCAGGAGTTTTCTTGACGATTATCAAAATGGTTTAACACCCAATCCTGATATACTTTGCAACAAGCATATAAAATTTGATTTGTTTTATAAACATGCTATATACAATGTAAGGTTTGATGCAATTGCTACTGGGCACTATGCCAAAACAAATTTTGGGCCATTTTTAGAAAACTATCAAGAAAATGGAGGTAAGAGTTTTATTTGATTTGTATACATATATAAAAGAAAACTCCCAACTTTAAATATTTCAATTCTTATATTTTTTTTACAAAAACTTAATTTCCAGATGTTAATTTACTTATACCAAAAGATAAATTCAAAGATCAGACATTTTTTCTATCGAGCATTAAAAGAAACTCACTAAAAAAGACGATGTTCCCCTTATGCGATCTTTTAAAAAGCGAAGTAAAGGTGAAAGCCAAACAAATTGGTTTGGAACGTCTTACACAGAAAAAGGAAAGTACGGGTATTTGTTTCGTAGGCAACCGGAATTTCAAAGAATTTATAAAAGGGGTACTTTCTTTTTAATCCTTAACATTAAAATTTATTATTAAATAAAATCAAATTTTCAGTACATTACCTCGAAACCTGGCCAGTTTGTAGATATTGATACTGATGAAGTGGTGGGTCAGCATGAAGGCATCCACCAATGGACAGTTGGACAACGTTGTCGTTTAGCGTCTTTTCTAAAGCCATATTTTGTGGCACAAAAGGATGTTGGAACAAATACAATTTACGTTGCCTCCGGTCATGATCACTCTGCCTTGTTAAGTGATAAAATATTTACAAATAACGTTAACTGGCTGTGTCGCGATCCATTTGAAAATCCCGATAATATACTTGAATGCCGATTTCGTTTTCAACACACAAAACCTTTAGTAAAGTGTAGAGTTTACAGAAAGTCATTGGATAATCCAGATGAACTGATTGTTTTAATAGAAAAACCCTTGAGAGCTGTTACACCTGGTCAATATGCTGTTTTCTATAGTGATAAAAAGTGTTTAGGTTCAGCACGCATTACAACAACTACAAATATAACAACAACGGAATTAATAAGTAGTACTTTGGAAAATTCATGACATTTGTTAAGAATAAATTTACTTATTGAATGAAAATTATAAAATTATTAATATGTACATATGTTTTGCTAAACTTATACTGACTTAAACCTTAATGAGAATGCTGAAGACATTAACACCCACTTTGTCAATTCTTCTTTTGCCAACTCTGATGACTTGGATTTTGGGATGTTTGTGGATGACGGGGTATTTTCATTTAGATGTATTACTGAGGATGAACTCTTTTTGGCTTTGTGTAAAGTTAGAGCTAGATCTGTTGGTACTGACGGCATCCCTATAACCTTTCTGAAATTAATTTACCCTTATATATCCCATCTTTTAATGTTTCTTATTAACTCAATTTTGATGTCATCGGTTTTTCCAATGGATTGGAAGAAGGCTCGAGTGGTTCCGATTCCAAAAGCTAGAGTGGTGCGTAACATAGATGACCTGAGACCAATTTCGATTTTACCTGCCATATCTAAGGTGGTTGAACATATTATTAAGAATCAAATTCTCTCTTTTGTTCGTAGTAATCTTGCTTCTTCACAGTATGCTTTCCGTTGCGGCTATAATACTACCTCATTGTTATTGAGTTTAACGGATGATATTCGTAGTAACTTTAATAAGGACTACCTGTCGTTACTAGTTTCACTTGATCTGACCAAAGCGTTCAATTCTATAAATTTCAACACTATGATTAGGAAGTTGAGACATAGTTTTAATTTTTCTAAGACTGCTTGTATGTTAATTTACTCTTATCTGTGTGGGAGATATCAGTTTGTGGACTGTGATGGTACATTTTCTGATATGCTTCCTTTGTTATCGGGTGTACCACAGGGTTCGGTTTTGGGACCCTTGCTCTTCATAATGTATGTTAATGATCTTCCTTTTAGTATTGACTCAGGGGTATGTAGGAGTTTCCTTTTTGCGGATGACGTTTTCTTATTATTTAGCTCTCATAGAGATAATACTGACGTTTTGGAATCGAACGTAAATGACAGCTTGTCGCTCTTTTCTCGATGGTCATCTAGAAATTCATTTTTTCTTAATTATTCTAAAACTAAGGCAATAATCTTCGGAAATACGGACTCTGAGTTGAATATTTTAATTGATAATCGAAGGGTTGAATTTGTGAATAGCCTTAAATGCTTAGGCATATTTCTTGATAGAAGCCTTACGTTTGAGAGTCATGTTAACTATTCTTATAGTAGAGTTTTAGGGATACTACGGAGGATTTACTCTAATAATGTGCATTTGCCTTGTAGGGTTAGATATAGACTGGCCTATGCGTTGTTGATGCCGTTTATTTTTTATGGACTTGAAGTTGTCTCTGGTACGTTAGCTTATATTTCTGCTAAATTGAATCGCTTGGTAAATATTATAGTGCGTTACGTTTATAATGTCCATCGGCGAGTGCACATATCGGAGTTCGTTAGGACATTTCTTGGCTGTAGTTTCAGGGAATTCATAAAGTTTCGTTGTTTATTGCTTTTCCATAGAACGATTAGGTTGGGTGTTCCGCGCCGTCTTTGCTCTGAATTTTCTTTTTCACGATCAACCAGGAATCCTCAAATTATTATTCCGAGAATAAGATGTAGTTGGTTTGAGAGATCGTTTATTGTTAGGGTGGCAAGAAGCTGGAACTTTTTGCCTGTCGAGCTTCGTATTTTTTCACATTCTAACAATGCATTTCGTTTGAAACTGCTAATTCACTTTTCTTCTGTTCATTAATTCTTTTGGATTTTTTTTGTATATAGTTGGTATGCGTTATGGTGAAGTTTTCTTTATATATATATACATATGTTATATATATATATATATATATATTTCTATATATATATATATATGTGGATATTTTCTTGGTTTCTTATTATATTTAACTTTTCGGCAATTTTCAGATATGTTCTTTCATTTTTGGCCTTTTGCGATGCTATTATAACATTGGACTAATTTTGTTTTGTTACTTTCATTCCTTGGGCTGGGGAGCCAATTACTAAAATTACTAAACTTATTATACTTATCTTTTTGAATATAGTAGTGTTTGTATAAGTTTTATTTTTCATATTATTCAGGTTTTTTTTCTGCATTGTAATGTAAATTTATTGGCCTAATTAGGCTTGTTATATTACTGGTTGAAATAAATAAATAAATAAATATATGTAAATAGAGAAATACGTCATATACTCATATTCAAATGTAATTTAAAACTTTTTTAATTGTTGTCGTAATTAACCAAGCGTAATAGAAAAAGGGTATGAAAAAATATTTGACAAAATAAAAGTATCCACTACTCTCAGATATTCTTTGTTTTAATAAATAAAAAAAGACTTTTAGTCTCTTAGCCAAAGAATGTATAACGTCTAAACAACTAAAAAAATGCTTATTTCTTAAAAAATTTTAAATAAGAAATATTTTTACTTTTTCGCGGACCAATTGACAATCTCTTACGGACCCTTAGATTTCCGTGGTAGATTTAAAATAGCCATTGGTCCACCATACTTCAATACCATTCTTAGGGTCATTCACTGCCCACTGCAGATTCAGGAGAAAGCATAATGATGGCAACAAGAGTGGTTCTGATACGATTGAGATCGGGAAATAGCTATAGGTATAATGCCTGCTGTTCGCGCAGAGCTAGTGCCGTCCAGTGTGTGCCCAGGAAATTGACAAGCTTCCTATAAAACATCTCCAAACAATATCTCTAAAATCCCAGCACATTGGCCTTATGGACTAATTCAATGCAAGCATTAACTTATCAAAGTTTTCTTAGTCAGATCCTGTTGCAAAACATCCAGGCTAAAAAAAATCCTTTTTATCCTGTTACAAGATTACAAAAAATTTTGAGAAAAAAAAACTAATACGTTTTGTGATGAAATATAATGGTAAATATGTATGTTGTATTTTTATTTTAAGTGGTGATATGAAATATTATTACAGTTTTTTTTAATAACAAATAAAGACTAAAACTTAGAAGTAGTAGTTTTATAATTGTTTAACAAATATTTTTCATTACATTCTAAAGTCCTTAAAAGCCTAAAACATAAAAGAAACATAATTGTTAACTTTTGGAAATATAATTCGTTAAAGACTATAAAACTTCAGCCAAATAACACTTGCATTTCTTACAAAAGGTCCCTTAAGTATTTTAATTTTATAAACTAAATAGCCTAAATAAATATTAAATAGTCATTCTTAACTTATCGAAATCTGTTAAAGAAATTCCAATTGCTACTTTTGATTCAAGATTTCAAGTGGAATAAAAAAATATATTTTAAAAGTATGAAATTTAAACTAAATAAAGACAATTAAATTACGTAAGTAGTACGGTCAACGCATCTAAAAATCGTGTTAAATCATTTTGGCGTATTTGTATAAGAGAACTTTCAAAATGATCCTGTAAAGTAGCTGCATTGCATTTAAGAGCAGCCTGCTCGAATGCTTTACCGAAAAAATTCTTGGGAGAATCCTCGCGCACTGGAGGTATTCCAACCAAAAGGCATAAACCTCGCTCAGCATCAATGGGACAGCTAGCGATTAACGGAAGATCAGGAGCTTGGCGGCTGCGTGAGACTGCAACGTGGCCGTTCAATATAAACTTTGCCAACATGCTTAAGCCATAGGGATAAGAGAAGTAGGTGTTCTCCTCATTAAGTATGTAATAGAAAAAAGAACCGGTTGAATGGATTTGATGGGCTTCTAAACTACTTTGTACTTGTTTGAATATGGCTTGATGCAGAAGTTTAGCCCCTTCTATGCCAGCATTTAAAATATCCTTATGATTCCGCCCTAGGCCATCTAAGGCTTCGAGGAAGCAATCCTCAGGTGTTTTATCTTTTTTAACGGATTCCAAAATGGATAACATAGAATACACATAATCAGCGGCCGAATAACGATTGCGATAGCCATACTGCAATGTAAAGGAACCGTATATAACATCGGGTATATCATACTTTTCGGCACAGCGCTCTATCATGGAAAAGAATTCCTGGCGCAACACTAAATCCATGGAAGTAAAAGTTTGCCGGGCATGTATCAAAGGTAAACCCATTTCCACTAACAATTCGTGCAATTTCTTTTCTCCTCTTAAAGTCCAAAGTTTTAATTTACAAGCCACATATATAGAGTAGCGCATAGATTCCAAAACACTCCAGTGACGATATAAAACCAAATGCAAATCATTTTCAAAATGTATCTTCGATGCACTCAAATTACTCTGATCGTTGGTTTTATTCGTTAAACGGGAGACATGTGATTGTATATTATCAATTTCCAAAGTATAGACACTGCTTTCAATTTTACCCAGAAGCAACTGTTCCGTTATGCCTACTATGGCCCACCATAGAAGATCCATATTATCCTTCGACAATTTCCAGGCTAATTCGAATATGATTAATGCCGACGAACGCCCATAAAAACTAAATTGTGTGTATTCAAACATAATGCGATCGCGTTCATTTTCCCAAGCACGCCTCTGACGTTGTTTCATGATACGCTGCTCATGTTTTTCCATACGAGTCAACTTCTTGGGACGTTCCGGTTTAGAATTTTCATTATCATTTTCAGCATCCGATTCACCGGCACCGCTATCGTTTATTTCTTCATCTTCTTCATCGTCATCTTCGTCTCCTTCAGAATCCGATTCACAGAAAATAGTCTCAAATGCAGGTATATTTTCGTCAGACGATGGATCGCCCAATATGCAAACCTAATAAAATAAAACGAATATAATGATAGGACGAAAGATTAAAATGTTTTTGTAAAAATTAATAGAAAAAAAAAAACTAGCACTTAACACGCTACTTCGTAAGCATCTTTTTCTTTCGTGGACATATTAATATGCCAAAGTTTATGTTTCTAGGTTTTCACAAAAAAGTATCAACATTTTTCATCCTTTAGGTTCTCATTCACTCAGGACCCTGCATCTATAAAATATGTTTCTATCATGGCCCAATTAGTAGGTCTGCTCGAAACGCCTGCTGATTTTTTGTAGAGTTGAGTTTTTGTCGTGCAATTGTTATTGTAGCAATTAATTTTGACATCTTGTCCATTTTTTACAAAAACAAATGCATTTAGTTTTGACATCTTTAACATAATTTACACAAACAAAATGCGTATTGTTTTTTCTATTGTTGCATTGTTGTAGTTTTGCGCAGACCTACTAGTTGGGCCATGGTTTCTATGTTCAATATTATAGGAAATTCAAAAAGTACTACATGTAAAACGGAAACGTAAGAGAAAGAAATTTAATTTCCCTTAATTCTTTTTTATTTTTTTAAATTTTTTTTTTTTCAATTGAAGTATCAAAAATTTCAATATTGTAGGTGGAGCCCATAATTATATGCGTGTTTCCGCTCAACTCAACAGTTGCCATTCCATCATTATTTTGTTTTGCTACCTAAAGTGTTATTTATTAATTTAGATATTCCAATTAATTTTAATTATTTCTTTTGTAACGCTTTTTTGTTTAATTGTTTACATTTTTAAGCTATTCATTTTGCATTATTTTCATCATGCCGTTTCTAAGACGTAAATGTTAGATTCAACAGTTATGTAGCAGTTGAGTTCAACAACTTCGTCTTATGAATGTCATGGATGTAATAAGTAATATTCGTATCGCCGAATATCCGCCCATTTTAACACATTCGTATTCGCCACATTAAAGCTACAATTTCGCGAATAATTTCTCATTACATTCCAAAAAAAGTAAGAGCACTTTATTCTGCTGTGCCGATTGCGAAAAAAGATTCAGAAGAATGAAATCTGAAATTATTTAAGTATAAGTATCAGGTTGACCATTTTAGAATTTTTGCAAATAAATTTAGCATTAAAAATTTTTTTGGGTCGATTGCGGATGGCAACTGAACTGAAGTTGTGTTGCCAGCAGTGAATTAGATAACGCCGCTCATGTTAAAATATACATTTATTTTTATTTTATATGCATTTTAAATTCAGCGGCTTTGCCTAATTTCGCTGCTGGCAATACAACTTCAGTTCAGTTGCCATCCGTAATGGATATTTGTTTAGCTTCGAAATTTTCATTTAGCATTTGGCATTAAATTTAGCATTTTTATAAAATGTTTTTAGTTAAGCTTTATTTTAAAACTTTGGAGGAATAGTTTTTATTGATTAAGTTATTTTTTTTTTATATAAATTAATATAAATATTGACTAAAAATAGGTCCACTCCAAATGAAATTTCGTATGAAAATTTATCCATTTTAATCTAAAAAAACTTCTTACGTTTTGCAAAAAAAAAGTTGACATTTAAGGAATCTTAGAAATGCCTCAATAATGTTAATTGTAAAAATTATTTTCTATTTTATTCCCAAAAATAACTTTTTCTATTTATTTATTACAAATTTTTGCTATAAACTGATGAAAAAATAATCATTTTGAAATTTAAACTTTTCTTAAACTGTAAAGAATAGATTACATTGAATGTGAAAAGCCATATGCTCATGTGCTTCGGACGTAATTACAAAGCCACAATGGCCATTGTGTGTTGTGTGATGACGTCAAAAATTACGTCAGAACCACATACGCATATGGATTTTCACATTCCATGTACTCTTGGATTAAGAAATAAACTGGTCTTAAATAAAATCTTTTAAATGATAACAACGCCTTGAAATAAAAACGATTTTATTTTTCTTGCATTAGGGTCTTGCGGCAGCCTAAATTTGTTAAAATATTACCAACTATTTCATTTCCTTAAAAATGAGTTACAAAAATTTAATTAAATATCATACTGTTAATAAATTTCAAACAAAAATCTTCGAAAAACTTTAGCATTTTTTAAAATCAGTTTTATCATTTTCCGCACTTGTCCATGGCCCAATTAGTAGGTCTACAACAGTGCAAAAATAAAAAAAAGCACGCGTTTTGTTTGTGTATACAAATGGTAAAAATGTCGCTGTTAAGAAAATTGTGTTTTGTTTTTATCATGTAATTTATTTTGTTTAATGAAATTTTCAACCGGAATTTTGCCGTACAATGCTTGCTTCCGAAAAAGGGTCTGCGCAAATTCCATGTGATGGGGCCAAATTCCCGCCACAAATTTCACCCCATTTTGCACTTTCCACTGGGTCTTTTGGAACTGAAAATAACGTACCGTATCCACTTTTAAAATGTTTTTTACACACTGCACAATAACGCATTTTAATGTTATCACTTTTTTATTATTATGGTTATTTAAAATTTTAATTCGCAATTTTTTTTACAATTATTATATTTTATTTTTATTTTAACAATAAGAAAAACGATTTATTGAAATCAAAAAGAATATTAAAAAAAAAATAAAAAATGTAAGCAACTTTTGACATTTTGCCCATTTATGCCTATGTATTATGATTAAAAACGCCACTCTACAAAATATCAACAGGCGTTTCGAGCAGACCTACTAATTGGGCCATGGACTTGTCTTTTGCAAGATTTAGCTGTAAAAAAATTTTAAGATCTGTTCACACTAATAAGTATACAAGCAGAATTAATTTTCTTGAAGTTATCTTAATGACTTCAGGGGAAGAATACAATCTCTCACCGTGTAGAAGAATTGGCTTTATTTGTAGCTTTAATCAACTTCAGTGAACATTTGGTCTGTACAAAACATCCTTTGCATAGTAGTGTTTATGGCCTTTACATAATAATAATGAAATAGTAGGTACTACAAATTGAGAAATGTTTAGAAATGGAGGTGTGAAGTTTTAAATTTTAAATTCAGTCATTGGAATGTCATAATAATGTTAAATACATCTATAGATTCTATAGAAGTGTACAGTTATCCTCTAAATTATTGTTATCGATGCAAATGGGAGATTTTCTTCAAGCTAATTTGAAGTATCGTGTGGCGCTAAGTTTCAGATTGGATATTCGTATTTGCCGAATATTGGCGTAGATATTCGTATTTGCGAATATTAAAACTTTGTATTCGGAACATCACTAGTACCTATGTATATATATTCTGAGTAGTGAAGCTGAGTTAACGATGTCCGTCTGTTCGTTGGAATAGGTGTTCCGAAAACCCCAGATACCAGGGACAGGGTTGTTATATATGTACGTATGTATATCACATATAGTCTTGAAAATTTTGCTATTGAAATTCAGACAGAACGGTCAAAAATTGGCCGAGTTATGAACAATGAACCTACTGCCTCTAATTTTACCCACAAATACTTTGTTGTGTTTATTTTCTGTTTATCTGGAGAACAGCAAGAGCCAAACTTTCCAAATTAGGTACAAGCATATTGGCTATCAATACACTTCCGACAAAATGTGGGAGGGATTGAAGAAGTAGGTGTGGCACGAAATAGATTTATTTATTTCTAAAAAACGGTATTTATATAACTATGTTTTTATCCGAATATAGCATTCTTATTTGTTTTTTTATTCACTGAACTTGTTTCAAAATATGCCCTGATGTGGACCTACCTATGGATTCATATGTATAAAAAAAAATCCAACGTTTTATTTCCCTTATAAAAATGTATTTACCTGACGATCGCTGTATATATTGCACACGTCCAGTGGTCGATGAGAATCACATATGAAAAATGTCACATCTTCTTCAGGTTGAAGCAATTCCACAATGTCAACACAGCCACCACAGTTCAGCAACAAAACGAACTTTACATCACCTTGATGTTCATTGTAAGCTCTTTGCAAACCTGCCAAACCCATAATGGGCACCACCGAATACAACATGTGGTCATATTTAAAAAGTGCCTGCAGAATTTTACTTGCGCAAATTGCATCGATGTCATAATTGACAATTATTAAAATTCTTTTACCAATCAATTGATTATAAAAATCTTGCCGTAAATCTTGAATAAACATTTTTTGGTTTATTTTTTAGCTCGAAGGTAAATTTTATGGGTTAATTGTAACTTTAACCTAATACAAAAGAACACATATATTTTCACTTATTTTTTCCAATATAAATTCTTTTATTTAATATAACAAGTACATTTTTCTTTTCTTTGCATTTTCAAACGTTTTTTTCTCAATTAATTTAACAATACAAATTGTAAAATGTTTATTGTGTGCATAAAAACAAAAACAAAAAATTCTTTTGTCTATAAGACACGATCCACATTAGGATTTTAGCGGGAAAATCTTATTTGTATGGCAGTGTTACCATTTTCGCAAATTTTCTGCTAGATTAAGCAGATTGAGTTGGGGATTTGCATATTTTTATTTTGAAAACCTATGCAAGCATATTTCCTTGCCCAAAAGCAGGTATTTTAGCATATTTTTACTTTTCAGAGCAGCAGAATTTTTGAGCACATTTTTGTTATAGAAAACTTTTTATGAAATATACATCATATGTAGCTGTTCATTGTAAATTATTTTCTTCTAAATATTGGCTCAAAATAAAATATTTACAATTTGTAACTATTCTTCCAAAATTAATATATCTTTTGTTCTGTAACTTTGGTGAGAACTCTTCGCATCGAAAAGATGTGAAACAAAATATTCCATCGTATCTCGAAAAGTGAGAAAACTAGTGTCTGCAACTCATGTCGAAAACTATCACAAGAGATTACGTCGTTACTTTATAAATGTCATTATATTCCACTCGAAGCCGACATGAAACTGCAGATGCTGAGAATGCCAGTCAAACATATCATTGACGGCGACCAAAATTTACTAAAATTAAATAAAGTAAAGTGCGGCTTTAATGTTTTTTGTTTAAAAATATTTTGGGAAACAGTCGTATTTTTTTCAAATATGTTAAAAGCAAAATAATTTAACAAAAAAAATCAGACAAAATCAATAATTTTCTTTGCTCTAACGCAGTATTTCATCCTTAACGACCCATCGCGTCTTTTATAAAAAAAAACTTGAGAATGACAATATTTATTCAGCTAACTATATTTGTTTGAAGCTAATTAATGTGTGTTTCCCCATTTTAGATATAATTTATGTAAACATGCAGATTTACAACGTTGCATTTTATGGAAAACTAAAAAACCGAATATTAATGAAGCATTAACATATGTTCAGTCAATATTAATTAAAACCAATTAGTAAAAAGTGAGCTCAGAATGTATGTGTATACATATTAAATTAAAAAAATTAACATTAACAAGATGTCATTTATTCATTAATAATTTTCGGATTTCAGAAACTGATATATAAAAACCGAATATTGATGAGAGTCACTGTATTTAGACTCTACGAGTCTTCGTTGATTAGACCTAGGCGGGATGACCACACAAGGATTCTATAAGAAGTGGGTCTGCTTGATCAGGGAAGTATTCCGGTGGGAATCCCGGATCATAGGAGTATGACTTGTGTAACACCACCGGTGTAGTTCCCGGATAGGGAAGTTTGGCGTAGATCCAACGGACTGTTTGAGGGGTGGGCAGTATATACGGATGGGTCCAAGATGGACACTGGCGCTGGAGCTGGTGTTTTTATTGCTGACACTGACATGAAAAGGTCATTCAGACTCCCGGTTGAGTGCAGTGTCTTCCAGGCATCCTAGCGATCTGGAGGGCGACGGAAGTGATACTGGGTAGCCTCGTAGGGGGATCTGTAGTAACAATCTACGTCGATAGTCAGGCTGCGCTTAAATATGGGACATTGCCATATCGGACTTCTGCAGGCTGTGCGGGGATGCCGAGAAGCTAGACATGGTTGAGCATGTACTGTATCACTGTCCTAGGATGCAGGGTCCCAGGCAGAAATGGCTAGGGGCTAGATTTCACGACGAACTGGGGTGTATCGCTGGATGTAATCCAACCGATCTACTGGGGTTTGTCAGGGAAATAGGACGGATGTTTCTGTTGGGGGGACCATACGGGGGACTTTTCCTACGTGGTATCTGTCCGTCTGCACCAAATCTTAGTTATATTTTCTACTTTTCTTTTTTACTTCTCTTTTTCCTCTTTTCTCCTATACTAAAGGGATTCACAATAGACCTCATTGGTCTCCGGGTGGATATGCGCCCTAACCTACTGGAATGATTCACAATTAACCACATTGGTTTCCGAGTGGAGGTGCGCCCTTGGGCGCATAACCCTACTTAACCTAACCTTACCTAACTCTCTTAATAATAAAAACTATATAACATTTTTTTAAATAAAACGGTTTTTAATTTTATATTCAGTATAATATCTCGAAAACGAGAGATATGAAACGCCATCATAATTTTTCTGTTTGTATTTAATTCTAATAATGTTTTGTTTAACTATACACGTCCTCAACAATATTGTTATGTTTGCGGTTGATTTACATAAACAAAAAAAATTCCATTATGGCTGAAAAATGGTTTTGCTTACAGCGACTGCTCACACGCGCTTGTTCACATGCGTGTAGCCCTGTGTAGCGTAAAAATACCTAGTCAGCTGTTTGAAAATTGTTTATGTTTTTCATGTTGATTTGCTTTAATTTGTATAAACTTTATTTGTTCTATTATTTATTGTTAAATATGGATTTTGATTTATTTGAACCGGATGAAGATGACAATATACTGTCTACACTTAATATTGAACCTACACAAATTCCCAGCCATGCCTTAATCAACGATATTATACCAGAACTTCAGTGTCAAGGAGAGGATTCAATCAATTCTCAGTTTTCTGTGGATAGTTTCATTAAAAATGCCTTTTTGCTTCAAAACAAAAATAAAGCTATTGAAGGAGCCACCCTTAGCTCTTATAAGTTTCAAAGACATCAACTAATTGGAAATGCAGTATTAACGTTTGTATTTGGTGAGGCTTGGTAAGTTGTCCTAAAACTTTGTTTTAAGCATAAAAATGCAATAGTGGTTATTTTTTAGCACAAATTTACAATATCTATTAGCTAGTGTTCAAGGGCCAACAGCAACAGCATTCGAGGAAATATCATTTTACCGTAGACGCCATCAAATCACTATACTGTTACATGTTATTCTTCAAAATACTAATAACGAAGAGTATATTTTTCTTAAGCCACATCTTACACGCCTTCGAGATCTTCTAAATAATTGCATACAAGCAGATACTTGGAAATTGGTATACTTTGCTAATAGTTGCAAGGGCAATGAATGTAATATACCCGCATATCATTTGTTACATGGTACACTTGAATGGAAACTGTTAGATTTGTGTATATTATACAAATATGATATTAACCCTCTATCAAATTTGGAAAGTTCTCTGAAACTCTTTAATTCTGTTATAAATCAATGTGAGCGAATTGTGAGTGACTTGTTGATTTGCTCAATATTTATTTATGCTAAAAAACGATCTGCTGAATTGTTATTTTCCTCACCCTTTCCATGTACCTGTGTTAAAGAAATATGGTTACTCTTACAAGTTGCCTTGCAAAAATGGTCTCTAAAGGGAGAGCCGGATAAAGAAAAAATTACATTTTGGTATTTGTTTAATAAAGCTATGGAAAGAATAAAAAGCAAAATGGGTGAGTATAGTTGTGTGAATTTTTTACCGTACAGGCTATAATATTACTTTGCCCTTAATAGTAGCCGGAAAGTTTGACTCTTAGATTATTACAATTTTCTAAGGTTCCCAGTTTTATTTTATATCTTATCCCCAGAAATCAGGGTTGGCCCACCCGGGTTTTGACGTGCAAAAATGTACCTCAAGTGTTAAAATGGTTGAGTCTACATAACTTCAGCGAAAATTTGTATTTATCAATGAAGTTTTTAATAATTTTATTTATTAGTTTTGAATAAAAATTTTAAAAAAATAATTTAAAAAATAATAAATACTTCATTTTGTTGCTCCCATTGTGAACAAAGCTTCAAGTGCCCAATTTGATTTCCAAAATGCTGCATATGATTAGTAAAACACTCAAATATGATTACGAAAAATCTGAATTTGATCTTGAAAGGCCAAATTTGAAGTTAAAATAATATACATAAATAGAAAATTACAACAAAATAATTAGAAAATTCATAAAAATAGTAGCTCAAAGACGTATGTAAATAAGAAGTTATTTTAAATCAATTACCACACTAGTGGCTCAGATTTTAAATTCCGATAAATTGTTACAAGAGCTTATGCTTTTTCCAATCCAAGAAGATTTCTAAGGTTATTCCATATTAAACCATAAGATAAACAATTTGTTTTATTGGTGCTGAATTAGCAGAGCAATTCATTACTGAAGTGAATAAATCGTAAAAGTTTGCCGGCGAAATTTTTTAATTTTTGGCTTTTAATCTTTGTCACTACTTTTTATATGAAAATAATGGTAAATGGAGGAAAAAACGCTTTAAAATTTGCAATAAGCTGGAATATGTATGCTTTTCATTCGATTTTTAAAAAAATCCAGTTTTGACGATTTTTAAAAAAATCCCGCTGCAATTGTAGCGCTGTCACCTTGTAAAGCATTTAGAGCTTTTTGAACTTGGAGTAACATTTGTTGGATATTTAAAGCTTCATTATACAACTGCCCCCGTAGGCTAGCTAGTAGTGAGCTGGTCTATCAGTACCGGGGTTGCGGGTTCGATTCCCGTCAGAGACTCTGGTCTCCTGCAGACAAGCGAAGAGCTTCGCGGGATTAGCGTAGGAATTTAAAAAAAAAAAAAAATGTTTTAAATTCTATGAATGTCGTCAAATTCATTTAAATGTGACCTTATTTGTGCATAAAAGTTCCACTGGATATCACTTAGCAGCTGAGGCATATATAACTGGGTTGGGGTTTTTTAAACCCGGTTTTTGCCAACCCTGTTCATGGACGATGTTAAGAGCAATATATCGTCAGCTCAGAATTGGTTTGGCGCATATGCCAAAAAGTCGGAGTGGAGAAAAACGACAAAGAAGATTTGCATGAAGATTTCTCAAAATGTACCCGATAGAATTTTTTTATATTTTTACCACTGCTTCCGGTATATGTTATGAAGAAAAATGTAAATTTTTGCTCACTTTCATGAATAAAGTTAGAATTTAAAAGTATTTTTTTGAAAATGAAAAATATTGTTTTGTGCCGCATACGCCACTTTTCTAAAAAAAAATTTAAAAAATGGCTTTTTATGCTGCATACGTATACTTATTGCTGTGTATTGAGTAACTTATTGTTGAGATGAATGTTTCTATATTTACAATCTAATAAAAAGTCAACATTAATGAAATTTTTTTTTTATTTGGTTTTATTTTACAAAAACAGAAAAAACAGTTCTACTGTTATGAAAAGGTACATAAAAAGCCACAAAGTAAACAACTTAAATAATACAAAAGTAAAATAGAATCAAGAAAAAACACTTAAAATTTAAAACTTAATATTGAGTAAATTTTTATAATAACTTTTATCAACATGTGGAAGAAATATAAGCAAGTCCTTTATGTCTCTCTTTTTATCGCTGGAAATAATTGATGGTTTCGATATTTTCAAAACGTTCGTCAACAAATTCTCAGGAGTTTTCAAACAATTTTTTGATGCAGACTTAACCAAAATTGCATTTTTATATTTTTCCTCTCTCGTCGAAGTTTTATAATGTATACATAAATCATTATTTTTACTGTATAGAAGTACTTTAATTTTAGCAAAAGGGTGTTGTCGAAAGTCCATTTTATTTGCTACCAACGAGTATGTGCGAAAATCTTCCGGAAGCATTTCCATAACTTTTAATTTTGTTTTATTATTTGGCATTGTTTTAAGCAAATTTAGTAAATGAAGAGGACTATGAATTTCAATATTCTTTAAGTACCGGTCAATAACACCATGAACACAGTCCACTTCTTGAATTAAAGAATGTCCTGGTTCTGAAAACTTTTGTATTACGGTATCAATATTATTTTGTTTAATAAACATTTCGATTGCGGTTGAGTTAATTCGATTTTTATTTTGAGGAGTTTTTGCTGGAGATTCTTTCTTATTTATAGAAAGGTAAGCTTGTCCAGATTCTCGAAGCCGTTTTCTTACGTTACGTTCCCACAGTTCAGGGTTTGTTTGCCTTTTCTTTGATGACGAAGGAAGGATTCTGAATAACATATGAATGTATATAAGTAATGAACTTTTATTTTCAAATAAAACAAAATAATATTCAAGTATGTACCTGTTATTGTTTTCCATTTGTGGAGGGTTTGACGCACATTTAAACGGTAGCTTTTGAGTTAAAGATGTGTCATATAGGTAAGAATCGGTCCAATTTTCATCATCCTCAAAGTATTCATAAATCATTCTAAAAGCATTAAAAATTTAAACAAATATCTTAATATGGTAAAAATTTAAATAATACTTACTTAATTTCATCTGGAAGTGTAGGAGCTGGTGAAGAAGATTCCATTTTTATATTTTTTTTTTATAAATTTTTACTATTTATTAACACGAGGTGTTATTATTTTATAAAATTATTTTTCCCAAATTTATTTTCTTGTTGTCATTTTATTTTGCTTTTGCTTATGTTCTTATTATTATATTATATAGGTCTATGCAGCAAAGCAACAGTAAAATATATTTTGTACGTTTTTGTATGAAGAATTTGCTGCAATCGCCAAACAATGGCTTGTAGAGCAAAACAGTACTTAAAAGATTTTGAAACAGTTGATATGCAGCAAAATTAATGCTTTATATCTCAGAAACCATAAAAATTTTCGCGAAACAGGTTTTTGATTTAGAAAGAGGGTATTCAAAAAATATATTCCTCATACCTAACTCATTTTTTTTAAAAATGGTCAGTAGGTCAAACCAGTAATGAGCTGACGATATCTCTCTGACTCTATTCAAAATTGCAAAATTTGGATACTTGCTTTTTAGTCATAAAGGGGTGTTCTGGAAATCGAAAACGCAAAACGCAAGAATTTAAAAGTCGTTTTTTAATAAGATTTTTGTAGCAAGAGACAAACAAATACAATACAATACAAATATTTCTCTATTAAACAGAATTCTATAAGAAAATTATAAAAAATTGGATTAAGAGTGCATTAAAAAGAACTTCGAAATTCTTGCGTTTTGCGTTTCCGATTTCCAGAACACCACTGATAATATTGATTTGTTTAAAATTATAAATTTTTTAATTTTGGATTATTTAAGAAAAAATTATGTAATATTTTCTCAGTCCTATTTAATATACATTTTTTTTTTTAACTTTTTGTTTCTCAGATGATTTTTCTTTAACACCACTTAGTTTTTGTGAATTTTCAAATTGGATGCAGCATGCCCTTGTACGTTTGCATGGATACCGGTCTAATGGTAATTATGAAGGATCCAATTATTGCAGAGCTTTAGGAGAGGATGTAGAGAATTTTGAATTTTGTGAGCGTATAACACAACAATTTCTCAATGCAAACCCCAATGAAGAACAACTACGTATATTTATTGGTATTTTAACACCAACCCTTCTACAATGGTGGCAGCCGAAAGTAAACATACCGATGATATTGTGGGAACATTTTCATAAGAAACTAAATTCATCATTTTACATTTCTGGAGCAGCTCCTAGCAGTTTGGCGGTAGCATGTGGTAGTGGTCGCGCCTACGTTGATAAATATCGCAATTTATTAAATAAACCGCCTGATGCAAATCTAAGCAGCTATACACTATTCGTGTTACTGATGGGCAAATGTTTAGAAAGATTATTGGCATGTCATGCTAATCATCAAGCACAAAAGCTGCTTGGTCGCATTTATACGAAGTTTAGCGCACAAAAATTTTTAGCACTAAATGAAACTGGTATTCATCATTTAATCGAACTATTTTTGGTATTATCACTTTGTGGAGATTTCAGTGACTTGTCGTTTAAACTACGGGACAAACTTTTATCTATTTCTTTTGAAAAAGTGACAGAGCCAAAACAGGTGGCTGTAGCAAAAGGTCATATGGCTTTATGGATCCTATATGCCGAACGCCAATACGATTTGACGGATTATATAACTAAGCTCTTGCAACAATTATCGGCAATACGCAACGATCTTTCGGTTTCAAAAATAATGGCTGATACCCTTTTAGATATATTTGAACGGGCTGATAATTTTCTAAGAGGAGAACATCTTTTAATTGGTTCTTGGATTCCAAACTTTCTCAACAGTTGCACCCCGGTGGAGCAAGAAAGGACTCTTGAAGCTATACATTTAATTTTCGCCAAAATTCAATGTTCTGAACAACTCATGGACTCGAACAATGAGCTATTGAAGGCACTTAATAGCATTATATTGCCGTTTGTTAAGCAACAATATCTAAATAGTTTTAGTCATTGGCTTCCTACTTTGGCAGCCGATTTCTGCACGTATTCGTTTGCGGTAACTGATGTACAAAGTTTCCAAAAATTATTTAGCTTCTTTTCAGAACAACAACCTGCCAATCGCCAAGCGGTTTCTCAATTTTTACTTAAAATTCTCGAATCTGATCGTAACAATCTTGTAGACCGCACTACAATTATGCAGATTTGGCTCAAAAGTCTAGTAATTTTAACGGCAAGCAATGAAGACGTCGCCAAACTTACCAAAATTATAGTAAATTTGCCCGAATTCGCGGTAATGACGAATACGAATGCTGAAGAATTACTACAAGCTAAAGAGCCTTTATGTATTTTTATAGCAGCGGTTGGTAAGAAGTACGACGCCACCAATGATTATGGCCAACGTAATATAATATCAAATAATTTTAATTCCTATATACGTAATTTCGACAAATGGCTTAATTCCGATTTTAAATTAGAGAAATCTGAACTGATTTTTCGTTTCTATAGCTTTTTAGCAATCGTCATTTTCAATTGTCCTTATATTGTCTACGCGAAATCGAAGATTACTTGTTTCTTTCATATAGCAATTACACGCTATATACTACCCACTACGATACAAATGGGAAAACCTCCAGAAGGCAAACTAGCTCAACTTATACACAAAATATGGCCAGTGGTAGTGCAGGGAATCGGCCGTTTGAATTTTAAATCGGATGCCTATTTAAATAAAACACTGACGGACTTAATACAAAAGTGGACACCACATTTTAAAATTTCACCAAATGCTAAACAAGTTGCAAGGCCATACATTAATTGCCTCCAGGGTGATAACCATGAATTATCATTATTTGTTTTTGAGAAACTAACAAATCTCTTCTTATCTACACAACGACGGCAAGCCGATCCAAATGCTTGCCTTGTTATTACAATATATCAAGAAGTTATTGAATCAATTTCTTCAAAAGCCGACGATGAGAATTCCACGACACGTTTGCTAACATTTATGAAGGGAAGCTCTTTATCCACTTTAGAGCATATAATGATGGTTGATGAAATTGTTCCCAGCCGTGGCTTACTTTTAGATTTATTTAAACGAATAGTTGTCAGTCCCGTCTTCAAAAAATCAAATGCTCTAAAGGATTTGTTAAGTGAACATTTACGCATATTAACAAAAAAACATTTATCATTTTATACATTTTTCTTTTTTGATCTTCTAATCAAACTAAGTTCAATTTCCTATGAGCTAATTAATGATATAATGCCATATTTAATTGAAGAAATTCACATTGTGGAAGCAAAACGTGGTGCTGGTGAAGATAATCGTATACGAAGTTGTTTAAGTAAGCTGCAGCAAAGTATTGAATTGAACAGGCAAAAGCTTGTTTAATTATATTTGTCATTTGTTTACTATATTTATGTATTTATGTTATGTGTATGTATGTATGTACCGAGTTGGCCACGTCTTTAAGATATCCTAGAAGACGGATGCACGACAATGTTAACTCCTGCACGACGTGAGGGACAGCCAGAACAAATCGTCAACGACATTTTCGAACAAGTATTGCGAGAATCGTGCACGGCGCATAGAAAAACATTGTCGCTCTTCATGTCGTTCATTCGATCGAACAAACTATTTTTGTTTGTCTACAAGACAGCTTGCAAGACAATGTCGCTCATATTGTCGTGTTTAATTGGTGAAACGGGACAACTTACAAGACACTGTCGCTCATACTGTCGTGTATAGGTGTTGATATAAGACACCTTACAAGACAATGTCGGTCATGTTTTCATAGATAGGCTTGTATAAAAGACAACTTGGAAGACAGGGTCCACGACATTTTACTCAAAATTGACTTTCAGAAATCCTAAGTGATAGAGGACATGTCGTGCAGAAATAGTTGACGACAATGTTGTCGACGGCAGTTTTGCCAACTGGGTATGTATGTAGATATGTATGCATGTACGTATGTATGTATGTATATAAAAATGTATTTAATAAATTTTTTAACAAATACCAAAAATGTTTTTCTTTGATCTAAACCATACCAGTATTTAGATAGTATTTAGAACATGGGCTCTCCTTAAGGTTAAGTTCTATCCCCACTTGACCATGAATGTCATGTTAACAATGATGGATGAGATGAGGATCAAGGCTGTGGCATATCGCTGGCTTAATATTCAAAGTAGAGTTTGTTTCCGGGTTTTTCAATTCGTCAGCTCAGAATTGGTTTGGCGCATATGCCAAAAAGTCGGAGTGGAGAAAAACGACAAAGAAGATTTGCATGAAGATTTCTCAAAATGTACCCGATAGAATTTTTTTATATTTTTACCACTGCTTCCGGTATATGTTATGAAGAAAAATGTAAATTTTTGCTCACTTTCATGAATAAAGTTAGAATTTAAAAGTATTTTTTTGAAAATGAAAAATATTGTTTTGTGCCGCATACGCCACTTTTCTAAAAAAAAATTTAAAAAATGGCTTTTTATGCTGCATACGTATACTTATTGCTGTGTATTGAGTAACTTATTGTTGAGATGAATGTTTCTATATTTACAATCTAATAAAAAGTCAACATTAATGAAATTTTTTTTTTATTTGGTTTTATTTTACAAAAACAGAAAAAACAGTTCTACTGTTATGAAAAGGTACATAAAAAGCCACAAAGTAAACAACTTAAATAATACAAAAGTAAAATAGAATCAAGAAAAAACACTTAAAATTTAAAACTTAATATTGAGTAAATTTTTATAATAACTTTTATCAACATGTGGAAGAAATATAAGCAAGTCCTTTATGTCTCTCTTTTTATCGCTGGAAATAATTGATGGTTTCGATATTTTCAAAACGTTCGTCAACAAATTCTCAGGAGTTTTCAAACAATTTTTTGATGCAGACTTAACCAAAATTGCATTTTTATATTTTTCCTCTCTCGTCGAAGTTTTATAATGTATACATAAATCATTATTTTTACTGTATAGAAGTACTTTAATTTTAGCAAAAGGGTGTTGTCGAAAGTCCATTTTATTTGCTACCAACGAGTATGTGCGAAAATCTTCCGGAAGCATTTCCATAACTTTTAATTTTGTTTTATTATTTGGCATTGTTTTAAGCAAATTTAGTAAATGAAGAGGACTATGAATTTCAATATTCTTTAAGTACCGGTCAATAACACCATGAACACAGTCCACTTCTTGAATTAAAGAATGTCCTGGTTCTGAAAACTTTTGTATTACGGTATCAATATTATTTTGTTTAATAAACATTTCGATTGCGGTTGAGTTAATTCGATTTTTATTTTGAGGAGTTTTTGCTGGAGATTCTTTCTTATTTATAGAAAGGTAAGCTTGTCCAGATTCTCGAAGCCGTTTTCTTACGTTACGTTCCCACAGTTCAGGGTTTGTTTGCCTTTTCTTTGATGACGAAGGAAGGATTCTGAATAACATATGAATGTATATAAGTAATGAACTTTTATTTTCAAATAAAACAAAATAATATTCAAGTATGTACCTGTTATTGTTTTCCATTTGTGGAGGGTTTGACGCACATTTAAACGGTAGCTTTTGAGTTAAAGATGTGTCATATAGGTAAGAATCGGTCCAATTTTCATCATCCTCAAAGTATTCATAAATCATTCTAAAAGCATTAAAAATTTAAACAAATATCTTAATATGGTAAAAATTTAAATAATACTTACTTAATTTCATCTGGAAGTGTAGGAGCTGGTGAAGAAGATTCCATTTTTATATTTTTTTTTTATAAATTTTTACTATTTATTAACACGAGGTGTTATTATTTTATAAAATTATTTTTCCCAAATTTATTTTCTTGTTGTCATTTTATTTTGCTTTTGCTTATGTTCTTATTATTATATTATATAGGTCTATGCAGCAAAGCAACAGTAAAATATATTTTGTACGTTTTTGTATGAAGAATTTGCTGCAATCGCCAAACAATGGCTTGTAGAGCAAAACAGTACTTAAAAGATTTTGAAACAGTTGATATGCAGCAAAATTAATGCTTTATATCTCAGAAACCATAAAAATTTTCGCGAAACAGGTTTTTGATTTAGAAAGAGGGTATTCAAAAAATATATTCCTCATACCTAACTCATTTTTTTTAAAAATGGTCAGTAGGTCAAACCAGTAATGAGCTGACGAATTGTTTTCAATTCCCATTTTTTTACCCGGAAATTGTGAAGAAAAACTTTTTTTTTTTAAATTTAGTAAATCAGTCTGCACCGGGCATTCAACGTGTTAACATCGTTCTGTAAACTAGTGTTTTTCGTGTGCCGTGTTTTTTAGATCTGTAGAGTTTTTCGCAAATTTTAAATACATAATAGTACTTTATTCTTTGGATATTAAAAAAAAAACAGAAAAGAACTAAATACTGTGCGAGTGTAAATAAAAAAAAAAACAACATGAACGGGGTTCACCCCCCGAATTACAATAGATTTAGGGAACTTGATTCCCTAATTGATAAACCTAATAAAAACATCAGAAGTAAAAGACCACGTCCTGACGATTTCATTCCCTTACCAGAAATTGTATCAAACGAACATAACCTACCACGTTACCTCATCGCATCGGCTATTGCCACACAACCTGATATCGAAACCGCTTCTCTGGCGTCATACAATGTTTTCCAAGTGGAAAGAGGACTCGATCACATCAGCAAAAATAGATTAGAAGTTTCCGAAATGAGAAGTGGTGATCTTCTTATCAAAGTACCTAACAAAAAAGTCGCTGAACAGTATCTTAAAGCCAAATATATAGACTGCATTCCTGTTAACATATACCTACATAAAACTCTAAATTCAATTCAAGGACGCATTTACTCACGGAAAATCATCAACATTGCCCAAGAGGAGCTACTCGATTCCCTTAGGACTCAAAATGTCATTGACGTTCGAAAAATAACAAAACTGCTTGGCAACGAAGTAGTTGCAACAGGTGCAGCTATAATAACGTTTGACCTAATTTACCGACCAGACACCATTAAATTGGGTTGGGAGAGAGTGTCCGTAGAGGAATACATTCCAAACCCAATGAAATGCCAGAATTGTCAAAAACTGGGTCACACCAAGAAGAGATGCCGAAATAACGAAATCTGCAAAGAATGCGGTACACCACCACCACATGATCCATGCACCCGTAAATTTTGCGTAAATTGCCAACTAGACACTCACACTTCATATGACCCTATTTGTCCAACATTTTGGAAACTCAAATCGGTAAATTATTTAAAAATATCAAGAAGATGCACATATCGTGAAGCCTGGGAAATATACAACAAAAATCCTACATTAAACACCATCAAACCTATTGCCAGAAAAACAAAAAGTACTACAACATATGCACAAGTATTAAGTAATCAACCACAAAAGAACGTTACAGAAAAAAGAAACACGCCATTATCAACAACAAGTATTAAAAACAACAACAATCAACCAGCAACAGAATCCGTTACAATAAACGAAAACAAAAATCAAAACGCAGCCTGCTCAACAGAATCAACCATTTCATTCTCTCAAAATAAAACTACATCTAATATAATTCAATCAGACAAAACCAACCCAAACAAAAAACTTGATACAACAACAACTAATATCCATCTCAACAGCGAACTATCTCTCCCATCTACAGCCACTTCTGCAAAGCAAGATAATTTACTCAACACAACAGACAACAACAAAGATAACACAACATTTGGTGATGACAATAATTTTAACGTTAGCATTTCGAACTCAAACCTAAGTATGGATGAATCAACAAACAACAACAACAAAGATGACTCTTTTTTCAGCGATGACAATGGTATTGACAATAACACCCTCAACCCAATGAACATTGACGAGCAATTAACAGAAGATATGATCATTAACGATATTAATGGGGGTTTGAACCTTGGTTCCCCCACATCTCAACTTTACAATAACTATCCCGAATTAAATGTTATTATGACACCAAATACTTATAGAAAAACGAAAAATGGAAATAAGGCTAGAAAATAAATATGAGATATAATCATGGATAATGGACTTAGAATCTCTCTGCTTCAATGGAATATGCAAGGCTTCATAAACAATAAATACGCATTAGAAAAACTTGTTGCTTTACATAAACCAAATGTAATTGCCTTGCAAGAGACGCACATAATAGAAAGGACTAAACATTTACTTCACTTACCCGGTTACAAAGTTTTCCAACACAACAAGGACTACTCATATGCAAAATCTGGCGTTGCCCTTTTGGTAAAAAACAATATAAACGTTACAAACCACACTATATCAGCTGATGATTTACTGTTCCAAAAAATTACGATTAAACATAATATTGAAATCCATATAATAAACATTTATAAGGAATGTGATCTAAGATTGTCGTCAGCTATGGTCAATGAGATACCGTTGGCTCATGGAGCTCATTATCTTATCTTAGGCGACCTTAATTCACAAAACCCTTTATGGGGATCAAGAACAATTTCACCAAGTGGCAAGGTTTGGGAAGAATTTTAAGATGAAAAAGACTTAGTCATTATGAACGATGGATCGCCAACCTTACATAGCACTCATAACACTCTTACATCTGTTGACGTTACAATGGCTAGTGTGGACCTTGCACCAACACTGTCGTGGAGCTGTTTATCTATGCCGGAAGCTGGCGACCATTTCCCCATAAAAATTTCTAATAATATAGATACTATCAGTAAACAATTCATACCTCGCTTTAACGATAAATAAGCAAATTGGACACTTTATGAACGGAATATATCTAAATCAATAAATACTTTTGAGACTTCTGAAAATATCAATAGGGAAGCAGCTCAAATTAAGCGACTTATTCGAAAAGCGGCAAACGAGAGTATACCCTTAAACCATAAACCAAGTAATAAAAATAATCCAATTTGGTTTAACTCTACAATATCTCAATTAATAAGCTCAAGACAATGCGCATGGAAAAACTTGAGAAGATGTCGTAACAAACATAATATCTTAGAATATAGAAAACTTGATGCTAAGGTTAAAAAAGAGTGCAAAATTGCCAAGAAACGTACCTGGGAAAATTTCGTAAATTCCTTGAATCCGACAATGGACGTTCGGCACTTATGGGGCAAAGTTAACCAGGTGAGAACAGACAGAGTGGACTCTTTTCCAACAATTTGTATCAACAGTGATAATTTTTCACATCCAAGGGAAATTGCGGATCAATTCGCGCTTTTTTGGACTTCAATTGGTTCAGACTCGTCCTTGGATGCGGATATAGTAACAGCTAAGAAAAATCTGCATATTGAAAATTTGCAACCACGGGGTGAACAATTGTCAATTTTGGAGGAAAAAATTGAGCTTTCAGAACTTGAAGAAGTTTTGAAAACATTAAAAGGATCAACACCAGCTCGCGATAAAATTACTTATAGCATGATAAAAATGGCCTCAAATGAACTCAAGCAGAGGATCTGCATGTTGTATAATAATATCCTCGACAACGGCGTTTACCCAGAGGACTGGAAAACTGCAATTTTGACGCCTATACCGAAGGCAGGTAAGAATCCTGGCCGGCTGGAGGGTTATCGCCCTATATCTTTATTGCCGGTCCTATCCAAAGTCTTGGAAAAGATTCTGGCTAAAAGGTTCTGGAAATATACGATCGATAAAGTTTCAAAAATTCAACATGCTTTTATACCAAGACATGGTGTTCATAGCTTATGTCATATTTTAGAGGACACGTTAAGATCTAACTTAAAAAACCGATTGCATAGTTTAGTGCTCTCGGAGGACATCGAAAAAGCCTTTGATAGGGTAGTTTTTACGTTCATTATTATGGAAATGAATGAATGGGGTGTCCCTAAGTCAATTATGAAAGCAATAAAATCTTTTCTTACAAATCGAAAGATCACAGTCAAAATTGATGGATTTTTCTCAGCAACTTTGAGCCTGGACAATGGTGTCCCCCAAGGTTCTCCGCTGTCGGTTGTGCTTTATACCATATATGCAAACTCATTGGCAAAGGCTATTGAAAATATTGATGGCATAGACTTTGTTGGCATTTATGCCGACAATGTCTTCGCGATCGCCTCGGGTACTCAGGACGACGTTTATACTAGTCTTAATATTCTCGACCAAAAGCTACATGATTGGGCAATAGAAAGAAGTGCAGTGATTCCGGCTGAAAAAGCAGAAATTCTTCATGTCTGCAAGAGAAAGCGATGCTGTATAGATAAAATCGAAATCAGAAATGTTGAGATTTGTGTTTTAAACCAAATGAGAATTTTGGGAATTATTTTTACAAGAAACTTGTTATGGAACGTGCATATTAAAAACCTCACTTCAAAACTAAGTAAAATTAATAACCTCTTAAGGCTGATTTGCTCCCGCTCTAAAGGCCCTCATATTAACACCGCACTAGATATCTGCCGATCCCTGGTAACAGGCGTCCTTTTACATGGCATCACAATATATGGTTGGACATGTAAAGATAATATAAAAAAACTGGACACAGCTGTTAACAACTGCTATAGAACAGCGTCAGGCTTATTAAGGGCAACACCTTTATCTCTCCTTAGGTTTGAGGCAAGATACCAAAACTTCCAATTAATTCTAGAAAATGCAGCAATTCGCTTGGCGTCAAGATCCATTACAACTCCAAATGATGGTTTGCATATATCTTTCTGGATACAAATCGAAAATGCAAACAACTTCACATCAGGTATTGCCCAAAATGTTAAACTATTGAAAAAACATAAAATATTGATCCCCGAAAAACCTCAAAACACCAGCCATGGGAACAACTTTGTCAAAACTGATGCGAGTTTAAGCGTTTACAACAAAAATAACATTAACCCAGCAGTATTTAAGAAACTCCTACAACAGAAAATATCGTCTTTTAGTCCGGAATTAATTTTGTATACTGATGGGTCCTTCCAGGGAGAAATAACTTCATACGGAATTGTCGAGCAAATAAATGAAAACCAATATGACACCATTTTGGAAGTACGATTACCTAACGCATCGGGAATCTTTTCAGCCGAACTAGCTGGAATTAATTCTGCAATTACGTACTCAATCCGCAAAAATGGAAGAACGATGATATGCACAGATAGTCTAAGTGTCACAAATGCACTTACCAAAAACCTCAACGGATTATACAACAACATCATTGCTCTGCCTAATGGAAGTCCAGAAATAGTAGTTACATGGGTACCCTCACACATCGGCATAATGGGAAATGAATACGCAGATGCAGCTGCTAGAAATGCTCTTAAGTTAACACAAATTACGGAAATTCCTTGCTTCTCTCGGGTCATATACAACCAATACAAATCATCACAAAGGGAAAGCCATCCCTTCATCTTACGACCCAAATACAACATCAACATGACAAGAAGCGAATGTATAATGCTATGCCGCCTTAGAGTGGGAAAAGCCAAATTCAACACACAACACTACTACAACGGCACAGATCGGGCAAAATGTTCTTTCTGTGATGCTATACTCACTGTTCCTCACATTTTAACTGAATGCGAAATCTCAAAATTAGATGACGAACTGGACAAAATAGTAGACTGCACCACAACCTCGAACCTGTCATCCATAAAGAGAAGCCTTCAAAAACACAATATTCTTGATATTTGAAATAAGTCCATTATTCGAAACTTTCTTTAATTATTTAATTTTAATTTCTTCCAATTATCCTCTTTATTTTTGTATTAAATGTATAAAAATGTGAATATTTTAATTTTTACTATCATATATTGAATTGTGTTGTGCGCATATGGTCTAGTCACCCGGCGCCTATCTTATATTTTATAAATTTATTTATAAAATATACAGTAAATAAATAAATAAATTTAGTAAATCCGGTTGTTTTATCAACCAGTCATGTTACATACTTTTTTGAAAATCTTACTTTTTTCTATTTTTCCCTACGAGCTCAAAAAATTGGTCTACAAAAATCCCTAGCATTGTTGCTAATGTATACATATACATTTTATTAAAAGTCGTTCCCTGCTAGCATTTGGAAGATTGTTTTTTCAAAAATCAGAATAATTAATCTTTTTCGATTACTTTTGGTGTTCAAAAACTGATTAATCAGTTACGCGCTTAAAAAACAACTCGAAAATTACTCACGCTTATGATTCTAAAGTGTTTGATTTAAAATACAATTACAAATCGTATTGAAATCGAAAAGGGATCATCTATGCGCTTTAAATGTGGGTATCTATTTGTTATTTATTATCAAATTTCGAGCAGCTAGAAAGTTTTAAACTGCTCGATTGTTAAATGATTATGTAGGCGTTTGAAAAGTGATTAATTTTTTGTTGTTTATGATCATATTTTGCGCAAACGGATGAATGATTAAAAACTGCTTGTTAAGTTTTTTTTTTGTATACCAATCGCAAACGGATCATCTACGCTCTTAAAATGTGAGTTTTTCATTTGTCATTTATAGTCACACTTCGCACAGCTAGAAGATTGTAAACTTGTTTGGATGATTAAAAACTACTTTTTAAGTTTTATTTTTTTAGTATTGGAAAATTGTTTATTGCCAAGAAAATTTTAAAAATTTAAATTTTCTTTATTCATAAAACTTCTATCGTGTTATTATAATTTATTGTGGAACTAAATTGTGATTTAAAATTACTTGATGTTTTAGTGCAGGAAAACGAGGAAAAGCTGAAATAAATTTAAGTATAGAAAATATCAAAAACAAACAAGCAATTAAATTAACTAACTTGATAAGTAAGTTTTCCCGCTGGGGTATTACTATACTCAGAAGATCTTCTTACTTTCGGCCTTATTGAAGGCCTGCTTAGAGATTTTTTGATTCAATTACAATACTGATCTAACTGACAAAGTAGGCCTCGCCTCGTTTGTATAAAAGATAAGATACACCTTCCACACTCGCTTCTATGAGAAGGGAGAAGAGAAGGAGTAGGATTTTTTGTTTTGTTTTTTTGCCAAAGTAAAAGTATTATTTTTTTTATTCAGTTGCCATTTACCTGTCAATAAAGCGAGAGCGGAAGGCCTTCCCCACAATTAAAATCAAATAAATTAATTTGACATTACATGGGTAAATAATGACAACTCTCCCTAATGAACATACCTAAATATTTACTTTTCTATAAAATTAACTATAATTTCAGTATTTATGTTTATACTTATAATTATTTCCTTAAAATTTATGGATAAAAATAATTTTAATAGTAATTATTAAAACGTTCAAAATTTAAAAATATTTGCTATTCAATATTTTTTTTACAGTTTAGTTATATAATATAAGAATTCAAATAATAAACAAAAACGAATACAAAATTAAAAGGTGATAAGAACTTATCGTCACATAAAATGCAAAAGGGCGTAACAACCAAAAAAATTCGAATTATAGTTTTTGATCGGTTTTTGCTCGTTTATTAAACTATGTACACATATTCAGATTTTAGGTCCCTGCGATCAAAAATGGCGACTTTATTAAAGAAATTAAAAAGCCAAGTACGCCTTGTTGTTATTGATTTTGTAAAGTTTTTTGTTTCTCCTGTAAAAAAATAAAAAGTGTTGTTACGCCCTTTTGCATTTTAGGTCACGATGTGCATGTAGATGATTGTATACATGCTTCAAGAGCGTTTCGAAATTGTCCAAAAGTTTTTGTTTACAAAGGAATTTAAGCAAAGAAATACGATTTATGGATTTCAATTCTACATGGAAATTATTTAATACGCGTATTACACTTCCCAAAAAGCCATTCTTTGTTAAGTTGTTTCTAGCCTTTATCGAGTAGTTCTTAAATTGAATCTGTTCCTAGTGTAACAGTGTTTTTGGATTAGAGAAAATGATATGGTATGGCGATCAAAGTGGCTAATACATTTAAACACACACATTAAAACTTGATTCTCACTGTTTTCAACGCATTGTTTTGCATATTTGAAGAGATTTAAGTTCTTGTTGTATTTTTGTTGGGCGCATACACGATTGCAACATAATTTAGGTTTGATTGAACTAATGAGTTGAACAGCATAGGTTTTGACCGAAGGTCAAGTATTTTTTGTATGTTGGCTGCGCTATTTTATTAGACCACCATAAGCTCAAAACAATTACTGCTTGAATTTGGTCTTTCGTAGTTTCATAAGGCTTTAAATCATAGGTTGGAGGCTGGTTGGTTTGTCTTAATTGTATCCGCCATTTGTTTCACAGGGAAGGTAGTTATAGTAGTCTTAGAAGTATTTGTTTAAAGATCGGTCCATCATTTACCATGGGCCCGGTCCATAGTTTACCCTTTGTCCCATATTAAGCAGCCTTCTGAAAACCACTGTAAAACTATAAAACGCTATAACAAATTTCACTACTTTATCAAAATGTGTTCTTATTAGGTTTTTTTTAATAATTTACCATGGCTGCAATATAAATTCCACTCTCGAAAATAATTTAATGTGCTGTTTTCACAACACAAGTAATTGAACGTGTAATAAAATTTATATGAAAAACCATGAAAAAACTGAGTACATTTCATATAAATTTTACTACACGTTCAAGCCCTTGTGTTGTGAAAACAGCACATAAGTTCGGCTAAAACTGTTACGAATCATAATAGTTTACTCAAATTTGTTCAAATTAAATTTTATATGACTAGAAATAAAAGCATGAAGCTTTCTGATTGTCGCACATAGTGATTTTTTGCAAATCTTGTCGGACATGAGATAAAAAATGGAATTTAAGAAATGTAAAACTTTAAGTAAGCAATTTCGACAGATAACAAAATTCTGCATCGTATAGTGAATTTCAAGTCTTTTGCTTGGTATTTGTCGTCTTGGGACACTGTTACAGTCAGGAAAGTTGAGTAAATTGCATGCGTTACTCATTGACTTTTTACGGTTTTGAGAGGCTTACAATATATTTTTTTTGTGGCTAAACGAATAAATATTTAACATTATTTTTTTTTCTGTAAAAGAATATAATAACTGCTACATAAAGTAGTTTTTAGAAAATTTTAATTTATAATTTTTACGATAAAAAAAATAGTTCGAAATTATAAATAACGAATTTTTTGTTCACTTTTTTATAAAAAAAAAGTGAAAGGTTTTTAAAAGTGAATGAAATAGTAAGCCTAAAAATGATATACACCACGATACAATTTGGAATCTCTACTTTTAGACTAAAAAACGTTGCGCCATGTTTTTTTGTGATTTTTTGAAAATTTCACATGTGTCTGTTTTTGTTCATCTTGCATAGGTACATATGTATGAGCATAGATTACACATATGTGTAACGCTATGTTATATTTGACGTCCTAGACGTAACCACTAGTTTTATTAAAAAACTATTTGCTTTTGCAAAAAGGTTGCTAGATCAAGCATCATTTAACAGTTTCTTAATTGAATTATACAATTATCTTCTTACATATGAAGATAAGGAAGTCAATAAAAATTGTTAAAAATAAAGCTAAAGTTTGATTAATTTGTGGTCATACTTTTTTTTGGATTTTTTCGTCAAATATTTGTTTTGTCTGAACATATGTACCTTAGGTTAGGTTAGGTTCCATGGGCAGCCATCGAGAGACAGCTCACTTGGGTCCTTTAGCGGTCCCTTTGTGATACCCAGCGCCAATGCCCATCCCGAAGAGCAGTTATTCAGATGGCGTCACTGCAAGGTTGAGCCAATTCGTCTTCCTAATGAAGAGAAGAAGCAATCTTAGTTCTATTTTTGATAGATCCTCTAAACAGGAAAACACCGGTTCTCCCAGGTATTTTTCCCTAATGCCCCGTAGCCCAGGGCATTGACAGAGAAAGTGAAGCACAGTTTCCTCTTCCTCCTCATCATGACAACTTCTACAGTAGTCATTGAATACCAGACCCATTCTTCTAGCATGAGTCCCAACAGGCCAGTGTCCAGTTATGACCGACACGATGGTCCTGATTTGGTTCCTATTAAACCTAAGTAGAGATTTGGTTCTCCGTTCATCATATCCAGGCCAAAGTGCCCTGGATGTGGAGCAGGTGGACTCACGGGTCCATCCCTCTTGCGCAATTCTATAGTTCTCGCGCCGCATGAGTAACTTACAGTGAGCCATTGGAAGGCCAATGAATTGATCAATGAATGTTTCATCCATACGACCACCTTCCTTAGCCAGCTCATCTGCTACCTGGTTTCCCGGGCAATTTGAGTGCCCTGGTATCCAAATAAGCGTTAACTCCGAATGTTCAGCAATCTCATTCAAAGACATCCGACATTCCACAGTCAACCTAGATGTCGTATAGACACCCGCAAGAGAGGCAATGGCAGCCTTGCTGTCAGTAAATATACGTATATCTCCCGATACGCGATAATACTTTAGCCAGTTGGCTGCCCGCTTTATAGCCGAGATTTCCGCCTGCAGGACACTACATCCATCCGGCAGACGAAAGGAAACTTTAACGCCCAGTTCCTCTATGTAGAAACCTCCGCCAACTCTTTCCCCCTTCCTTGAACCATCAGTGTATACCCCCAGGGCTGGTTCATGGAAGGTGCTCATAACCGACAGCGCACTTTCGTGCGCTATATGTGTCGCGTACCTCGCACCAAAGAAAGGCTCCGGGGTGCAGTAGTCCACTCCTTCAGGGACAATCGAGTGTCCCATTATACTGGAGTGTCCATAGTCCCGGTTCGACCAGCTGTGTGCCGCGTTCAACCGTATCGCCGAACAAAGAGCCATATGTCTGGCCGTGATATCCACCGGCAGCCAGTTTAGCATAGTAAACAGCGCCTTGGTGGGAGTGGAGCGCATTGATCCTGTGATCATCAATGCGACCAGTCTGTGAACCTTCTCAAGCATCGCACGGTACCTGCCCTTATCCAGCGCAGTCCACCATACGACAACACCGTAATAAAGAGTCGGCTTTACTACAGCCTCAAAGATCCAATTGACACACCTCGGGCCCATGCCCCAGTTCTTGCCGATTGCACCTCTGCACGCATATATAGCAACATTTGCCTTTTCCATCCTCGTCTGGATGTTCAGCCCCCACGACAGTTTACTGTCCAGGATTACGCCCAGATATTTGGCGCTGTTAGAGAACTTAAGTTCAGTCCCGTTTAGCCTCGGAAGTCTCATGACCTCAGTCCTATACTTCCTCGTGAACAGTACCAGTTCCGTCTTAGACGGATTAACACCCAAGCCGCATGATACACTCCAGGTGCTAAGTACCCTTAATGCAGCCTCCATACACTGAGACATTATGTTCAAATGTTTCCCCGTGATGGCCACTGCAACATCGTCTGCGTACGCCACAGTTTTAATCCTCATGTCGTCCATTTTCGTCAACATGGTGTTCATAGTCAGGTTCCACAATAGTGGGGATAGTACTCCTCCCTGGGGAGTACCCCTGTTAACCAGTCTCTGAACGCTGGTCGTACCTATCGTGGAACAGATGACCCTATTCCTGAGTAGATTATCCACAAATCTACATATACCGTCATCAACCCCCAGACTCCTCATGGATGCAACGATAGAATCCGGGTTGACATTATTGAAGGCCCCTTCAACGTCGAGAAAGGCCACCAGAGCACACTCCTTGAATTCGAGTGATCTCTCAATAGTTCCAACTAGTGAGTGAAGAGCCGTCTCAACAGACCTACCCTTTGTGTAGGCATGCTGAGAGGTCGAGAGTAAACACTTTGGGATGGTCATCCTTAAGTGAATGTCGATAACTCTTTCAAGAGTCTTAAGAAGAAAGGATGCAAGACTAATCGGTCTCTAATCCTTCGCCTCAGTGTGAGAAGTCTTCCCTCCCTTGGGGATGAAGACAACTCTACACAAGGTCCAGCTCACAGGTACATACGAAAATCTAACGCATCCCCTGTATATAGCCATCAGCCAGGGTATTATCACAGTCGAATTCTTCTGCAGGTCCGCCGGAATTATACAATCCATACCCGGAGATTTGTACGGGTCAAAGCTGTCGACAGCCCATTTAATCCTGTCGTAGTCCATTGGGACGGACAGAGGACCGGGCATCGACTCACAAACCTGATCCCGCAAGCTCCCTTGGGAGTTTCCAGGAAAGTGAGTGTCAATTAACACCTCGAGTGTTTCCTGACTAGTAGTAGTCCAACAACCGTCCGATTTACGGATATAGGTCGGGACAACAGGGCTCGAGGCCATTATCTTACGTAAACGGTTTGTCTCAGAGGATCCTTCCACGCCGCTACAGAAGTTCCTCCAAGCACTCCTTTTCGCCGATATAACCAAGTTCCTGAATCTATTCATTGAAGACTTGTACTCCGCCCAATTACCATGGCGCTTAGCCATATTGAACAACCTACGACAGTCTCTTCTTGCCTGCGCAATATCAGGATCCCACCACGGTGGACGATCCCTGCCCCTATACGTCCTTGGCTTGCACGCCAGGGAAGTCGCTAACTGCAGTGAGTCTGTAAGCAGACCCACTGCCGCATCGATCCCCCCTATATCATCAACCCGGGGAGGATCAGATAGAGACCGAACCAGAGAGGATGAATGAATCCCCCAATTCGTTCGTTTCCTATTCAACATAACACTCGACCCTACAGATCTAAGTACCAGGCTAAATTCCACATATCTATGATCAGAAAGTGAACAATCATTAGAAACCATCCAATTTTCGATCATGTCAATGTGGTCAATGCTAACCAGCGTGACATCAAGAACCTCACACCTATTTGCTACAACAAACGTTGGCTCGCGGCCCCTATTTACTATTCCTAAATTATAATTAATAATAAAGGAAAATAGTGACTCACCTCTAATATTCGTGTTCGTGCTACCCCATATAGTGTGGTGCGCATTAGCATCGGCACAGATTATAATAGGCGTTCCAGTGCCTGCTGCCTTCGTTACTGCATCACGGATGAGCCGATTGGGTGGGTCCTGTCCGTGATCATGCGCCATATATCCCGAGACCATCCAGATTATACCATCCTGTGTCTCGAGAGCAACTGTTGTGGTGTCTTCATCACTGTAATCAGAGAGAATGAAGATATTCAACGAATTTTTAGCTAAGACACAAGATCTTATGTTACCTGTACCTTTCGCAAACAGAAGCTTATAGCCTTTGAGATTGAGTCCGCAAACCCGATCCTTATGAATCCAGGGTTCTTGGACCATTACGAGCTCCTCCCCTTTTTCTACCACACGGAGGAGCAATGCAGCAGATGCTGCTTTAGAGTGGTGGAGGTTGATTTGCAGGACCTTCACCATTATCCATATTGGCGACCACTGTGATGTTGACGTCCTCCTGGTCTGACTCCAGAAGTACGTCCTCATCAACCATATCACCCAGGTGCCCAAAGACAGACACCAATCCGGAGATAGACTGGGTGTCCTCTTTGTCACCTGAGCTTACGGCATCGTCACCAGACAAGCCCTCTACAGGCTGCTTGGCCTCATTAACCGAAGGAGCCGGATTGCCCTTGTTATCACTTCGGTAGACACGGAGCAAGATCGTACTAAAACCATAGTAGATCTTACCCTGTCTCTCCCTCAGTGGTTCCAAGGATTGCTGGTTTAACACCACAATCGCCGTCCTCGAGGACCCTTCAGCAGCCGAAACCTTTACAACTTTCCAATCCTGCGTGGGAAGTTGAGGGTTGCAGCACTGAATGATCTTCAAGATCTCCTCAGGTTCCGATGGTTCGGCAGGGATGATGACAGTCGATCTAGGTCTCCGTGGTATCTCATCAACCAATACCACATCGAGCCTAGCACCTTCCCAGACCTCTCCTAGCATTTGGATGGCCCGCTTCAGAAGCAGCGCTGAGCGCTCATCTGCACAAGCCATCAACTTCACGTGACCCTGGAACCAGCCAGCATCATCGCATTGAGGGGGTGGCCCTGGATTCTCCCTAAGGATCGTCCAGAACACCCCCATTAATTTTTGTTTAACCAGGTCCCACTTGGTATGGGAGATGGCACCATTATCCACACCTCTATCGATAACAGCCCGTACAAGGTGACCTTTGGCCACCTCGCTGAACGACCTATTTACCGATTTCGGCGCAATCTTGGGACGTTTCGTCCCTGGTTGCTGTTTCGCGGCTGCAGCTTCCTCCTCCGAACGTTGCCGTTTAGGCATTGTCACCTTCGCAGGGACTGAAGGAGTAGCACTTGGCAGCCCAGCTATGTGGGCTCTTGCCCATGCCAGTGAAGCTGTTTGTTCACTGGTAAGCTCTTCAGCTTTTTTGGAGCCTAGAAGCTCAATGAAACGCAAGGCGGCACGCCTTGTGTTCGATGCCCTCTTTGTAGGGTTTTTGTGCCTTGGGGACTTTTTACGGTCGCCGAATTTGGCGTGGGGAGGTGCAACCTTGGGATTGGATGTTATCATCGCCATCCCTCCTTGCACAATGGGCACATGGGAAGCTGCAATTTTGGGCGACTTTGTCATTCCCAACTTAGCAGCACCCGAAGCAGGGGTTTTATCCGTTCCAGAGACGGAAAGGGCAGAAGCGGCTTTGGAGGTGCTTGGATTGAAGCACAGAGGCACCCCACCGCAGTTTTTAGAGCAGCCGCCTTCTGGTCGAGCTGCCTTACCATTTCCGATCAGCCTAGACCGATCTTCCTTGGTCGCCGGGACTGTTACAGTCCCTGGTTTAGTCGTTTTACTGTCAATCGTTGTCCTTAATCTCGCCTGTCCGTCATCAGTTTCCGATGTTTGTTTTTGTTGTTGTTGATTATGTTTGTTCATTAAAAGTCCCACGAGTGTAGGGGAGTTGAAAGTCCGCCACGTCATAGCCCCCAGTAACGTGGTAAGGGCGTGGTCTATTTGCTGAGGTGCCCAGGTATCAGCAAAGCTCCGTGATAATACAGTCGGTAACCCCTGACTGCAAACCAGACCGATAGGCACGGGTCGCATGACACCTCGGTTTAGGGGTGGATAACCTTTCGTCGTCAAGGCTTTTAGGTTCCGTATCTCAAACTCAGGCGCCGCTTGTGGCGTTGCCTGTACTTGAAATACAAACCACAGCCTAGACTCAGCCACCACATCGCTGCAAGATCGTTATCCAAGGTGGTGTACCTTTAGAAACCTTTTTGTCAGTCATAAAATGTTTTGGTTTGTAATAATTGTAGTTAGATGTCTTTTATTAAAATTGTTAATGTATGTATGTAAAAAAAAAGGAATGTGCGAAACAGTAATTTTCATCCACTCATAACGGTTTAACCACCTGTGCAGCTGCGCTAAAAATGACGTTATTTTATGGGGCAAAATAAATGTTCATGTTTAAAATAAGTTTTAAAATTATTAAAGACCAAAATAATATTAAAAAAAAAATTTGGGTGCAGGTACTTAGACCCTTATCATGTAAAACGCAGCGCAACGCCAAACAATAGCATTGAAAGCACAAACAATGTCAAAGTATTTTGTAATTTTGTTGTTTCTTTCTATAGAAATTCATGTACCGATGCGCTGCGTTTTACATGATTAGAGCCTAATTAGGCATTTTACTATTTATTGCACGAAATTGTTATCAAACCCTTTTTGAAGCTTTTGGAGTAAAATGGAAAAAGTGTATACAAGATTAGAGTTGTTCCGAATAGTACAGAGATATAATGCAATTTTTAGTTAGAAAATTATGCGAAATTTCACATGTCAAGGAGACAGTGACATATTAACATCTCGTATATAACAACCAAGGCGAATTCATACAGGTGACCGCATCATGAGATAGCGTTATGCTAGCTATCCCTTTTTTAAATAAAATACTTTGTATTATGTTTTTGTAAAAAATTGGCGTGAATTCAAAACATAAATAAAGGATTTTTTTTTTGTTTATAAAATATATAAAATTGCTTTAGAAGGTAAATCTTTTTCCTGTATTGCAAATTTATTGTGGCTCCACTTAGTCCTTACGCACTTTTTATTCCTTGATTTTATATTCACTTTTTTGTTTTATAAAATTTAAATAAGTTTTTTTTTCAAGTATTTAGATTTTTATTGAATTTTAAATTTTAACTTATTTTTTCAGAAAATGTAAACAAAGCTTGACATTCAGCATACACACAAATAAATAAACAATAAGCAGATAACTCGAAAATGTCACTTATATGAATTCGCCTTGATAACAACTAAATAAATTAGTTATTGTTTTAAATAAAATTTATTGTTACTATTAAAATTAAGTTCTAATTGTGAATAAGTAAATTATTTTCAGATAATTTAAATACTATAAAATACATAAAAGCGACATAAAAGCTTAAAAATTAATAATTTGTGGAAAATAGCGAAAAAAAAATTTTTTACGGGGTCGTTCCGGTGTCAAACCACACGAACGAGATGGCCAAAAACCCATCCCTTGAGATAATACGGTCATCAAACGTTTGGCTCAACGAAGTAATCGTTTCACTCGCTGTATGGCATATTGGGCCGTCTTGTTGGAAATTCACGAATCATTTGCCTGTAGCATTCGCCATTCACAGTAATGTTGGCAACGGTTTCGGATTAAAATACAAATGGGCTGATTAAACCTTCGACATGTAAACCGCACCAAACAGGGATGTTATAAAGTCTCAAGTCTCATGAGTATTGTGCTCTGCGAAAATGACAATTCTGCTTAACATACCCGTTAAGCCAGAAATTAGCCTCATCGATGAATATGATTTGGCAATAATAATCTGGTTCACTTTCCAGTTCATTCTCAAGCCATTCATTGAACACACGACTCAATTGATGGTCCGCTGGCTTTAATTCTTGCACCTGTTGGATCTAAGATGGATGTAGGCCAAGATCTTTCCTCAACATTCTCCAAGTTGTGGACGGGCAGAGACCGAGTTGCTGAGAACAGCGTTGGATCGAAAAATTCGAGTCCTCGTTGCACTCACGATTTAGATGAATATAATCCAAAAGAGTATATGTGGTTTAGAAATAAATTTAATTGCTCTTGCTCAATAGTAAAAGGTTGTATAGATTTTTATAAGTAACACTTTCCAACAAGAAGTTTTTCTTTCATATTTTAGAAATTTATTTAAGCATTAAAAAAAATTAAATTTTAAGTAAGGGTTAAAATCTTGAAACTTTATTTTTGTATATAGAATAATATTTAAATTCTTAAGAACAAAACATGGTTGATGTACATAAAAATACATAAGAATTTCAATAATTGACTCGATATTTTAGTGAAACATAATTTTTTTTAAGCAGATTCTCTTGCTTAATAGGAATGGTTGTTAAACATTATTTTAATGAATGAATTTTGTTAAACTAAAAATGTTCTTATATTTAAGCAAATGTAACCTTTTGAAGAAAAGGAATTGTTTTGTATGTATAAATTCGAGGAATGTATAAAATTTGTATACAGATCTTACAAATTTTGTAATAAAAATAAATTTCGTTGTGTTTTATAGTATTCACTATTAATATGTGTAACAAATTTAAAGGCACTCTATTTCAAAAGGATTTGATGTTTCATTCTTACTATTTTAGAAATATATTTTTATTTGTTTATTTAGGAAATTCACAGTGTTCTATTGTGTCATACATGTTATATTTTCTATGATTTTATGAATGTGACATTCATAAAATTATAGCAAATACAACCAATACGACGCAATAGAGCCCTTTGTGAATTGTCCAGTTGTTTGTTATTGGATTCTTTTTAAGATATCTTTTTTTATAATTTATTTGTATATGGAACTAATTTTTTTATTCATATTTGACTTAAATCATTTCGTAACGGCACTTATAAAAAGGATATAATAAAAAATACACACACATACTTATATAAATTACGAACTAAACAAAATAAATGCCAAATAAAATCATAAATAAAATAATCAATAAAAAAATAAAATAAGAAAAACAAAAATTGATATTATATCGTGTAAAATCGATGTTTCTTTCAATACAAGTATATTTTGAAGTTCGTAAATGATTGTGTTCTATGTGAATATAGCTTGTTTTCATACATTTTTTCACATAAAAACCAATCTGCCTGTTCATCGATTTCGAACGTTAATGTTCGCATAGGAAATTTTAAAATTTTTGTTTTTGTTTAAAATGTTATTTTCTATGCGAACGTTAACGTTCGAAATTTGTTGAACAGGCAGAATTATTTACGACGACAACATAATATTTAATGGTTAGTACATACTTCAAAAATTAATACAAAATAATTTGCAATGAAAAAATACTTTTTGTAAAGAGGGGAATGTTATTGTGGAGCAATATAATAGTTAATTAAGTATAATTAAAACAAAATATGCCATTACAAGAATGGCAAATAAAAATTTAAATTAATGCTGTCTTGAATTACGCATTAGTGGTACCAATAGCGATGGTGGTCCAGCCTGTCTTAAGAATGGATGAGCCAAAAGTTCAGCTGCAGTTGCTCTTTGCGCTGGATCACGAACTAGCATACGATCCAGAAAAGATTGCAACCGTGGTGAAACTTTGTGAGCATTTTTTAAATTTGGTGGTTGCATATCACGTATACGACGCATTGCCTGTAGGGGTGGTTCATTGAAAAATGGAGGCTCTCCATCGACCATTTCAATAACCATAATTCCAAGGGACCATATATCAACTTCCGGTCCATAGGGTAAACGAGATATAACTTCCGGTGACATCCAATATGGTGTCCCAACTAAGGATTTGCGTTTAGGTAACTCCTGTGACACTTGTGCACAAAATCCAAAATCAGACAATTTAACACGACCATCGGCTGCCAATAATATAGAGTCAGATTTTATGTCACGATGAATAACACCCTATATATAAAAAAAAAAAATTAACATTTGGCAAAAAAATTTAATTAATTTTACATAATTTATTGAAAATTTTTAATGGACGAGGGCTAATGTGGACCTATTTCTTTTACTGCATTGAACTTGTCTTTCATTTTTCCTTTGCTTGTGGTATGGGTGCGAGCATACAAGGTGAAGTACTGACTGCTATCCAATTGAGGATATTCAGGTGGCTATCGTGGGAGTGGCATCCTAAGGACATATTAAATCCTTGGCAGGGCATGAAGACCACCCTGTGCCACGTTCCCATTCAGGTGGCGATATATGTAGGTTCTGTTGATACAATACACAGTTTAATGCCTGACCCAGCGCTGAGCACATGCACTCTTGTCTTGTGTCAACCCTCGCGAGGATCTCACTGCGTGCAAAGGGACCCTTGTGGCCAACGAAAAAGTCGACTACATCATCGGACACAGATAACGACTTTAAGATGAGACCCATAAGAATAAATGACTACACCAAACCAAAACGCAACAGAGATGGAAATTACTACCGCTTTACGTAGCAATAGGATGGCCCTCCGATCAAAGGTTGAAACTCCACGCTCCATAGTGGAGCGTGGCAAAAGGCGGAAAAGACCGAGAAGCTTGTAGAAAAACGATAAGAGGAGCAAATGTAAGCCCCGAAAAGAAGGTCCAACTCACAGCTATTCGTCTAGCAATGATAAAAACGATGACAAGGAATCTCCTAAAAAAAGACGCAGATCACAAAGAAAGAGGAAACCTAGAAATCGGAAACCCAAAAATAGACCAGAAGCTGTGCTCATAAACCCCTCTAGTGGATACAGAGATGCTTACGAACCTGAGAAAACAAGTGCAGCCAGAAGAGGAAAATGTTGCCGCCCGCTTCATAAGGAAGACGAACTCTGGAGCTATTCTCTTAGTTATGGGGAAGGGCAGCGAAAAAGAAATTCTGCGGTGCAATAAAAGGCTGACTCTAGAATGTCGCAATAGTCGAAGGACTCAAACCCAAGGCCGCACTGGAGATTCAAGATATCGATGCTATCTCTACAGCAGAGGAGTTCCGAGCAGCCGTAAAAACGGTCAAGGTTATAGGGACACAGGACATAAGTTTCCACTTGACCGCTCTTAACAGGCGAACAGAGAAGAGCAGGTCTCGCTACCAATCGATGGTGCAAACAAAATGCTGGCAACAGACAGAATACTTATGAGAGTTACAAGCTGCAGGGTAAGATATCGTGCCAAGAAATTACTAATAGAAAGAAATTACTAATTGAGTATTCTCAAAGTATTCTCCTCTGTGGATGCGAAGTTAGAGGCACGACTTTACAAGCACAGCAGAGGGCACAAAAACTGACATCTATACAGAGAATAGCAGAACTGGGAGTTGCATAGTAATACCGTACGGTGTCTGCACCGGCCGCACAAGTTATAGCAGGTATGATCCCCATAGATCTTCAGGTAAAGGAACGCAAGGATGCTTTAATGGCTAGGCAGACCGGACAAGCGGGTCCGGTTGGACGGCGAGAGCAAAGGAAGATGGACGGAAAAGCTTATTTCCTGAGGAATCATGGTGACTTAATTACTACATAACACAGTTGCTCTTGTTACGGATACTTCAAGAAGTACCTTTACAAAATGAATAAATGCAGTTCACCATATTGCATCTACAAAGGAGACGGCTAAATTGACGATGCGGAGCATACGTTTTTTTTTCAGTGCGGCCAATATGAGAAGGACGGCGTGGTTCTGAGACCTATTACGCTGGTAACCATCATAGAGACGATGATGGAGTAGGAAGAGAATTGGCAATGTCTGGCAACTTTTTATGAGAAGGTACTTAGGGCGAAGAAGGTGGATCTCGATGGTACATAAATAGCTGAGCTACCTTCCTAAATAGCGGAGCTACCTCCCTATGGTAACCAAGATGTTTTTAGTCGGTATACTCCGAGTGAGAGAGCCCGACATATCGCTACAGCGACGGGTCAAGTGAATGCGTAAAAGCATTTTGGTTGGATATATTCGTTTTCTCTTCTTTTTCTTTACTGTAAAGGTTTTCACAAACTAATCGGTCTCCGAGTGGACGTGCTAGACGCAATTGTTATCACAACCTTTTCCAAACCTAATCCTGAAAATTGTATTATGTACAGAAATTTGTGGCTAATATTATATTATTTATAAAAAAAATTTATTTAAAAAAAAATTGCGAAAATTTCGAATTACAAAACTTTTTGAATCCAGATGATATTTTCGTCGCCCAGACTTGCAATTTGTGTTGCTGCAAATTTTTAAATTCTGGATTGAAATTGCATAATAATAAGTTAATTCACGTCACAAGTTGCACCTTTCCGAAAAAGCAAAAATGAAAAAACATAACAACAACCACATTGACAATTATATGTGTTAAACTAAAGCCCACTCTCGGAAAACAATTTAGTGCGCTTTAAACCGTAACGAATGATGCTAGTTTAGTAGAATAATTTCACAAGACACTGACTGTCAAATTTCATGAAGATAGGTACATAATTTACCATAGGTACCATACAAAGCCCACTCTGGGAAATCATTTAAATACGCCTTAAACCGTAGAATATATAGAAACATTGTAGTGAAATTTGGTCCAAGCACTAGAAAAAACACCATGCAATTTTTTTTTTAGTTTTTAAAAAGATTCGTTACTAATTTACATACATGTTCCATATAAAGCCTACTCCTGAAATATTCTAATTGTCGGTGGAGGGTATCAAAGATTAAGCTCAGCCGAATATAGCACTCATACTTGTTAAAATATAATTGTATGTTTATGATTTGTTATGATAACACATATGTTTTCGTTGCTCAAACACAGATTCGAAAAATAGCAAATCACAAGGAAATCGCACAGTTTTCAGAACAAACTGAAATGTGTCTTCCAAACCATAATCGATTTGATAACGCGGCGTTTTTTAGAACATGGGCGTTATCTCAAAGACGGAAAATACTTCTTCTGATGAAACTTGTGTTGTATTCATTATTATTTTTTAAGTAAGAAAAATCCAAAAATTATTTTTTTGTTTTCTGCGCACTAAATTATAGTGCAAATTGATTTGTTATCAATACACAAAATCTTCGCCACAATCAATACTTATTTATTTTTTACACAGTTTGTCATTAGGAGCAAGCCCATCCACGCTCCCTTTAATAACAACTTCGTCACTAAAAAAACTGAACAACTTCCTTTCTCCCTTCTTGAAGAATGTGTACTGAATATAATGGAAGGTCTTTCAAAAAGAAATTTATACCTTCTAGAAGGCATACTTCCGAAGGCAGGATATCATACGAAGCGAATCTTTTATAAAGGAGTATAGAGGCCTTCAAAAAGGCCTGCCACTTGCGGTCCTTTCAATATTTACCGCTGGGTATGTATACAGAAAATAACAGGATAATGTATAAGAAATCAATTTTAAAATATACTATAAACGATATTATCGGTTTTAAATCGTATCGCTTTTCAATTTCAATTTATTTATTGCCTCTTTAGGCCAATAAACTATATTACAAAGAAATATACCTGAATTAATACTAAAAATATCTAAATATAGAATTTAACTTAAATCGCTTTTATCAATAACTTTTTTATTTAACTACCGATATCCTTAACCCTTAAGTAACAAGGCTTAAGTAACAAGAAATCTCGGTTACATTAATTACATTATATTACATTAAATCTCTATTTTAAATAACCAAATATTTTTGTTTAGAATTATTTACGAGAAATATCAGCAAAAATATAAGATTTACGCTTTTTAATTCCTCACGGTTGTCAAAATCTTACTACTACATGGGGAAAACAAAAGGAAAAGCGTGTTTTGTATGAATGTATGTGAGGCAAAAACAAAAATATATTATTTGGTTTAATCGTTGAGGAATAAACCAAATAAACATCTGGCTCCTTGCGCAGACCTAATAGATAGACTTTGGATAGTAGTTACGTTAGATATTTTGCATTTAAATCTCTTATATGAATCCTAACCTCACATGATACTTTTTTTGGCGGAAACATGATTGCCCATGGGTTCCCAATATTGTTGTTGTTGTAGCAGCGAGACCTGTGGAACAGGTGTTGCTGAGTTGGCAATCCTTGGTCGGTGTTCGTTGAACTCCGAGTCGTTCCGGTGCAAAGTCCGATTGTCGTGGGAAAGAAATATTGGTGTGTAGGTTTTTGCTTGATCGACTATACGTTCTTGCTTTTTTGTATTAAAAATTGGCTTTCTCACTATATATTTTAAAACTGTTGACAGTACATTTATTATCATTATTTTTTAGCAGGAACTTGTTTTGGTATAAAATTCCATTACAGAATAGCTATTAACGACAATTATCGTCAACTAACGAATTTTGACTACTTAACGACAAATTTTTTTTAGTTTAAAAGTTTCAGAATTTCAGTACTGAATGGCAACAAGTTATCTAAATTTTTAACTAGACTTTTTAGTATATTGCTACTGCTACTTTTAGTTTTGTTTTTTAAATATTGTTTTTCATTACAACTACTAATTTAAGCAAAAGATTTCCACAAATTTACTTATATAAAGTACAAAATACACTAAACAAAGAAAATGAAAAAAAAATTAAATAAACAAAGACATTTGTTTAAAACAAAACGATATCATGATCTCAAATAAAATAATAGCAAACAATAAACACCCAATAAAACCCAACATTAAAGTATCAACTTTCAAAATCATGTCACGCACCTGTGAATGTAAGTATGCTAATGCTTTTAAACATTGCTTACACACTGTGGCAATTTGTTCCTCATCCATACGTGAATGCGTTACAATATCGGTTAAAGCACCACCTTCTAAATACTCCATAACTACCCAAAGTTCATCGTTGACCAGAAAGCTTGAATAAGTTTCCACAATGTTGGGATGATGGTAGTCTCTCATTATAACAACTTCATTAAATAGTAGTTCACGACGTTGTTGCTTACGTAAATCCATTTTTTTTACCGCAACTTGTCGGCCTTAAACAACAACAAAAAATATTAAAATTATAAAATATACCTGATACTATTGTTTATAGACTTCTAACTATGCTTTAAAGGTCGTTCATGTAGAAATTTTAAAATAAAACTGGATGTAAAATAGCCATTCTTTACACATGGTAAGATGCATTTTATATTTACCTGTAGATTTATCAGTGGCAATGCAAACTGTGCCCGTTGAGCCTTCACCAATCTTCATGAAATTGTCCAAATTTTCTCGGGGATCTCCAGCCGAAACAACCATTTGTAGTGCAGAACGAAACTTTAAAGAATGAAATAAATTTGGAAAGTAAAAATAAAAAATATTTTAATTTAAATGCAGGGACCGTAAAGTTTAGGTTTTTATTGAAAAAATTACTTTTTAATCTTTATTTTTAGCTCAGAAAATTAAAGTTATTTTATGAGTTTTAGTTGTTCCTCAGAAATAAAAGTTATTTCTTGATTTTTATTTTTTCCTTCTATATATATATGTTTGTATATATGTATATGTATATGTATATATACATACATATATTTGTGCCTTATTGGAGGCCAAATTACTTGACCGATCAGCTTGAAATTTTCACAGAATATAACTGTGACCCTGGATGAGACGTTAGGCTATATAAAGTTGAGATTGGACAAAGGGGCGATGCCACGCCCATACAACCCAAAATTTAAAGTCGTTATATTTAAGGCATTTTTTGGCATAGGATGATGATATTTAGTACATATGGTGTTAGTATGAATAGAAATAAGCTCCATGAAAAAAAGGGCGGAGCCACACCCCTTTATAGAAACAGTAAAAACCACCATATCTGTTAAACTACTGAACCGATCGTCATCAAATTTCCACAGTAGGCGACTGTCTTGAGTTACTGAACTTTAAGCTATATAAAGATGTGATTGGAAAAAGGTGCGGTGCCACGCCCAAACAACCCAAAACATAAAATCCTCATATATTAGCCACTATTTGTCTTTGGATGATGATATTTGTTATATATGGCAGAAATACGTTGCATGAAAAATGTGGGAGGGGCCACGCCCCTTTATGTCGATTATATCTAATTATCTACTGAACCGATCGTCATCAAATTCTCACAGTAGGCTGTTTTTATGAATTAATGAGCCCTAGGCTATGTAAAGTTGTGGTTGGTGGCACGCCTAATTAACTCAAAATTTAAAATCCTCTTATCTTCGATACTGTTTCACGTATGTAGGTAATAAGGATTTTTTTATAATGATTGGGGTAGCGAATCACACCGGGTTAAGATAGTAGAAAATAAAAATTACATAAAAAAAATTTTTAGTTTTATTTTGTGATTAGAAAAAAAAATTATTTTTTGAGTTTTATTGTTTGCTTAGAAAAACACAGCCACTATTTTAATTTTATTTTTTGCTTACAATAAAAGCTATTTTCTGTGCTTAATTTATATTAATCGATTTAAGGGCGAATTTATGCCCAAAGTAAAATTTATATGAAAATCACTGTTTTTAAGTGCTTTTCATATAAATTTTACTACACGTTCAATTACTTGTGTTGCGAATACAGCACACATTAAAAAATATTTTTTAATGTGGTGTATTCAAATGACAGACAAGTCCTTGTGTAGTGAAATTTTACTACACAATCGCCTGCCTGTCATTTAGAAACACCACATAAAACTATCATCTCTTGTCAAGCAATTTTAAATGAAGCTGTATTGAAATGCCTTTTAAAATAAAAATATAAATTTTAGGTAGTCTTCCATAGGATCTCAATTGAGACAGTTAAATTCACAGGGCATTCGAAAGTAATATAACTTAAAGTAATATTAGGTTTTGGATGTGATAAATCGTTCCTAGTAAAACTAGGTTCTTAGTCACAAATAAAAAAATCAGACTATTTGACTCTCACCTCTTAGTACTATTCACATAAATCTTACCTGTTCGTGTGTTAACCGTGGCTCTTGTTTAGGTTGGCCAGCTGTCGCTGTACTGCCGCCAGTTGCACTTGTAGCCCCAACGCCACTAGCTCCACCGCTTGAACTGGACGCACGAGACGCTGTTTTTGCATGTAACTGTGGATGATGGGGATTTTGATTCTGATCAGATGACATTGGGACACTTCCAGTAGCCAAGGGTTTGGCAGTTTGTTGTTGCTGCTGTGTTAAATGTTGCATATGCTGTTGCTGCAGATGATGATGGTGTTGCCCATGTGGCGGTAAAGCTGGTGGTGCATGCATTTGGCCTTGCGGTGATGGATACATAGGTAAATTATTTAAGTTTGTTGTATTATTGTTATTCATATGATGACCATGCGAATGCGACGATATATGTGAATGCGTTGAACGAGAATTGCTCGCAATAGAGCCAACAGGGGAAGTTTGTTGGGCATGGAAATGGGTAGTTCCTTGACGAAACTGCAAAGAACCAGCTGAAGGTTGTAAACTAAAATCAGTTCGAACTGCTAATGGGCCGCCTCCAGTGATTCCATTTTGCGTAGTCTGGGTACCATACATGCCAGGTCCGACCACACCCCCTGATCCAGGATTAGGCATTGCGTTTTGTTGCAATTGTTGTGTTGATTTATATCCTGTCATGGCATTAGCATTCATTAAATGACCTGACATTTGATTAACCGTACCAGATGTAATGCTTTCCTCAGGAACAGCTGGAGGCACATTTGCGTTTCCCCTAAGATCTCTTCTTATTCTCGGAGGACTTGAGCTGCGCAAGGAATTTGACCTTGCCACATGAGATGTTTTCGGTAAAACTATGCCACCACCTGTAACAGCTGCCATTGAGTTACTTGCATTATCACCAGTAATTACATGAATATGCTGACCAACGCCGCCTGGTCCATTACCAACCCCAACTCCTGCTATTGCTGCAGCTGACTGTATAGCTATGCTACTATTCAAGGATGTTGCATCCGCCTTATTGTTATTATGATGAGGCCGCACTATAGTTTTCAAATCTAAAATTTCCGTGGGCGTAATTTCTGAGGGATCCACCAAAGGAAGTGGCCGATTTGTTGATTTTAATATTTGATTATTGCCTACAATCGATGCCCATTGCAATGGAAGCCCCACATAACGCTGTTCGCGTTTGTCAAAACCCGTGTGCACGCGATGTTCAAAATTACTCGGCATCGAAATAAGAGGTTTTTTCTTTTTCTTGGAAAACATGATTACACTTAAATATAATTAAACTTAAATAATAAAAATGTTTTTGCAAACAAAACTTCTTTTTCTTGTTTTGTAGTTGTTGACTTTTCCCGTAATTGGCCTGTTTTCTTATTAGTGTTGTTAACTTAATTAGATTGTGGTTACCAGGTAGCTAGATATGTTTACATTCTTGTTGTTTTATTTTTTAGTACATACATATTTGAAAAGCAATTGTTTATTATTATTACACTAGCAGAAATGTTTTTTGTGTTTCGTTTTTTTCACAAAAATGCACCGTTCCAATTTTGCAACATTAGGACAATATACCTTTGTAAAGTTAAACTTTACTAGGTAAAATAGTGTGTTTGTACTTGTTTTGTTCAGCTATTTTATTTATTTATTATTAATAATAATATTAATTAATATACCATCCTCCAATTTTTGGCTGCAATGCAGTTAACGAGATGGAGCGTACGAAAAAATGTAGGCCACAAAAAATTTAGAATGAGGCCCGTGGCTCAAAAAAAAACCGCGCGCCCCCTAAGTGGTATGTGTGGGTACTCAAATTAAAGGTTATTTGCTCGCAATTGCAACTATGTATTTTATTTTTGTATTCGTTCATTATTTTCCCCTCTAGGTTAATTTTAGTATATTTTAAATGCAGATAAGCTTTAGTTAGCGAACCCGGTATTTGTTATATCATACTATAATTAAAAATTCTAAAATATGACATAAGAATGTATAAAAAAATAACGCATTATAAAGCAGTTAATTTCATTTATTTGATTTATCCATTTTTTTAAAAATTTTATATACAAACATATGTACTATTACACACCAGCAGAATGAAAAGAAATAATTCCTAGATTAAATTTTTTTTTTTTTGTTTTTATTATTCTCATGAAATTTAAAAAAAATATGTTTCGTAAAGTGTCATAATAGTTTCCTAGAAAATCGATTTATTAACTTATCCGTTGCAAGAATTAATAAATAAAATTTATTTTTGTATTTTTTGCAAATTCGGTTTCCAAAACTGCAGTGCTCATCATATACATAAATATTATTTATTTTTTTTAAACAAATATCAGTAAAATCGAGAAATTCATATATTAATTTTTTTTAAAGGTTTTTTACTTTGACAATAATTTATTTTGAAAGAAAAATCATGGGATTTTCTCAACAAAAAAAAAAGTATATAAAAAATTTATTTAAAAAAAATAATAAAACTATTAAATAATTGCAAAATTGTAAAACCCATTTAAAAAATATAATTCATAACTATATCGCATTCGCTTTAATTGAATTGCTAATTACTGTATTTTATAAGTTTGTAAATTTTTTTATCTCATTTAATACACACAATTATTTTGGATGTAAATTCTCATAGTTTTTTTTTAGTATAACGCATTTTTAATTTGAAATACCCTAAATTGTTTCTTTTTGACTTTCCGTTTTCACTTATTAGTGTTTTTAATATGTTTTATTCTTATTTCATAGTGACAATTACATATTAAAATATAAATATTAATAAAAATTTCAATACAAGCCAAAATTATGTGAAATAACGAAATTGAAGCAAGAAACTCCACTCTTGCTGCAAAAATAAAGAAACATGTGAAAATTTAGGAAGTTTTTTGGAGTTGATATAAAAAAATACAAAAAGACATGTCTTTTAAATCATCGTGAAAATTGGGTGTAAGCACTGTAGCATTTTTTTGCCAATTGCTACATGTATTAAATATTGGGGGGATTCACAAGGTGTGCTATCAAGTCATATCGTCATAATGTCCTAAATAATATTTTACAATTGTTTAAAAAAAAAATGTTGTGTTTCAAACAACATAAAAAGATATTTTTTTTTTTAAACAATTGTAAAATATTATTTAGGACATTATGACGATATGACTTGATAGCACACCTTGTGAATCCCCCCATTATATATATGTTTAGCAAAAACTCTTTCTAGATTTTCTTTAAGTGTAAAACGAAAAAAGTTAGCAACGCTGAATAATTTTTAGTAATGAAACAAAATTAACAATGTTGTCAACTTTTTCTTACTTGGAGGCCACAAGATCAATTTTTGTCTTTCAATTCCTTTTAATTTACTCTCACTCTCATTTTTTACTAACTCACTCACACTTTTAAAATTGACCACGAGATTGCGTTCAATTTTAACTTTTCATTTGTTTGGCAAATTTGCGTTCAATTTAACAGCTGATTACATGTTAAGTGAGCAAATTTTTCGTTTGTCTTTATAAATTGTTTTCTTGATGATATCTTGAAAGAAAATTGCTTACAAATTGCAGCCTACGTCGCAGCTTTTAATTTATGTAGATTTTGACAAACAGTATATGTAAAAGACTATCAAGAAAAGCTTGATCGTGTGGCCGCGGTGTTACTAATGTAAGAGCCATGGTGAAATTACTAGAAGGTGGCAGCACTACGTGTTGTTGTACAACAATACAACAAAAACAGGCAAATTTGTTTGTGTAAAGAACCCAATGCTGTCAAAAATTATGAACAACAACGTTGCCATGGATTGTCTTTTCCGGCCAAACCTTAGGGGGAACTGTTACATGTTTAATATACACACATATGAATTCGATCCAGTACCGCGATTTTTTTGGCGTAATGGAGTATTGATGGATCGCGATCCATATTGCAGAATAGTCTAATTTTATGTGATCCATGATCCTGATCGCGGATCACATGATAAATGTTGAACGTTTAGCATACTTTGTGATATAAATCTGTGAAATATTAGTATTAATGGCAAATTCAAAATAAATAAGATATTAAAATATTTTTGTAAAGTTTGTGATTTAACGAAAAACAGGCCATATTTGGATTCAAATTTAAGACCTTATTGTGAGTAATATTATTATATGTAAGATTTACTTATATGAAAAATTCTAGTTCACACGACGTTTTAGAAGTTTTAAAAGATACATTTATTGAAATTTTGTATTGATCTTCTTAAACAAGCAAAATCAAGACTTTTCTTTAAACGTAAAAACATTAAAATATTACAGATATCGACTCCTTTAAAAGTGTTTGTTTAAGTTACAGTTTTATTTCTGTTATTGATTACATTTCGCAATTGTTTAACAACACTGTATTAACTCAAAATTTTTAGTAGAAGCAAAACAATTTATAATTTTACATTAAAGGCATATCAACTACGTCTTCATTACCGAAAAGTAGACAAAATAGCCACTACATATATTTTTACAGCGAGTAGATATTAAGATTGCATGTTGATTTTTTCCAAATAGTGAAAAAAGGTAAATTTTGAGTTAATACACTATTGTTGAACAGGCACGACATATTTATTTTTAAATATTTATAAGATAATAAAATTGTTCGGTTCCGAAGGATTTTGGTAAAAAAGTTTGGTCGAATAGAAAATTTTCAATGACAACGCTGATCTGCAACAAATAAAACAAAAATATTATGAAAAAAAAAATACTAAAAAATTCATGATTAAAATTTTAATATTACATGAATTAAAACCAATTATTTTTCCACTTTTCTTAACTGCAAGTCCTTTGGAGGTTTAAAGAAACAGGCGTACAAGTGCATATCAAACATTAGCAGATTTTTAAAACGTACGCACATCGTGTTCACAGACAAAATTATTTTTGTTTTTATTTATTATATAAAAGAAAATACATTAGCACAACTAAAGACGCACATTTAAAACCCAATTACGATTTATTTTTTGCAACTATTTTAACTTTTAAACACAATTTTCATTTAAAAACCGCACAAAAATGATTATTTTTTTAAAGCACAATAATTTTTTTTCAAGAAAGTAAACATAAGCAAAGCAAAATGACAGACTCTAGTTCTCACCACAGTTCAAGCAAAAAATAGCCAGATGTCGTAGTGCTGCCACCTGTAGTTATTGCACCATGGTAAGAGCCCTTTCAGGACACCTTTTATGGCCAATTTTCAGGATTGACATTCAAACACATTTATGTTTAAAATCGTTTTAAATACAAAATTCTCTTCTGGGACCTAGTCTTAAAAAATGTATGGCAAATGTGGCTATATGATTATTTATTTATTTAATAAAGTAATACAAAACCTTCCACGCCAAAATATAAATATGTATTACATAGTTATAACAAAGCCTAATATACAGACTAGAGATGAGCGATATTTCTGTACCTGTGATTTAATCACTGTTACTGAAAAATCACGAATCACAGTTGTGACCAAATTTGTCAAGTAACAGGTACTTTGTAAGTCGTTCTTTTTGTATTTTGTTACATATACAAATTTATGATATTTCAATGTTTGTGTGGGTAGTAGCGTTTTTTGAATGAAATGTCGAATGATATTGCTGTTCCTTTCATTCTCTCTTCTATCTTATTAGAATTTTTGTATGCCAAAATTTATTTGTTCAAGTATGTATGTATATGAAAGTAAACAGATTTGAAAGCTCTTCTAATTTGTTGTTGTTTCTTTGTAAAGTGCTTGTAAAAGCTCTTGCAAAAGCTCGCGCATTGTACATATACCTTGGCCGCAATTGCTTTAAAAGAACAGAAAACTGATAAACCGTGATCACAATCACAGTTTAAAGGAGCAGTGATTTTTAAATCACATTCACTAATCACAATGATCTTTAAAAATCACGGGATCGCTCATCTCTAATACAGACATTTAGTTCAAGATATAAAAAGAAGAAAAAAAAATAAAACTTAAACCTAAATTAATTTAAAAAGTCCAAAAAACAACATTTTGGCTCCTCAACCACTAAAACGTTTTGAAGTTTAAATCAAATGTAAAATAAAAAAAGAAATAACTATAGTCCCATCATACAGCGATGCCATAATCCCCTTGTAAAAAACTCAAGAAGTTTTCGGCGATAAACATTATTTGAGTGAGAATTGTTGGAGCTGTCTAAAATACACATACATACACTCATATAAAGCAATAATAAGTCACCATTATTAAAATGTGTAATTTGTTAATGCAAATAGTGCGTATCTTGTGAAAAGTGTTTTAAAAAACAATATTTCAAACTAAAAAAAAAATAAAAACGACACAAGTCTACTGTACGAGAATCAGTCGATTATGAAATCTTATAAGATACGTGTTCCCCTTGTTTAATATTAAGATTAACATGAAGAAATGTGTTCTCTCATTCTGTCGATGTTCTCTCAGATATTATCTCAGGTGGAGTCTGGTTAAATTGGTAAAGATGTCACTTTTTTCGAACTTGTAAATCACCAATAATGGATAACCCAGAGTTGTATTCATGCTTTTCGACATGTTTTGGAGCAAAACTAGTTTTTGTTTCAGTTTTTCGCACATGAAAAGTGTATGGGAAAACAAGTAACAAAACGCTTGTTTTGCTGCAAAACTAGTTTTGTGGCCCAAAAATATTCGTTTATTTTGGGTAAAACATAAACAAAAGTATTTTTTGACGTTTGCATATTATATTTTGAATTTGCAGTGGAGACAGTTGATGAACGGCTGACGAGTTGCACTAGCCTTTTTGAATTCGCCTGGCACAGGGTCTCCACAGAACCCAAACGTCAAAACATTTTTATGTTTGTTTACACATAGTTAGTGCGCGCCAATTTTTCCTTCACGTGTTTTGTTTTTTTCCAATTTGTGTTTTGATTTTGAAGGCACAGTGCTGCTTTTTTGACGTCTCGGTTCAAAATACAAAAACAATTTGGCCTGTTGTTTTTTCTTGTTGTAGCAACGAGTTTACCTTGTGTAGTTGTACCGAGTTGCACTAGCCTTTTTAAATTCGCCTGGCACTTACCTTTATAAATTCGCCTTGAATATGTTCAATTATTGCTGGGAAAAATCGCAGAATTAACAGTACACAGCACCATCCTATGTGATTAACAATAAGCAAGTATACAACACTGAAGCACGCGAAATTTTTGGGTTGCTTTTTGGAAACAAAATAAATTTACATTAATTTTTGCTATTACAAAAAAACCTGTATTAAAATGTCGAAAGCTCATCCACCAGAATTAAAAAAGTATTAATATCTGAATTAATTTGGTGCATTATATATTTTTTTTAATTTTTGTAGGTATATGGATAAACGTATGCTGTTAAAACTTAATGGTGGCCGCTCTGTTGCCGGTATATTGCGTGGTTTTGATCCCTTTATGAATGTAGTGTTAGATGAAACAGTTGAAGAATGTAAAGACAGTACTAGAAACAACATTGGCATGGTTGTAATTCGTGGAAATAGCATAGTAATGGTCGAAGCTTTGGATCGGGTGTAGTACTATTATAACGTTAAGCAGAATGCATTTTTGTGTAATCAAGGTTTTTTTTTATAAATTTTAAATAATAATGCTATAAAACAATGTGTATTTTAAAAACGAATAAAATGTACGAAAAGACACTAATTATTTATCTTGTAACTATTAAATATTAGTTTTTGCATTACAATGTATAGTATGGAAGCATTCTTGGATTCTTTTATGCTATAATTCAGTTTTTATGAAAATAGAGAAACATGTCCATTAAAAAATCAATTATACATTCCGGGTTCTCAAGGGAATTAAGCTCAAAATTTATAAATTTTTAGTATTGGCAACCAACTTTTTTAAGGGAGGAAAATATCAACTGAAAAAATGTCTAGGGCTATTCAAAACCTTCAGCAGTTTCTATTATTATGCTCTGTCAAAAAGCAAAGCAACTGACAATTAAATTGGTATTAGGTAAGGCAACATTGCTTAGTTGCCAAAAAGTTATCGATAATGCTGTTTTAAAAATAGGTACGTACCTATAACAAATTGAAAAAACAAAAATATGATTAAAAGTGAATAAAAAGTTAAACAAAATAAAAAATATGATTAGTTCTGTGGACTTATTTTTCGCAGACCAAGAGGAGGTAGTAAACTTGGTATCTGTTAAACGCTGTTTAAGAGATGTCAGCTCCATCTATAAAAGCTTGACTGCATCCTGGTCAATTGGGACCGAACTTATTTCCTATACCGGTTATCCGTGGGCAGTGCATACATTGTTTTAGCATGCGAAATACTTTTCTTTTATTCTGCTTTTAAATGTACTCACACTCGTTGCGAAAACTGTTCAATTTTCTTGCGATGCGCTTCCATGTAGCTTCAGTGCTGGAGGCCTAATTCTGGCAGTCGTGATCGAGTACTTTCTCAATTCGAAAGCAATTTTATTTCTAATTCTTTCAGTCGATACTGAACGAATCGAAATTATTTTTTCAGTGTTGGGAAACTCAAATTAATGCTTTACAACACTGAAAAAATAATTCCGATTCGTTCTGGGGCCAAATTACGGCATTCGATATCGATCGAAATAACAATACAATTGAAATGGGAATTTCGTTCGATATCGATTAAAAAACACAAAACGTGGCTCTTAAAACACAAACATTTTATAAAAAAATATACTTATTTCTTAGTTTTGCCGCTTTTTTTAGCTTTAAGAAATATTGGCAGCAACTACAAGTTTGTGGTTGCCAATATGGCAACAGAAATAACAAGCTGTTAGTTGAAAGTTGCCATGCGTAACATAAATTTGGCAACTGGCAATACAACTTTATTTGTATTGCCTATAAACTTGAAATTCGTTGAAATTTTCCGGCAATTAATAATAATCCCCTATAACAATTTTTCCTAGCCCATGAAGTCCGATACTTTTTTCAAACTTAAAGAATTAATCCCACATTAATTATTTTTATTAAATTTCTATTGATAAGTTTAAAGAAGGTAACAGTTTGCACATTCCAAAAAAACTCAATATTAGGCCGTTTTTTTTTTATCACATCGGTTGCAGCAATTGGGTTTCTCTCGATATTTATGGTTAGTACCTTTGTTGTTATAATCAAAATAATTTAAAAACAATCGGGAATGTGATGAACATTGATTTTTCCGAATACATTTCAACTAACATGCATACATGTATATTAAAAATTTAAAGAAATATATACAAGAAATAAGAAAGTTATTAGAAGTTCAAAATGTTAACATAGTGAAAACGATATTATCGATTTCAAATTGTTGTTTTCTGAATCGATTTCCATGAAATATCGCTCATTTGCTGCAACGCCCTAACTCAAAAAATTAAATTTTTAAGTAAATAAAGCAGAATTCCTGTTTTTCTTTGTATAACAAATTTGTCTCTAATTCTTTTATACTTTTCCCGTTTGAAGAGAATGTGAATTGTTTTCTAAGTAGTGCGAGCAAATAAAAACTTTAAACACGTTTATTTCGAAATGTAGTATTTTTTTCGAGTTATGACGTTATAGCAAATGAGCGATATGTAACTACCTGAATATTTAAAATTTGTATCTTCAAATAAATAAATAATCATGTGGATGTTCCTTCGTTTTTTTTTTATTATATGCCTTTTTGATATCTTTGTATTAAAATAAAAAAAAAAGGTTAAAATTTTAATTTCCACATACAATTTACTTGGAAATTACAATGGGACCGCTTTGTTTGGTAGCTCCTCGTTGGTTAGCGACAATTTGGTTCGCAATACGATCTAAATCACGTTGGCCAATTGGAGTCAATTTACGACCACCATCGGGATGCTTTTCAATTAGTCGGGCATGTTCCAAAGTTTGCAAAGCCTTACGTGCGGCACCATCAGCAGCGCGGCAGAAGTGAGAGGGGTGAACACCGTTGCGCTTACGTCCACCATAGATTTTGGTAATGGAACCTACACCAGCGGGACTGCGGTGGTACAAATGACGCAAAATAGAAGCACAACGGATATAGAACCAATCAGGATCATAGGGAGCTAATTCCTTGTATTTGGCGGTTTTAATGATGTCCATTTGATCGGGCACCTTCAATTTGCCAGTCCTAATATATAAACAATAATTTAAAAATATATATTGAGAAGGGTATGGGTAAAGTATTTAACTGGTTGTGTGCGAAATGGTGGCATACCCAAACAAATACATCAACCCAAATATACTAAAAAAATATTGTGAAACTTACTTCTTTAAGAAGACAGCAACAGCTTTAACACATGCGTGTTGATCGATATCCTTTACAGTCACGCCAGGCATCTGCAAACCAAAGACAATTTACTAAATTGACACTAAAAGTTTATCGTCATATTAAATTTATTTAAGCGCATGTTTAAAAGTTTTCATTAAATATCGCGAATTTTATCGAATGCTGTTATAATAATTTTAAACTATATATATATATAAATAAAAAAACAGAAAAAAAACAAAAATTTTGGGTAATTTTCCAATAATCATACCTTGCGTGTTAAAGATAACCGGAAGAAAGGACATGTTAAGTTAAGTTGGCTGCAGTTGAAATTTGACAGTGGATGGGTTGTATTTTACGGTACTTAAGACGAGGCACATTTGTCAAAACATAGGCAAGTTTCTGGTTGAAATTCGTGTGGGTCTGTACACGGTCAAGAACTTCTCATCAAGCGCTATGGTAGGATTCAAGGAATATTTATAGCAGGTAGACGCGAGATTACAACAATTGTACAATAAAACAAACAACAGGGCTTTTTATTGTTGTTAAGTGATACGAACTGTCAAAAAGCGAAGGAGTTGATAAAAGACAAATGAAAAACAAACAAGAAAAATCGCCATTAAACGAAAATAGATTAATTTTGCTTGTTCATTTTTTCTAATTATATATTTAAGACTTTACCCAAAATTGTTATTTATTATAAATCACTTTGATTTTCTTTTTTATTTTATTACCGTTTCACTTTTTACTTTGATTAAAAAAAACTTGTTTACTTTTTAAGCTAGAAATTTAACACGTGTTGAAAAAAATATAAACAACATTTGACAGTTCGTATCACAAAACAAGCAAATAAAAAAATAATCAGCAGGCTTTCCGAGACTACCTGCTATAAATATACATTGGTAGGATTAGTGAAAATTTGTTTGAATGTGTGACACCGACGATGCTGGATGGAAAATCAAAAAATTTAGATATGACGGCGAATATTACGTCCAGCACACGTACACGAGTGAATTCATTAGCATGACAAGCATTTTGACCGTGTACAAACCTCTGTACGTATTTATTTTCTTAAATATCAAAAATGTTTAATATTTTATGTTTCCAAGCACAATGTTTCATCGTGTGTAGCGATATTGAGTGTTTTTTTTTTTAATTTTGTTGAGAGCTGTTGTTGAGTGATGTGCTCTTGCAACTTTCGGAGAAAAATATGATGGAAATCGGCAAATGGCAGCAATTGCAAGTTATGAAAATTGGAAAACAATTATAATTGAGTATAAATTTTTTTTCCAAATTTATGAATTCAACACACTTATGAACAACAAAAGCAAAACAAAATTTGAAATTTTTTAATTTAAAATTTTTCACAATATAACACTTCATGTTTAATTTTATGACTTAAACACATAATTAATAATTTTTTTCAATACATTTTGCTAATTTGCTTTTACAAAATGTTTTTATTTTTCACAAACTAAAAATTTTTAAATATATTTTTTTGACACTAAATTTTTTCTGTTGTTAATATTATTAAAGCCAGCAGAGTAGCATTTTGTGGTATAAAAATAACATTTGAAATCATTAATTATTTATATATTATCCGATATTGCAGAATAAAAATTTAGCAAACATGGCTTTTAAAAGTTTATAAATGCAGCCAGCATTCAATAAATTGAAAAATTGAAATAAGAAAATTTTATTTTGGAAAAAAAAATTGTTGCCACATTCTATACAACTATGTTTAGTGGTGGAAATAGTTTTATACACCAATACATTTGAAAAAAATCTTACTAATACAAACATAAAAATGTACCACTGACAGTTGAGTTATGTACCTGTCAAAGAGTCGGCATACTAGTTGTATACCAGTGGTGTCAATTATGATTGTATTGGTGCGAATACTCTTGTCTCTTTCATTCTCAGCGGGAGGAATCTGCGGTTGCGAGGCCTAATTAACATACATATTTTGCTATGAAGACTTTAGAGCAGTTAATAATAATACAATTATCGAAAAATGTTGAGTTATGGACAGACACACTCAGTTATTATTTAAATAAATTTAATTTGGAACCTGCATTTCGCAGAAACTTTGCTTATTTTTTGGAAAAATTGAGCATTTGACAATATTTGAAGTCATTTTACTACCTTATTAAATTCTTTCTAATATTTTTAATTTGGTGCTCAACATACCTTTGCAAATGCCAACAATGAAAATTCATTTGCACATGCTAATGCAAATAATAACTCCATTAAGTTTAAAAATATTCTATAATTATTAACCACCATTATAAAAAGAGAAGATTTTACTAGCCTATAAAAATATACTTTTATTTACCAATAATATCTTCTAAATTTAAATTGCAGTTTCGAAACAACAAAACATTTTTTAGGTTTGTGGACGTTAAACAATAAAGTTTCATTAATACATTATAATACACATCTTCTTACCCAAAAATTTTACCTGCTGTCACATTTGCTTTTATGTGTATAGGTTTACACATAAATTGTAGGAAAACAAGACTTTTTTAAATATTTTTACTTACTTGAGAAAAGTGTTTTCAAAGGAAAAACAACCCACCGACGCGATTGGTACAGAAAGAAAAATATTTTTACCAGCACAAAATACCAACAAATTCTTGTGGCTATTTTTTTCTTAATAATTTCTGCATTTAGGTACGTCTTTTTAACGAAAGAAAAAGGGACCCTTTAAAAGGCAACAAACAAAACACATATCGTTTGCTTAAATGCAAAACAATGTAGATATTATTTGTCAATCATTGTACAATGTCAAAAACAGAAATAAAACAAAACATAAACAAAGATAATAAATATATTATTTCTGTTTAAAGGCCTCAAAACAGGCCGTGCGATATTTCGATATTTCCCGCTGAATGAGAGTGTTTTGCAGTAAAAAATTATATTTTACGCTCGCAAAATAAAAGAGCGTAAGCGTACATGTGAGTTTTGCTGACACAATTGTGCATGACGCTGACACCCCTGTTGTATACTATGCCTATATGTGTGATGAGAGTTATAAAAAAAAGAGAACGTTCTCACCAGTCGGCATACTAGTTATATACTATGCTATGGTATATACTATGGTATAGAACTAGGTCCCAATTTACATTATACGATTTTTGTCGTTGCGATTATTGTCGTTTCTTCTTTGAAGTCGGTCTAATGTTTACATTGTACGATTTTTGTCGTTACAACTCCTTATGTATACATATAATTTGACACTACGAATGAATGAACAAAACGAATCGTAGAGTACACTCGCTTGTGTACCCCTTTTAATTCCTCTCTCCCCTCTCGCCAATAAGGTAAGAATCGCAACGACAAAAATCGTATAATGTAAATTGGGACTAGTATGCCGACTGGTGAGAACGTTCTCTTTTTTTATAACTCTCATCACACATATAGGTTCTGTGTGAATTCAACACACATAAGAACAACAAAAACAAAACAAAATTTGAAATTTTTCAATTTAAAATTTTTCACAATATAACACTTCATGTTTAATTTTATGACTTAAGCACATAATTAATAATTTTTTGCACCATGGACTATGGTATATACTATGGTATAGAACCATGGTGAAATTACTAAAAGGTGGCAGCACTACGGCATCTGGCTATTTTTTGCTTGAACTGTGGTGAGAACCAAAGTCTGTCATTTTGCTTTGTTTATGTTTACATTCTTGAAAAAAATTATTGTGCTTTAAAAAAATAATCTTTTTTGTGCGGGTTTTAAATGAAAATTGTGTAAAAAGTTAAAATAATTGCTAAAAATAAATCGTAATTGGTTTTTATATGTGCATCTTTAGTTGTGCTAATGTATTTTTTTTATATAATAAATAAAAACAGAAATAATTTTGTCTGTGAACACGTTGTTCGTACGTTTTAAAAATTCGTTAATCTTTAATATGCACTTGTACGCCTGTTTCTTTAAACCTCCAAAGGACTTGCAGTGAAGAAAAAGTGGATAAATAATAGTTTTTAATTCATGTAACTTAAAAATTTTAATAATGAATTTTTTTTAGTAATTTGTTCATAATATTTTTGTTTTATTTGTTGCAGATCAGCGTTGCCATTGAAAATTTTCTATTCGACCAAACTTTTTTACCAAAATCCTTCGGAACCGAACCATTTTATTATCTTATAAACATTTAAAAATAAATATATCGCACTTGTTCAACAATAGTGTGTTACTCAAAATTTATATTTTTTCACTATTTGCAAAAATCAACATGCGACTTAATATCTACCCTCTGTAAAAATATATGTAGTGGCTATTTTGTCTACCTTTTGGTAATGAAACCGTAGTTGATATGCCTTTAATGTAAAATTTAAAATTGTTTTGCTTCTACTAAAAATGTTGATTTAATACAGTATTGTTGAACAAGTGCGAAATATAATAAATAACAGAAATAAAACTGTACGTTAAACAAACACTTTTAAAGGAGTAGATATCTGTAATATTTTAATGTATTCACGTTAAAGAAAAGAAAAGATTTTGCTTGTTTAAGAAGATCGACAATAAATTTCAATAAATGTATCTTTTAAAACTTCTAAAATGACGTGTGAACCAGAATTTTTCATATAAGTGCATCTTACATATAATTATATTAGTCAAAATAAGGCCTTAAATTTGAATCCAAATATGGCCTGTTTCACTAACTTGCTGGATTTTTCGTTAAATCACAAACTTTACAAACATATTTTAATATCTTATTTATTTTTAATTTTCCCTTAATACTAACATATCACAAATTTATATCACAAAGTATGCTAAACGTTCAATATTTATCATGTGATCAGGATCATAGATCACATAAAATTAGACTATTCTGCAATATGGATCGCGATCCATCAATACTCCATTACGTCCAAAAAAATCGCGGTACTGGATCGAATTCATATATGTGTATATTAAACATGTAACAGTTCCCCCTAAGATTTGGCCGGAAAAGACAATCCATGGCAACGTTGTTGTACATAATTTTTGACAGCATTGGGTTCTTTACACAAACAAATTTGCCTGTTTTTGTTGTATTGTTGTACAACAACACGTAGTACTGCCACCTTCTAGTAATTTCACCATGGTATAGAACTAGTATGCCGACTGGTGAGAACGTTCTCTTTTTTTATAACTCTCATCACACATATAGGTTCTGTGTGAATTCAACACACATAAGAACAACAAAAACAAAACAAAATTTGAAATTTTTCAATTTAAAATTTTTCACAATATAACACTTCATGTTTAATTTTATGACTTAAACACATAATTAATAATTTTTTTCAATACAATTTGCTAATTTGCTGTTAAAAAATGTTTTTATTTTTCACAAACTAAAAATTTTTAAATAAATTTTTTTGACACTAAATTTTTTCTGTTGTTAATATTATTAAAGCCAGCAGAGTAGCATTTTGTGGTATAAAAATAATATTTGAAATCATTAATTATTTATATATTATCCGATATTGCAGAATAAAAATTTAGCAAACATGGCTTTTAAAAGTTTATAAATGCAGCCAGCATTGAATAAATTGAAAATTTATTGAACTAAGAAATTTTTATTTTGGAAAAAAAATTGTTGCCACATTCTATACGATTTTATGCAACTATGTTTAGTGGTGGAAATAGTTTTATACACCAATACATTTGAAAAAAATCTTACTAATACAAACATAAAAATGTACCACTGACAGTTGAGTTATGTACCTGTCAGAGTCGGCATACTAGTTGTATACTATGTATCTCCGTACCAACCCCATTTCTTCTTTCTTCCCTTTTCTAAAAACACAAGAGTTGAGCATCAAGAGATGAAACATGTGAATGCAGACTAAAGGCCCACCCATAATGTGCTTAAGTTGGCTTCAGCAAATGTGCGAATACATGTAAATCATATGAGGCAAACCATATTGAACTTAAAGAAACCTTTTGTTAAGTTTTATTAAATTGTCATTTGCTTAAGCAAAGTGCACATTCCGTACGGAATCACATTTTTTTTTTATTTTGCTTTTGTTTTTTTAAATACATTTGAGAGACTTTTTGTAAATTTTTGACAGTAGGTTAAGCAAGGCTATGCATATTATGGTTGGGCCTTAACTCAGCTGCATAATCTTTGCTTTTATTTTACTTATACCAAAAAAACATCAACTCCGTTCCAAAGAAAAGTGGGTTCATCCAAATGGCCAGAAAAAATCGTTGCTGATTTATGCTAGCCAAACTAGGAAGTCTCAGGGCTTGAAATCGTTAAGTGAAACTGGTTTTTACTTACTTTCTTATATTAAAAATTAACAGCTATAAACCATATAAACTACTTTGTACAATCGTATTTCTTCCACCAGTCTGCAAACATTTTTACTTTCGTTATAACATTTTGTTCTTTTTGAAGGCGACGCCATTTTTTTGCGTCCAAATTTAGCATGCCCCCAATTATTTCCTGGGCAAAATTTGGTGGAAATCTCTCGACATCCTCGATAACGTGAGCAAATCCAGTTTCCATACCAAAATTAACCCAAAAATATGGTAAAGCCTTTGGTATAGAACTACGCAGAGACTTCTGATATAGAGAAACAAGTTGTTTATTAACACTCCATTCATGTTCAGATTCTTCTATTGCTTTTTTAAAGTAAAATGGAGCCAGTTCTCCCTCTGATTCGCTTATGGGAATACAATGTATGGTTAAATGCGGACGTCTATGCAATTTATTAGCAATTTCAAAGAAAATTACGTCTTTATGTTGGGCCGCAAACATGCGAGTTAAAGCTTTACGGAATTCATTTATTTCCGTCCAAGTATCCTCATCAATTTGAGTACAACATGTTGCATGTTGTGTAGGCATTATCATACAATGACCCGACTGTAGACCCTGATACCAGGGCAGAGCTAAATATACATTTTCTCCAACAGATACTATAAGCTCCTTTTGCATTTTCTTGGAGTCGAAGCACTTATCACAGTTGTCCAAAGCTGCCTCTATTTTTTGATGTTCCCGAATAGCTCTCTCACGGTCTTTACGTTCTGAACGTCCAGAATTATCTTGACATATTTTTTCGGCAAAAATATCTTCCATATCATCGTTGGGATTTTTGTGCTTTCCAGCAATATTTGCGAACTGTAAATTTGCATCAGAGGCACTCGTGTACTTCTCTCTTTCAAACATTTGTTTTATATCATATCGATCATCATCAGGAAAGAATCGAATTCTTTCACCTGTTTCATCATGAGTGTTTACACGTTTTTGCTTTGTTTTTTTCTTGCCGCCGTACAAATCATTTGCATCCAGTATTTTCGATGGGGGCAATGGTCTAGTATGTCCCGCTTGATCAGTGTGAGTTAGTAAGATATGTTCATCTTTGTTTACACCAGATTTATCACTTTTAGATTTGGATCTGTTATCTTTACTCTCAATATATGCAGATTTTTGTCTTTCTTTAAAAATATTTCTTTGTGCGCGTGCTTTTTCTAACTTTCCCCGTAGTTCATCTGCAAGTTCCATATTGCCCATTATTTCAGCTTTAAGTATTTTTGCCCCTAATTCGTTCATTTGATGATCAGTAAAAAATTCCAATGTAGAAGTGCGTGATTTTTCATTTGATTCCTTTTCCGATACAGCTTCATTATATGCAGTCTCATCATCACTACCATCGGGTAAGTTTTTTCTTTGAGGCGTCATGCTTTCGGTGCATTTATTTTTGTTACTTTGTTTTTTCCAACCTTTAGACTTAATTAAACTTTGCGAATATATTGATTTTTCTGATTTTGTACTAATGTAGTCATCATCTTTTGGTTTCTTAAATGCGGGTAAACCAGTTCCCGTTGTTTTCCAATAGGGATTTAGTTCTCTTGAGCTCTTTGCAGGGTCGTATGCATCAATTTGTTGTTTTTCATTTGGCTTGCTTTCTGTGCGTTCCCGTGAATACGTTTTTAACATTAAAGCGCCCGTCATCCAACTATCTCGTTGTAGTGGCTCTTCTCTTTTCTTCAAATCCACAAAATTTTGATTTTTATCATCTGATATCTCACTGTCACTATCGCTACTGCTTGAAACCTTACTTTTTGAACTCTTTCTAGTTTTCACTTTAGATTTGTTACGCCTTTTATTGTCATCTTCAGATAAAGAACTTTCACTATCATCAGTTGTGGATTTACTATCCCTAGATTCACTTATTTCTTCGGAGCTGGAGTGTTTCCGCTTTTTACAGGACTTTTTTTTTAATCTTTTATTGTGCTTGTCTTTTTTCTTTTTGGATTTCTTTTTCTTGGTTTCTTTGCCCCTTTTCTTAAGCTTTTCTTCGACTGATGGGAGCATCCAATTTGTTTCACCTTTCAATACCATTTTGGTGTGCCGTTCAGCTTTTTGTTCAGCCCGATTTTTTGCCTCATCAAGCATACGTTCTCGAGCTTCCCTAAGATCTTGACGAATTTTTTCTTTTTCTCGAGAACTTTCAAATTGAATAAAACTCATTTTTTAAAATTTAATTAAAATGCAAATTAACTATTCGTTGTTGTCGCTTTGAAAATTGTTAACAGCTGAGTCAAGAAAGTGAGATGAAATCAGAGATGGAAAGTTTCAGATTTTAATATAAAATCAAATTCCAAGGGTTCTTCCATGATGAAATAAACAGGTGGCATGAACACACCAGATGACGATTTTTTGCTCTTGTATTGTTTGTCTAGTCTTATGTCAAAGTTTTGTTTAAGTTTATAAAAGGTCCACGTTTTGTGCTGTGATTATTGTATTGTATTAAAGTTTTTGATTATTTAAATTAAAATTAAATAAGATTGTAACCATAGTGAAATTAAAATTGGCTAAAAATTAATTTATTTCATCGCGTTCGGCGGCAAAATTTGATTTTATTTTAATATAATTTTTGAAGTATACGGAGACTTATTTTTCATTTTTGTTGTAATGTTGGATTTGTTGTCTTAGTGCTGCCACCTGTATTATTTCTCCATGGGTGCTTCAATGTACATTTACACAAGATAAATTTACACAAGGTGCCAGCACTAGAGAAGTCTATGAAAACATTCAGACGGTGTTTTTTTTCATGTTTATAAGACATAATTTTTGGCGTTGGCAAATGTGGGAGAGAAGAAAGCAGGGTTGAGAAAAAATCTAATTTTGTGTTCTGTGTGCCTTTTTTATTACAGACGAAGTTTGATGGCAAGGGGTTAAAGAGGTAGAGTGTGTAGTACATGCCTGTCTGTACTATAAATTTTTTGTCTTTCTCTTGAACTTTTCGGAATTTTCATGTTGTTGCTTCATATAATTTTTCTCACACCAATGCAATTTATGTATCAATGCCTGTAAATGTTCATCTCCGTCAACAGCGAAAAAGAACGAAAAATATAAACGAATAATTTCTGTCTGTCCACTAATTTCGCGATTGTGACCTAAAAATGAGCTCTTTTTGGGAAACTGATTGTACTGCTTGTTCTTCTACGTCTTTACTCTGCAAAGTTTTCGCAGAAATTATTACTTTCAGCACTAGAGAACACAAAAAGTTTGACAAATATCCAACATATCTGTCAAATATTAAAAATGTTGAATATTTCTGCAAACATTGCTTCAACTGTTTGTCTAAACAGCAAACACCCAAATTAACAACACAAAATATTTGTACAAACGTAAAATTTTGACTTGTTTGCCAAGCTATTTGTGTGGTTTATTATGCCCTTAATAAATTATGTACAAAAAATGGATTTTGCAAATATACACTTTCCGTTTGCAAATAAACAAGCCAACATAATTATTATTTATTTTTTTATAAGTCCCAATTTAAATTATACGATTTTTGTCGTTGCGGTTCTTAACTTATAGGGGAGAGAGGAATTAAAAGTGGTACACAAGCGAGCGTACTCTTCGATTCGTTTTGTTCATTCGCAGTGTCAAAATATATGTATGCACAAGAAGTTGTAACCGCAAAAATCGTACAATGTTAACATAAGACCGACTTCAAAGAAGAAACGACAAAAATTGTAAAATGTAACTCTTCTTCTCCTCTGCAAATCTTCACTTGGTGAATGTCTGAGAAAATCAGCGCGGCAACAAAAGTGTGTAAATTAAAAAAAACAACAAAAATTAGGATATTTTGAGATGAAGAAATAGGTTTTGACTTATATTTGTTTATACATTATTTTTAATCATAAAAGTTTTGATGAACAGCTAAATAAAACAAAGATGTGACTTTTTAAAAATTTTGTTGTTATGACGTATATTTTTAAAATTTTATAGGTCTGTCCATATGGACACACGGGTACATAGTCAATAAAAAATATTCAACCAAACATATTTTTTCCTTATTTTACTTATTTTTTTTAACGACTTAAAAGCAAATTGCCGCTATAAAATATGGGTTTGCATTATATTGAAAAGTTTCGCTGTGATAATGAAGGTGGCGAAAACAATATACTTTTATTTTTTGTTTCTCCAGAAAATCATGGTTATTTTTTGTGGAGAAGATGGAGCTAAAATCGAACTACAAGGTATTCCAGATGCTGTATGCCCAACTAAAGTCTAATTGTGAACTCCTACTAAGAATTAGACGCAGGCCATCGAAAATAAATGAGCTGCATAAGTGTCAATCTTCTTCCTCAACAATTCATTTTAACAAATTTTTGCGCGGTGTAAATATAATGGATCAAAACGTATCCGTTTATAGAACATCATACAGAGCAATAAAATGGTGGCAATTAATTTTTACGTGGCTGATGAATAATACCGTTCAAAACGGTTGGCAGATGTCTCGAAAAGAACACTCAAATATGTCACAAATTGGGTTGAAAAGAAAACAAAATCTATTATATTGCCAAATTTAGAGAAGAGCCACAATGCCCAGCTTATCAGCGAACAGAAACATGAAGAAAAAGCCTATCACAGTACAAGAGACATTATGTTTAGATGGTTGTGGTCACTATGTTGACCTAATTGAAAATATAAAAAAACGTTGTGTTTGGGAATTCTGCAAATCTAATGGTCGAACATTATCTATCAAATGAGTTAAATGTTTTATATGACACCGTACATAACCTACAATATACGATTTATTCTTCAAAATCTTAAAATAATTATTTTAATACAAATTTTTCAAAAAAAAAAAAAAAAAAAAACATCCATGTTTGTCCATGTAGCCATATGGATTGTAGCAGTAGCAGCTGGTGTTTCAAAGGAGACACAAAAGAAAACCATACGGTCAGGTGTGGCCAGATTGTTGGCGGCGCTGGCATGCTGGCGTAAGTCCGGCTAGGGCTCGCCGTATTGGGGTGGTTCTTGCCAACCAATCAGGCACTTGGCTGCTACAAAAAAAATCATGCCAGCCAATTTGGAATATAAAAACAAAGGTAAAATAAAAGGAGCCCGAAAGTGAACGCAGTTAAGACAAAAAAAAAGGATCTATCGCCGCTATCAACACATTTTGCACCATGTACTCACCTGTTACTGGAACCTTTTACCTGAGAGTGGAGCTGGCGGGTGTTATGCCAACTTCTGCCCTCCCACTTGAAACCCATTTGGACTTCACCGTGATGACCTGGAAAAAAAATGTGATCATCCCAAAATCTACCATTTATCTTACCAACACCCTCCTATTGTGTTCACCCTAATGAGTTTAACTGCTCATTATTTTTAAAGAAAACGCATTAAAATTTTATTTTCAAATTCATTATACAAAAACAATGTAAAGCTTTATTGAAAAATTATTTTACTTCAACGCATATTAAAAAAACACAATAAAAAAAAATTTTTAATAATAAAAAAAAAGAATTTTTTAAAACTGATAACCATTGAACAAAAAAAAAAAAAAAATTCTCTTAAATATTTCTTTTAAATGGAAAACAATAATTTTCAAATAAAAACTTTATTTAATATGTATTATTTTTTTTTTCCCTCCTTTCTTTCCCCCCAGAATAAGCTGGATGACAGGAGCTGCCGTCAGTCCGTAAAGTGTCCTAATTAATTATTGCGGTACGAGGTGAGTATGGTCTCATTTCAAAAAAAAAAAAAATCAATACATATATAAGTTTATTTCTTTCTTCTAGAATAAGGAAAACAACTATTACCTCCTGGGCAACTACCCTACGACTTACAGGCCTGAGCTCAACCCTACTTTTACGCGCACCTGGGCAAATACGCCACTAGGGACTGACTGGGAAGGTAAAAAAAAAAGTCTGTTTCCCCTACTTATCAAACTAATATATATATTTTATATAATTCGTCCGTTTAGTTGTCCGTCGTATCAGTCCGGGTCAAAACAAATGGCAGGATACCTGAACCCTGGTAGGGATGGTGTGTAGCTGAGAGATTCCTGTCCCCCGATGGATGTGGCGGCGATGAGGTGGTGGCTGTTGCTTATATTTTTAGTTTTAAGTTCACTTTTAAGTTTCGCATTAAATCTTTTCTTTCTGTTTTACAAACTTTATAAATTATAGTTTTAAGCTTTCTGATATTACAAAATGTTTGTTTAACTTTAGATTTTAAATTCTTGATGCAAGTTTTTATGCTTTAGTCATTGAATTTTCAATATTTTAATTGCAATCATCTGATGCTATTTTTTTTCTATTAAATGTTAAATAAATTGTTTTTCTTGACTTGTTATCTTTTTAATGAAATTAAATTTTATCACATTTACTGGCAATCAACAAACTTTTCACTTAAAACTTTATTTTTTTGTCAAATTAGTCTTTCACTAACACTTTGTTTCCAAATTAGTATTTTATTTCAAAACCATTTAGCCACCACTTACCACATCATTTCTCGACTTCAGAAAAAGCAGAAAAAGGGCCGACATTTTGCTCTTTGGCAACCAAGAAACCTCGGTCGAGCAAAATGTCGTCCAATATAACTTTCCAAGCAAAAACTTTCAGCAATTTAGTTTTTATCCTGTTTGTTTGCTTGTGTATTTATTTGTTTACTTTTCCTCTTCTTGCTACAATTTCTACTTCATCTCTTTTCTCTACCCTACCTTTGTCTCTTTCTATCTATTTACAGCGTTACCAACTTCTACATTCATTAACCCTCTAGAGGGTACACACGACAGGATACACCAGCTTCTCCACTTTTTTTATCAGACTGTTGTGAAAAAGTTATTTTTAAAACAATGTGAACCTTCATTATTTGGCTGAAGTGCACTTTACGAGGCGTACGAAAAAAAATATAAAAAATATGCCACCCGATCCAGAATTAAAAAAAAAATACCAAAATTAATATTTAAGGGGGCTGAGGACCGTGAGGACCTCTGGGTCCCAAAAACCGCCCCGCCCACTGAATGGTATGTGTGGGTACTCAAATTAAAGGTAATTGTGCAACAAAAACGAAAATAATAAAATTTTGGGTGGGCGGCATTTCTAGAGCCCTCTGGGGCAAAAAAAGTGTCCCCCCATAACACTTATGTATATCTGTGTGGGAACTCAAATTAAAGGTATTTTGCTCACGATTGCAAATATGTATTTTGTTTTTGTATTCGTTTAATATTTTCCTCTCTAGGTTAATTTATGTATCTTTTATAGGTATGCAGAGAAGTTTTAGTTAGCGAAGCCGGTCTTTGTTATACCATAGAGGAGAAAATCCTTTTGCCCGGCCGAAGGCCGGCTATACAGAAAAGCTTTAGTTACAAAAAAATAAAAAAATAAAACTCATTTAAAAATTTTAGCGCATAGGTATAACATTAAAAAAGCAAAATAAAAACAAAATATTTACAATCGTAAGCAAAATACCTTCCATTCGAGTACCCACACATAGTTATAAGGGTGGGAGGAGCAATTTTTTTACCCCCAGAGGGACCCAGAAGTCCCGCTCGACCAAAATTTTATTAACTTCGTATTTTTTACACAATTACCTTTAAGTTGAGTACCCACACATACCACTAAGTGGGCGGGCCGCTTTTTTGATCCATGGGGTCCCAGGGGCCTCAGCCCCCTTAAATTTTAATTTTGGCTTTTTTCTTTTTTTATTCCAGAGGAGGTCCAACTTTTTTTTTTTTTTTTTCGTACGCCCCGTAAAGTGCACTTTTGCCCATTATTTACGCTTACTAAAACAAAATTCTTTACAAAAAAAAAAAAATGTCTGGTAAAATTCGGGTTAATAAAAAAACTGATTTTTCTACAAACATGCTTCAAAAGTTTCTCCAAACTAGCAAACGTCGCACTCAACAAAAGATTTGTTTTTGTGGCTTATTTAGCACTTAAGTTAACATAGTAGTTTTCATAATTTTTAGAAGCATTCTTCCCGTTAGTTTATATTGGATATGAATCACCCTGTTTATTTTTCATAATTTAAATACGTCATTAATTTTTTGCAACTAATGTATATATTATATTTCTAAAGTTAACAGCAAATTGTATACATTTAAATTTTAAGAAAACAAAATATTTTTAATAGTAAAAAAAAAATTAAAAATGCCTTTATATGAAACAGTAATGCAAGAAAAACCTCCAGTTGTTTTGGATATTGGGACTGCTTATACAAAGTATGATTAATGACAATTACTCTCAAATGACGTCATATTGATGGTCTTTATTTTATAGGCTGGGCTTTGCAGCTGAGGCATATCCACGTAAAATTATTACTTCCGAAGTCATTCTTTCTGTAAACGGTCAGACAAAGAATATTTTTGACTATGGGGACAAATTAGAATTTTACGATCAAGTAATTGAATTTTTACAAACCATATTTTTTAAGTATGAGTTAAATTTAATGAAAAACCATAATATATGTAATATCACAGTTTTAACTTTTAATTGCAGATATTTATTGGTAAGTCCTAAAGAAAGAAAAATAGTTATAGTAGAAAATGTTTTTGGACAAATAATAGTTCGTGAAACTTTGGCCAAGGCCTTATTCCGCCACTTTGATGTCTCGTCTGTACTTTTTGTTCCTTCACATATGATTGCGCTTTCTACTTTGGCTATTCCTCATGGTATAGTCATAGATATGGGCTATAGCGAGACTAGTATAATGCCTGTTTTTAGTGGTGTCCAAATAATGCAAGCTTTTCAGGATCAACAATATGGTGGACGCACTATACATAACGAAATTAAGCGCCAGTTATTGTTAGAGGGAGTAAAAGAAGAGTATCTTACAGAATCAGTATTGGAAGATATTAAAGTACGCACTTGTTTTGTAACGAAGCTAAGACGAGCTCAGGAGTATTTAAAAAATCAACCACCTGAGGCGCCCCCAAGCGTGGATTACCCAATATCCGATAATGAGATCATTACCATATCAGGCAAAATGCGAGAAACAGTATTTGAAATACTATTTGAAGATAATAATGATCGCGACAGTTTGCCGCATTTAATATTAAAATCAATACTTTGCTGCCCTATTGATATTCGTCGTGTTTTAACAGAAAATATTTTTGTTGTTGGAGGCAGTTCTATAATAATGGGTTTGTTGCCACGTCTTAAAGAAGAACTACAGTATTTGGTTACAGCAGATAAGGAATATAAAGATAAGCTTTATGGTGATATAACATTTAAGTTTCATAAAACAATTGGACGACCCAACATAGCAAATTGGCTGGGTGGTTCATTGTGCGGTGGTACCGATTTGGTAAATGCACGTTCTTTAACAAAAGAAGCTTATATAAAAGTAGAACGCGTACCCGACTGGACTTGTTTGGATGACAACCGGATGGCGGGTTAAAACAAATAATTACAAACAAAAAATTATTGCTGGCATTGCGGAATTATTTTTATAAAAATAAAATAATTAAAATATTTAATTTTGAAACATGCATATATGCGTAAATGTTTTCTAATATGGAACCTTGTCATAAATGCATCACTGTGTCATACGCAAGCTTGCTTAAGATCTTTGATAGAAGTAATTTTTCTACTATATACCTATGTACATATTTCTTTGTGCGCCATCTGCTTAAGCAAAGTATTTTACGAAATTTACATTTTGATTTGCGGCGCAGTGATTTATTTACGAACATGTCAATACTGATTGGATCTTATAGAGTAAAATCTTATAAAACAGTAGGTTTTACTTATAATTGCTCTTACATATTTATTTATATACAAAGTGTATAATAAATTCATTTTATTTGAATATAATCCGTTAAAAAATTTCATTCATTTGTGATAAAATCTTACTTTCCTTCAAATTTTACAGCGAATTATTAATAGGAAATCGTTTGGTATTTTCAAAGAAATTTAAAAAAACTAAACTAGGCCTAATTTCGAAATAAAAAAAACTAATTACTAAAATTTTCAAAATTACCTTTAAAGTTTTGAATTGCTCTAATGCAAATCTAAGAAAATATACTAAGCACTTATTCTTTATTGCTACATATATTTCATTCGGGTATGTGATGAAAATCGATCGATTTCAAAAGGAACGTTTTTTAAAGGTATGATGAATTTCGAGCGATTTTAAAATCAGTTTCTGAATTATAATCTTAATTTTTTGTTCAAAATACAGTACGATTACAAATCATATTTCAAATAGTTTAGTTTTCCAAATCAATTTCCATCGCATACCTGCCTGATTATTAAATGTTAAAATTGCAAAACATTTTAGAATGCTTTCGTTATTAAACAGGTTTGACAACATTGATGACAAAATATTAAAAAGAATTCAGAAAGGTTTCATTTTGTTTAAATGAGAATCTTCTGCAAAAATAAAACTTAATAGTTGATAAGTAAATTAGCATTCACCTTTAAAAAGTTTACTGTGATTGTTAAATTACTCTGTTACAAAAATGTAATTAAAAAATAACACATTTGTAATGTTGCTTACAACCAAGTGAAAGGCAAATTAAAACTATTTATTTTTTTCTTTATTTACACCCAATCTTTTTATGTACATTCCACAAGGCCAAACTTCATTTGAAGTCTGTGCTCCTCATCTTTAAGCGCCTGCAAGTTTCGTGCTCTCGTTTCTTCATCATCATTTTTATGAGTATTAAAATGTGCACGCAAATCCCCGTGTAAGCGGAAACCTTGTGGACATAGATCACATTTATATACATTATCCCCTAAATGTCCACGTAAGTGTTTAACTAAATCATTACTTTGTGCAAAAGCCCTTTCACAGTATTTACATTTGTACGGTTTTTCTCCAGTATGGGTGCGCATATGCCTTCGACATTGATCAGCCAAAACAAATCTAAAAGAAACATTATTTAAATTGTGGCTTTATCCGATTTAAGATGTTTTATTACCTCATATCACAGTAATCACACTTGTGATTTTTTTCACCAGTGTGATACATTTTGTGCTTCTTTAACAGATATGGTTTCACAAAGGCGGCACCACATATATCACAAACATGTGATTTTTTTTTATTATGTACGGCTTTGTGGGAGGCCAAATCACTTAAACAAGGAAATCTTTTAGGACAATCTGGACATACATATGGTCTGTCGGTACCGTGACGAAGAAAATGTTGCTTCATGTTACTTAAACTCTTAAACGCCTTTCCGCATTCCGAACAAAGATATGGCTCCTCTCCAGTATGTGTTCTCAAATGATCCTTTAAAGAGCTGGATTGCTGAAACACTACATGGTGACATTTGTAATCTTAAAACCTTAAGCATGCAATAGTTTATAATTAATTACCTTTCTTACAAAACTCGCATTCATATTTAGTTTTAACTAGAGAATTTTTCTGACCCTCGCCCACTGGTCTAAGATGTATTCGTTTGTGTCGTTTCAAACTTTTTCTCGTTGCTAAACGGTTTCCACACTCGTCACACACAAATTTCTTTTCTCTGTTATCCTTAATATTTTCAGTGCTCTGATCAGTTTTCCTAGTTTCTTCTGCTATTTCAGAAGAATGCTCCTCTTTATTGTTATCTTTCCCTTCAGATATTCCTTGTTTATTTGAAAACACATCTTTTTCTTTTACTTTTTTTGTTGCTATCTTAGTATTTTTTTTACTAAAGGTTTAAAGTTTTTAGTGCCAACTTAAGTTTACAAAAAGGTAAACTTACCTTTTAACAAATTTAGGCGGAGATTCCCAACTGCTGTCTTTGTCACTATATACACTACAGGATTCTTCACTATCAATTAAGTCATCCCAACGATTGTCTTCCGCCTCAAATTTTATATCTTCAGTATCCTCAATAACACTTTTGTTGGTGAAATGCGGCTCATTTTGATCTATCAATGGTTCATCCATTTCTATTTTTAAAATATTACTTAAATCATTTATATCATCAGTAACGGATACATTGTCAATTGGAAAGTTATCAATAACACTACCCTTAAGGGGGTCTGTGATAATTTGTGTATTAACTGGACTTTGTTCTTTGATAATTTGACGAAACTTTTCTTCAACTCTTATGCACATTTTTTGGAATTTGTAAGCATTTATAAGTCTTTCAAGACAACTCTCACATAAAGTTTTAGGCAACATATCGCTACTTTCGATATTTAATTGTGGTGTAGTGAGCATAAGTAATTCCATAATTGTTATATTTTTGCATTCCATACTTTCAGATTTATTGAAAATCGAAATAGTTTTGGATCTTTTGCTTTCAGTTTCTTTATCATCTTCTTCTTCGCCATTCATACATGTTCTGCAAAAGCTTTCCAAGATTTTAATAGTTCTACTATTCATATTCAATTTCTTAATACTTTTTATAAGATTAAGCAAATAAATTGCAAACAAACTTTTCTTAAATTTATGTTAACAAAATATTGCCAACCTTTTTTATGTAATTCAGTGCTGCCACTTTTTTTCTTGGGTGTATACACCTAAAAAAATTAATCTCGATTGCAATTTTTTACTAAAAATATATTTTCTATTAAAAAACTATTTTAAATGAATCGAGTATATATATTCCTTTTTTTTTTCTTAAACAAGTGGTTTTTATATACTTAGGTTAGGTTGGGTAGAAAGTCTGGTGCGAAGTCAACTTCACACGCTCACCCAGAGACCATATTGGTCCAATCTAACGCCTTAGTTAGTAAAAAGAGACAGATAAATATAAAGTGTAAGAAAAAAGTAATGGAAGGTAAAAAATCGGACCAATAAAAACTCTCATTACTACTAAACAAAAAGTGCTCTATGTGTATCCCGAACCTAGTCGCATGTTGCGCAGCCATGTCATTGCCATTGCGAACACCGTAAGACTCTCGAGCCCACAACCCCCAAGTTGCCTAAGAATTTACTACCTAGCCACCTTAGCCTGCTGTTCTACAGCCTGGGACAGTGACACAAAATGTGCTAAACTGTCTCCAGCTCCTCCGAGTCCTCACATAGCCCGCACTTATCCGGAAAACCGGGCCCCATCCTCACCACCATCCTGCCTTTAATACAATGGCCTGTGATAACATCATGATCCTAACACAGGCCCTACTCTTGTCCAGTAACGTATCCGAGTCGGACTTCCTTAACAACGCCCACAGCGTGCGCGATACGCATCAGTCCGTTCGGTTCCGCCAGACCCAATTAGTCCCGCTCAGAACCCATTACCTAATCCTTCCCAAAAAAGATGCCTATTGGAGGCCTGGTCGCCTCAAGACAGTCAGGATCCTCCATTTCCGATCCCAGTCTCCCCAACTAAATAGCCAACTCTTTGCCGGTGATGTTGCAGTGACCCGGTACCCAGCACAGCCTCAACACATACTCCCCTAAGATTTCTCCCAGATCCATTCTACAATCATCCACTAGATTGGATTTCATTTAACAGTCCGTCAAAGCTTTAAGAGCCGCCTGGTTGTCCACATATAGTGACCTCTGAGTTACTAGGGATGTTGCCCCTTACAAAATCCACGGCCTTTAAGATCCCTAAAACCTCTGCCTGAAAAACACTGCAGTCGTCAGGAAGCCTATAAGACCTTCTGATATCCAGATCCTCATCTTCGAGCCACCAGTGAAAATAGCATATCCTGCCCTTACCTGACCATATTTTCCTAGACGGCAATATTAATCCCGGCAAGTGCCCAAAATCGATCCTAGTTCCCACTTAATCAACCTCCCCAATCTCACTCAAGATCCGCGACTGACCCTGCGTGGAATTTCGTAAGAGTCTTAGCTTCTTCAGTCTAAGAATGCTCCTGGCTGCCATTCCCACAACATACTGCTCAATTGGTAGATGTAGAATAACATCCAGAGCCTTCTGAGGAGTACTTCTCATGGCCCCTGACATGCCGATCGAAGCACATATCTGAGCCTTATTTAAAAGGTTCCTTCGACTAACCGGTCTCAATGCCAACACAATACCAAACACAGCATTCATACGTAACAATGGGTCTAACCACCGAAGTGTACAGCCATCCCACCACTGACGGCCGAAGTCCCCAGTTATTACCTATCGATGATCTGCAAGGATAGTAGGCATTCCTCCTCCAGGGCAGCTTGCTGTCCAGAAAAACTCCTAAATACTTAGCACTATTAGAAAGCTTAAGCTATACTCCCCCTTGTACCGGCGCACACTGGAGCCAAAAGCCCTTTTTTCATAGGTCATAGATTAATTCATAGCTGTTCAGCTACAATAGTGAGGCACACTAAATTTGATGGGGGTAACTCTTAGATCAAACTTCATGTTCTAAAAAAAAATCTAAGGGGTATAAGAGGAGGGGTACGGGTACCCCCCATACAAAACAATTAGTTTTTTGAAGAACTACAATAGTGAAGAATACTAAATTTTATGTGCGTAACACTTAGAACAAACTTAATTTTTCAACAAAATTTTGTAGGTATAAGAGGGGGGATATGTGTGCCTCCCATACAAAAAAAATTGATTTTTTTCTTATATCTGAAGAACCACAATAGTGAAGAATACTAAACTTGATGTGCGTAACTCTTAGAACAAACTTAATTTATCAACACAATCTTGTAGTTATAAGAGGGGGGATTCGGGTACCTCCCATACAAAAAATTAGTTTTTTTCTTATATCTGAAGAACTACAATAGTGAAGAATACTAAATTTGATGTGTGTAACTCTTAGAACAAACTTAATTTTCCAACAAAATCTTGTGGGTATAAGAGGGGGATACGGATAGCCCCCATACAAAAAAAATTGTTTTCTTTTTATATCTGAAGATTTAAAATAGTGAAGCATACTATATTTAATGTGCGTAACTCTTAAAACAAACTTAATGTTCCAACAAAACTTTCGAGGTATAAACCCGTGCAAAAAAATTAATAAAAAATAAACATAATTTTTTATTCACGCACATTCCTACTAAATTGTCTGCAATAAATGACTTCACATACGTATTATGTAAAAAATTATTTTTCATCAGTTCTGTTTTAAATACTTTTATAATTAATCAAAACAATGCAATTGATGATTGTAGTCAATTCTTATTCGTTTCACTGAAAAATTGGTCTTCGTTTCTGTGAGCTTGAGAGCTGCCCTCCGAATAACCAGTACGTTAATGTAAACATATTGCATTGAAATATACAAAACAACATTTAAAATATATAAATTATAATATAACATATAAATTTAATCACGGTCACGCGTGACACATGTGTGACTCACGCGTAAGAAATCACGACATTTGCACATCTCTAAAAGAGAAAGAGAAGAAATGGAATTTTAGAAATCATCATGTTGAAAGTAAAAATTATTTGCCCTCTGAAATTACGATATTAAAGTGCAAGGACATTCACTTTGTATTTAGATAACAATATTATACTGTAAATGTTTGGATTTTTTTTGCTCTAAACTGCTAAAAAAATAATAATTTAAAACATAAACTTTCCTTAAATTATAAGAAAAACAATGATATAAAAATTTTTTAGCATAGAAATAAAATCATTTAAATTTTGCAGGTATCAGAGGTTTGTGGGGCCCCTAAATTTATTTAAATTTTCATCTCAACTACCTGCGCCTCATATATATGTTTATCTGATGTTTTATCAAAACCAACCCACTTGTTTAAATATAAACATTTATTTCAATTTCCTTATAAAAATAAGTCACTAAAATTTATTTAGTTTCGAATAATATTTGATACTGGTAATAAATTTGTTACAAAAATCTTTAAAAATTTTTAGCATTTTTTAAAAGCCTTTTTTGGTCCTGTCGAATGCTACGTTTAGCTGTAAAATTATTTAAGATCTGGCCACACTGATGCCCATACAATTTGTATGAAGTTTCCCTAACTTGGAGACCACACGATCAATTTTTGCCTTTCAATAGTCTGCATTCACACGTTTCATCTTTTGATGCTCAACTCTTGTGTTTTAATGAGAGGGAAGCAACAAAACGGGTTGGTACGGAGATGCATGTACTCGGTCAGTACGCTTTGTGTTCTCATTCGTGGGTATATGCACAACAATGGCTGCATGTAATTTTTTTTCTTTTATTTTTCTTTTTGGTTCGCAAAAAAGTTGAAACCGGTTGCTGCGTGTGATCATAATGGTATCTTCAAAAGGGAATTGAAAATAAGTTGAGCATCAAAAGATGAAACGTGTAAATTCTGCCATTCCTTTCAATTTGCTCTCATTATCATTTTTTTTACTAACACGTAATTAAGTACCTTCCTTAATTGTACACTCACACTTTTTAAATTGACCACGAGATTGCTCTCAATTTTAACTTTCCATTTGTTTGGCGATTTTACGTTCAATTAAACAGCTGATTATAAGTTTAATGAACATTTTTCGTTTGGCTTTATAAATTGCTGGATAGTTGCACACGCCCAGTAAAGTGTTCGAACATTCTAGGCACAAATCCTCAAATCGGGATCGTTAATTCGTTTACGTCACCATTTCCTTCTTTCCTTGCAATTTATTTTTTATGCAATGCCAACGCACAACCCCAGGGATACCTAGAGGAACAGGCCGCCCCTCACCTTAGCTGTCACAAGGGGTTACCACGTGGAGGCCACCACTATTTTAGTGAAGGTGAGAAAACTTGAGCTGACATGAACAGGGATAATGAACGGCTTTACCAATTTAATGGCTCGATTACTGATGGCAACACAATGGCAACATTGTTTAGTTGCCAAAAATTTATCGATAATGCTATTTTGTCAATCGGGGTCAAACTTATTTCTCTGACGGTTTTGCTCTGGTGTGTATATATTTTTTTTTCTTAAATTTTGCCTTTAAATGTACCCACACTCGTTGCCAAAACTGTACAATTTTTTTGCGATACGGTAACTGTAACATTCCCTGATATCACGATCAATTTTACTATTATTTTTTTTATTTCATATATTAAAATTTCAAACTGTTTTCAAGTTGTTAGTTTTACCCAAGGCGAATTTATGTTGTTTACGGTGGTGTCGACACTGCAACAAGTATCAACACAAAAAACACAACAATGTATTTTTTGTTGCTTTCATTGATCGATATGTCAAAAACACAACCATCTTTTGACATTTCTCTCTCTAGGTAAGAAAAAAAAGTAGCACAGCTGTGCCTTCAACGCCACCTGGAACATGAATTCCTCTTGGTTTTACCATTTTGAAACCTAAAATTAAAGAAATATATACATACATAAGATTAAAAAACACAAACATTTTATAAAAAATATACTTACTTATTAGTTTTGATGGTTGGGCGAAATCTCGGCATGGGCGAAAGATAGAGGACTGGTTTTAAACTCCGCGAATACTGAGCTGGTACTTTTTACCAGAAGGTACAGGATAGAGGGTTTTAAGGGGCCAGTGCTGGATGACGTCGAGTTAACTCTATCTGACTGTGCTAAGTATTTGGGCAACTACCTCGATTGTAAACTGTCTTGGAGGAGAAACGTCCAGGAGAGTATGAAAAGAGAATTCAATGCCTACTATACATGCAGAAACAATCGGTAAGAATTGTGGACTAATACCGGATATGCTAAACTGGATTTATACATCGGTGGTTGGGCCTATTCTTACTTACGGATGCACTGATTGGTGGGATGCGTTTAGTGGATAGCTATAGCAGGATGCACTGGTGCAAGGAGAAGCACGCCATAGTCGGCGTTGGATATCTTACTACATCTGTTCCCCATTGAAAATTATATGAGGAGTCGATTAGACCTAGGCGGGATGACCACACAAGGCTTCTATACGAAGTGGGTCTGCTTGATCAGAGTAATATTCCGGCGGTGTTCTCGGATCTTAGGATTATGACCTTGGACTTCGGTGTTCCAACACCACCGTTGGAGTTCCCGGATAGCGAAGTTTGGCGTGGATCACAGAACGGACTATTTGAGTGGTGGGCTGTATTTACGGACGGGTCCAAGTTGGACACTAGCACTGGTGCTATTGCTGAAACTGACATGAAAAAGCCATTCAGACACGCGGGTGTGCGGTGTCTTCCAGGCTGAGATCCTAGCGATCTGGAGGGCGACGGAGGTGAAGCTAACCTATTAGTTTTGCTGCCTTATTTACTTTAAAAAAAATAAGCAGCCACTACAAGCTTGTTTTTTGCCAATATGTTAACAATATGGCATCTGTAATAACAAGCTGTTAGTTGACAGTTGCCATACGCAATATAAATGTTGCACTGGCAACACAATATCAATTCAATCGTGTTGCAATCCGTAATCGACCCATAAATCAATGCGATAATCAGCTCCTAATATGGAAATTTGCATATAGGTTGCAAATATCCATAATAATAATTTTTTTCACGAAAACTTAAACAGGGGGCTACTCTATTGCGATTCGAAAACTAAGCTAAATGCCAACTTGGTACTCTCTATCACTTTCGCAAAAAAATTTTAAAATGAAGCAATACTGACAATAAAAATTAAAGATGGCTCAGATTCACAGCAACGCAATGTCAAAATATGTAAAAATATTTAAAATTGGAAAATTTAAATAAAATTAATAGTGATGATTTGCGAAAAGAAAAACACTAAAAAGATGCGAAAGACAAATGCGCAAACGCATTAAAGAGTTCCAATCGCTAGATTTGCTAACATTTTCTTTCGCATCGCAATAGAGAGTAGCCCCCAGTTTTGATAAAAAAATAATCCAAATCGGCAAATAACATTTAAAAAATTTTTTTATACCTACATAGAAATTAAAGTTTTGTTGTACTCAAAACTTAGAATGGAAATCTATTTATACTTTTTTTTAATTCTCACGAAAAAAAATTATTTCTCTTAAAAGAACCCCTTAAAGTTCTTTAACTAATAGGATAAAACAATTTACGATCAATTTTATTTTTTGAAAAAATGGATTTAGTTAAAATGTATACGTCTAACTTCGAAAAAGATGAAAATCAGTGCTGAATTTTATTTTCAATAAAGAAATCTATTTCTTAAAAAAAATCTATTTGTAATTTCATTTACTTTAACTATGGGTTATCTTATTATTAAAAATACACTTAACTTAATGTACATTTATTTACTTTATTAATATATAAAAAATTTATCTACAATAAATTCCTTTCAATGTTAAAGCATTGAGCTCAGTTAAATTGCGAGCTTTAGTTTCTTCATCATCATTTTTATGCGTGGAAAAGTGTTCACGAACACTTTTCACTGTTGGAAATCTTAAAGGACACAATACACACTGATATACATTATCTCCTAAGTGAACTCTTAAATGTTTAGTTAATTCATTCGATTGGCAGTAGGCCTTTTCACAATAGTTGCATTTGTAGGGTTTTTCACCAGTATGAATTCTCACGTGACGTTGTAGTTTTTCATTAGTTATAAAACTAAAAATATATTAAATTTATTAGGCGAGAACTAACCAGAAACTTACAACAGAAATATGAGATATTACGAGATAAAATTAATCCTTACCGTTTATCGCAATATTCGCATAAAAATGGTCGATCGTTTGTATGATACATTTTGTGCTTTTTCAAAAGAAATGGCTTTGGAAAACCTCGACCACAAATATCGCATATATGGGTTCTAGGCCTGGCTTTGTGAACATCGTAGTGGGAAGCCAAATCGGTTTTAGTTGGAAACGATTTAGGGCAGTCCGGGCAGGGAAAAAGTTTTTCATTTAGATGACGGAATGAATGTTGTTTTAAACTACCCGATGATGTAAAGGATTTACCACATTCAGAACATAAATATGGTCTTTCACCTTAGAAACATTTTCAAACTAGTATAAAAAATTTAAATTAAATATAAAAAAATCTACTTTACCACTGTGAGTACGTAAGTGATCTTTAAGCATATAACCTTGTGAAAACCCTGTAATAAAAGCGAAATTTATGAATTATGAGAAATGTTCTATTCAAATTTAACTATGTATTTACCTCTATCGCAAATATTGCACACAAATTTTGGTTCTTCATTATCACGTTTAGCATGCATTTCTTGATGTTTCCTCAAAGATATTTTGGATTTTAATTTTCTTTTACATCTATCACAGGGATAAATTTGTTCCACTGTTATTCGTTTGTTTGCGTTTTTGGTGTCAAAATCCACATAGTCTTCATCATCATCCCCATCATCTTTTACATCTTCGTCATCGTCATATGCAACTGTTTCGAATACTTCATCATCAAATTCTTCCCTTTTAAGAATTGTCGATTTATTGGGTGTTTTAGGTTTTCTTTTGTTTTATACAAAAAATATAGTAACATTTTATCAGTTGTAAATTTTTTTTATTGTTTAAAATAAAAAAAGAATCGAAGCTTGAAAATTTTGGTAAAAAAAATTTTCGGTTTTTCCTTAATATAATATAAAAAGGTAAAACCTAAATGTATAAATATGTGTAAATACTTATGATCATAATTTCTTTGAAGAAAGAGTTAGGCTGAATTTCAAAACGTCATTTGCAATGCAGCTGAACAAAGTCATGCATTACTTAACGCAACCATTTAAACATTGACAATAAGTGTGTTCATTTACAGAAAATTATTGCTTATTTTCAATAATTGATACTAGTAAGTGTTCATGTACCCGAAAAATTTGCAACAAGAAAGTGAATAAAGAGCATACAAATTTGAGGCGACAAATTTTTTGAAAATTTCTGAAAGTAAAATTTTTACTAGCAAGAATTATTCAACCACCTGTTTCATGTTTTTGTTTACAAAACAAAAATAATTTTTAAATTAAAAGTTTTTCAATAACATAAAATATTTATTTTTCCAAAATTTGAGAACAATATTCTTGCGCAAATAGTTCAAAATAATTGAATTTATTAGGAAATAATCTCATATCTTACAGCTAAATAGTGTCATATGCCTAACATGCTAGTTTTTGCTGGTAAAGTGTTCATTTACTTTTTTATTAGGGGTTTTCACCCTTTGTATTAATAGTACAACATTGTTATATTTAATACGATTTTATACTTCAAAGGTTGAGTATCTTTTTCGTCTGCATTGTAAATTAATGAATTTGCTGAGTGAGAGAAAGAGACAGATAAAGTTTCTTCAACTGTTTTATTCTGGTAAATTCACACACTTTGTTTACTACTGCTTTTTGCGGGATTTTTCAACCACAGCGTAGTATATTTTAGTCTAATACATTTTGTTGTTGCAGTGTTGTAAATGTTAGTATTTTTACTAAAATTATAAGATTAACAAGGTCTACAAGGGACTTTACTATCAAGGGTGAATTCCGCTATTTTGTTTAGTGATTGTGAGAAAAATTTTGTAAATTTACTCTATCGTTGCAAGTTTCTGCTAGTAAAGTAAATGAACACACCTAATGTCATGCGTCCATAAATGTATAATTAAAGTTATCGATACGCAAAACAATAAGTCATCGTCTAGACTTGCAATTTTTGTTGCTGCAATTATTGAATTTATGGATGAGATAGGTGAGAAGATTGGGGAGCGGTACTCAGTTTCATGAACTCTGCATTTTTGTTTTGTTTTGCAATTCTCACACTTTTCAACTTGAAGTTGCCTGTAGGCAGAGTTCGAAAATAAACTGTAAAGTACAGCAAGTTAAGGTACCACACAGTTTTTTTAATTTTTGTTTGTGCACTTGTACACAAACAAAATATGGTACATAACTATTGTGAGCTGACGAACAGAAACACTTAGATAACTTACCGAACTTATTTTAGAGTCCGTGTTAAGTTCTTTTAAGGTACTTATCTGTACTTTTTAGTGAACACGTAGTTAACTTTTAGCTAACATGTATGTGTTTTTTAGTGTCTGCGTAGTTGTTTTTATTGAGAAAAGAACCCAAAATATAATTTGAAAATAAGTTTTATAACAGGAGTGCAGAAATATAAGAAACAAATAGTGCAAAAATATATGAAAAATTTGAAAAAATTCACGTTAAAATTCAAGAAAATTATGTAGTAAAGAGGCCTAATAGAAGGCCTTTTTGCAGACTAAAGATCTCCCAGCCGCATGCTAACTTTATTACCAATTAACAAGGTGTGTCATTGGAGACCAACACCTTGCACTTTTGCATCAATTTTAAGCACTTCTGGAAGGGTTTCTAAAAAGATTTAAGAATAAAGCTTTATCCAAATTTTATTGTTGTGGCAAATAATACGAAGTAAGTCAATTAATAACTAAACTTGCAACACGTTCTAACATAACTACTAATAAAACGATTGCGACAGGCCTTATCTTAGAAAAGAAAAATTTTAATTTGTAAAATATTTAATAAAAACTTTTCTAAAAGACGTTTTCAAAGAAGGCAGAGTGGAGTAAGTAAAAGTTTACTTACAATTTAATTGTGAACCTTCTTAAAGGCCTAAAAAGTGAATCGCTTGCAATTTTCACTGCTGGGCAGCACGATTAGCCTGTGTGTATTTTTTTTTGTAGGCAAATATTATTGAAATAAAAAAAAACTAAGAGAACTGCACATATCGTCATCTTAAATGCAGAATATTGTAACATCAAATTTCATAAGTTTACATGAGAAGCAAAAAACCTTGTAAAATGGAAATTATATGAGAGTATTAAATATTTAGAATAAAAATGCGAGAACCGATATATTTTTTATAAAAAAATATTATTTTTATTATATTCAACATTTTTGATTTTTCGAATTTATTCTATGATAGTGTATAAAGTAATTCCTGAAAAATTTAAGGAATAGAACTATTACTCAAAGCTCATAGAATAAATTCGAAAAATAAAAAATTTTGAATATAATAAAGTTGCTTATGAAAAGAAATAATTCCCAATATCTATTTATTATTTTTATTGTTATTTATTTAGTTATGTTTGTTGCGTTATTTTAAATTCTCTGAAACAAAACGACAAAAATTTAAATATATTGTTAAAAATTACAGGAATAATTGAATATTAAGATACTATAATAGAATATTAAGATAATAATCGTATAATTAATATGTAGCAAGAAGTAAATTTTAATTAGTTAATTTCTGAAAAATTTAAATAAGAAGAATGAACGTTTTTCAATTAAAATAGTTAGTATTGATAGCAGCCCCCGTATTCAGTGAACGAAAATGTTGTACAAAGAAGCACTTATCCTAAAAAAAAAAATACTATTAGTAATTAATAAAGCCGTAAAAGGATTAACAGAAAATATAGCTAAACAATTTATATTCCAGCACTTTATAAAAAATGCTATTATGTATGTGATGTAGAAGACAAGTAATTTATTATTTAACACAAAAATCTTTATAATAGTCTTTTTGAGGATATTGAAAAAAATAACAGATTATTTTAAATAAACGTGGAAAAAATATTTCTATTGTTTTATAAACATTCTATATCAATAATGAAAAAATATTCTGGTCCAATAGTAACAGATACATTATAGGAAACTCGTCTGTATTAAAATTTATTAAAAAGTATATATGTACATACGAGTATATTAACTCATAACATTAGAAACGAAACAAATAATGGAAAAATCCTATCATAAAAATAATGGCATCCTGCTGGAAGCAAAAATCTAAGGATCTGCAGATGTTACTATTTATTCTGTGAAATTCTTAGCGTATGGGAGTGCAATGGGTTAAGCTGTGTAATTTCTAACAGTCCAATGAAGAAGGAGCTGATAGTCATACTTAATATAGGTTTTCATACATACATATGGATTCGGTTTATATTAATTTTACCGCACGGTTTTCCTGGTTGCTTATGCAACAATTTGCAATTTGATCACTTATTCCACTAACACGTTCAGAGTATGAAACAGAATACCCATTTTTGACGTAAAAAAATTATGTGTTCGTAAAAATATATCAAATACTCTGCTAATTTTTTTTTAATTAAGATTATTCATTATGTAGTTTAAGTAAATTATATACTTAATGATAAGCCATTTTTGATTTTGTTAATAGCTTGGATATTTTTTAAGGTGGAAGTTTAAAATTTTTTTTAAATATTTAACGTAAATCGTAATCAATAATAAAGTCTATTTCAAAATTTTCAATGATACATTGCTTTGCATCTTAGCAAACGATATGTATACTGTTGTAAAACATTCTTTGATGCTTTTAAAAGGGACCGTTTTTTTCTTAAACAGACATAAAGGCAAAACTTATTGAAGAAAACTCCATGAACAAGTATAGAAACCTGGGCGCTGTTTCTCAAAACTACAAATTACAAATCTACAAGTAAAATACATTTGAACAAAAACCAAAGTTGTAAAATTGTTGCTTTTTTTAACGTTAATGAAGTGATTTTATGGTCCCATGCAGTTTTATTATAGGGAAGTTCGATTGTACCTGCTGTCACATTTGCTTTTACGTATAAAACCTTTTTTACTTTAATTTCAAATATGTGTTACCTATTTAAGAAAAATTTTATCAGCGAAAAAAGCCACACTCACAATATTATTACAGTAAGGGACTGTAGGTTATTCAAGAAGTATTCCGTTCAGTCATTTTTAAATAAATAAACATTTAAAATTCCAAGGAAATTAATTTTTAACTGATTCTAACTTTTATTATAAAAACTAAGAGCACATTAATTAATACGGATTTTCGGTTGCATTTAATATTGTCAGTTGATTAAGTAAAAGTATTCAGTATATAAAATTAAATGAAAATGAAATTTAAAACAACTGTAAATTTACTTAAACCCCGATCTACTTATTTTTCATTTTATTTTTATTTTAACAAAAAGTTAATTTAATTTCTACTGTCAAAAGTTCAACCGCGTATTCCATAAAAAATTAACCACAAATTCCGTAAAAATAAATGAATTTTCAGTTATTTTATATAATTTAACTATCAAAAAAATAACCTACAAATTCCGTAAAAACAAATGAATTTTCAGTTATTTTATATAATTGAACTACCAAAAAATAAATCTTTTTATAAATCTGTGGCAAAAAGTAAAATTAAAAAACGATTTGCTTGTTTTGTGTAGAAAATTTCCATATTCTATTTGTTAAAATTTTTTAGTTAAAAACATGAAATTTTTATGGTAAAATAATTGCGAATACCATATCGGGCATGCTGCTGGTGTCTTATAATTGGAAGTTCTTCTGTAAACAAAGTGGTCAGTACAACAAAACTAAAACAAACATGTAGGTATAACGGGGTAAGTAAATAAAAATAAATATTCTCTCTCTCTCATTAGAATAACAAGCGGACAGGAGTCTGGTATTTTTTAGAAATTCGAGTAAAACCTGTATTATATAAAATTACTGAATTACATAATATAACTGAAAATTCATTTGTTTTTACGGAATTTGTCAGTTATTTTTTGATAGTTAATTTTAATAAAATAACTGAAAATTCATTTGTTTTTACGGAATTCGCAGTTGAATTTTTGACAGTAAAAATTAAATGAACGCTTCGTTAAAAATAAATGAAAAATAAGTAGATCGGTTTTTAACTGGATATTCATTTATTTTATATTACAATTTCAGTTAATTTTACGTACAGAATATTGTGAGTGCACTTTTTTGGTTGGTAAAACTGTATTACAACAACAACACGTATTGAGTACTTGGAGTTTTTTTTGAATGAGTTTTGCCTTTATGTCTGCTTAAGAAAAAAACGGTCCCTTTTAAAAGCATCAAAGAATGTTTTACAACAGTATACATATCGTTTGCTAAGATGCAAAGCAATGTATCATTGAAAATTTTGAAATAGACTTTATTATTGATTACGATTTACGTTAAATATTTAAAAAAAATTTTAAACTTCCACCTTAAAAAATATCCAAGCTATTAACAAAATCAAAAATGGCTTATCATTAAGTATATAATTTACTTAAACTACATAATGAATAATCTTAATTAAAAAAAAATTAGCAGAGTATTTGATATATTTTTACGAACACATAATTTTTTTACGTCAAAAATGGGTATTCTGTTTCATACTCTGAACGTGTTAGTGGAATAAGTGATCAAATTGCAAATTGTTGCATAAGCAACCAGGAAAACCGTGCGGTAAAATTAATATAAACCGAATCCATATGTATGTATGAAAACCTATATTAAGTATGACTATCAGCTCCTTCTTCATTGGACTGTTAGAAATTACACAGCTTAACCCATTGCACTCCCATACGCTAAGAATTTCACAGAATAAATAGTAACATCTGCAGATCCTTAGATTTTTGCTTCCAGCAGGATGCCATTATTTTTATGATAGGATTTTTCCATTATTTGTTTCGTTTCTAATGTTATGAGTTAATATACTCGTATGTACATATATACTTTTTAATAAATTTTAATACAGACGAGTTTCCTATAATGTATCTGTTACTATTGGACCAGAATATTTTTTCATTATTGATATAGAATGTTTATAAAACAATAGAAATATTTTTTCCACGTTTATTTAAAATAATCTGTTATTTTTTTCAATATCCTCAAAAAGACTATTATAAAGATTTTTGTGTTAAATAATAAATTACTTGTCTTCTACATCACATACATAATAGCATTTTTTATAAAGTGCTGGAATATAAATTGTTTAGCTATATTTTCTGTTAATCCTTTTACGGCTTTATTAATTACTAATAGTATTTTTTTTTAGGATAAGTGCTTCTTTGTACAACATTTTCGTTCACTGAATACGGGGGCTGCTATCAATACTAACTACTCTTAATTGAAAAACGTTCATTCTTCTTATTTAAATTTTTCAGAAATTAACTAATTAAAATTTACTTCTTGCTACATATTAATTATACGATTATTATCTTAATATTCTATTATAGTATCTTAATATTCAATTATTCCTGTAATTTTTAACAATATATTTAAATTTTTGTCGTTTTGTTTCAGAGAATTTAAAATAACGCAACACACATTCAATTTAAAATAACGCAACAAACATAACTAAATAAATAACAATAAAAATAATAAATAGATATTGGGAATTATTTCTTTTTATAAGCAACTTTATTATATTCAAAATTTTTTATTTTTCGAATTTATTCTATGAGCTTTGAGTAATAGTTCTATTCCTTAAATTTTTCAGGAATTACTTTATACACTATCATAGAATAAATTCGAAAAATCAAAAATGTTGAATATAATAAAAATAATATTTTTTTATAAAAAATATATCGGTTCTCGCATTTTTATTCTAAATATTTAATACTCTCATATAATTTCCATTTTACAAGGTTTTTTGCTTATCATGTAAACTTATGAAATTTGATGTTACAATATTCTGCATTTAAGATGACGATATGTGCAGTTCTCTTAGTTTTTTTTTTATTTCAATAATATTTGCCTACAAAAAAAAAACAACACATACATTTTGGTTCACCAGTCAAGAAATAATTTTACAAAAAAAAAAAAAAAATACACACAGGCTAATCGTGCTGCCCAGCAGTGAAAATTGCAAGCGATTCACTTTTTAGGCCTTTAAGAAGGTTCACAATTAAATTGTAAGTAAACTTTTACTTACTCCTCTCTGCCTTCTTTGAAAACGTCTTTTAGAAAAGTTTTTATTAAATATTTTACAAATTAAAATTTTTCTTTTCTAAGATAAGGCCTGTCGCAATCGTTTTATTAGTAGTTATGTTAGAACGTGTTGCAAGTTTAGTTATTAATTGACTTACTTCGTATTATTTGCCACAACAATAAAATTTGGATAAAGCTTTATTCTTAAATCTTTTTAGAAACCCTTCCAGAAGTGCTTAAAATTGATGCAAAAGTGCAAGGTGTTGGTCTCCAATGACACACCTTGTTAATTGGTAATAAAGTTAGCATGCGGCTGGGAGATCTTTAGTCTGCAAAAAGGCCTTCTATTAGGCCTCTTTACTACATAATTTTCTTGAATTTTAACGTGAATTTTTTCAAATTTTTCATATATTTTTGCACTATTTGTTTCTTATATTTCTGCACTCCTGTTATAAAACTTATTTTCAAATTATATTTTGGGTTCTTTTCTCAATAAAAACAACTACGCAGACACTAAAAAACACATACAGTCTGTCAATATTGAGTTTGCACATTGAAAATAAACACGGTTTAGCTAAATTATTAGCAATTAAGTTATACTTTTTATTCAAAAAAATATATTTTTCTTATATATATCATAAATTTATAGATATTTAAAGAGATCATGTTGAAAAAGAACTTGGAATAAGTTTAAAATAAGAAAGATATACAACAAAAACAAATTTATACTTAATTTCACATTGTCAATAAGCTCTTTGCACAAAAATTTTCTTGCCCATTTAGTTTTGGTGAAAACATTGAAAACTTTGTTTTCAGAATATTTAATATTTGGTATGGAAACCTTTTGCATCTGCCACACACTGTAGACGATTTTTCATTGAACCTATTAACTTCTTTAGGTCATAATTCGTTGGAATTTTCTGCCATTCTTCTAATATAGCTGATTTTAGCGATGCCATATTTTTTGGCTGGCGTTTAGCGACTTGTTTTTTCAAATACACCCATAGATTCTCAATAGGATTGAGATCGGGGCTTTGAGCGGGTGTATCGATGACATGTCCACAATTATATAGCAGCCACATCTGCACCATATGGGACTTATGCTTTGGATCATTATCTTGATCAAATTTAAATTGTGGCTTATGGCCTCTAATGAATCCAAATTTCTGTGCACTACTAAGTAAATGAGTCTGTAAAATATTCAAGTATTGATGCGCGTCCATCGTTGAGTTTATAAAAGCAAGATTACCCACACCTTGACTTGATATACAGCCCCAAATCATTATGGACATTTTTCCAAATTTCACAGTTGGGATGATGTTTTGTTGTTTTAGAGATGTTAAAGGCTGTCGCCACACCCAAGATGGTCCATCGTTGTAATACAACATCATCTTCGTTTCATCACAAAAAATAACATTGTCCCAATAGTCATTCGGGTGTAAAACGTTCAGAGTAGCGAAGGAAAGTCGCTTCTCTACATTTGCTGCTGACAGTAGTGGTTTCTTTCTTGCTGCTCTTGATGAGTATTTATTTTATATTAAGGTGTGACGCACTGTTTCGTGGCAAACAACAACACCTAGCTCTTCCTTTAGCTCTGCCGCAAGTGCTCTAGTCGAAATTTTTGGGTTTTGAGACACTTTTCTTGTTATTAAACGCGCGGCACGTTTGTTTATTTTATTTTTTCGCCCACCTCCTTGTTTTAATTCCAGTCTACCCTATTTTTCAGCTCGATTTATAACGTTATAAATTGTTCTCCTTGAAACTGAAAACATTTCTGACAACTCCTTTGCACTTTTTCCATGTTGGCGATTATAATAAATCAATTGAATAATATTATAAGATAATCTTTTTCCTGGCATTTGTAATATTTTTAACTATGCCACTTAACGACATGTGTATTACAAAAATTTAGAACAAACTAATTTAAACAGTCATTAATAGGTGCGTTTGAGTACTTTTACAGTTAAATGCAGTAAATGAGTAAACTTAAAAATTTGCTCTCTCAAAAAGCTGTTGTCCAAAAAAGTACGCGAACGCAAAATTTGTAAAATTTCGTAAAATAAAAGCAACAGCTGATGGCAAATTATTAAAGTGTTGAAAAAAGTTTACACTTTTGACTACTTAACTCGTTTTCTTATCGGTACTCGATTAAATACTTTTAATAACACGAATATTTTTGGAAAATACAAACAAATTATTTTATATAATCTTTCATATTTTTTTGTTTTTTATTTTATTTGAATTTGCTAATTTGTGTCCGGCTAAATTTGATCAATAGTACACGAATACTTTTTTTACTATTGATAACTTTAAAAACAAGGGCTGTTCTAAGTACCCGAGTACTTGACACTTTTACAACTCCAGAAAATTAACATAACAAAACAAAGTTTCAAAAGTTGGTATTTAGCCATATAAATTCTTCACAAAGAAGTTTAATTAATTAATATTAATTCATTTTTTGTTTTTATTTTAGTTTTATTTCAACTTTTCTTTTTTTAAACAATTTTTTCACAATTTGTATGGCTTTTGTTTGCTACTTTTGTTTGTTTACCTTTTAAAACATGTGTTTTTTTGTTTTACTAAATTTTACTGCAAAAATTTCTGCAGTAAAAATTTGTAAGTACTCAGTCAAAAACTGTCACTTTACGCTCTCAATTTGTGTTCTCATTTACTGTATTTTGTGTACGCGAACGCAATTTAGTAAAATGCAGTAAAGTTCAGTAAAAAATAGTAAAAACTTTTGTGTTCTCGAACGCAGCTAATATTAACAATGTACGCATTTTATAACGGTAAAACACCGCTAATTTGAAAAAAAAAATTCAAAATAAAAGATTTGCAAAGAGTATTACAAATAAAACATTTTTGTGCAAAGATCTTATTGACAATGTGAAATTAAGTATAAATTTGTTTTTGTTGTATTTCTTTTTTATTTTAAACTTATTCCAAGTTCTTTTTCAACATGATCTCTTTAAATATCTATAAATTTATGATATATATAAGAAAAATATATTTTTTTGAATAAAAAGTATAACTTAATTGCGAATAATTTATCTAAACCGTGTTTATTTTCAATGTGCAAACTCATTATTGACAGACTGTACATGTTAGCTAAAAGTTAACTACGTGTTCACTAAAAAGTACAGATAAGTACCTTAAAAGAACTTAACACGGACTCTAAAATAAGTTCGGTAAGTTATCTAAGTGTTTCTGTTCGTCAGCTCACAATAGTTATGTACCATATTTTGTTTGTGTACAAATGCACAAACAAAAAAAATAAGATTTAGAGTTTGTGTGGTAAGACAAGTACACTGCGTTAGTGTACAGTTTTTTTTCGAACTCTGCCTGTAGGTGTATTTGTATTTATGTATACATAAAATATAAAAAAGGCATGATAAGTATACAAAAATTGCAATCCTAGAATTTCATAATCAGGACATTAGTGCAATTTTAAAGCAAAATTAAAAAAAAAAAAATAATAATCTGGACACTAGTGCAATGAGTTCATCTGGTTTTTCATTTGTTCTTAATCACAAGTCTGCATTACTGATTCTATTTGACCTTTATATACGAAGGATATTTCTGAAGCAAAATGTCGGCAATATCAAAGGTATTTTGGCCCGTCTAAATCGCCAATTTGGCCCAAAAAAGAAAAACGGAAAATGCATCACTGCAATACATGCTTATAAAATAATTTTTATAAATATTTGTTTTTATAATTTAATTTTTATTAACAAATTTTTTAATACATACTTAATTTGTAGTAGAGTGACTGGTATTAATTAGCTACATATTGACAGCTCAATTCCAAAACATGTTTAGTCGAAAAAGTGAGTTTTGCAGGAAACGCTTTTTAAGTTTACGGGCGATACAGCATTTAATTGTATGCTAAGTTACTTTGTACGCATAACTTTGGATGTGATAAGCCGATCAACAACAAAATTTGACAGAATTTTAGTTGAACAACACTTAATTCAAAAATGTAAAATAAAAATAAAAACATGCTTAGTCGGCTTAGCATGTTTTGGAATGGAGCAATTGATATGACCCTGTTGTTTAAAGCTTAATAAGTATGAAGTTAAAAAAAATACAAATACAAATTAGAAAAAAAATTATGGGGTTAATACTACAATCCATGATTTTTAGTAGTTAAAAACAAAAATCCGAAAAGGAAAACCTGGTTCAGTTTCATTTTTCACTACTACGTCATATATTAAAAAAAAAAGACAGTTTTGGTAAAAATACACTTTAAAAATTCTTTTAACTTAATGCATACCAATATTTTGGTTTGGGAGTTTTTTTTTAATTATTTTTTGTTTTACAAGTGAACACGAGTATTTTTTTATTATCTTTTGGAAAATGAATTAGTTCTTATATTTCAAATTAAACATAAAGATAAAAACTTATAACAGAACTTAACAAATTAAATATTGATTTCAAACATGGTCAACAAAATTTAGAGTTTTGGTAAAAACAACCAATTGTAGTCGGAAATGTAAGATAAGATAAACTGTTTATTGTTGTTGTTTTGTTTAAGCTTTGATATTGTTACAAGAAAAACTTAAGTGTTTATAATTCTTATTCGCTTAACAGTTTTATTTGTATAATATCTTTAGCTTTTCTAGAGTCTTTGGAAGAAGGATTATCTGGCCTAAGCAACCAGAGAAATGTGCAGAGGAATCAGCTTATCCCACCAACAGTAAATTTCAGTGTGCTTATCAAGAATACGAATTGGGAATTTAGCACATTAAAACGAAATCTTATTAAACTTGAGTAAAATTTTTATTTAAATTTTTTTAATGATATTACGCCAATTTGTGTATTGGGTACTCTGGTACTCTATCTTTTTTGTTGTAAGGATTAAATTTACATTATGATAAATGATTTTGGCTTATTTAAAAAATACTCCTTTCATTTCTAAAGCATTTAGTTCGACTAAATTTCGACTTTTGGTTTCATCATCGTCATCTTTATGTGTCGAAAAATGGCCTCGTAAAATTTTAACTGTTTTAAAACGTAGTGGACACATTTCACATTGATAGACATTTTCCCCTAAATGTGATCGTAAATGTTTAATTAATTCACTCGATTGACAGTAGGCATTTTTACAATAATTGCATTTATAAGGTTTTTCTCCGGTATGAATACGAGTGTGACGTTTTAATTTTTCATTTGTGACGAAACTAAAAAACGGAACGTTAACGGATTTGAATAATTTTTACGAGTTGAATACTTTACCGTTTTTCACAAAACTCACAAGCGAATGGTCTATCATTGTTGTGATACATTTTATGTTTTTTCAATAGAAATGGTTTGTGAAAGCCTCGTCCACATATGTCACAGATATGATTTTTCGGTTTTGCTTTATGAATAATATGATGGGAAACCAGATCGGTTTTAGTTGTAAACGAACGCGGACAGTCAGGACAAGAAAATTTTTTCTCATTTAGATGGCGATACGAATGTTCTTTTAAACCTCCAGCAGTAGTATAACCTTTGCCACATTCCGAACATAAAAAAACTTTTTCACCTGTTACATACGGTTAATAAAATTATAGTATAACAAAAAATTTAATAATTTTTGAATAAGTTACTGCTACAAACCACTGTGCGTTCGCATATGTTCCTTCAACGTCAGCCTCTCTTCAAATACTGAAAAGTAAGGAAAATTTCAAAAGATTATAACGAGGAAAGAACTATTAATTAAGTTGACAATTATTTACCTTCTTTACACAGAGAACATTTATATGTTTGTTCTTTATTATCGTGCATTTCTTGGTGTTTTTTATATGACAATTCCGATTTGAGTTTTCTTTTACATTTATCACAAGGATAAAATTGCTGTTGAGATTCGCTTTCTTTTTCCTTAAGAGATTTCTTTTTTCTTCCCACTGGGGTATGTTGGTTATCATAGTGCGTCGCTATATATTGTTCAGCTTTAATTTTAACATCACCAAACTGCTTTGTTTTTGAATGTTTTGTTTTTTTAGTTTTACTTTAATAATAAGAAATTAAGTAAAATAGTTTTGTTTTTATAAAACTTTCTATCACATCTTATAAGCAATTAAAAAACTCGATTATTTTTATTTTAAATCTATTAATTCATTTATTTTTAATAAAACTGTATATCAATCTTATAAGTATGGAGTGCTCCAAGATTATATGAACGAAAAAAATGTCAAGGTACAGGTCGCCGCCCATCCCCCTAGAATTATTCTATTGTTCTATGTATAGATATGAGTAGAATATTAGGATGACGTTAACTGGCAACGACAATGAAGTTAAAAGGTGCAATTTAAAAGGGGAAACGTTTTTGTGAAAATTTTGCCAATAATTATTTTTGCAATTAAATGTTAATGAATCAAAATGTGCACGTTATTATCGTTTAAATGAGATATAAAAGACAACATTTTGTTAAAAAATGTTCAAATTCCCCAGGCCATTACCGTGTCTCAGGTCACTTGAACAAGAAATGTAGGAACAAAATGTTTGAGAAATATTTGAATAATAGCTAATTTTTACTTAAAATATAAACGTATTTACTTCTATGTATAAGTAGTTTTGTCTTCGTAGGATACCGTTAACTAGGGATGAGCGATATTTCTGTACCTGTGATTTAATCACTGTTACTGAGAAATCACGAATCACAGTTGTGACCAAATTTGTCAAGTAACAGCTAAGTCGTTCTTTTTGTTTTTTATTACATACAAAAATTTATGATATTTCACTGTTTGTGCGGGTAATAGCGTTTATTGAATACAATGGCGAATAATATTGCTGTTCCTTTCAATCTCTCTTCTATCATATTAATATTTTTTTAAGTCATTTGTTCAAGTAGCTATGTATATACAAGTAAACAGCTTTGAAAGTTCTTACAATTTGTTGTTGTTTATTTGCGAAGTACTTACAAAAGCGAAAGCTCGCGCATTGTACATATAGCTTGGACGCACTTGCTATAAAAGAACTAAAAACGGACAAACAGCGATCAGTGATTTTTAAATCACGTTCACTAATAACGATGTTTTTTAAAAATCACGGGATCGCTCATCTCTACCGTTAACCAATTCGCAGGTATGACAAAAAAAATTATTTTGCTCCATATCAACTATTTTAAAGTTTATTAAGTATTGTTTTGTTCTACGCAAAACTGATTGGCGAATACATAAAATTCCTAACTCAAAAACATAAAAAATAAATTTCACTCTTGCGTTGCTTCATTGCCGTAAGAAAAAAAATTGTTTAAGCGAAATTAAAACAAAAATACAAGAAAATAAATTTCACTCTTGCTTCGCTTCATTGCCGTATGAAAAATGTAGTTAAGGCAAAAACTAAATAAAATGTCCACAACTTAATATACAGCAGTAAGTAGAAAAAGTCACAAAACAATAATTTTCAATTTCAATTAAATTAACTTCTAAGTTCGTTCATAAACGTTTACAAAAATTTACATTTTCTTCAAAACCGGAAGCGGTGGTGAAAATGCAAAAATAAACTCCATTGCCATTTTTTTCCATTAAGACTTTTTGGCATATGCGCCAAACTAATAATGAGCCGACGCTATACTAACATATAGGGTTTACAATTTTAAAGTTTTTCGTTTATAGGTACCTGCGCTATTAAAATTATTTGCTTCGAAAATCAATTCTGTTAACAACTGCCTAGCAAAAAAAGCTACGATTTTCCCAAGTAACGTGCTATTAGAAATGGCTTTGCTGCATAAAGAACGAAATATACTTTTCCCATTATTGACCAAAATCCTGTTTTCGATTTTTTTGAAAATATCCATGTCATCTAACAGCCTTCTTTTTAGATGACGAGCGCAAAACTCACTCATTTAACTTACATTTAAAACAAAAACAAATTTTGTAATTTTAGTTAGTTTCGCGCTCGTCATCATAAAACAGGCAGTAAAAGCTTATTTGGTATTTTTGTGCACTTTATGATATATTATAGCATTAATGTTTGCTTCCAATCCTAAATACTGAAAGCTCCCAAAATATCGTCCGAACTTTTCATTAATTTTGCATCGCTCTTAAAGAATTTGCTGAGTGAGACAAAGAGACAAATAGAGTTTCGTCAACTGTTTTATTCTGGTAAATTAACACACGTGTTTACTACAGCTTTTTGTTGGATTTTTCAACCACAGTGTAGTAAATTTTAGTCTTCTATATTTTGTTGTTGTGTTTGGTTGTAAATATTAGTTCTTTAAGTAAGTAAATAAGATTAACAAGGTCTACAAGGGATTTTACTATCAAGAGTGAAAACCGCTATTTATTTTTAATTATTGGTTCGTTGGGAAAACATTGATTTTGAAGCATTGGGAATATATTATACGTAACAAAAAATATATATTGGGAAAGCGCTTAAATTGTTGTAAAAAACAGTTGGGCGTTCCCATAATTTGTGTGTTAGCAGAACACTGCAAAAGTAGAACTTGTAATGTTTTGATAACATTTCGAACATCTTAGGAAATACTTTGCCAACGTTGGGTCGTTTGTTATTTTTTGCCTGGGTATTTTACTTATTACTAACTTATTACTCTTTGAGGGGATAGAGTAAGGAGTGCTAACAGGACAGAAAAAAGATTGATCACGTTTTAATTTGGAAAAAGAATCTTCTTGCTAGTGCATTATTCTTGAGATGCACTTTAATGGTACAAAACTTTGTCCGTTATAGGAATCCTTTATCATAAAATTTCCAATAGCATTTGATTATACATATATTCCTGTCTTCTAAGGAAAACAAATTTTCATATATCTATCTATATATATAAAATTGTAACGTTACTGACTGACTCACTGACTGATTCATCATCGCACAGCCTAAACGCCTGAAGCTAAAAAATTTGGACCAGGGGTTGGTCTCTCCCCAAATCGATCCACTAAGACGGGATTTTTGGAAATTCGAATGTTTAGGGGGTAAAAAAGGGAAAAACGGGTAAATTCGGTAACCTAATATCTCCAAAACTAAAAGAGATACAAAAAAATACTTATCGTTGTTCTTTAGAAAAATAAGCGGACAGGTGTCTGGTACTTTTTGGAAATTCAGCCATTTAACGGAGTAAACGGGTAAAACCTGTATTTTGGTACTTTTTTGTCACCTTATCTATCTTTTAAACCCATAAACATTGAAATAAGGGTTATATAACATTTGAAACTTATCTAAAAAATCCAAATACGAATTTGGTACTTTTTCGAAATTCGGACGTTTAAGGGGTAAAAAGCGAAACTATTTTTGGTACTTTTTTTACAATGGGGAGAAAAAAGTACCAAAAAGGGGAAATACGGGAAATTTAATTTCTTACTTTAGCTTTTTGTTTCTACAACTGGCAATTTTTTTAATTATCGTTAATATTGGACCTAGAAACATAAACTTCAACATGCAATGTCCTTAGTGGATAAGAATCTATGAGGGTTCTTTTTGCTCTTCAACTGGTACTTTTTGAATTTCCGTTAGTATAAGACCTAGAAACATAAAATAAAACATGCAAGGGGCTGAGTGAATGAGAATTTGTTAGAGGGATCTTTTTGGTACTTTTTCGTTCTTAAACTGGTACTATTTGAATTTCCGTTAGTATTAGACCTAGACACATAAAATTCAACATTAACAGTCCTGAGTGGATAAGAATCTATAAGAGGGAAATTTGAGGTACATTTTTGTTTTTTAACTGGTAGTTTTTGAATTTCCGTTAGTATTGAAACATAAAAGGTCCTGAGTGAATGAGAATCTTTAAGAGGGGCTTTTCGGTACGTTTTGTTCTTTACCTGGTACTTTTTGAATTTCCGTTAAAATTGGACCTATAAACAGAATATTAAACTTGCAAGTTCCCAAGTAAATGAGAATCTGTAAGAGTTGTCTTTTGGTACTTTTTCGTACTGTTACAGCCTAGAAACATAAACTTTGGCGTAAAAATATGTCCAAGAAAGAAAAGGAGACGCTAACGAAGTAGCGGGTTAAATGCTAGTTAAATATAAATTTTTCAGAACTTTTTTCGAAAGATGCAGAAATGATAAAAAGAATTTTTAATGAAATGAAATAGAATAAAAATATATAATAAATGCATATTTCGATTTAATTAATAGTTTAAGTATGTATAACAAATAAATCAACCTTAAAATAAATTCTTTATTAAGTTCCGATTAATTTTGAAAATCAAACAAAAAAAGTTGGTCGAAATTCGATTACTGGTGAGCACACGATAATCATTGAAATAAAAGTATTTCAAATTATTTATTGGTCTTAAAATGTCTCTTATATTACTTATATACGCGTATATATGAATAATTATATTAATTTGAACTTAAACCTATCTAACAAAACTCAACATTGGAAGAAAAGACCGCTAAATTAAAAAATTCAAAAATTTCGAATCATATACATATGTATAACTCATTCTTAAATTAATATATGTATATATACATATTATATACATACATAATATATACATAAAATACATCATTTTTTTTTCTTTTGTCGAAAAATCGACATGTAATATTCATATCATCTCGCTATTTTGTCTACTTTTTGGAAATGAAACGTTTGGTTTTAAAATTGTTTTTCATATGTTAAATTAAAAATTGTTTTGTTTCTAGTGAAAATGTTAAAATTTTAAATTAAATAACCTCGTGTTAATTAAGTGCGATATATAAATGTGTACGAGGGCGGATCAATAAGTCCAAGGAGACCAATCAGAAGTCTAAACAATGGGTTTCTCCGGGTGAACCGGCTCCGAAGAAGGCCAAGGTAAGTTTGGCGGTCAATAAGTTGATAGCAACAGTTTTTTGGGATGCACGCGGGATAATCCACATCAATATGCCAACTTATTGGACCGATTTAACGAGGATTTAAAAAAAACGACCTTATATGCCCAAGAAAAAAGTTATTTTTGATCAAGATAATGCACGAGTGCACACGTGTGCAGTCTCAATGGCAAAATTACATGAATTGGGCTACGAATTGGTACCTCATCTGCCATATTCTCCGGATTTAGTTAAAGAGGTGAATATCGTACCTATTAGAAAGTAGCGGGTTAAATGCTAGCATTTAAAAAAGTGAAACCCTAGAAACATAAACTTTGGTGTTAAAATATGTCCACGAAAGAAAAGGAGACGCTAACGAATTAGCGGGTTAAATGCTAGTGTTAATAATATTTTTGAAAAACAAAGTATACTCAACTTTTAAGGAGATAATTTCGCAACTTCGTTTGAAGCAAACCTGCAGTAAAAAATCGTCTCTGAGATGTGACTGAATTCATTTGACAACTTAAGTATTTCTGCGCTATGGCCTTAAATTTTAAGTACAATACTTTAATTATGAAACTTAGAAATTAATTCAAACTTCTCGAAATCTGCCTGTAAACTTATATTTTCATATCTTGTTGGGAGATCGCAATTTGTGGAATATAATAGCTTTGTTTCATCCGTAAGTCCGTTATTTTCTGGTATTCCTCAGGGCTCTGTTATGGGTCCTCTCTTATTTATATTATATATGAACGACCTCTCTTTATACATTAATTTATCATTATGTGAGTTATTCATCTATGCGGATGACATTTTTCTTCTCTTTAATGTTTTGCAATACAATATTTTTTTTTTTTTTTTTTTTAATATTACCTATGCTAATCCCGCGAAGCTATACGCTTGCCTGCAAGAGACCAGAGTCCCTGGCGGGAATCGAACCCGCAACTCCTGCGCTGATAGACTAGCCTACCGGGGCTAGCTGGTAGTTTGGGCATAGAAATCATTTTTTTCCTAGATTGGATATTATTCTAGACAGTTAGTCGATCATATCAACTGTCTTGGTGTGCTTTTAGATAACCAGCTTTCCTTTGACCCCCATATTAATCTCCTTATTGGTAAAATCTTTGGTATTCTTCGTAAAATGTGTTCATCTAATTTGTATTTCCCATTACGCATTAGGTATAATATGGCTCATGCTATGTTGATGTCATCTGTTTTATATGGTCTCGAGGTTTACTCCGGCACATGCTTCACTCGCTTAAGCAGAGTTAAGCGTATAGTATATTAAGCGTCGTGAGCATATATCTATTTCGGTCCGACGTTTTCTTGGGTGTACGTTTGGAAATTATGTGAAATACCGATTGGGAATTTTGTTTCATGGAGTAATTCCATACGGCAGACCCATTGACCTTTATAGATCTTTTGTATTTACAAGATCTGTTAGAAATCCCCAGATTAACATTCCCAGAATTTCCTCATCTTTTTTAAATAGGTCTTTTATATTGTAAGTAAAGTTTTTATTCAAGTAACAAATATTAGACATAAATAAATTAGACATAAATAATTATGATATATAAAATATGCATAAGTAAAATTTGAACAGGTACATTAATTATTAAAAACCATTATTTCAACACTTTTCCCTGTTTTAAATAATTATTTAACATTTAAAAAATCACACAAAAATTTTAAACGTATCTTAGGTAACGGTTTAGTTAACATATCGGCAGCTTGATTTTCTGTTGATACTTGTTGTACTAATAAATTACCTTCTGTTACCTTCTCCCGTATAAAGAAATGTTTAATTGCAATGTGTTTTGTTCTTTTATGCAGTTCAGGGTTTTGTGCCAAACGTATTGCAGCAGTGTTATCAATTTGAATACATGGTATTTGATTTAAATTTATAACTTCATTAAATAGTCTTTTTAACCAGACTAACTCTTTGGCAGCTTCGTTAGCAGCAACTATTTCTGCTTCTGTAGTAGAGGTCGAAACCATTGCTTGTCTTTGACTCAACCATGATATTGGTCCACCAGCATATGTAACTACAACACCAGATGTTGACCGACCAGTAGTAAGACATCCACCAAAATCTGCATCACTAAAACATTCTAGTAACATGGGTGCATTTTTATTATAAACTATTCCAACATTTAAGGTTCCTGCTAGGTATCGAAAAACACGCTTAACTCGTTGAACATCTTCTTTAGTTGGATTTTCTAATGATCTTGACAAATAACCAACACTGTATGCTAAGTCAATCCTCGTTCCCAACATTAAGTACATTAAAGCACCAACTGCTTGTCTGTATGGAAATTCAGTATTTTCTTTTTCTTTATTGGTATCAGATATCTTCTCCATTGGTGTAGAAACTGGACGACATTCTGAAAAGTTAAATTTCTCTAAAATCTTTTGGGCATACGCTTTTTGGTGTATCTTGATATATTTTTCATTTTTTTCAATTTGTAGTCCCAAGAAATACGAAGCTTCTTTGCTCACAATCTTAAATTCATTTTTCATTTCTTCTATAACATGGTTTAAATCATTTTTGTCTGAAGCTGCTATTAGTCCATCGTCAACGTATAATGCAAGTATTATTTTGTGTCCACTCTTCTCCCTTATATATAAACAAGTATCAGCTGTGCTGGTTTTAAATCCAAGCTTTTTTAAGTAGCTTCCAATTCGTTTATTCCAGCACCTAGGAGCTTGTTTAAGCCCATATAAACTTCTCTTCAAATGGCATACTCGATTTGACCCATCATTAAAACCTTCAGGCTGTTTCATAAATATATTTTCTTCTAACTCACCATATAAGAATGCTGTTGAAACATCGAATTGGACCAAGTGCAAATCTTCAGTTGCAGCAATACTAATAACTGAACGTATAGTTGACATTCTGGCCACAGGACTAAATGTTTGATCATAGTCAATACCCTTCTTTTGATTAAAACCTTTTATAACCAATCTAGCTTTATATTTATCTACAGTACCATCCGCTTTTGTTTTAATTTTGTAAACCCATTTTCCTGGAAGAGCTTTTAAGCCTTTTGGTAATTCTTTAAGTTCCCAAGTCTTATTTTGCATTAACGAATTCATTTCTAAATTCATAGCATTCTTCCATTCTTCCCTTTGTTCACTTTCTATTGCCTCTTTATATGTATTAGGAGTTTGAATTTTGTTAATAAATTCTTGTGACATAAGTACAATATCATTATGTTGCATATTATCAATAATGATTGTACGATTACGTAAACGTTTCACATTTGGTGTATCATCATCCAAATCTTCCTCTCGCAGACGTTTATCGCTTTGCGGTTTATCATCTTCCACGACATCATCAAAACTTTCAGTTTCATCTTCTACTTGATCACTTTGCATTTCGGAATCTTGCATCGCGTCTTCAAAGCCTTCCAAGTCTTCACAATCGCTTTCATTATCATAATGATTATTATCTTCTTCTTTTTTTCTCTCCATTTTAATTGTTGTTATATTTGAATTATTTGTATCTATTTTGTCGTTAGTTTTATTAATTTTATCTTCTTGGTTCTTACTACAATCACCAACATTTTCTAAAAACTTAACATCTCTTGAGAATTGCACACAATTTTTATTTTTAATAAAAACCCTATATCTTTCATCTCCATCATAACCAATGAGAAATCCTGGTACAGCTTTCTTATCTAACTTTTTACGTTTCTGATTTGGTATATGTACATAACACATGGAACCAATAATCCTCATGTGACTGATTCTAGGCTTCTTTCCATGCCAAAGTTCAAATGGACTTACATCTTTGATAGAACTTCTTCCTGTACGATTGAGAATATATATTGACGTTTTAACAAATTCAGCCCACAATTCATCAGGAAACTCGAACTCTTTGTTTGAGTATTTGAATGTTCGTGCCATCTCTACGATCGTTCTATTTTCTCTTTCTGCATTACCATTTTGTTGAGGTGTGTATGGAGCTGTTAGTTTATGATTAATGCCATTATTTTTTAATATCTGCTTAATATCATTACAAATAAACTCTCCACCATTGTCACTAAGAATTGTTTTAATTATGTGACCTTGACTTTTTGCATTTGCTATCACTTTCGACAGGGTATCCTTTACATCTGACTTATTTTTTACAATATACCCGTATCTGAATTTTGTAAAATCATCTTTATAAACTACTAAATATCTAAAACCTTTGTATGAAGGGGGGAAGGGACCACAAACATCAGTAGATATTAGTTCACCAGGAGCTGTTGCTGTCTGACGCCTTCCAAATGGCAATCTACATAATTTTCCATATACACACGGTTCACATATTTCATTATTATATTTTACAATAACACCCAACTCTTTTTGTAATTTATTTACCACATGTTGTTTATTTTGGTGTCCCCATCTCTCGTGATACATTTGTAGGAGTGAACTATTGCCAACGGCTATGTTTACTTTATTAAACGAAGATGGCAAAATATTTGTTTTATACAATGATCCCCCTATTTCTCGATCACCAGTTAGAATTACTTCACCATTTACATAAAATTTACATTTTGTAGGAAAGGATTTAAATTCACTTACAGAATTTTTGTCATGGGCTGCTAAAACCGAAAAAAGATTTCTTGAAATTCCAGGAACAAACCAAACATCTTTCAGCTGCATTACAATTTCTTCATTGTAGTTGGTTTTTGATAAAAACTCAATTGTTCCTTTTCCTAAAGCTTGCAACGTCTCTTTTCCAGCGGCTTGAATCGTATGTGGTTCAATAAATTCCTCATAATCAACAAAAAATTCTGCTGAATGTGTTACGTGTCTTGTAGCACCATTATCTACCCACCAATCTATTGTAGTTGTGCTTGCATTAACTTCATCTGATACTGATGGAAGTGCGATGTTGGAATGAAAAACTTTTCCTTTTTCTGACTTACTTGGTTTACCATCTGACATCCATTTGCGGCATTCTTTCAACCAATGTCCTTTCTTTTTACAATAATGACAAATATCTTCCTTTTTATTGTTTGACTTAGAATTCTTCTTGTGTTTAAAATCTCTTCTTTGATTTACTATTAAAGCTTCTTGATTCTCACTTTCAGATATTTCATCCCTTTTTAAATTTCTTTCATATAAACACAACTGCATTACTAATTCATCTAATGTCTTATCACCTTCTCGTGTAAGCATCATCCAACTCGATTTAAAAACTTCAAATGAATTAGGCAAAACGTACAAAATTTTACAAATTAATAACAAATCTGGCAACGGATTTTCATTTTTCAATTGTAAACCAATATTTATTTCATTAAATAAATTTTTTAATTTTGAAATGTGTGCTGAGACATCTTGGTTCTTATTCCATTGGAATGAAAATAGCTCTGTACACATTTTAAAAAGTTGATCTTTTGAAGTTGCTTCAAATTGTTGCTTTAAAGCTTTCCACATCTCAAAAGCGCATTCCTTATCCATCACCTTTTGATAGATTTCATCGGTAATTGTGCTTGTAATAATAGTCTTAGCATAACAATTTGCCTTTCTAAATAACTCACACTGTTTTTTGTGTTCTCGTTCTTGAATTTCAGTTGCTCCATTTATTAAGGGTTCTGGCTTTGTCAGTTTCTTCTCAACTATATCCACAGCTCCCTCATAAAACTCAAGGAGATCTCTCACTTTCCTTTTCCAAATAGGCCAATCAGACTCTCCAGATAATTGTTTAATTGATTTGCAGAATTCCATTTTCTTATCTTGAAAAATATTATTTTCTTTTTAAAATAAAATTTTATTTTTTTTTTTCTTTCAACACAAAAAAAAACAAACAATATATAATTTAATTTTCTTGGGTGACTGGGCACATAACCTATTGTAAGTAAAGTTTTTATTCAAGTAACAAATATTAGACATAAATAAATTAGACATAAATAATTATGATATATAAAATATGCATAAGTAAAATTTGAACAGGTACATTAATTATTAAAAACCATTATTTCAACATTTTATAGTAAGGATTGCAAGGGTTTGGAATTTTTTACTATATTAATTTAAGACTGCTTGAATACTTCGTTTAAAGCTGCTTAAATACTTCGCTAATTCCACTGTCTAATGATTTTGTATATCTGAACTAAATACTTTTAAACATTTTGTAATTGTATTTCCATTTTAGCTTATTTGGCTAAGCTATTTTCCTCTTAGGTGGTTACTGTCTGGGCCTTTTTTAGGATATTTTTCTTTTTTTCTTCTCTTTGTTATTTTTTTTTTGTTGCGGCTGGGGAGACATTAACCATCAACTACGAAATGTTACTTTTTAATTATAGTTTCATTTCCTGTTTTTATTATTATTATTTATTTATTTATTTATTTCTTTATTCACAATAATATAATAAGCCTCTTTAGGCCAATTGACTTATATTACATATCATATTCCTAAATACTTCAAAAAGAGAAATAATTAACAATAAAATTTTTTATTGTTAATTATTTTATTATTATTATTGTTATTATTTTTATTATTATTATTAGTGTACATATATAAATATAAAATTTTTTTAGGATATATGAACATGTAATATTGTTATTTTGGCCTCTAAGGCTTGATATTGCATAAATAAATGGAATAAATAAATAAATAATGTCGCCAGTAAACAAAGGGATCTGCGTCCCTAGAAAAATTAGAAGATCTAAGGTATATCTCAGGGTAGGAAAAAATTCTACTCGCGAGCACAATTCGAGTCAACTCTCTCATTTTAAAATTTGTGCTCGCGAGTTTTATTTTTAAACTCGCGAGCACAAATTTTTTACGAGTCATAAGATTTTTGTGCTCGACTCGTAAGCAGATAACAACTCGTTTTAAAATTTGTGCTTACGAGTTTTATTTTTCAACTCGTAAGTACAAATTTTATGCGAGCAGAAAACGAGCGCATACGAGTTGAAATCGAGCAACTCGTTTAAAAAAATTAATGTTTGCTTGTGCGAAGTAAAAATATACATACATATGAATTTTTAGAAACGAAGGGCAGGCAAATGTGTAGGAAGGGGTTATAAAAACATATGCACACATATGAATGCTGGGCATAACCATGTTGATAAGAATGTATGTGTGTTTGTATGTATAAATGTTTTCTTGTTTAAAAATATGTAAGCCTGCAAAATGTTTAATGATGTGTAATAAAATGTATGCGTTCTTAAATGACTTAAATAAAAGTGTTTGAGATTGGTAACATATTATTTTCATAAAAGCTGCCTTTAATAATTATAAATAAAATAAACATTTGTCAATCGATTTTCATGGTTTATGGCTCATTTTATTCGCAATATATCTGGCTTTCTGATAAATAATAAAAAAAATTGTTCTAAATTTGTTAACAAATTTTTGAAAACAAAAAATAGTACTAATTTTGCTTGAAAAAAAAAGTTTATCGCCACTAATTTCTGAAAATGTCCGAAACAGTGGAAAATATAAAAAATGTTATTCGTTTGACTTAAAGGAAATATTATTAATAATCATTTGTTGGTGTTTTTATAAAAATCGGCCCTTATTTCGGGCGGAATATTAGTCAAGCCCATAAAAAAATTTGAAACTGCAAACGGATTTAAATTAACCGCTTCAAAATCTTTATATTTTATATGTTTTTTATTTAAAGACTTACATTTGTTTTTAAAGACCAGTGTTATAAATGAATTAAGAGTTTTTTAGGGTAGCAAAAGCCATCACATAATTGTCTTGTGACAACCAAATTAGTTGATTCTTATAGAAAACATCAGCAGGTAGTAAACAATCACGACTATTTATAGAAAATGTGATCATTGATATGTTTGTTTGATCCCTAGTGAGTGTTTAAATGTCAGTGGAATGGGTCTGAAAAACTTATTATATTAATGTTTATGTTAAAATGGCTGGCAAGACGTGTGGGAAAGGGTTGTAAAAGTAATGTTTATACTAAAAAAATGCACACAAGTGAATGCTGCTCATAAACAGGTAGATAAGTGTGGTTTAAAATATATGTGCAATACGTATAAATGTTAAATTTTGAATGATGTGTAATAAAATGTATGCGTTCATTAGTGACTTACATAGAAGTGTTTACGATTCATAGGAAATTAATGAACTGCCTTTTTTATATTTTCGAAACGTATAACATGATTGCATTCTTTTAAACGAATCCTTTCCTTTGCTATTTCTTCTTCATGGTTAGTTATACTTGTCACAACGTAATATTTGCTGTATCAATAAATACCTTTTCCCACCTTACTTCTGATCCATTTGCTAATGCTGTGTTGTGTTTCGATGAAATATTCATATATACACACATTTATCCACACATACAAAAAAATTCATACGCAAAAATAAAACTCGCGAACAATTCTTTTTAGCTCGACTCGCGAGTTGAGTTTTATTTTTGACTCTTAAAATTTGAATTCTTTTCGCGAGCAATATTTTTCAACTCGCAAAAATAAAACTCGCTCGCGAGTTTTATTTTTTAAACTCGCGAGCAGTAAAGAATAATTCTTTTCAATGTTGAAAATAAAACTCGCTCGAATTGGACTCGCTCGCGAGCGAGTTTAATTCGAGCACTCTCCGTACTCTGGTATATCTAGACTTCTTATTTAGCTGAACCAGCGAAGGATGGACAGAGGATCATTCTTCTCCAAATTTTTCTTTAAGATTTTCACAAACTCTCCAATAGTCAGTTCTTGCAGACTTATCCGAACTTTTACTAGGTGTAGGGGTGACCGTGTCCTCAACACTTTCGAAATTTAGAGTCATGTTGAGAAGCTCAATAAGACGTTTTTCCGATCTATTGTCTTTGAAATTTTCTTGGTTTGTATCGAGGGTAGAGAATTCTAGATAAACAATAGATATCATTATTCTCTAAACACTCAAATCTTTTATTCAGTGCTACGTAAATGGCCAATTTTTGTGAAGCTGAACTATTTTGCATCTCAGTTTATTCATTAATCGTATTTTCTAATAATGTTCGAAGGCTGTTAACTATCAAAATACCGCCGGAAAATGTAGCAGTGGCTTTGCTTATGGATTTTGTGGTCTCTTTAAACTAACCCAAAATCATTAAAAATTCGCAGAAAATTCTTAAAACGTACAATTACATACAATATTTATGAATGGGAGAACGTTTTACTGGTCCAAAGAAAAACGGCTGATGCTGCAGGTCCACACCAATCGATTATGCATCAGTCCAAAAAGTCGCAGTATAAAATTGTATTGACAAGTTACAAAGCAAACGCGTAAAAAAACTTATCGAAAGCATGAAGCTTAAGAAAAAATGTATTATTCTGTTTGATTTTTTGCTATTAGTTTTTATGCAAAACGAGCATTGAAAATTATATTGTTTGTTCAAAAAACTATATAAAAAAGTATCGGCGTATCGACAGTAAACGTGAAGTATAGCCGATATATCGGTATAGGTATTCGTTAAATCCCTAATTCAAATATGTAATCATTCAAAAACAAATTTCGGTCTAATAATTTGGTTTTAAGATTGATGTTTGGTTGTTGACTGCCAGCCGCCTTCAATGGCGGTGAGTGTTAAACGGCAAAGATTTCTGAGGAGATTGTGTGGCTACTATTGAAACATGTCAAATCAACTTGTCCGTGAACGTGGGTTCAATTCCCCGGTCAGTAAGGAATAAAAAAAATTATCAATAAATTTTAATTAATTTCATGTTGTAAAATTTTTATCTTCTTAAAAATAGATTAATCAAAATTAAATTTAATGAACTTTAGCCTGATTAAAATATGAAAATTTGGAATGAAAACTATAATCAGTTCAATATATTAACCACAATACTAATTAATTTATATTAATTTATTACATACATACATAGATATTTTGTTCATAAAGTTAACTTTAATACATATTAATATTTATTTATTTAAAAAACACTCCTTTCTTATCCAAAGCATTAAGGGCGACTAAATTTCGTGCTTTTGTCTCCTTATCATCATTTTTATGCGTTGCAAAGTGACTCCGTAAAAGTTTGACAGTTGGTAATTTTTGCGGACACAATTCGCATTGATAAATATTGTCTCCCAAATGAGTTTTCAAATGCTTCATTAATTCACTGGATTGGCAATAAGATCTTTCGCAATAGTTACATTTATATGGTTTTTCACCGGTGTGAATGCGGGTATGGCGTTTAACTTTTTCGCTGGTGACAAAACTATAAATTAGAATTCAAGTGTTAAAAAAAATACTTTAATATTTTTTATTTTGTTCTTTACCGTTTATCGCAAAATTCACATGCAAATGGTCGTTCATTAGTGTGATACATTCTGTGCTGTTTTAACAAATATGGCTTGTAAAATCCTCGACCACAAACATCACAAATATGGTTTCTTGGTTTGGCCTTATGAATATCATAATGCGAAAGCATATCTGTTTTGGTAGGAAATGATCTTGGGCAGTCAGGGCAGGGGAACAGTTTTTCCTCTAGATGACGAAATGAATGTTGCTTTAAACTGCCTGATGATGTAAATCCTTTGCCACACACAGAACATAAAAATGGTCTCTCACCTTTTAAAAACAATAATGCTTTTTTAAATGATTAATACATTTATATTGGTGGATTCTTACCAATATGTGATCTCTGGTGTTCCCTTAGAAGAGAGCTGTATGGAAATACTAAAATGTAATACATCAATTAGTTGCTTTTATTTAAAACAGGTTAGTATAATGAGTGTTACCTTTATTGCAAATGTTACATTCATAACTACGTTCTTCATGGTCTTTTTTATCGTGCATTTCTTGATGTTTCAATAATGATAGTTTTGATGTTAATTTTCTGTTGCATCTTTTGCACGGATAAATTCCTCTTGCATTCAATGAAATTGTTGTTGCAGATCTTTTTGTTGTTTTTGTATTAAATCTATCATCACCAAGCAGTTCATTATTGGATTTTTTACTTTTTTTCAATTTACTTTAAATAATAAAAATAAAGTAAAATTCGTTTGAACTTTTTAACTTTAAACTTTTTTTCACATAAAATTAAGTGTGTGAAAATTAATTATAAGATTTGATTTATTCTACAAAACTTTTATAATAACGCACTTTAATAATTGAAAATAAAAAATCATAAACGCGTTTTGTAGAACAATATTTAGTTTTTAAATAACTTAATAAAATATATTTGTTTGATAAACCGTTTCTTCGCAATAGTTTCTTGGAACTAGTTCAAATTAATTGATTCAAATATATACTACTAGTCCATAAAGCTTTTATGAAAGTAATTATAATAGTGACAATTTAAAACAAATATCATTATAAAAGTTTCTTACAGAATAGTTTCAAATAGCATATGACCACTTCTACTACTTCTCAATTCTCAATCTTTTGGAAAATAAGTTATTAAAGAATTAGTTACATCATTGTTCAAAAAATAAATGCTGATTCAATAGCTGTTGGAATTTAACCATGTGCGTTTGTTTTTCCTCAAACGCAATTATTAAATCCGATTTTGTGCAGATAAATGCATAAAAAAACTGAGCAAAACAATAGAAAAAATATAAATAAAACCTTTAAAGTAGAACACACAAATATTTATAATTTTTTTAGCAATAAAATGTTCGTCAAAATTTTTAAAATTCTAGAGTTACAGAAACAAATTTTTCGAAATTAACATATGATGGATAAGGTAGTTTTGACGATTTATAAATTTAGGCCTAGTAAATCACCAGGCCTGCATATTTTTCCTCGCTACAGAACATTTCGGATCATATGCTAGCGGTTTGTGTTAGAGTATTGAAAGGCATCTTTTTCTACTAGATTTTAATTTTTTACACAGGGCTGCCACACCGAACACTTGAAGCGACTAATCAAGTTTTTAGGACTATTTTTGATATATAAAGAGTGAATCAATAACGCAAATGAACTGGAAGTATTTATTTTGGACATACTTATGGTACTAACTAGCTAAGTATTCTTCCATTGAAGTTTTTTTCCTTTTTGTTTTTTCTGTTTATGCGTACCACTTCTACGAGTATATTTGATATTTTCGTTTTTAACTTTTATTCTATTTTGTAAAAAAAAAACTACACATTTTTTTCTAAAAACTTTTAAATACAAATAAGGTAAGTAAGAAGTCTCTTAATTTAAACAATATTATAAAAGTGCATTTTTCCATTACTGTCCATGGGTTGTTTATATTCATTTAAAATAAACAAAAACATATAATTATATTGCATTAAAATATATGTTTAAGATAAAATATAAAATAGAACATGGGAATATAGTTCTCATAGTGTGTAACATTTATTATAAATTTTCATATTAATTTAAATGCGTATTCTAAGTCAAATTACAATTTATAAAGCTTTCATACTTGAATAGTGTTTTTCCTTCAATATTTTCCAGTAATATTTTTATACAAACAAAAAATTCCGACAGTTCATAGAAAATATTCCTGGAAAATATACCTAGAATTAATAAAACTTTTAAAGTATAAAAGCTTAAGTTAAGTTTATTTAAGACTTTAAAACAATTATAGGTAAGAAACAAGTATATATGTAAGTCAAATTACAAAGAATACTTAAAACTATAATGTTTTGAATTAATAAATATTATTGTTTTACAGTAACAAACATCAGGTTTTGTGATAGATTACTAACATTGATGTTTAAAGTGCTTGCTCTCGGCACAACATTTTGGGGTAGCAAAAATTTATTGTGCTTAAAAACTAAACTTAAAGCTAAAAATAATAAATGCAAAAAAAAAAAAAAAAATATCCCGTGTAAATTTTGAAACGTAAATTTTTGGTAATAAGTTATTTACACATATAGTTTCATGTTCCACATAACCTAAGGGTGAATAGTAGTTGGTATTGAGCCAATTGAATCCTTCATTATCATTTAAGACATCTTAAATCAAAACATTATCCAAATTATATAAAGAGTCAATAAAGCGTTTTATTAAATGAAAACCATACAAGGCTAACGGTTTAACCTTTGCTAAATCATATATATATATTCATTAGAAAATTTCCTATGAACCCGCTCAAAGTGTTTGTTAACGAAGGTAAAAATGAAAACCAAATCGTGAATGCATACATAAGAATCGTCCTTATACTTAATTTATAAATGAAGAATTTTGTCTTTTCTGGTAAATATCTGCTATTAAATAATTTTCCAAAAGAAATTTTAATTCTTCGGGCTTTGTTAAGACAAATTCTAGCATGACAAATGGCTTTACTTTTAAATGCATTTATCTTTATACCCCATAATTTATATAATTATTTATCGAATTTAAATATGACGAAATATAACTCAATGTATTCTTTGGTGAAGTTCCATGAGCGTAAAGTAGCGAATCATCAGCGTAAAGAACACCAGTTGAACAACCAAATTGATGTGGGAAATCATAGATAAAAATGTTGTACAAATAAGGAGCCAAAATAGAACCCTGCGGTACACCGCAACAAATATTTCTAAACATAGAATTTCCCTTTTGTAATTGGACACAAAACTTTCTATTTTTTAAAAAATTTTGAACTAACTTAGGTTAGGTTAGGTTCCATGGGCAGCCATCGAGACAGCTCACTTGGGTCCTTTAGCGGTCCCTTTGTGATACCCAGCGCCAATGCCCATCCCGAAGAGCAGTTATTCAGATGGCGTCACTGCAAGGTTGAGCCAATTCGTCTTCCTAATGAAGAGAAGAAGCAATCTTAGTTCTATTTTTGATAGATCCTTCAAACAGGAAAACACCGGTTCTCCCAGGTATTTTTACCTAATACCCCGTAGCCCAGGGCATTGACAGAGAAAGTGAATCACAGTTTCCTCTTTCTCCTCATCATGACAACTTCTACAGTAGTCATTGAATACCAGACCCATTCTTCTAGCATGAGTCCCAACAGGCCAGTGTCCGGTTATGACCGACACCACGGTCCTGATTTGGTTCCTATTGAACCTAAGTAGAGATTTGGTTCTCCGTCCATCATATCCAGGCCAAAGTGCCCTGGATGTGGAGCAGGTGGACTCACGGGTCCATCCCTCTTGCGCAATTCTATAGTTCTCGCGCCGCATGAGTGACTTACAGTGAGCCATTGGAAGTCCAATGAATTGATCAATGAATGTTTCATCCATACGACCACCTTCCTTGGCCAGCTCATCTGCTACCTGGTTTCCCGGGCAGTTTGAGTGCCCTGGTATCCATATAAGCGTTAACTCTGAATGTTCAGCAATCTCATTCAAAGACATCCGACATTCCACAGTCAACCTAGATGTCGTATAGACACCCGCAAGAGAGGCAATGGCAGCCTTGCTATCAGTAAATATACGTATATCTCCCGATACGCGATAATACTTTAGCCAGTTGGCTGCCCGCTTTATAGCCGAGATTTCCGCCTGCAGGACACTACATCCATCCATGTAGAAACCTCCGCCAACTCTTTCCCCCTTCCTTGAACCATCAGTGTATACCCCCAAGGCTGGTTCATGGAAGGTGCCCATAACTGACAGCGCACTTTCGTGCGCTATATGTGTCGCATACCTCGCGCCAAAGAAAGGCTCCGGGGTGCAGTAGTCTACTCCTTCAGGGACAATCGAGTATCCATTATACTGGAGTGTCCATAGTCACGGTTCGACCAGCTGTGTGTCGCGTTCAACCGTATCGCCGAACAAAGAGCCATATGTCTGGCCGTGATGTCCACCGGCAGCCAGTTTAGCATAGTAAACAGCGCCCTGGTGGGAGTGGAGCGCATTGATCCTGTGATCATCAATGCGACCAGTCTGTGAACCTTCTCAAGCATCGCACGGTACCTGCCCTTGTCCAGCGCAGTCCACCATACGACAACACCGTAATACAGAGTCGGCTTTACTACAGCCTCAAAGATCCAATTGACACACCTCGGGCCCATGCCCCAGTTCTTGCCGATTGCACCTCTGCACTCATATATAGCAACAATTGCCTTTTCAATCCTCGTCCGGATGTTCAGCCCCCACGACAGTTTACTGTCCAGGATTACGCCCAGATACTTGGCGCTGTAAACTAACTTAATAATGTGGAATTCGAAGCCAATATTAATCATTTTAAACATTATTACATCGTGGTAAGCATGGTCAAAACCTTTTCAATATCAAGGGAAACCGCTATATTACAACATTATTATGAAAGCTTTTTAAATTGTAATTTGACACATACGAATTAATATGAAAATTTATTATAAAATATAAAACTTCTAAATTAAAATGTTACAACAGTTTAAAAAAAGCAAACTAATTTCGATTTAATTCCAAACTTGTTCGAATTTTTCTATAAATATAAGTACATTCTTTCTCTACACATATTTTATAAAAAAACATGAAATATTTTAATTACCTTGGCTTATTTTTTTGGTCCCATTCTGTGTCACTGATATCATCAACATCATCATCCCAAACTAAATCTATACTTAAATCACTACAGCTTTCAATAAACTCCTCCGTTGCTTCAGCTGCTCTGTTTATTTCTTCATCCATTATCATTTCTTCATCAGATTGCATAGAGTTTTCCTCAATAAAAGAATCATCAAACTCAGTCTTGAAAATATCATCATTGTCTTCATTCTCATTAAATGGATTCGTAATAGTTTCTTTTTCTTCCAACATTTTATAAAATTTCTTTTCATTGTTTAAGCAATTTTGCTGAAAATCGTGTAGTTCTTTGATTTTTTCTGAACATTCTAGACAAACAGTTTTTGGTAACAAATCATTTTTTTCGATTTTTATTTGTGGCATTGTAGTTTTAATTAGTTCCATCAAATTGAGTTTTTCTTTGGCTTCGTCCTGGATGGTAAAAATTGATACCATTTGTGTCATTTTCATTTTGACTTTATTTTTATTGGCCATTTCTTGCTGCTTGGGTTCGTGTAGCATGCATGTGCGACACATATTTTCAAAAGACGAAGGCATTTTTTTGATATTATTTTGATTTTAAAAAATTATAGTATTTTTAACAATTAAAAAATACTTTTTACATCAAAACTAGCAAAGTAGAAAATTTTCTTGACATTTAGTTCAGAAATATATTGTTTATATGCTGTTGCCAGATTTTTAAAAATGCTATTTTTTTGGATATTATTTTGACAAAATGAATTCGCCTTGTTTTTGACAAAATCGCAGTTTACACTCAGGGTTGTCAGATTTCTCGCCAAACGAGGCGACTTTCAAACTTGTTTGGCGACCTAATTTCGATTTGGCGTCATCGCGATTTTTGGCGTTTTATAAAATAGTGATTTCAAAAATTATTTTCGGGAATGAAATATTTATTATTAATTAATTAATTTATTAATGATGTGCTAATAATCCCAATCTTTATTTATGATTAAAAACACTGAAATTTATTGTTGTGAGAAAGATAGTTTCTATACGCATTTCGCTGGTATTTGGAACTTTTTCCAAATACTTTAGAAAAGCTAAAAATATTAAACAAGTAAGCCCATAAAGGGAATAAGAATTTTAAACACTCAGGTCTTACTAGTAACAATATCAAAGCTTCAACAAAGTCACAAGAATAAACAGTGAATTTTTCTTTCTTACATTCCCCTACAATTGGCTGGTTTTTTCCAACACGAATTGTAGTTGTAAGAGGATACAAACTATTAATTTCAAAAGGGTTTCGTTGCAGTTATGTTTCACCGCCTGTTCTGGGCCGGACAACTTTTTGTGTTGTATTGTTAAATATGTATAAGGATATTATGGCAATATGACTTGATAGCATACCATCTGAAACGACCAAATATATGTATTACTTTAACAGGAGTTTTAATATTATTTTGGTTTTTTGTAAACTGAACCAAAAAAACCGTACAAAGTGTAAAAAACAATACAATTTCGTACTGTTTTAGGTGTTGTACATAACAGTACAATTAAAAAATCAGTACATAAACTGCTATAAACAGTGCGTCTGACACCCCTAACTAACACACTCTTATCACTTAAGTTTTTTTTACAATAGATTTAGGCTTTTCACAACCTAGTTTCATATCTATTTATTTTAAATATGCCTTGTTCCATGGCCCAATTTGTAGGTCTGCCCGAAAACAATGCAACAATAGAAAAAACAACACCCATTTTGTTTGTGTAAATTATATTAAAGATGTGAAAACCCAATGCATTTGTTTGTGTAAAAAATGGACAAGATGTCAAAAGAAATTGCACCATAAAAACACAACTCTACAAAAAATCAGCAGCTGTTTCGAGCAGAACTTCTAATTGGGCCATGCCTTGTTGTTAATAAAAAAAAAACAAAATTTTATTTACATTTCTCTCAAGGCGAACTCATTACAGGTGATCATAAAAGCCTTGCTGATAAGTTTTTTAGCTTTATAATTGCTGAATGTCAAAATTTAGTTTATGATCTTTAGCAGTATTCACCCTTTGTATTAAGTGTTTAACTCTGTTATATTTAATACTATTTTATACTTCATAGCGTGAGTGTCTTTTTCGTATGCATTGTAAATTAATGAATTTGCTGAGTGAGAGAAAGAGACAGATAAAGTTTCTTCAACTGTTTTATTCTGGTAATTACACACACTTTGTTTACTACTGCTTTTTGTGGGAATTGTCAACCACAGCGTAGTATATTTTAGTCTAATACATTTTGTTGTTGCAGTGTTGTAAATGTTAGTTTTTTTTTACTAAAATTATAAGATTAACAAGGTATACAAGGGACTTTACTATCAAGGGTGAATTCCGCTTTTTGTTTTTGCCATTGTATAATTACTCTACAAAAACAAATTGCTTGTGGTTTTTGTACGAGTTGTACTTGTTGTAGTACCGGTTTATTTTATTACTTGATTTATCCTAAAAAACATATCGCACTTGATAAAAAAGAGGGCATTAACTCAAAATTTAAAAATTTTCAGTAAAAGCAGAACAATTTTTAATTAAACGTTATAGGCATATAAAAAATAAGTTTTAAACCAACTGTTTTATTGAAATAGAGAATAGCACATTTTTACAAAGGGTAGATATGAATATTACGTGTTAATTTTTTCCAATTAATTTTTTCCAATAAGTGAAAAAACAGTTTTGATCGAGGGCGATATCTATTTGAATTTTATAATTACAAATGCTGAGAACTTAGTTTAATTTGCAGGTTACGCTCTTCTTCCAATCGAGCCTGCAAATTACGTGTTTTAGTTTCATCGTCGTCGTCTTTATGGGTTGCAAAATGCAAGCGTAAATCCTTGGCCATTGGAAATCTCAGCGGACATAACTCGCATTGATAAACATTATCACCTAAATGTTGTCGCAAATGCTTAATGCAATCATTACTTTGGGCAAAGGCTCGATCACAGTATTTACAGCGATACGGTTTTTCACCAGTATGGGTACGCATATGTCGTTGTTGTTTTTCATTTGTAACAAATCTGTAAATGTATGTATGCAAAAACAAAAAAACAATTAGATTTAATGATACTTTTTAAACTCGGATGCACAAAAAACAAACCGTTTTTCACAAAAATCGCAAGCAAAAGGTTTTTCGTTACTATGATATCGTTGGTGTTGTTTTAACAGGAATGATTTGTAAAAACCACGTCCACACTCTTCACAAACGTGTATTGGAGGCTTGGCTTTATGTATGACATAGTGACAAATTAGGTCGCCATTTGTAGGAAAGGATTTAGGACAATCTGTACATTTATAAAGTTTCTTATCTAAATGACGAAATGAGTGTTGTTTTAAACTTCCTGCTGATGAAAACCCTTTGCCACATTCAGAACACAAAAAGGATTTATCGCCTGCTAAAGCAATTACAAGTGAATGTTTATGATCAGAAATTTTTATATATACATAAATAATAGGCACACACCGGGTATATATAGAAATATATATACATATATATATACTATATATTTATATATGTATACTGGCGGATACATGGCGTGTGCTATGCATAGCTAATGTGACCATATAAATAGCGATCTATCTCTTTTAAATTTCTTTAAAATCTGTTAGATAGTTTCGGAGAGGCAGAAATGGCCCTCTTCTACCTTTCCTCGTGTTCATATTTTCAAAAAAAAAGGCATATCTTATGTATCTTAGAAATTGGGTCTATCTATGTTTTAAATTTCAATAAAATCTGTTAGATAGTTTCGGATAGGCAGAAATTGCATCCTACCTCCTTTTGTTGTTCTAGTTTTGAAAAAATATATAGCCTAAAACCATCTTCACAAAATTTGCTTTCTAATGAAGCCGTTATTAAGCGATACAAGTTTATCATAAAGCAATAATTTGAGAAAACCAAAAACCATCGATGGTAATACGATAGTCAAAAACCATCGATGGTAATACGATAGTTAAAAACCATCGATGGTATCGATACTGAAACAATCGATATATATATTTATATATATATTTCTTTTATAAAATAAGTATTTTCGTTAAATTAGATTTGGATCCAGAAGTAATATACTTTACAGGATCTCCGATGATTATTTTGATGAGTTACAAACGTAATGATCAAAACAAAATACTCCTCTTATACAAGAAACGCTCAGTGTCCCCATTTTTTTTTTAATTTAAAACTTCTAATCTGTAGATAAAACTAATGTCAATTTTTTTTTTCTTTTTTTTTTGGAAAAATTTTACCTTTATGTGTTAGTTGATGATTCTTAAACGTATTGACGTCTGAAAATTCTATGTAGTAATGAAAAGAAATTAGTGTTTATTGGTTTAATAAATTTTTAATTTATTGATACCCACCTTTGTTGCAAATGTAACATTTTAGTTCTTGCTCCTCTTTGTCCTTTTTTAAGTGCATTTCTTGGTGTTTTATTAGTGATAATTTTGATTTTAAATTTCTCTGGCATTTGCCACAAGGATATAGTTCATTATCGTCAAGTTGTTTTGATTTAGCTGTGCGTTTTGAGGTGTTCTGTTTTATTTTTTTCCTCACGCCTTTGTTCGTCCTCTCTTTATTAGTTGTTTTCTTTTTAATTGTTTCCGATTTACTTTAAAAAAAGCTTAATTTATTGATTATGAAACAGAAATTTATATTTTTGTCATCAAAAAGAAAACAAAACATATAAGTTTGTGAATTTATTTTAAATTGTGAATTCAAAATAAAAAATGCATAAAAATAGATTATGTAGTTTGCAAAAACCGCTAAGTTAAAAAAATAAAAATTATGTAAAAGATGCAATTTTATTTGATTTTTAAAATGCATCCTTACTAAGCCATTATCAATCTCGTTCGACACTCGGTTAACTAAGTTAAACGCAATTTCTGGTTAAATATTCAATACTCGTGGAAAACTCTATATTATTCGCAGTTCACTTTAAAAAACTTTTTTAATCGATTTTCTCAGAATTTTGTTATTTTAACTTAGCGGTGTTTTCAAGAGCACTACTCATATGTACAAAATTATATTAAATTTAAATCTCCTCGTTCACCTATCGTATGAGATCAAGAAAAATCTAAAAGAATGCTTTGGCTAGTTACAAATACGGAGACTTTATTCCGTCAAGAAAATAAATTAGAATGTGAGAATTATTTATTTTTATAAGTTTTTTTTTATTTATTTTTTAGATTGGCTTAAGCAAAAAGTATGTGAAATACTGGAGAAATGTGATTATTACAAGAAAGCTTTATAAATTGAATTTTGATTCATTGAACACATTCGAAAAATAAAAATGGGTAATATTCCGTACAATATTAAACTAGATTAAGCTATTATTGCTTATTTATCGTTCTTAGATCCTTACTAAGAGGCCCATTTATATGAGGACTAAAAAAAAGCAAAACGTTTTGTATAGATTTTAAGGAATTTTTACGTAAGTATTTAGTTAAAAAACGAATCAAAATAAAACAAATGAACAGGCATATCTGGGTCCCAATAGAATTCCACAAAAATATAGAATTTATATAATTTATAATGTCCTTGTTAGAATTTATAGTTTGCCATTAGTTTATTAAATTCTTTTTTTATTTATAAGGAAAGCCCTGGTCATAAAATTTTTACATCTGCCTACACCACTTCTGACTAAAACAAAAAAAAAAAAAAGAGTAGGTACTTTTTGTAATAGAGTTGATGCATCTCTTAACCCTGAAGATGTACTATGTATGTATCCCTAGACACAAATTTTAGTGATTTTTGAAAATGAAAGAATTTTTTAAAGCACATAGATTATAGGTAATTGTTTTATACTGAAATAATATGAGTTAAAACCAATGATGGACTTATTTCAACCAAGTTTAGAATTATTTACATTGTATATATGGATATGACTGACTCCGTTTCATTTGAATAACCACATAATCAGCCTTATACCATTTGTCGTTGTCGTATACGACCGTGTCGTGTTTTGTAGTACATTAAAGAACACAGGTCGTGTTTTACTATAATCTATTACAGAAAACGACACAGTTTTAAACGACAACGACAAACGCAATAAGGCTGAATACCTTAATAATCTATTGTTGTGCTTTTCTTATGAAATATTACAAAAAAGTAAAAAATTTTCTTACCATTTCCTTCCTTCATTACCATCAAATATTGGATCATCTGAATTGTTGCTTTCTTCCGCTGAACTAAAGTCGGCATCTATAATTTTGTGATAGGCAAACTCCATTGTGTAATTGTCGGCTAAGTCTAAAACTTCAGTTTTAACAACCTTTTCTTTTGCATTTTCTATGTTATCGAAGGTTTCTGCCTCGCCTAACAATTTATAAAAGGTTTCCTCAATTTTTGTACATTTTTGTTGAAAATTGTAAATCTCTACAACTTTATCCAAACATTTCTTGCACACTTTTTTTGGTAATTTATCATATTCTTCAATTTTTAATTGTGGTACTGTGGTTTTCATTAATTCCATTATGCTAAGTTTATCTTTATTACCTTCGTCCGGCACAATGAAAATTGAGATCATTTCAGTCTCGCATTGGTCTGCTTCCATTAATTGCTCTTCTGCGTTATTTAGCATGCAAGTACGACACATATAATCCATTGATAGAAAAATGGTTTGTAATCATTCACAACAAATAACACCTATTCATTTAAATGCAATTGTTTACCAAATCTTTGTAATATATGTATGTATGTTAATTGGCCTAGGAGGCTTTTATATATTACTGTGAATGAAATAAATAAATAAATAAATAAATAAATATATTTGTTTATTTTTAATCAGTAATTAAAATTCGATGATTTTTATCAGAGTTACCAGACCGAAATAAAAGTATAATGTCAAATTTCCCACTACATATTGTATATTGTATTTTTTATTCAAAAAGAGGGATGTTTTTAAGTTCACTGTTTGAAGAAATTTTTAATCTACATAACTGCCAAATCTGTGGTTTTCATGGGTATGTCAAACCTTAAAATTACTATTTTTTTTGCTTATATTAAAAGCCCTTTCATTCATTTTCACTATAGAAATAATAATTTTAATGTTTGACATCCCATTAATGTGACATAGATAGAGATATCACAATAAAAATTGAAAGTTATGTAGACCGAAGGCATCACAATGGACCATATTGGTCTCTGGGTGAGGGTATGAAGTTTGCTTCACACCAGCCTTTCTAACCTAACCTAACCTATGTAGACCGAAAAGATGCTAAAACAGTGGACTAAAAACCATCCCAATTTTTGATTAAGAAATGTCACAAGTTCCTGATCCAGGAAAAACGCTTTTAAAAAAATGAGTTTTTTATTTTACAAAAATTGAAATACTCTCACTATTTAGCATTCGATATTAATCAGAATTTTCCCGAAAATTATAAACATATTAGAAACCATTACTGTTCTAATTTAAAACAAAATTGTGTGTTGAATTATTAGAATTTTTCACTTAAATTAAGGGCCTTATTGTTTAAAGCCTCGTACACAATAGGCAGAAACATGTTCACTGGTGTTCATAATAGAGAAACAATTTTTTCACAACCACACACATTTTCCATTAAGAAACCGATTGCAAATTTTGCCCACGACAATATTACCTAGTTATTATTATTTTTAAAACATTTTGTCGAAATTTTCATTCAAACCTAAATAAAATTATTATAAACGCCATATAGGTATGTACATTTTCATACAAATTGTGGCAAAAGTGCACTTTACGGGGCGTACAAAAAAAAAAAAAAAAAAGTTGGACCCCCTCTGGAATAAAAAAAGAAAAAAACCAAAATTTAAATTTAAGGGGGCTGAGGCCCCTGGGACCCCATGGATCAAAAAAAGCGGCCCGCCCACTTAGTGGTATGTGTGGGTACTCAAATTAAAGGCAATTGTGCAAAAAATACGAAATTAATAAAATTTAGGTCGAGCGGGACTTCTGGGTCCTCTGGGGGTAAAAAAATTGCCCCTCCCACCCTTATAACTATGTGTGGGTACTCGAATGAAAGGTATTTTGCTTACGATTGTAAATATTTTGTTTTTATTTTGCTTTTTTAATGTTATACCTATGCGCTAAAATTTGTAAATGAGTTTTATTATTTTTTTATTTTTTTGTAACTAAAGCTTTTTTGTATAGCCGGCCTTCGGCCGGGCGCAAGGATTTTCTCCTCTATGGTATAACAAAGACCGGCTTCGCTTACTTAAGCTTTTCTGTATAGCCGGCCTTCGGCCAGACGCAATGTTTTTCTCCTCTATGGTATAACAAATACCGGCTTCGCTAACTAAAGCTTTTCTGTATAGCCGGCCTTCGGCCGGTCGCAAGGATTTTCTCCTCTATGGTATAACAAAGACCGGCTTCGCTTACTAAAGCTTGTCTACATAGCCGGCCTACGGCCGGGCAAAAGGATTTTCTCCTCTATGGTATAACAAAGACCGGCTTCGCTAACTAAAACTTCTCTGCATACCTATAAAAGATACATAAATTAACCTAGAGGGGAAAATATTAAACGAATACAAAAAAAAAAAATACATATTTGCAATCGTGAGCAAAATACCTTCAATTTGAGTACCCACACAGATATACATAAGTGTTATTGGGGGGACACTTTTTTTGCCCCAGAGGGCTCTAGAAATGCCGCCCACCCAAAATTGTATTATTTTCGTTTTTGTTGCACAATTACCTTTAATTTGAGTACACACACATACCATTCAGAGGGCGGGGCGGTTTTTTGGACCCAGGGGTCCACACGGGCCTCAGCCCCCTTAAATATTAATTTTGGTATTTTTTTTTTAATTCTGGATCGGGTGGCATATTTTTTATATTTTTTTTTTCGTACGCCCCGTAAAGTGCACTTCAGCCCAAATTGTTGCTGAAGTAGAAGTAGACTCAACTTTTTAAAAAAAATTTAGTTCCATTTTTGTTCGACAACAACAAAATTATTAATTATTTTTAAATTTGTTTTTGTTTTCAATGAAATTTTTGGCGTTGCGTTGCGTTTTACACAATTAAGCCCTATTTTTGTTTGGTTTGAAAAATTAGATTTTTTTTTGACTTAAAATTGCAATAGGGCTGCCAGAAGTCAAAGCCCGCCAAACAGGACACTTATGATTATACAGTACTTCACTGATAAGTGCATCACGCTTAAGTAAGTTTCACGCTTAAATGATTCTAGAATGAAACATTTACTTTGATCCATTTAATTTGTATACAATTTTTTCTCTTAACTGCATCCCGCTGAATTGGGTTTTACTTATAAATGGGTTATATATTTCGTAAAAAGAACAATATTTCAGTGTTAATTGCATGAACGAATTTCTTGATTTTTTGTTCACAGAAAAAAAATGTTTTATCAATTAAAAAAATAGTTAAAAAAGTATTTAAATTTAATTAATGTGAAAATTGAATCAATTATTTTTTTAGTTGAAAGAAAATTAAAAATTTAATGTTGATTTAATTAACATTTTAGTTGTTTTGAAATAAATTTTCAATTAATATTTTAATTAAATAACAAAAAATCTTAATTGACTTTATTCGTTTAAAATAAATTAATTTAAACATGTAGAATTGTTGTTCGGAATTGTCAATATTTATTTAAATAAATTAACACATTGTTTGAAATAGCAAAGTTTTTTGATCACTTTTTTAATTAATATTAAAAATATCATTTATTGAAAAAAATATTACAATTTTTAGTAATTATTTTTTTAATTGGTGCAAAATCAACAACTTGTTTGCTTGATATTATGAATTTGGTATAAATTTGGTGATTAGAGAAAATTTTTAATTTTTTCTGTGTATATTATAAAAATCCAACAATTAAACAACAGTTTCAAACGCTTAACATAAAAAAAACAATAAAATAAATAAGAGATTAATTTAAACTTTGACTTAATTTTATTGATACCGAATAGTTGAACCACGTTTACCTCAGGCTAAATGTTTTTCTGATTTGATCTGTATCAAAAACCAGGACAAATTGAGAGGGGACCAGGACACCAGGACAATTTGTTTTAAACCAGGACAAATCCTGGAAAACCAGGACGTATGTCAGGCCTATTCTACAAGCATATTCATAACGTTTTCTTTTGAAAAATATAAACATTTTTATATACCTACATATTTCTGGACAAAATATTTTTTTATCAGCGAAAGAACATAACCATATTTTGGTGAAATAGTAAAAATGAGTATTCATATGTATTACCTTTATACGCCTATATATTCGTCTCGAATATCCCACTATACTTTTAATTTTGTGCTACATTTTCAGTATCTGATTTAAAATTAATTCTCGATATTGTTGGTTCTTATCTAATTTGTAACATTTCTAACATAAATCTACGTTTATAATTTTTTTAAAACAGTTGTATTTTCAAAATCTGGATAATGGTTTAGATTAGCACAATGGCTTGATAAAGCTGTTTTTTTTGTGATGAAATCTATATGTATATATATAAAAGTTTGTGCCGTGTATGTGCTTCTAAAACTCAAGAACCGCTGGACCGATTAACACCAGACTTGGACAATAAATGATCTTATTCGAGAGCTAGGTTTCTCTTACGTTTAATCCGCATAGGTGGCGCTGTTGTCGTGATATTAATTTTTTTTAATTTATAGTACGATTTGGCTGAAATTCACAAAATATATTTATTAAAAAAAATAAGTTTCCTGATAAAATTTTGACCGGTTAGATAGCGCTGGCGTCAAGTTATTAACAAAATTATCCAGTATTTATTTTTTTTATTTTTATTTAGAAAATCCGGAGCAGCGCCGGGATCAAACACCTAGTATTTCTATATTTTTGATCTGACTTATGTGTTGCTATCCTAGTTTTGAGTTTATTTTTTGTTGTACCTATATATACTTTATTACACTGTCCACTATCAAGGTATTTTATAAAAAAACATATCCATCTTCTTTACTTTGTCTTTCATTTTAGTAAATAGTTTACCTACTGTATTAAAAGATTTATGAGCTATTTTGTAAATATGTTATCATATATATTTGATTTTATATGAACAACCACAATAATAAAATGGGACTTAAAGCCGTTATACACTATCCCACAAAGTCTTAAGTATTTTTCGAACATTATTTTATTTAATGCAAACAAAGGGAATACAACGGTGGCAATGAATAGAATTGAATTAAGAATGAGTTAAGAATTAATGATGATTTAAAGGATCACTCAAATTATAAGAAATTAGATAAGGACCCTACTAATAAACTAGGAAAGACAAATAATAATTTAGTTCAAGAACTTTTTAATAATGCTAAAATTACTATAACAGAAAAGAGTAAACTTAAAACTAATACAGCAATGGCACCTTGGTTATACGGTATTCCAAAAATTCATAAAGTAGATTTTCTTAAATTCTCCATCATAAGAACTTTGTAAATATATAACTGCAAAAATTAAGAAAATTACGGAAAATTCAAAACACAATGTTAAGGATTCTCTTTATTTCAAGGATAAAATTAGAAATATTACATTGAATAGCAATGAGAAGGTTATTTCTCTTGATGTAGTTTTATTGTTTCTAAGCATACCAGTAGAATTAGCTATTAATATAAAATATAATACAATAAAGGAACATACAAACATAGAAATTGATTTGTTCTTACGTAGTCTTAAATTTGTATAATGGATAATATTTATTTCCAATTAAATAATCATGTATATATTCAAATGAAATGACTTCCTATGGGTTCGCCAGCCGCTCCAATTGTAGCAGATATAGTTATGAAGAACTAATTAAATATATGTGTAAGAAAATTAAGTACAAAACCGAAAATTTTGACAAAATATGTTGACGATTTATTTTGTATAATTTCGAAATCCGGAATAGGACAAATATTAGATGTTTTAAACTCATTTCATTCAGACATTAAATTTACAATTGAAAATGATTTTAATTAAAAACTGTCATATTTAGACACCATGATAATTGGAAGAGGAAATGGGTTATTCATAGATTGGTATCGAAAACCAACATCTTCTGGTAGAATTATTAATTATTTCTCGAAACATCCAAGGAGAATAATAAGTAATACAGCTAAAAATTTTATAAAAAGAGTTTTAAAAATAAGTGATTCAGAATTTTATAGAGATAATAAAAGGAAGATTTCAAATATTTAAACAGATAATAGCTTTCTTAAACTATTATTAACATAATTTTTAATGCATTATAATAATTGCAGAATAAATGACCAAAATAATATTACAGAAAAGAGAATATATAAATCTGTAATATATATACATATGTACCGACATTTTCGGAAAGATAAGAAATATAAAATATAAAAAGTAACAAAATAGCTCACAAATCTTTTAACACAGTAGGAAAACTACTTACTTAAATGAAAGACAAAGTAAAGAAGATGGAAATTTCAAATGTTGTTTATAAAATACCTTGCAAGGGAAATGATAGTGGACAGTGTAATAAAGTATATATTGGTACAACAGAAAATAAACTAAAAACTAGGATAGCAGTACATAAGTCAGATCAAAAGTATAGAAATATTTCATCAAAAAACAGCTTTATCAACTCATTATGCTAATCTAATTATAAATAATTATAAGCGGATATTTATGTTAGAAATGTTACAAATTAGAACAGAACCAACTATATCGAGAAATTCAACCTTATTACGGTTGTCATCAACGACAGTATCATTTTTTTGTAGAAGATTAAAGAACACAGGTTGTGTGTCACTTTAATCTATTACAAAAAACGTTACAATCGTTGACTACAACGACAACTGTAATAAGGCTGACTATTTTAAATCAAATACTGAAAATGTAGTTCAGAATTATAGGCATTTAATTTGTAAAAATAGAGACGGAAGTTAAAAATTTATTTGTATTGTAAAAGATCAAGTTTGAATTGAAAAATTATGTTTGTATTTAATTAAAAATTTTTTCTATTCTATTCTTTATTTTCTATTTAATATAACGTACATACATCTATCATCTTAAACATAATTTATCTAAAGAGTTTAGGAATTTTAATTCCTTTTCTACTTTGATCTAACTATACATAAGCTATTTTTAATATGGACACAGACTATTTATAATATCACTTGGTATGAAGGAAAAATTAGCATTAGAAAAAACCTCTCTGATTTTTGTTAGTTAAGATAAAAGGCATGAAAATTACGCTGAGATCAACTCATTAATATATGCATATTCTGATGTGAGACATCGGGTGTTACAACTTGAAGTCATTCTTTCAATTTTATTTCTAACGAGATCGTATTTGCGCGCACATGGAGACGATTTGTTGAGTAGTGCCATGATAATTGTAAATAATTTTGAGCTATTTGCAATTTTTCGATGTGACACTGGGCAGATGATGACCATATTGGAGCAGCGTAGAATGCATGGAAAACAGCTTTTAATATTAATTTTTTATTCTCAATGCGCAGTTTTGAATTTCGGTTAATTTAATAAGAGAGTACAATATTTTTGTAATCTTATTTATCTTTTTTTTTTTTTTTTTTTTTTTTTTTTTTTTTAATTTGACATTTTAATATTGTTATATTGTTAAAGAAGCACACAAAGGCAAAGGAGTGCCGTAATATTGGTTACAATATATTAAAATTTTGTATAAAATTAAGACCCCAAGCTTAAAAATTTAATTATACATCAAAAGAATAAAGTTGGACTTAAAAACATTATTAAATATATCGCTCATTTCGTGCAAGACCTTCACAACTCAAAATTTGGCATTTTCGAGTTAGTAATGCAGAAATGTTCTTCTTTTAAATCTCTACAAATTGATCTAAGAACGGAGAAAATTCTCGAAAAAATAGCGGTAATACAGATGCTTGTGACGCTATGACCTCTCGTAACAAACTTGAGCAATTATCATCAACAAGGTCACATTTCAGTTTGTGTTTGGCATTCCTCTTGTACATGTGGTTTTCTTTGTAGCAAAAAATAAACATTTGATTTTATAACTGTATTTTAGTGAAAGAGAAGGTGAGAAATAATAGGTTGGAATCTTAAAAAGGCTCTCCTGTAAAGTTTCAAATTTTGAGTTGTGAAGGTCTTGCACGAAATGAGCGATATGTGTATTTTTTTTTTGACAAGTTAAGGTTTTTTAAAGCCGTAATTTTTCTTTGATTGTGTTACACATTTAACTTTTATCACCATTTTTTATTGTTTGCATTTATTTTTCGCTTCATTGCTGCCAAGTTTATTTTTGTGTTGAAAATAACATTTGATAACAATTTGATAAAACATTGTATCTCAAATGTTTATATATTTAAATCATTATCAGTTTGAATTCAAATGTGAAAATCAAACAATTGAAAAAGGTTTGAAAATTGTGTTTGATGCCAAATGATAAAGTCATTTCATATCAAAGGTTTGACATCCTGTTTGTTGGGCAATTGTTTTTAGTTTTTTTTTTTTTAAAGAACACAAGGGATTTTTATTGACTTCGTTGTTTTTTTTTTTGATTTTTCTTACATTTTGTTTTGAAATTTTCTTAATAAATAATTTAAGTTTGTTCAATAATACAATTAGAAAAATACTAAAATTACTGGTACACTTACACACTTACAACAAAAGTAAGGAATTCGTATATAAATTACACATTATTAAAATGACCGGTTTACCAAACCAAAATAACCAGTTTATTCGGTATTCCAAAAATTAACATTTAAAAATAACCAGCTTACACATAAAACCGGTCGAATAATAACCGTTCGAATAATAACCGTTCGATCTTCATAATCTTTATTAACAAACAACAGCAAGAGGAGTAATAATTAAAGATCTTCCTCATTTTTTCTTATTATGTATATTAGTATGTAAAAACAATTTCTAGCCAACAAAATTCTGGAGTTTCTTTTCTTTTATGATCTTATTTCTTAATCTTGATTTTTTGGTTTGTTCTCCTTGCCGTTTCTTGTTAGTTTATATTTGGCTAAATAATCCGAAAATTGTATCACAAATGATTCTTCATCGGTTGGGTACCAGTTTCCCACAACGAGAGTATCATTTATGATGGACAAATTAACTTACATAAGTATATGCGGTTATTTTGCTCTGATTCCTAAAGATTTGATTATGATACAAATTATGCTGCGATGTATGACCAGTGCTAGAGTCTTTCGATAATTTCACCTCGTTAATAAAAAAAAAAAAAATTATGTATGAACAAAAACAAAATTCTAAATTCAAAATTTATAAAAAATTATATATGAACATACATATGTAAAATAAAATTTGTGTTTTTTATCATAAATTGGGATTATTAGCACATCATTAATAAATGAATTAATTAAAAAATTTGCTTTTATTTTATTCTCCTTAGTGCTTTTCGCTTATTTTACCATTTTTTAGACAGAGATGCCACATGACATTAAACTTAATGAAAACAAAAATACAGCTGTATACTATCGTTAAAAATAAATTACAAAATAACACTATCGTCACAGAACTAATTTGTGCTATAGTTTCTGCAAGTGAATATATATGTATGGCTACAAATATATCGATTATCGGTTCGTTAAAAGTTAGTGAATCGGACTACAGACCTTGTATTTTTATATATGTTTAAGATAATAATTTAAGTACATATGTACATATCGCTCATTTCGTGCAAGACCGTCACAACTCAAAATTTGGCATTTTCGAGTTAGTAATGCAGAAATGTTCTTCTCTTAAATCTCTACAAATTTATCTAAGAACGGAGAGCATTATCGAAAAAATAACGGTAATACAGATGCTTGTGACGCTATGACCTATCCAAGGTATATTTATAGCAGGTAGTCTCGGAAAGACAGCTGTTTATTTTTTATATGCTTGTTTTGCGATACGAACTGTCAAATGTTGTATAGTAAACAAGTAAACAAGTTTTTTGTCTTTATCTTTTGTCTTTTTTGTCTCATATCAACCACTTTGCTGTTTGACAGTTCGTATCGCATAACAACAATAAAAAGCCCTGTTGTTTGTTTTATTGTACAATTGTTGTAATCTCGCGGCTACCTGCTATAAATATACCTTGGACCTATCGTAACAAACTTGAGCAATTAACATCAACAAGGTCACATTTCAGTTTGTGTTTGGCATTCCCCTTGTTCATGTGGTTTTCTTTGTAGCAAAAAAGAAACATTTGATTTTATAACTGTATTTTAGTGAAAGAGAGGGTAAAAAAATAATAGGTTGGAATTTTAAAAAAACCTCTCCTGTAAAGTTTCAAATTTTGAGTTGTGACGGTCTTGCACGAAATGAGCGATATGTATGTATATAGATAAGGTTTTTTGTAAATTTTATAATTTTTTTATGAACTAAATTAAAATTATTAATTTTAATGGAATTAATTTGATTTTATTTGTCATAATCATTTTCTTGTCAAATAAGTCATTACCTTGGGAGAGTTATTTTCAAAATGTTGCAAAATTCTTAGGACTTAAGTACATATTTGAAATGCTAAATTCTACAAAAAACTTCAATGCCAAAAATTATGTCGAAATTTGTTATATCAGAATCAATCATATATGTAGGTACATATGTATAAATGTACAAACATATATAAATACTTTCTTTTTATTATATTTGTTTTTCAATAATTGTATTGTTCAAGTTTATATTGAATAATTATTTAATTAGTGTGTCCAGTCGCGTATAAATTTATATTGTAAGATCAAATTTGTGTTAATTAATAATTGAAATCGTATGCGGAGTTAAAAACCTCGTATGTTATCAACGACCACAAAATTACGAATGATGTACATATACATATATTTAAGTAGTTTTTATTTACAAAAAAATTTAAATAATAATTAAAATTATGTAAGTACATATGGATGTATGTATATGTAATAAATTAAATTATTCATTGTTTTTAAAACTGAATTTAATTTGCAAATTTCGCTCTTCCTCCATTCTAGCCTCTAAGTTACGAGCACGAGTTTCTTCGTCGTCATCTTTATGAGTTGCATAATGTACTCGCAAATCTCTTTGCAAAGGGAATCTCAGCGGACATAGTTCACACTGATAAACATTATCGCCCAAATGTTGACGCAAATGTTTAACACAGTCATTACTTTGAGCAAAAGCTCTTTCGCAATATTTACAACGATACGGCTTTTCACCTGTATGGGTGCGCATATGTCGCCGTTGTTTTTCGCGGGTAACAAATCTCATATCGCAATATTCACATTGATACTTTTTAATATTATTATGATAAAGATTATGATTTCTCAACTGATATGCCATATGAAAGGCGCTTCCACAAATATCACAAACGTATGGTTTCTCTTTCGTGTGTACCATCATATGGCCATATAAACCGCTTGAACAGACAAATTTCTTAGGACATTGCGGACATTGAAATGTTTTCTCTCCTTTATGGCGTAGCATGTGTGTATGTAAACTGCTACTTACTTTAAAACCTTTTCCACATAAAATGCACAAGAAGGGTTGTTCTCCTAAAAACAAATTTAAGAGAAATTAAAAACTTTAAAGATGATTATGGATTTGTAAGTTACCTGAATGAACACGTATATGAACTTTATAATAAGACTTCTTAGCAAAACCTTTCAAACGAAAAAATATGAGAATATTGAATCTAAAATTGTCAATATACACGTAAAATACATACTTTTTTAGTATGTGTGCACATGTAATATACATACATATGCTAGGAACACAACTACTTCGTACGTCGTAAGAACGTAATCCGCGACGCCGTACATTTCCACAATGCGCTCTATTTGGCCACAATTCCATCACAGACGCATTTTGTTTTCCTTTGAAAATAATATTAGAAAACACCAAATTTTTTGAAATTTTTGTTTGTTTTCAAAAATTCAATTTGTAGACACAAAAATTATTTCATTTTATACTTGGTAGAATAAGTACTTATTACACTTCTTACTTATATTAGCGGAGTTCAGTGTTAAGTGCAAATGGTCTTGCGAAAGAGAAAATGCAAAATATCATAGTTTTTTTTTGTTAAATCAAAGAACAAAATACACAGAATTTACGTTTGATTTTATAAAAAAGCTACGAAATTTTGCATTTGCTTTTTCGCAAGATAATTTGCACCAAACACTGAACTCCACTACTATGATTTTATATTTTTGTTTTTCTATGACAATACAGCCGTAACTGGCGTATGAAATACAAATAGATCTATTTTGACGTACGACGTAGATACGCTTAAACGTTTGCGCCAAATGTTGTGTGCAGTTGTATTAAATATTACACGCTCTTATTTGACAACGTACCTACGTCATACGCTTCTACGTTCATACGGCGCAATTGAGTTCCTAAAGATACACATGTAAGTGTAATTTGTATACCTTTTCCACAATGCTCACATTCGTATTGCTTTTGGTTGGATTGATTGTTGTCGGACTTCTTAATGTATTTCTTTTTAAGTACTTTTACGGGTCGATGCTGCTGCACATGTTCCTGCCAAAGCGTTATATTATCTAAAACTGATTTACATTGTTGACATTGGACACTGCCATCTTCATTCTTCACAGGCAATATGAGTTCTTCTTCTCCATTTTCTTTTCTTTTGTTCACATATTTTCTTTTAGGTTTTTTTGCTGAATTAGAAATTATTGGGCTAATATGTTTTTCATCTGACTTTCCTTTAAACGTACTGGTCGTTTTTAGAGAGTCTTTTTGACTGTAAAAAAAGGTTTATTTTGATTTGAAAATAAATTGGATGTACATATTTAAATAAAAAACTTAAATCGTAATGCAAAATATTTAGTGAAGTTTAACCCTAACGCTAGTTTATAATGACTTAATACTAACGCCACGTAAATTTTATGCACTGAAGAATTCTCTCACAAAACGCTTAAACTAATGCTGATTTTGTTCCCTTCAACGAAGATAAAAGGGTATATATAAGTTTGTCATTCCGTTTGTAATTTCTAAAATATTGATCTAGGACCCTTTAAAATGTATAGATTCTGGGACCTTATGAGAAGAGAAGTTAATTTCATAATGCCCGTCTGTTGAAATGGGGTTTCCCAAGACCCCACGGCGACAATCATTTTACCGCTCATATGAGTGTCTATAATATTCTTAAGCCGACATACAAAAATGATGGATAGTTTTGTTTACGTGTGATTTTGCATCTTTATCTGAAATATGACTACATTTATATAACTAAACTGTTCATCTTATGTTGTTTATACATCACTTATGATGTATATACTGTTCAAAAATGATTAATCACTCTTGATATTCATATGTAAATATAATCAGTCTTGATGAATATATTTGTCACTCTTGACGAAAATTGTAGTTAAAACAAAATACGAATTATTTTAATTTGTTTCTGTATATTAATTTTATATACAAGAAAAATATATTGAATATTTCTCGACTTGCTGTTGTAGACGCACTAAAATCCCTGAAATTAAAAAAAAACGTTAATGCAATACGATAAAAAAATTTTTTTCAAATAATTTACTTGAATTTTTTAGTGTTTGCTGGCGTTGTTTATTCTTGTCTCTTAAAGTGTAGTATTGACTAGGCTACGTTGAACTTTTCGGTAAATGCTTCCGTTTCAAAAATGTTTCCTGAATTGAAAAGCCTCCTATTAATTTTTTAATTTTATTTAACAAGCACGAAAACCAACAATAATACTTATCATTCCATTTAATATATATATATGTACATATATCCAACGTTTATTATTTCATACTAGTATCATATCCGCGTCTCTCTATCTTTCGTAGACATATTTTTATGCCAAAGCTTATTTTTGTAGGTTTTAAAAAAAGTGCCAACATTTTTCATCTTATAAGTTCTCATTCACTCAGACCAATATGAATGGAGATAAATGTTTTGTAAAAAAGTACCAAAAATAGGTATGATTTTCACCCCTTAAACGTTCGAGTTTCGAAAATGTACCAAATTTACAGTTTTTTTTGGATAACTTACTAATTGGGTAAAATCTTTATTTCTATGTTTATTAGCTTAAAAGATAGCTGAAGTTACAAAATCTAGGTTTTACCCGTTTACACCCCAAAAGGACCACATTTTAAAACAGTACCAGACACCTGTCCGCTTATTTTTCTTATAAAAACGATAAGTTTAAAATTTTTTTGTATCTCTTTTAGGATCTGCTCCTTTGTGGATCTGTTTATCAAAAGAGGTACCAGTGTACCGAATTTAAAGTCGTTTGGGCTGGACAATGATCCGTCAGTAAGTGAGTGAGTGGTCAGGCTGCCCCGGTAGGCTAGCTGGTAGTGAGCTAGTCTATCAGTACCGGGGTTGCGGGTTCGATTCCCGCCAGAGACTCTGGTCTCCTGCAGACAAGCAAAAAGCTTCGCGGGAATTAGTGTAGGAATAATTAAAAAAAAAAATATATATATATATATATGAGGAAAAAAATTCATTAACGATGCGTCCAAATTGCAATTTTTTTACGTTTTCTCAACTTTTATTTTGAATTTTTTTTTAGTAGGTAATAAAAAAAATTAGCTGACTTAATTTTTTTTTTAAATGTAACCTTTCCAATGTGAAATTGTACGCTAAAAACAATGGCGATAGCAGTTTTTCAAAAAAAAATGTTTTTCTCGAGGTTTTGAACGATTTTTTGCCGAAAAATTTGTTTTACGAGTTCATTTTTAAGGGAGTTTTTAATATATCCTATCCAAGATAAAATTGTACGATGGCGTTATCATTTTTTCAAAAATTTTTATTTTATTTTTATTTTTATACACTTCGTCTACTCAACACAAAATACCACCGCAAAGCAAGGAGCTGGAGATCTCATCAAATCCAATATACGATAAAGATTGATTCCCGTGAATTCTGAATATCAAGTCATAGCAGTCGAAATAAACCTCAACATAGAATTCACTGTTTTATCCTTTTGCATTCAACCTAACCACGACATTTCTTTTAGAGAAATAACTAATATAATATCTCCTTCCAATACTCCATTACTGGTTGTTCGGGACTTCAACGGTTAAAACACCATCTAAGGTTCTACAACCAACAACAATAGAGGCCTGGAATATATAATACGCCAAAACACACCTCTCTTCCCACAATACCTTTACCAATATACCCCTATCACTTTGCTCCATAAATCTACCCCCGTTAATGACATGGACTATCCTCAATGACTTACACGGCAGCGATCATTTTCCAAAAAAGTTAAAGATAACATTGTGCGAAGAGAAAAACAACCCAATCAAGATGAATAGATATCTACTTCACCTAGCCGACTGGGAAAAATATAGTAAAAAAGCAGAAATAGAAATTTGAAAACATCAAATATTATCCTCCAGCAACAAAGACGCAGCTGCCATTACTAAACCTATACGTGTTGTAGCCAACGCTCACATCAACCAATCAAAGCAGACAATAAAATCAGATCGTTTCCCAGTCCCATGGTGGAGCCCATCCCTAGCAATTTTACGAAACAAAAAAGTTGGCAACAGCCAATCCAACACAAAACAACCTGATATTATAAAAAAAACGCTAAGAAGTAAAAATTGCTAAATACTCAACTTTTGAAAAATACACAAAATCAATAAACAGAAACACTACAACTTCAGCTATATGGACAAAAATAAATAGAATAACTCGGAAAGGTTCATCCACTACTATAAAAGCAATAGACACCCCCGACGAAACTCTAATTAACTCAACAGAAATCGAAAATTACTTTGGTAACGTTTGGGCAGAGTACTCATCCGACTCTTATTTTCCACCACTATTTAATACATCGAAAAACTCTTCAAACTTGTCCATTAACAGCACACGAGATAAAAAAGCACAGTTGCTTAAAGTCCCAATAACTTCGGATGAACTTACCAATTGCTAAAATTAAGTTTAGGGTAAAACACCAGGACACGATCGCATATTCTACCAAATGATCAAAGCTCTATCCCGCAATAGCAAGGAAACTTTACTCAACTTGTACAACACAATATTTGAAAGCGGCGTTACTCCACATTCATGGTAACGATCAACTGTGGTTCCTATCCCAAAATCCAATAGCTGATCTTCAGTCAACGCTTATCGCCCTATATCTTTACTACCATGTCTCTCCAAAATCATCGAACGAATCATAGCTACCAGACTTTCATGGTTTTTAGAAAATAAAAATCTTTAGCTAAGGAACAGGTGGCTTTCAAAGCAAATAAAGGTTGTCATGATGCACTGTTGCACATTGATTATTACATCACAAATGCGCTATCTGCCAAGAATCACGTAACAATCCTATCGATTGTCTTCGAAAGGGCGTTTGATAGAGTTAGAGCCCACATGATTTTAGGCGCGCAAAACTCATGGTGTATTGGACCGAAAATGTTTAATTCTGTCAAATCGTTTTTAACAAACAGACGTTTCAAAGTAAGAATCAATGGCCAAATGTCAAAAACTCTCTCTTTGATAAATGGTTTCCCGCAAGGATCACCACTTTCAGTTGTACTTTTCCAAATTGCCTTTATTAAAATCAGTAAAAAAATAAAACCAAACCGTTATATAGACCACTATTTATATGCTGATTAACTCTATATTCTTTGCAAAATAAAAAAAAAGACAATAACAGCGAAAGTGACAGTATTTTTAAAATGGTCTTTCGAGACATCAAAAATTGGACTGAATACTCTGGCGTAAGAATCACCATAGAGAAAATAAAAAAATTTCACATTTGCAGGAAATAAAATTGTGACTCCGACACCAACTCTATTCAAATCGATGGATTTACAATTCAAAATGTAGAAAAATTACGAATCCTGGGCTTGACTTTCTCAAGGAGGTACAATTAGAAAGAGCATTTACTACAACTTAACAAATCAACAGCAGCTCGATCAAATATTATACGATATCTGTAAACAAATAGCTTCGTTCACATAAATAATTAAAATTTATTATGGCCTTTTCAAATATGGCAATAGTTGCCAAACGAATGCTCACATAATTAAGTCTGCTTATCACCAATCTGCTACAGCTTGTGTCTATACGTTTAAAACAACTCCCATAGAGAATATTCTATGCGAAGCCAATCTTTCTTTAATAGCCGACAGAATATATCAAAAAAAAGCCAGGATCTTGCCGAAACTCCTCAACAGCACATATTCAAACTTAGACAAATAGATCTCCTCCATTATTACTGCAAAAAGATCTAAACGCATCGGATCCGAAATAGCCATATCCCTATCTCTATATACGGAGTTATCCGTACCACTCATCATAACGAAAAAAAGCATAAATGAGCCCCCATGAAAACTCAAAAAATTTGCTTTAACGTATCACTAGCTAAATATATGTATTAAGAATAAAACCCCCACAAAATTATTTCTTAACCTACTGTCGGAGCGGAAAGACTACCTAAAGAGCAACGACTGGCGCTTTATCTACACAGATGGTACTAAATCCCAGAGCAATATATCAGCCTATGCTATAGTAGACGAAGAAGGAAAAAATCTCATCTTGGGAACTCTTAATGCCCAATTTGTTTACCCAAATATAATAAAAATACACGTCGGCAATAAAAAGGCTGACACTGCCGCCAAGTACGCATCTTATGCTCTTATAATTACTGACTGTACATTAGAAAAAAGCGACATTCGTCACCATATAATATGCCATATCAGGAAAAAATTTAATCAAAAAACTCCCTCTCATTACCATTACTTCAACATAAATCCACACCACAATCATCCCATCTACCCCATTGCATTGGAAAAAATAAAATAAGACAATTTTCACGACTACGAAGCACATGAGTGGATTTTGGTAGCCGAAATTCGACCACTTGACATTTACTTTCGAGAGAACCAGTGCGTTATACAACAAACACGTACACATTTTAAGAAAACAACAAAATGCACTCTTTTCAGCCATGTGTGTGCGTGACCTTTAATACAGGGTGTCTGGTGGCAAATTAATATTTTTAAATACGTGGCGCCGTTGGAATTATCGATTGTGCGGATTTGTCAGTAACGATGTCGCAGTTGTCGAGTGAGCATTGTGCGTTCGCCACAGATTACTACATTGAACTGGTTGAAAGCAGTTTAAGTGAAAACCCGCTACTTTCAATAAGGAAAACAGCAGCCTCATGAAATTTTAAAAAAGGATCTGAAGTTCCATCCTTTTAAAATTCAAATCGTTCAAGAACTGAAAGAAAGTGACTTTGATTTACGCCTCCAAGAAGCTCATCCATCGTACACTTCACACACGTGATTTTAACAGGATGGGGCGACTGCACAAACAGCCAGAGCTTCGATGAATTTGCTCGGTAAACTTTCCCCCAAACGCTTTGGGGACATCCCATGGTCACCGAGGTCGCCCGATGTAATTCCCATGGATTTCTTTTTATGGGGCTACCTCAAAGAGAGGGTTTATAATGACAATCCCCAATCTCTTGTGGCTTTAAAGGAAAATATTCGTCGAGAAATCAGATCAATTTAACCAAGTTTACTGCAGCGTGTGGCGCAGAACACAAGGCTCCGTTTTGAACTGTGTTTTCAATTTGACGGAAGACATCTGGATGATATACTCTAAAAAATAAAATCCGCATTTCCATTCTATCGTTCAATGCTCTTAATAAAACTTTGTGTCAATTATTACGTTTTTTTCAAAATTTTTTTCCTACAGTTACAGGCTTTCAAGGTCTTTGTTTTTATTCTTAATTAAATAAAAGACAATTTATCCCATTTTATCAATGTATTTCCTACGTTTCGTTGGGATTTTCCAACTTCTTCAGGGATTGATTTTAATTATTGGTAAATTATCTTTTTTCTTTCCGTCTACATAATTCTTAAAATTATATCACAGTTTTGTATTTGTAAAGTTGGACAACACAATACAAAACTTAAATAAATAAATTGAAATAAATGTAAACAAAAAACGTAATATCACAGTAGACTTTTTTTTTTTTTTTTATTGCTACGCTAATCCCGCGAAGCTCTTCGCTTGTCTGCAGGAGATCAGAGTCTGTGCTACCAGACATGTGTGTACGTGTGTTTGCAAAAATTTAGAAAATAAATTTATGTATATTGTGCATGTCTACACAGAAATACCTTTAAAACGATATATGTATGTATGTATGTTTTATTAAAATCGGTGGACGATAAGATACTTAAAAATCAACTACAAAAAAATTGTTTCCGTATATATACATATATATGTATATAAGATTAAACTTACTAAGCTGAAAATTTACCGCTTAAGTTATAAAAAATAAAACAGGTTAATACAGGGTTTATAAAACGGATCTTTTATGAAATACCGTTTCATAAACCCCAACTATCCTACTGTAACTACAACATCATATACATATATATAATTACTTGTATATTTTTAAACAGAGCTGATGGCCAATGCAGCTAGTGATCTTTAATTAAATTTAAGGCTGAAGTGCACTTTACGGGGCGTACGAAAAAAAAATATAAAAAATATGCCACCCGATCCAGAATTAAAAAAAAAAATACCAAAATTAATATTTAAGGGGGCTGATGCCCGTGGGGACCCCTGGGTCCATAAAACCGCCCCGCCCACTGAATGGTATGTGTGGGTACTCAAATTAAAGGTAATTGTGCAACAAAAACGAAAATAATAAAATTTTGGGTGGGCGGCATTTCTAGGGCCCTCTGAGGCAAAAAAAGTGTCCCCCCTATAACAATTATGTATATCTGTGTGGATACTCAAATTAAAGGTAATTTGCTCACGATTGCAAATATGTATTTTGTTTTTGTTTTCGTTTAATATTTTCCTCTCTAGGTTAATTTATGTATCTTTTATAGCTATGCAGAGAAGTTTTAGTTAGCGAAGCCGGTCTTTGTTATACCATAGAGGAGAAAATCCTTTTGCCCGGCCGAAGGCTGGCTATGCAGAGAAGCTTTAGTTAGCGAAGCCGGTCTTTGTTATACCATAGAGGAGAAAATCCTTTTGCCCGGCCGAAGGTCGGCTATACAAAGAAGCTTTAGTTACAAAAAAATAAAAAAATAATAAAACTCATTTGAAAATGTTAGCGCATAGGTATAACATTAAAAAAGCAAAATAGAAACAAAATATTTACAATCGTAAGCAAAATACCTTTCATTCGAGTACCCACACATAGTTATAAGGGTGGGAGGGGCAATTTTTTTACCCCCAGAGGGACCCAGAAGTCCCGCTCGACCTAAATTTTATTAATTTCGTATTTTTTACACAATTACCTTTAATTTGAGTACCCACACATACCACTAAGTGGGCGGACCGCTTTTTTTGATCCATGGGGTCCCAGGGACCTCAGCCCCCTTAAATTTTAATTTTGGTTTTTTTCTTTTTTTATTCCAGAGGGGGTCCAACTTTTTTTTTTTTTCCGTACGCCCCGTAAAGTGCACTTTTGCCAAATTTAATCTTGAAATTAACTTCTTGTGGAATAAATAAATAAATAATAATAATAATATATGAAACTAGCTTAACCCGGTGCGCTTCGCTACACTGACCCCGCACATTTTTATATTGAAATTTATAGTTTACTATAATAGTAGCTTTAACCACGTTTGAAGACTCTCCCTTTAATAGTTCTTCAGTTGAGCGATATTTAATGTATGCATCCTATGGGAGGTATTTCCCCCCCTGCGCCTACCCGCTTTATTTTTATTTTCAAAAGTGTAGTATACCATAAGAGTGACTTTTAGAAAGTTTGAACATTCTCACTATTACAGTTCTTAAGATATGCGATGTTAAACATTGGCGTCCTATGGGGTATTCCTATACCCCCGATGCTATTTTATTTCAATTCCGGGGCTCAGAAGATCCTACTACAAAAAGTTCAGCAAAATGCGTGCAGCGGCTCTTAAGATATGCGATAATTAATATTGGCATCCTATGGGGGGTACCAATTCCCCTGCCCCTATCGAAAAAATAAGTAGCCTATTTTATTTTTAGGGCTCACGTGATGTTACTGTAAACATTTCAGGAAAATCGTGCGATAATTAATATTGGCATCCTATGGGGGGTACCAATTCCCCTGCCCCTATCGAAAAAATAAGTAGCCTATTTTATTTTTAGGGCTCACGTGATGTTACTGTAAAAATTTCAGGAAAATCGTGCGATAATTAATATTGGCATCCTATGGGGGGTACCAATTCCCCTGCCCCTATCGAAAAAATAAGTAGCCTATTTTATTTTTAGGGCTCACGTGATGTTACTGTAAAAATTTCAGGAAAATCGTGCGATAATTAACATTGGCATCCTATGGGGGGTACCAATTCCCCTGCCCCTATCGAAAAAATAAGTAGCCTATTTTATTTTTAGGGCTCACGTGATGTTACTGTAAAAATTTCAGGAAAATCGGTTCAGTAGTTTCGGAGTCTATAAAGCGACAAACATACAAACATACAAACATACAAACACACATAATTTCATTTTTATATATATAGATTTATATAAATTTTACTACACGTTTAATCACTTGTATTGTGGAAACCGTACATAAATTAATATGTAGTGCACTACCCCCAACTATGGTATGTACATACGTACCAGAGAATGACAACAAGTACCCATAAGAATAATATACAGAGGTATTTACCCACGCTTAACGTTATTGTGTATATCCATACTTATAACACAAATAATAACAACAGCTATGGTTGTGCGTCGCAAAAAATATGTGTATTACTTATACTTACGCACGGCAATATTTCTCACAACCACATTCAGTAAACTTAAATATGTACATGAATGTATGCAGATATTATTCAATACCCATGAATGTGTTTTGGTTATCTGCCATACATATAAAATATCTATGTGTAAGAAAATATACATGGGTACTTTCAGTATTTTTGGCACTACTGCGTAAATATGAAAAAAAAATTTTGTATGAAATGTTTTAGCAAAAATGTGCTTTGATCACTAGCCAGGTATGGGACTATGTGCATATTTTTTTTTTGATACATAAAATAAATTTTTTTTTGTAACATCAGCAGTGCCAATGTATGTCTACATACATAAAAATTATCTTCATTACGCATTATTGAAAACTATGATGAATTAAAATTTGATTTACAAAAATTAAAACAGCCTTTTTCTTTTTAGTGTACCAACAGTAAGTATTTTTTCCCTGGTTTGCCCTCAATTGTACATTATTTGCTTGGATCTATCTATGTTTTGAATTTCATGAAAATATGTTAGATAGTTTCGCAGAGGCAACAATTGCCCCCTGCCGCCCCTCGTGGCCCTAGTTTAAAAAAAAATGCATAGCTAATGTGGCCATATAAATAGGGATCTAACTATGTTCTAAATTTCTTTAAAATCTGTTGGATAGTTTCAGAGAAGCAGAAATTGCCACCCACCGCCCCTCGTGGTCCTAACTTTTCAATGTTTTTTTTAACCATCAGTGAAAGTACCCCTTTCCAACTCATGTATTGGTTTGTAAATTGGTTGAGTGGTTCTCGAGTTATAAAACAGCTTTGAAAACAAAAAGCTTACCGCCTAAGTCAAATCTTAAAATTCTTAAAAAATTGTCTCGCTATTTTCCTAAATAAAAACCCAAAATTGAATTTCTGCCTAATTCCAAAATTTTTTAAATTGCATTTGCCATCTCTGCGATGGTATACATACTCTGTGTACACTTACGTTATACATACGTAAATACACATACTTATTTAATCTTATGGGTATTGCAGATAGTCAATACAAGTTTTATTTATATCTGCATGTACTTTCTAAAAGAAGAATGAATATACAAATACACATTGCCAGCGTATACCTATACATATTTAATTCAACTTGTTATGGGTACCCTCCAAGCAATTGGTAGAGTGTTTTTCGATTGTCTACGAATTTTAACTACTTCGTCACATTTGGTAGTTAAACAGTAGATTTTTCGGAATTAAACAACAACAAAATACGGTAGAATCACATTATGAGTTCTTAAATTATACTTTTTCGTCACTTTAGTGAGTTGTTCAGATAATTGTAACAGTTATACAACTGCAACAATGGCACAATTGAATATTTCGCATATTATATTGACTTCTTCGCAACGATTTGCTGTTTAATAGTGAATATTACAAAAGCAAAATACGTAAAAGAGCACAGTGTGTATTTAAGTTGCCATGTGATCGGTGCTACGTGCGTGTAAAATAATATTAATATATAAAATTATGTTAAATAGAGTGAAATTTTTAATATTTTAAAATAGAAATAGTTATAGTATTGTACTTAAAATTGGGACTCCGCGGAATCCAAATGTTACCGAAAAAAAAATGTTCACGTATAAATGAGTGCACAAAACTGCCCAAACTTATTCTTCGGTTAGATTGGTTAAAGTTTTAATAATTTCTCATGCATATTTTTTTTAGAGCAAATGAAAATGAAATTAAAAAAAATAATTTGATAATTATCTTTTTTTAAAGGATATTAGTGATTTTTTTAAACTGTCTGTTTATTTAATGACTTTAAAAATTTTAGTGTGAAAATTAGTGTTTTTGTTAAATTTTTCTAGTGAAGATCAACAATAACTTTGAGTGAAGAAAATTTGTAAATAAAAATTGGCAATAAAAAGATATGCTAGTTATAATATGATGAAAGTTTACAAAATTAGTGTTTGAACAAATTTGTGATTTTGTGTAGTTTTCTTTAACAAAATTTGTCCACATTAGGTTCTTAACTTTAAAACATTAACAGCTATTTTGATAAATGTAACGTAGATTTTTTAATATTTGTTTAACTTTAAGCTCATTTTTTTATATTTTACTTAGATTTCCCTTACAAAATCAAACAAAGATAAACAGTAAAATGACCCACTTTTTATTATAAAGAACAATAAGAAAAAATGTAACTTCAAAAGAGTAGTTTTTGGAGCCAACAGCGATACTACTAAATTTAATTGATATTAAACTTCCAAAGCGCTCTAATTCGTCATATAATATAGACACTAAGTGGATTCTTAAAGTAACTATTACCATAGTGGGACACTTCTTCCCGAACGATGTAACTACATCAATAAGAATTGAATAGCAAAAGCGATAGGTTTTTGCTAAATGGGGAAACTATTTAGATTATTTTTCGATCGAAATTGTTTGCAGGGTAATGGTATGTATGTGTATGGTTTTGATCTTTACCCATACATGCCCATACATGTTTTCTCACTAATACTAAAAGAGTACTTAAAATGATACTTTTGTCATTCTCTGATACGTACATATCACCTTAAATTTGAAAATGTAAATTAAATTGTGATACAATTTGGACAACTAACATCTTCATAAATAAAATACATAAATAAAAACCTGATATGTTTACTCAGCTTTGTTCTATAGTTTCCCAGGAATAATCAGTTTTAGCTCTTGCATAACTTTGATTGTGCTAACAAAAATATGGGATTTTTTTCAATCATTTTGCAAATTTTTACTTGTAACATACATAAAAAAACATAATTGAGAAGAAATGTACATATATATGGGCTTGAATTAACGCTTTTATTGCATATTTTATTGCAAGTTATAAATTAACATTAAGAATTTTTTTTAAGTTAAAATGGAAAATACATACATATGTATCTATGTATGTATGCATGTAAATAAAAATTAAAAAAAAATGTTTTCGATAAAAAATAATACAAAACGAATTACAGTTGCTCGTAAAAATGTTTATAATACTTAGGTATGTGATTTTTTTGTAATAATTCCAATAGATCGGTTTTTTTGTTGTCCGCTATCTTAGGTTTTGTATAATATGCTCGTGTTAATTTAATATCCTTGCTTTGCTTACTTTTAGTGATATTATCTGCCGCCCTAAACTGTTTATCGTTGTAAGATGTTTTAAAAAAAACTGTGTTTGGCGAATTACGCTCAAATCGTAAAGCGACCACAGTGGAAATATTTAGCTGTGCTATATTTTGGAGTCCCATTTCAGTTGCTAAAGCCTTTATATTAAAGAAATCTTCGAAGCACATTTCAGTTACATTAAAGGGCTTTGTAGTTTTTTTAGAGGCGCGAACCGCACTAATGAATAACTCTGGCGTGTACATTGGGCCAACCTTCAATTGTCGTTTTACTTGACGTTCAATTAAAGAGTGAACGGAGTCTCCCTCATTTTTTGTGTGGCCTTTGATTAGGTACTTATGTGTTATGCTTTTTATGTTAAGATAATATATGGCGTAGATATAAAGGGCTATCATATATTTGTTTCTTTGCGGACTGGCGCAGTTATCAGAATAAAAAATGAAATCTTCTTCCTCTAAACCAGCTCTTTTTTTAAGAAATTGCAGAACGCACGAACCTATTTCGTTAATACCTATATGCCCATTGGATTCGTCCCAAATAAAACATTCACATTCGTTACTCTTTAGATCGTAAATAGTTAAATTATATACATTTAACTTAGATTTATAATAGAAAAAAGAGACATTACCCTTAGGAATTTGCATAACGGGTTGTAAATCGTACACGACCACGGTAGCATCTACCTCCTCCTTATCATACTTCTTTTCTATAAGGGATAATTCTTTCTCCACGATATGCTGATTATAATATTCTTCTCGCTTAGTTTTTTCTTCGCCCTCGGCATTATCGTAAGCACAACACGTTTCACATAAATCTTTTTTTGGAGAGAAGAATGAAATATTATAATCTTCTGTAAATATTCGATAAAACATTACATAGTTGACAAATGGAACGTTGCGAACTTTACAATCTTCAATGTAGTCTCGGTGAATATCGGCAATTGTTTTGCTGCCGTCAATAAAATGTTCACTGGTGCTCGCACCAGTGCAATGGCTTTCAATTTTTGGGATTTTGTTGATAAAGGAATTAACACCTTGCTTTAAAACTTCATCAATTTTTTTTTGTTTTCCATGTCTTCCTCGGAGGTCAGCCTCTAGTAAAACATTTGGCAACTTATTTCGTTTTTGCTGCACAGTTCTTATAGTTCGATTGGTAATATTTAACGTATTTTTATAAAACAATTTACATACACGAACCTTCTCACCGTTACGATTCAAAAAGAAGGCATTATTATTATCTCTTTTCTTTCTCGTACCACCTTCACGCACATACCGATATGCAGGCTGAATTATTTCCATACTACTCTGAATAAATATTCGCTGTTTTTGTATGTCACCCAAATCCCAGTATGAATGGAAAAATGCCAACCGTTCTTCCTCAGTAAAATTTTTGAAACATTTTAACTTGCACTTCTCTGTACACGGAGGATCCATTTTTCTCTCTTTTCGAACCTTTTTACCCGACGATCCCATTATGTATTCTTTTCCACTATTTCTTAACTTTTTGTTTATAGATCTCATACAATTTTTCTCATTTCTTTTACGCTTTAATCCTGTTTTTAACGGACTCTTTGGGATCATAGGAGATTCATCATCAGTGATTAGAGAATCACTCGTTGAAATTATCGGAATTTCGACATCTGTGATATTAGAATCACAGCTGTTTGATGTCGTTTCGTCTTGACAGTCAATGTTACTATTACTGGCAATATTGTGCGGAGTATGTGTGGTGTCAATAACAGAATCGTCATCAGCCTCAGAAAATGAGCTTGATGAATATATTTTTTTTCCAACGTTGGACTCTGTTAGGGAACTCTCGATTTTTCGATTTCGATTACTGTCTTGTTTTTTTAAAGCCATGGTGGCTCGAAACGATGATTCCATAATGTATTGCCTGTAAATGAAATTATATCCCAAAAATTTTATTTTCTCAATGTAATTGTAGTAAGCACGTTTAAGTCGTTATGACACTTTTTTTTTGTATTTTTTAAATTTTGGATAACAGCACAAAAATGTATGTAAATTGTAAAACAAATACATGTTTATAAAATAAAAAAATACCAAAACCTAATAGTTCCTTAATTTTTAAAACTGTCGGGCATGTTCTACAAATCGAAATGAAGTGGAATTCAAATCGAACGAAATTTTGATTTCAATTATTTAGAAAACGACTGCAGTTTTTCTAGTTTTTAAGAGTTATTCTTGTAATTATAATTGGTACTCAATGAATGAAGTATATAAAAAGGAATATTTCTATGAACTTTCTTTGCAGGCTCGTTTTCGAAATTTGTTCGATTTTAAATCCACTTCATTTCGATTTACAGAACATACCCGTGGGTTTTTACCTTAGAAAACTTCGGATTAATTAAAGGAAAGCTGAAGTTTTGCACGAAGCTTCCGTTTGTGGTTCTAGACAACATCCCTTAAATCCCCGTCGATACATAAGCCGCTAAAATTACACGGGTCAAAGGTCAAGAAAAACGGAGTTTCGTTAAAAATTTCACAAGCGGTAACATTTATTATTTTTTCGATAGTTACTAATTATACTTTGCTAGAACTTACGACACTTTTTCTGTCAAGAGGGGCACCTGGCGTGAGAGGGGCACATAATTCGGGTATGCTGAATATAGTTGCGCTAACGGTTTTTTAGGTACGCTTCTGTTTTTCGAAAATGGAGGAGGTTGCACAACATATATTTGCGTAACTCAAAAGCGATTTCGATAAGTAAAAAACCGAAATTCCGCAATTTAATTAAACTAAATTTTTATCTAATCTGCTGCGCAGTCTTTTAGAAACATAATTTTTTTCGGCAAAAAAAAATTTATAAGCAAAATTGTTGTTTTTTTGAAACGGCATAAAAAATTAAAAAATGCAGCAATTTAGGTGCCAATTAAGGAATTGTATGCCAGTTTAAGTTTTCGATTTGGGTTCTATAGACATATCGGAAGGGCCGTCATATGTTAAAATAAAAACGATAAAAAACACTATCCGGAATCCTTAATTTAAGATATTAAATTTTTTTTTAACAGTAAAATATACTAGTCGATTTCAACAAAATAGTAAGCGACATGCCTAGAAGCAGAACAATTTTTAATTTTACATTAAATGCATATGGAAAATAATTTTTAGAAAAAAGAAGACAAAATAGAACGATATTTCAAAAAAGTGAAAAAACAAAAATTTTAATTTAAAACACGATATATATTATAAATGTTGAAAAAGTTTTATCCTATTTTAAAAAAGGTTTTATGCCATCAGCTACACAATTTAAGTCAGATGCCAAAATTGTATATAGTTTTGAAAAGGGAATGCAGAAAAGAGATATCGACCTCAGTCCTACATAAGATGGAGCTTCCAGGCACGGCAATTATGGTCTCCCAAAATGCTCCATCCTAATAACCCCGAGACATGGGCATTGGCAGAGAAAGTAAAATACCGTTTCCTGCTCCTCCCCATCATGTAAATTTTTTTAGTAGTCACTATTTTATTTTTTCAATTACATAACCGAGCCCTTAGGGCCTTTTATGGCTAATGAAAGCTACTAATTGCAATAAACTTCAGTTAATAATAAAAAATATAATAAGCAAGAAAAAAAGTAACATATGTATGAAATTTAACTTGGCTATGTATCTTACACTTATCACCGTCCTAATCTGGTCGCTACCAAACAAAAGTAACACGCGGGTATTTTTCCGGGTCATACCCAGGCCATAGAGTCCTGACCAACATGCAGGTATTCTCACCCTGCCATCTCTCCTAATCCTTCTAACAATAATAATGAATTTATTGCAACATATACTAAAATTGTTTATTTATTTTTCATTATTCTAAGAAATTAAAAACTAAATTTAAAACTATTTATTTTTAATTAAATTTTTTAAACCGAATTTAATTTGCAAGTTTCGCTCTTCCTCTGTCCTAGCTTTTAAGTTACAAGCCCGAGTTTCTTCATCGTCACCCCTATGAGTAGCAAAATGTGCTCGCAAATCTCTGGCCAATGGAAATCTCAATGGACACAATTCACATTGATAGACATTATCGCCTAAATGTTGCCTCAAGTGTTTAACACAGTCATTACTTTGAGCAAACGCTCTTTCGCAATATTTACAACGATACGGCTTTTCCCCCGTATGGGTGCGCATATGCCGAAGTTGTTTTTCACGGGTAATAAATTTCTTATCGCAATATTCACACTCAAAGCTTTTAATGCCGTTATGGTAACGATTATGTTTTTTTAATTCATAAGCCATACGAAAGGCGCTTCCGCAAATATCGCAAACAAATGATTTTTTGTTCGTATGCACCAACATATGACCATACAAACCGCTTGAACAAACAAATTTTTTGGGGCAATATGAACACTGATACTTTTTCACTCCTTTGTGCCGTAACATGTGTGTATATAAACTGCTGTTAACCTTAAATCCTTTTCCACATTCAGTGCACAAAAAGGGTTGGTCACCTGAAAATAACAAAAATTAAATTCAACATGTAATTATTGCCGATCTTATATACTTGCAGTTTACCTGAATGAATTCGCTTATGAATCCTATAGTATGAAATAGATGCAAAACCTAAAAAAAGATGAATTTAATATTTTTTTATCACATGTACTATTTTAATTGATCTACCTTTCCCACAATGCTCGCATTTGTATTCCTTTTGGTTTAATTGTTCTTTTTTTATTTTGTCAGATTTCTTTATGTATTTTCTTTTAGGTGTTTCTTTAGGTTGATGTTGCTGCACATGCTCGTTCCAAAGCTTAATATTATCTAAAACTGATTCACATTGCTGACATTGGACACGGCCATCTTCGTTTTCTACAGGTAATGGAAGTTCATCCGTATTTTGTTTTCTCTTTTTAACAGTTTTTCTTTTAGTATTTTTTGCTGAATTAGAATTTGTTGTTCTATCATTTATTTTAACTGACTTGCGTTTACGCGTAATGTTCTTTTTAGGAGAGTCTTTTTTACTGTAATAATAAAGATTTGTTTTGACTTTTAAATGAAATGGGTCTTTTTTAATAACATACTAAAATGGGAGAGTATACACCATATGTTAACTAGTGTATCCATCCTAATTTTTATTTTGTTTAATTATTTAATTTTTTCTGTAACATCAAGCCAAAATAACAATACTACAAGTTAATATCAATAAAAATTTCAAATTTCATTAAAAGTTTTAGGTTAATTTAAGGTATATAAACACAGAGAGATATGCTGGCCGTCCCTTTTAAGTAGTTTTATGTATTTTAAATGTCAAACTCCATACAATAAAAATTCTCAGAAAGCATGTCTCTCTCCTATATGAATATACCTTGGGCTTATTTAATGTTTTTTTTTTCATATATTCTGAGTATCCTACAGAATTTCCATACTAGGAGGCTAATCCTTACATTTAGGGGTTTATTTGTTATTTGCGGGAATATTAAGCGGCTTAAAACCCTCGGAGAATTCATATTTAAAAAAAGTATAATTCGGTAGCTTAGTATGATACGCAATTTTAATAATGAGCAATCCTAAGATTTGAAATGCTAAAACTTATTAATTCCATTTACATATACATATGTATGTACAATGCTAGTAAAAAAAACTTGGTAGTTATTGATATTTTTAAAGAGAAACTTTAATCCAATACATGCGTTTTTATATACATGTACATAGAGCGTATCACCTTACAAGCAAAAAAGTGCGCCGTACACCCCCTAACATAAAATATTATAGCAAGGCGCTTTCGAAAAAAATCTAAAACTGTTACGAATCATGATATTTTATTCAAATAAAGTTTAATATGCTTAGAAGTAAAGATGTAAAATTCTCTGATGGTCGGCAAATATTTTTACATACTGACATCAGTTTCTATAGAGTGGTTAATAATTTATAGATCCCACTCCTGAAATAAATGTTCCAACTGTCAGTGTGGTGTGTAAAAGATTATTTTGTATAATTAAATTTTGACATGTTTCTGCTGGAATTATCAAATTACCTCATTAGCAAAAGTTTAATAATTTTTTGCGAGCTTTCATTTTCTGACTTATGGTCGTATATTAGAGTGGTAGAAACAGAGATCTGGTGATAAATACTTGAACGGAATACTTAAGGTCAATGATTTTAAGAGCAAAACATTGGTCTTATCGAGAAAAAAAAAAATGATATATCGCACTTTCAGATCTGACTGTAAAATATAACGAAAAATTTTAAAAAGCGACCCTACGTTCGGCAAAAATATTTTTTTTCGAACCGCCTTGAAAAATTGTTTTATATAAGGGGATTATTTGGGAACACGGGCGTTTGCAAGAATTGATATTGCCTTCTAGGTAGACCTGGTCAGAGCCGTGGAATTGGTGAGGCTAACATTGCCAAGGGCTCGGAGGTCAATATATATGTGGACAGCCAGGCGGCTCTTAGGGCCTTGATGGGCTGTTATGTGAACTCCAGGCTAGTGGCCGATTGCAGGACGACTCTAGGAGGAATCTTAGGGAATTTTGTTGTGAGGCTCTGCTGGGCACCGGGTCACTACATCACCGGCAACGAGGTAGCTGATGAGTTGGCAAGACTAGGCTCGGAAATGGAGGATCCTGACAGTTTGCAGGTGGTTAGGCCTCCAATGGGCTTCTACTTTGGGACAATTAGGGAATGGGTTCTGAGCGGGACTAATCGGGCTTGGTGGGGCCGAACGGACTGCCGAGTATCGCGTACGCTGTGGCCGAGTAGGTCAAATTCGGACGCGCTGCTGGGGAAGAGTAGGGTCTGCGTCAGGACCATGATAGGTATTATCACGGGCCACTGTATGATAGGCAGAATGGCGGTGAAAATGGGGTCTGGCTTATCGGATATATGTAGGCTGTGTGAGGACCCAGAGGAGTTGGAGACGGTTGAGCACTTTCTGTGCCACTGTCCCAGGCTACAGAACAGCACGCTAGGAAGCAGATTCCTGCACGAATTGGGAGATGTCTCGGGCTGCGGGCTCGATAATCTGACGGGATTCGTAATGGGAATGACCTGGCTGCGCGGCAGGAGGCTGGGGACTGGAAACATGTAGGGCAGTTTTCTTGTTTGGTAGGGTTATTTTTGCTTGTTCTGTCCGATTTCTTATCTTCCACTATCTTCCTTTCCTGTGCTTTCACCATTTTCTTCTCCTACTCTTTCACACTAGATTTCTTTCTCTTCTTTCCTTCTTTCTTTCACTAATTAAGCGTCACAATGGACCATATTGGTCTCTGGATGAGGGTGTGCAGTTTGCTTCATACCAGCCTTTCTAACCTAACCAAACCTAAGAGGGTAAGTCCATATCTAGCATGTATATAAAATCACGGTATTCGGTATTGAACCAAAAATTTCAGGATCTCGATTTCGGTATATTTTACCAAATATATAAAAACTTTTTCAACTGCATAAATAACAACTTTATTTTCCAGTAAAAATACGTATTTCATGAACTTATCGCACTTATTCAACAATAGTGTATTAAATCAATATTTCGAATTTTGCAGTTTTTGGAAAAAATCGTCACGTAATATTCATATAAAAATATCGCGCTGTTTTGTCAACTTTTTGGTAATGAAACAGTTAGTTGAAAAATTATTTTTTATATGCCATTAATGTAAAATTAGACATTGTTTTGCTTCTACTGAAATTTTTTATACTTTGAGTTAATACTGTATTGTTGCACAAGTACGATATATTTTGGTTGTTAAAGAAAGGCTGGTTATCAGGTTATATGGCTATTTTGTTATATTCAAAAAAATTCACCAAAGTACATTTATTAAATTTTTTTAAATATATTTTGTTGCTGTTAATATAACTACATAACCATATAACCTTATAATTCGCCTTTCGTGAACAACATAATTATTTATTTAAAAATATTATAATAAGAACAAACTTAAATTATTAATTGATCACAATTCATAAAGATCATGTAATAAAAAACGTAACAAAAAAATAAGAAAATCTTATTTTTATGATTATTGATAAAAAAATTGCACCATTTCCAATTGAATTCTAAAATGTATTAAAATGTTTCCAAATGTATTTTAAAATTTTCCAACTGAATTTTGAAATTGTCAAAATATATTTTTTAAGTTTTCTAAATGTATTTTGAATAAATTCGTCCAAATATATTTAAAACTGTCGAAATATATTTTAAAATTGTCCAAATACATGTTTAAATTGTCTAACTATAATTAAAAGTTTTCAAAAACAATTTTAAATTTTCCATGTGTATTTTAAAATTGTGCATATTTTTAAATTTTCCAAACGTTTTTTAAAATTGCCCAATTAATTGTATTTAAAAATTTCCGAAATGTATTTGAAAATGATTTAAATGTTTTTTAAAACTATTTAAATTGTGAAATTGTATTTTAAAACTTTCCAAAAGTATTTTAAAAAAATGTGTAGAAGAAAACATTTGGACAATTTTAAAATACAATTGGAAAATTTCAACAAAAAAAAAAAATTGGAAAATTTTAAAAAACAATTAGGCGCAATACTATCTACATTTACTCTTTATTTATCTACATTTATTCATATTGAGACCGTACCGTGAGTACGGAAGAAGCCATCGTCGCTGTAGACTTGAGAGTGACAGCGGACCCAAATTTATATAAGCCGCAGCGCGCCGTTCTCAGATACTCGGTCTCTTCTCGTTCAATACTTGGAACATTTAGAGAAAAAGATCTTGGCCTACATCCATAAAAGATCCAACTAGTGTAAAAATTAAAGCCAGCGGACCATCAATTGCGTCGTGTGTTCGGTGAACTAACTGACAGTTAAACAAGATTATTATCGTCAAATCATCTTCAGAGATGAGGCTCATTTCTGGCTTAACGTGTATGTAAACAAGCAGAACTGTCGTTTTTGGAGAGTGCAAAATCCTCATGAGACTCTATTACATAACGATTTGTCTTGTAATCCGAAACTTGTGCCATCATTACCGTGAATGGCGAACGCTAGAGGCAAATGGTTTTAAACTTCGTTATTCCTCATGGAGGAGAAATGGTTCCTACAAGACGGCGCAACATACCATACAGCGCTTGGAACTATCGCTTTGTTGAGCCAAACGTAGATAATCGAATTATATCAAGAAATGGACCTGTGAATTGGGCAACTCGGTCGTGTGATTTGACACCCTCGGACTACCTTTTGTGGGAACCGTCAAATCTCTGGTCTATGTTTAGAAGCCAACATTCGACGCAGTAAATATTGAAGAAAAAAGACCGGGTATGCTCGAAAAAGTGGTGTATAATTGGATTGTAAGCATGGCGCTCATGCCAGAAATTATTTTAAAACATAAAATGCCACGTAATTTGTGAGCTATTAAGTCCAAAATGTTGGTCGTTCCATTGAATTTGTTGTGTTTTATTTTAAAAAAAGTAATATGTCTCTTTAAAAAACACCCCTTACTTATCTATCCAATATTCTCAAGGATGTGCAGCGTGTTAATCTTGCATAAAAAGGCGTGTTAGTCTGGCATAAATTAAATCTAATTTTGTCGACCAAACTCATCTAATTGATGATTTGCAAGACCTTTACAAATTTTTTTTTAAGAAATACACTTGAAAATGTTTAGGTTACATATTTGAAAAAGCTTGTGAGCTTAAGAAAAAAATTTAAGAGATATGTGGCAGATTTCTTTCCAATATTGAAGTTTTAGGCAAAATAACTACATATTGTACTTCAACAAAACTGTATTAACTCAAAATTTAAAAATTTTCAGTAGAAGAAAAAACCAAAAAGTAGACAAAATAGCACGATATTTTTAAAGCGGTTAGTTATGAAAAAGTGAAAAAAAAAATTTTAATTAAATACACTATTGTTGAGCAAGTCCGATATATATGATATATGTTGAAAAAATTTTATCCGTTATTTTATATATCTGTCATTTATTTTCTTCTTCACTTCTCTATGTTCTCTAACTCTACTGAAGGGATTCACAATGGACCGCATTGGTCTCCGAGTGGAAGTGTGCTTTTGGGCGCATAACCCTTCTTAACCTAATCTAACCTATACAATTTAAGTCAGATGCCGAAAATGCATATAGATTTGAAAACGGAATGCAGAAGAGATATCAACCTTAGTCCTACATAAGATGGAGCTTCCAAGTACGGCAATTATGGTCTCCCAAAATGCTCCATCCTAATAATCCCAAGACATGTGCATTGGCAGAGAAAGTGAAATACCGTTTCCTGCTCCTTCCCATCATGTCAATTTCTTTAGTAGTCATTATTTTATTTTATTTCTTCAATTACATAACCGAGCCCTTAGGGCCTTTTATGGCTAATAAAAGCTACTAATTACAATAAACTTCAGTTAATAATAAAAAATATACAAGAAAAAAAAGTAACATGTGTAACTTAGCTATGTATCTTACACTTATCGCCGTCCTAATTAGGTCGCTTCCAAGCAAAAGTAACACGCGGGTATTTTTCCGCGTCATACCCAGGTCATAGAGTCCAACAAGCAGGTATTCTCAACCTTATAACAATAATAAAGAATTTCTTGCAACATATACTAAAATTGTTTATTTATTTTTCATTATTTTAAGAAATTATAAACTACACTTAAAACTATTTATTTTTAATTGAATTTTTTAAGCCGAATTTAATCTGCAAGTTTCGCTCTTCCTCTGTCCTAGCTTTTAAGTTACAAGCCCGAGTTTCTTCATCGTCACCCTTATGAGTAGCAAAATGTGCTCGCAAATCTCTGGCCAATGGAAATCTCAGCGGACATAGTTCACATTGATAGACATTATCGCCTAAATGTTGCCTCAAGTGTTTGACACAGTCATTACTTTGAGCAAACGCTCTTTCGCAATATTTACAACGATACGGCTTTTCTCCTGTATGTGTGCGCACATGCCGAAGCTGTTTTTCGCGGGTAATAAATTTCTTATCGCAATATTCACACTCAAAGCTTTTAATGCCGTTATGGTTACGATTATGTTTTTTTAATTCATAAGCCATACGAAAGGCGCTTCCGCAAGTATCGCAAACAAATGGTTTTTTGTTCGTATGCACCAACATATGACCATACAAACCGCTTGAGCAAACAAATTTTTTAGGGCATTGTGGACACTGATATTTTTTCACTCCTTTGTGCCGTAACATGTGTGTATATAAACTGCTGTTTACCTTAAATCCTTTTCCACATTCAGTGCACAAAAAGGGTTGATCACCTGAAAATTATAAAATTAAATTCAACATGTAATTATTGCCGATCTTATATACTTGCAGTTTACCTGAATGAATTCGCTTATGAATCCTATAGTATGAAATAGATGCAAAACCTAAAAAAGATGAATTTAATTTTTTTTTATCACATGTACTATTTAAATTGATCTACCTTTCCCACAATGCTCACATTTGTATTCCTTTTGGTTGGATTTTTCTTTTTTTATTTTGTCAGATTTCTTTACGTTTTTTCTTTTAGGTGTTTCTTTAGGTTGATGTTGCTGCACATGCTCGTGCCAAAGCTTAATATTATCTAAAACTGATTCACATTGCTGACATTGGACACGGCCATCTTCGTTTTCTACAGGTAATGGAAGTTCATCCGTATTTTGTTTTCTCTTTTTAACAGTTTTTCTTTTAGTATTTTTTGCTGAATTAGAATTTGTTGTTCTATCATTTATTTTACCTGATTTGCGTTTACGCGTAATGGTCTTTTTAGGAGAGTCTTTTTTACTGTAATAATAAAGATTTGTTTTGACTTTAAAATGAAATGGGTTTTTTTTAATAACATACTAAAAAGGGAGAGTATACACCCTAATTTTTTTTTTATTTATTAATTTAATTGTTTCTGTCACATCAAGCCTTAAAAGCCAAAACAACAATACTACAAGTTAATATCAATAAAAATTTTAAATTTCATTAAAAGTTTTAAGTTAATTCAAGGTATATTAACACAGAGAGATATGCTAGCCGTCCCTTTTTTATGTAGTTTTATGTATTTTAAATGTCAAACTCTATACAAAATAATGAAAAAAAAATTGTCAGCAAGCATAACTCTCACCTGCGGCTTAAAACCCTTGGAGAATACGTATTTAAGAGAATTCGGTAGCTTAGTATGATACACAATTTTAATACTAAGGAATGGTAAGATTTGAAATGCTTAAACTTATCAATTCCAACTATATGTACAAAGCTAAAGAGAAACCTTAATCCAATACATGCGTTTTTAAATACATACATATAATTTGCACAGTCGTTTTAGAAACACAATTTTTTTAAAAAAAAAAACGAATTTTTTTAGCAAACTTTCGAAATTTTTGTTTTTAAAAATTCATAAAAAATTGGAAAATGCAGCTAGGCTTCTAATTTAAAAATCTGTTAACAACTTTTGATTTTATTCACAAAAGGTGAAAAATATTAATTAAATTTAAGAATTTCATAAAACGCAATATTTGTATGGGAGCCTCCCTAAGGGGTGGAGATAAAGAGAAAGTATGTCTCAAGTCTCAAGTATGTTTTATTGTAAATGGCACAAAAACCGCATTTAAAAAATGTAACGTCAAAATGTTATTGAAAATACCATCTCTGCTTTGCCATATTATTTATATGTACATAATGTTAAATAAAGAAATAATTAATTAAAAAAAGTCCAATGAAAAGTTCCATATAAATGATATCTTCATATGTATTGAAGAAAGGGTCCCATTACTGTCTCGTCCCATTACTCCTTGGGGGATAAAATGTATGATGGACCTTCATTAGTTTTTCGTCCTTAACATTTTTTCAAATCCTACTTTCCCTTTACCACCACCCCTTAGGAGGCCTCCCATAGAAAAGTTGTAAAACAGATTTTAATAATTTATGGCTTGTTTTGTTTGCAACGTTTTTTATACGTCTGGAAAAATTAGAAGCCTAGCCACATTTTCAAATTTTTTATGAATTTTTAAAAAACAAAATTTTGGAAATTTTGCTAAAAAATTATTTTTTTACCAAAAAAAAGTTTAAGCTTTCTTAACGGAAATTTTATTGTGGAATTTCGGTTATTTTAGTTCGTTCAATAAACTAAACCGTTTCTGAGTCACGTGAACATATGTTGTGCTAAACTAAAATAACGGTTAGCACCACTTCAGCGTACCCGAATTAGGTAAAAACGCGAGGTGGCCAGCTTGTCTAAAAAAGTGTCAAATTCTAGCACAGTGATACTAGAACGAGAAACTTAAGGTCAATGATTTTTAGAGCAAAACATTGGTCTTAAGATCCGACAGTAAATGCCAAAGATAAAACGAAATATTTAGAAAGGCAACCACTACGTTCGTAAAAAAAAAAATTTTTTTTTTTTGGGGTATGTATGTACATATATAAAAAAAAAATTCCTATTGGCTCTTACTAGGGCTTCCAATCGGAATTGGTTTTTCTGAATCACGGGATTCGTTATTGAAGTAAATATTTCGGGATCCCGATTTCGGGATTTTTATACCCAATATATAAAAATTTTTGAAACTGTATAAAAGGCAACTTTATTTTCCAGTAAAAATACATATCGCTCATTTCGTGCAAGACCGTCACAACTCAAAATTTGGCATTTTCGAGTTAGTAATGCAGAAATGTTCTTCTCTTAAATCTCTACAAATTTATCTAAGAACGGAGAGCATTATCGAAAAAATAACGGTAATACAGATGCTTGTGACGCTATGACCTCTCGTAACAAACTTGAGCAATTAACATCAACAAGGTCACATTTCAGTTTGTGTTTGGCATTCCTCTTGTACATGTGGTTTTCTTTGTAGCAAAAAAGAAACATTTGATTTTATAACTGTATTTTAGGCCCCTATTACGGTTTTGTGATTTCTTAATTTTTGTATTATGGTTTACAACTTTGCTATATTGCGGCGAACAAAAACATCAAAAAATTACAACTCATCACAGCCAGTTGTTTTAATTACAACTCAACTGGGTTGAGTTGTAAACCGTAATAGGGGCCTTAGTGAAAGAGAAGGTAAAAAATAATAGGTTGGAATCTTAAAAAGGCTCTCCGGTAAGGTTCAAATTTTGAGTTGTGACGGTCTTGCACGAAATGAGCGATATGTATTTCATGAACATATCGAACTTATTCAACAATAGTGTATTGACGCAAAATTTTGGTTTTTGCAGTTTTTGGAAAAAATCGACACGTAATATTTATATCTAACCGCTGAATATCCGCTATTTTGTCAAATCTTTGGCAATGAAACGGTTGATTTAAAAATTCTTTTTCATATGCCTTAAAGTAAAATTAAAAATTGTTTATTTTTAAAAATTATAATAAGAACAAACGTTAATTATTAATTGATCACAATTCATACAGATCATGTAATAAAATACCATTGAATTGTATTAAAAATAGTTTATTAATAAGTTTTAATAATTTAATTTAAATGCCCGCGCTTAGGTCAACCGACCTAGGGGGCCAACGGAAGGTTGAGTTTCTTGAAATGAGCCTGTTAGGAAATTTTCGGCGTAATTCAGCCATACCCGACTGAGCTATGTGCGTAGTTGCACCATCTTGTTGAAACCACACAGAGTTCAAAGGAGTTCTCTTTCTGCGTAGTTCCGGATAGAACAATTCTCAAGTAACGGTCTCCAGTAACCGTAACGCTGTGTCCGTTTTGTTCAAAGAAGTATGGCCCGACAAGAAACTGGACGCCACACTGTGACGCGAATTGGATGCAATTTTCTTTCATGCAGTATTTCTGGGTTGAAACCACTCCATATGCGACAATTTTCTTTATTTACATCGCCCACCTTGTTTTACTCCCGCAAATGACTTTTTATGCCATTACTTCCTTATAAATCAATAAGGATTTGGCAACAATAACTTTAACGATGAGTAATATGTCATGACAAAATGTTGTGTTGGTAGGTCCAAAATCAGCCACAGGTCCAGTGTGGCCATTTTGGCAGCTAAATTTGCCATTAACATTTTTTATTTAGCTGCAAAACTTTCATTTATCACTTGGCATTTTATTTAGCATTTTTAGAAAATGTTTTCGTTTTTTTAGCATTATTTATTTTACAAATTTGGACGAATAGTTCTATTGATTTTACTTAAATTTTTTTATAAAATATAACACATTTTGACTTAAAATAGTGACCAAAAATTATTTATTTATTTATTTCAACAAGTTATATAACAAGCCAAATTAGGCCAATAAATTTACATAACAATGCAAAAAACCTGAATAATATAAAAAAAAATTATACAAAACATTGCTACGAGTATATTCAAAAAGATTTTTTTTCAGTATTTATTTATTGAATCTTCATATATTAAATATGAAGTAACAATAATTAATCAAATCTTATCCTAATATTTACTTTATTTCCTGCCAGTGCCAGAAAGATAAGTTTAATAATTGGCTCCCCAGCCCAAGGAATGAAAAGGGATATTTCTTATGTTAAGAAACGTCTTACCTGCCTTGTTAAAAAAATATTAGAATATTGAGGGAATATTAGAATTGCTCTTATCATGTTAATTGTAAATATTGTTTGTCCTTTGAAATTACGATTTAAAAGTACAACGAAATTTTACTTTGTATTAAGATAAAAATTAAATAGTGTAAATGTGTGAAAAAATTGTTTGCTCTAAACTACTGAAAAATAATAATTTTAAAGCTTCAACTTTTCTTAAACTATAAAAAAATAAAATTATCTAAAAAAAATTGTATATCATAGAAATAAATCGTTTTAATTAAGCATATTTCAGGGGTTTGAGGGCCCTTAAATTTAAAATTTAATCTCTACTAGCTTTGCTTGTTGCATATAACCATTTATTTCAATTTCGTCAAAAAATAAGTCACTAAAATGTATTTAGTTTCATATAAAATTTCATATTGGTAATAAATTTTTAACAAAAATCTTTAAAAAGTTGTAGCATTTTTTAAAATTATTTTTAGCTTTTATGGCCATGTATAATGCCAGATTTAGCTGTAAAATTTTTTCAGATCTAGTAACACTGCATATGTAGGTACCATATAAATCAAATAGAGGCAAACAAATCTCATATAGATAAAGATATCTTAATAATATTCTGCACCAAAACCTTTTATATGATTCTTAACCTCATAGCATAATTCTGTTCTGGCGGCTATGATTGGCCATGGGTCCCAAATAGGGTCCACACTCAAACATTTTTTTTAATATTATGGTATAGGGTATCATATGGTCGGGCTTGACCGACAATACTTTCTTACTTGTTTGTTTTAAGTTTTTGTATACATATATTCAAGGCGAATTCATGTATACAGTGGTGTCAATACTACAACAAGTAACAACACCAAAAATACAACAATTAGTCAATTCACAAGGTATCCTAACATGTCATATTGTCAAAAGGTCCTAATATTTCACAATGGTTTAAAAATATTGTTGTACGGCTCAGCCGCTCAGCGCTGGACTTTTCTGATTAATTACGACAGCACAATAAACACAGCAAGCAACGTTCTATTTATTTAAGACACTTTTTGTTAACAAACCAACAACAATATTTTGTGAATTGACTAAATGTGTTTTTCGCTCGATATTTTCGACAAGTTTCCGGATGTGATATTTTTTTTCTATCTAACTTAATAAATAAAAAAAATTTTCCAGGTACAACTATTTTTGCAAAAATCTCTACCTCTCTGAAAGCGTACAAAGATCACGTACGATGACATGGAAATGCCCATAGGTTAATTTTTTCGGATCGTATTTAATGTTCGACTGCTACAGGCATAGTATATAACTAGTATGCCGACTTTTTGACAGGTCCCTAACTCAAATGTCAAGTACCTATTATATGTTTGTATAAGTAAGGCTTTTTTTAAATGTATTGGTGCTTAAAACTATAGTTTTTTTATATTTTCAACCCTAAACATAGTTGCAAAAAATCGTATAGAATGTGGCAATACAACTTTCTTAATTCGAAAAAATTTTCAATTTATTTAATGCTGTCTGCATTTATAAACGTATATAATTTAAGATTTCTAATATTTTTTTCATGCCACAAAATTCTACTCTGCTGGCATTAATAATAGCTGCGTTCCAGAACACAAAAGTTTTTACTATTTTTTACTAAATTGCGTTCGCGTACACAAAATACAGTAAATGAGAACACAAATTGAGAGCGTAAAGTGACAGTTCTTGACTGAGTACTTACAAATTTTTACTGCAGAAATTTTTGCAGTAAAATTTAGTAAAACAAAAAAACATATGTTTCAAAAGGTAAACAAACAAAAGTAGCAAGCAAAAGGCATAAAAATTGTGAAAAAATTGCTTAAAAAAAGAAAAGTTGAAATAAAACTAAAATAAAAACAAAAAATGAATTAATATTAATTAATTAAACTTGCTTGTGAAGAATTTATATGGCTAAATACCAACTTTTGAAACTTTGTTTTGTTATGTTAATTTTTTGGAGTTGGAGTTTTTTGTTTTTAAAGTTATCAATAGTAAAAAAAGTATTCGTGTACTATTGATCAAATTTAGCCGGACACAAATTAACAAATTCAAACAAATTAAAAAACTAACAAATATGGAAGATTACATAAAATAATTTTATTGTATGTATTTTCCAAAAATATTCGTGTTATAAAAAGTATTTAATCGAGTACCGATAAGAAAACGAGTTAAGTAGTCAAAAGTGTACACATTTTTCAACACTTCAATTATTTGCCATCAGCTGTTGCCTTTATTTTACGAATTTTTACAAATTTTGCGTTCGCGTACTTTTTTGGACAACAGCTTTTTGTAAGAGCTAATTTTTAAATTTACTCATTTACTGCATTTTACTGTAAAAGTACTCAAACGCACCTAATATTAACAACAGAAAAAAATTTGTGTCAAAAAAATTTATTTAAAAATTTTTGGTTTGTGAAAAGTTAACACATTTTGCAAAATCAAATTAGCAAAATGTGTTGGAAAAAATTTTTAAACGAATAAGAAACAGCTTATCTAAAATTACGGCAATAAATATATATAATACAATTATTAAACCACATTTCGAGTATGGATCAACAGTTTTATACACATGCTGTACAGATACACAAATAACCAGACTACAGAATTTACAAAATAAGGCAATGCGTGCAATATTAAAACTAAACAGATTTGCTTCAGCAACATTTATGCTGAGTGATTTAAAATGGCTTAAAATACACAAAAGACTAGCACTAAATATAATAAACTTTACTCAAAAAATAAAAATTGGAGATGCGCCTGAATATTTGATCGAGCAAATAAGATATGTTGGGGAGGTTCAACCATATAACTTGAGGAATGCCTTAGATTTCAGGATACAACGAGCAGACACCAGCGCGATGCAAAGATCGCTATTTTATAAAGGACTAAGCATTTACAACAAGATACCAATTGATGTGAAAAATGAAACTAATAACAATACATTTAGAAAAAAATTATCATCTTTTATTAAAAATTTTAATATATAGCAGAGCTAAATATTTGTAAAGTTATTAAATGATATGTAATTTTCAAAAGTATTAATAAAAAAAAAAAAAAAAAAAAAAAAAATTGTGAAAAATTTGTAATAGAAAAATTTCAAATTTGGTTTTGTTTTTGTTGTTTTTATGTGTGTTGAATTCACACAGAACGTATATGTGTGAGGGGTGAACTAACAAATTGAGAACGCTCTCTCGAGTAGGCATACTAGTTGTATACTATGCAGTGTGGCCATTTTAGCATTTTTGCAGCTAAATTTAGCATTACAATTTTTTATTTAGCTGCAAAATTTTCATTTAGCACTTGGCATTTTATTTAGCATTTTTGATAATGTTTTAAGCTCTTTTTAGCACTATTTATTTTAAAAATTTGGACGAAAAATTTTATTTATTTTTCTAAATAAATTTTATAAATTATAATAAATTTTGACTAAAATAGTTGTACCCGAAATGAAGTTTCGTATGAAAATGGATAATTCTTATTTTAAGAAACATCTTAGCTGTCTTGTTAAAAAAAAATAGAATATTCAGGGAATATAAGGAATGCCCCCATCATGTTGATTGTAAATATTATTTGCACTTTGATATTGATATAAAAGTACGAGGAAATTTCACTTATTATTTAGATAAAAATGCAATAGTGTTTATGTTTGAAAAATTTTTTTGCTCTAACCTGATGAAAAAATAATTCTTTTAAAGCTTCAACTTTTCTTAAACTATAAAAAATGAAATGATCTAAAAGATTTTGTATATCAAAGAAATAAATGGTTTAAATTTTGTATTCATCAGAAATTTGCTTAAAATTAAATCTCAACTACCTGTGCTACATATTTATATGTATCAGATATAACCATTTATTTCAATTTCGTAAAAAAATAGTCACTAAAATGTATTTAGTTTCGAATAAAATTTTATACTTGTAATAAATTTTTAACAATAATCTTTAAAAAAATTTAGCATTATTTTTAGCATTTTTTAAAATTATTTTTAGCATTTTTTGGACAAGTCTTTTGCCAGATTTAGCTGTAACAATTTTTTAGACCTGGCCACACTGTTACTATGACAAAGACGTTATTCAATGAAACAGTTTTTGTTTGACAATTTCACCATTTTTTTTTTGTTTTTGTTGTTTTTATGTGTGTTGAATTCACACAGAACCTATATGTGTAAGGGGTGAACTATAAAATTGAGAACGCTCTCTCGAGTCTGCATACTAGTTGTATACTATGACAGTGATGCAAAACGTGGCACAATTGTACCATTTTTGGCACTTTTGGCCATGAGGAAATCTATTTTGGCCCTTTCAAGTCCAAATTCAACTAACTACTTTAAATTGTTGAATACATTTTTTCTCAATTTTTCGAACACTAATTTTATTTAAGAAATTGTTTTGTTTGTTTAGGACCAAATAAACTGCACAAACGGTGTGATCTCTGATAGGATGAAAAACATACGAAGCTTGTTTGTACGAAAATCAAAAATTTTAAATACCCAAAAATAAAACAAGACAATAATTTGTACCAACATCTTGACCAAATCGGTCTTGCCATAGCACAAACGGCATTTTTAATATCTTCAAAAATTCCTAGGGAAAAGTGCTTTTGTCCCAAAAAATCTCCTGGGGCTTTCACCAAATTTGTATCCCCAATTAATACATATTTTTTGCAAGAAAAAAACTACTAACCGATTTTCAAGAGGAGTCCATTCGTTATCACTTGCATCACTATAGGGATTAATAAAAACTGGTTCTTTATCATCTTCATGGTCCGACATTTCCTGTAAAAGTTCATCTTCAAATTTAGGCCAATCATTTTCGTTTTCTTCCTCTTTCTCTAGATTTTCAAGATCTACTTGCTCAATTTCAAGTTCGAACTTGGTTATTTCATGAATTTCATCTTTTTCAACCATCTCTACAGTACAATTTTTTTCTTCTACAATTTTTAAAGGTTCCTCTAAATCATTGAACTCATATTTACAGTCAATATCCACTTCTAACATTTTGCGAAATTTTTCATCAACATGTGTGTATGTCTCTATAAATACATGAGATATCAGCAATTTTCGAACACAATCTGAACATATTAGCGTTGGAAGATGATCCTCGATTTCTACTTTAATTTGTGGTTGAACAAGTTGAAGCAGTTCCATGATGCTTGTCTCATTTTTGCTACCAGTTGGTACTTCGTGAATGCTTTGCTTTTTATTGTCAATTTTCCTTCTCGTTTTGGGAAACTGTGCCATACACGTTCTGCACATATTCTCCACAGGATTAACAGTGTTTTTATTCATGGTAATTATTTTAATTTTTGAACAAATAGAAATAATTAATTTTTTTCACGATAAATACAAGAAAACTATTAGTCGAGCATAAAAATATTTACATTTTAAAAGAGTTACCGGACTTCAGAGTTTAAATAAAAATTAAATAGTGTTGACAATTTTTTTTTTTTTAATAATTTTAATTTTTAGATTATATTGTTAAAATTTAATGCGATTTTTAAGTACTTAATAAATTTAATTGTTATTTTTAACAGATACAATATAGGAATTATTCTTTTTTTTCTATTATGTTAACATTTGTATATTTCTTTTATTTATTGAAATAAAAGCCCATAATTTAGTACAAGAAAAACATACTTAAGATATGTTCCGTACTCATTAATCATTATTTACTGCCTTGCTAGGAGTACGAGCACAAAATTCGATCGCTTAACTTACATAACAACCAAAATTTGTTTTTGTTTTCTTTATCTTGACCCTTCTTTGATTGGCTGACTATACCGTTAGGTGCGAAAGTGCATACAGGTCATCGTACAATATAAAAATGACTTATCAAGCGCTATAGTATATATTTTAGTGAAAATGTGTTTGTATATGTGACACCGACAATGCTATATTAAGAATTTGAAATGTATTGCTTACTGAAAATTTTTTCCTTAATCAGTAAATTTTTACTGTTAACTGAAAAAAATTTCCAGTAATTAGTAAAATTTACTGTTTACTGATTACTGAAATAATGCAGTTATATATTAATTTTTATTTATTACTGAAACAGATTTGCATCTGTTTTAAATAAAATATATTTTAGCTGAAAATGATCAACAAATCAACCGATGATCATATTAACAATTAAAATAATTTTTTATTAAAATTATCATAAAAAGTAAATACTGACTGATATTTTAAAGTAATCAGTAAAATTTAACTGGTCACTCCTATAAATAATGCAGTACGCACATGTATGATATTGGTACTCTTACCTAATAGTGACGTTGCGTTGCGGATAAATTTGATCAAATTGAATTTTATTCGCTTTATACGTATTAGCTGTTAAAAGGCCCAACGATAATATGCACAAGTTAGCTTAAAGTACTGTCGAAAATTAACGAAAAGTCTGTCAAATGCGTGAGAAAATTAAAAGAAACTAAGGTGGCCATAATGTACTTACATAAACTTAAGATCTATGTTGCATATTTGTGAAATATTTGGTTTTCTTGCGAGTACTTCAAATAAGGAAGTACCAAAAATTACAGCCTTGTATTTGTTTATTTTATGTTTTCTTTAATTTGCCAGAAACGTTTTACATACTTTTTAATAAAAAATTTATACAAAATTAATATATGTATGTAAAATTCCTCTTTTTCTATATTTTTGTTTTTCTTTATCCATTTCAATTTATTTTATTTTTTGTAACAACGCACAAACAGCTGATTCCGTACGGAATGTGCGTTCAGTTTGGCACTTTGCTTAAGCAAATGACATTTGACGAAACTTAACGAAAAGTTTCATTAAGTACATTATAGTTGGCCACATATGTTTTATATGTATTCGCACAGTTGCTTAAGTTGACTTAAGCGGCCTAATGCATATTATGGTTGGGCCTAAAGATGTTTATTTTTGCTTATGTTAATTGATAAAGCGAACATTTTCTCGATATTCACGACTTTTTTTATATTTTTATACAAAACGCATAAATAAAAAACGTAGAATTTATAAATTTTGACAAATTCTGTGTTTTCTTATGAAAACATTTCAACACGCTTACGTTTTTTTAGTATCTACCAAACATTGAAGTGGATTGCAACGTTTACGTGCCCGCAACATTTACGTATTAGTATTCAATGATTTGTTTTTTGAAAAATTTGACATTTTTCTAGTTAAATAGAAATCTGGCAGCACTTATTACCAGAATAACATCAGAATAAAACAGTGTGGCAAAACACGTCGTTCAACTCTCATGTTGTAAACACACAGCAGTAATAGCAGCAGCGAACAGCAACAAAACAACAACAATGAAACTACCAAATACAAATTTCCAAGAATTTTGAAAATTTAAGTGCTTCATTAAATTGCAAAATTTATAGAAAAAATATAAAAGTTTTAATTAAATCAACAAATTAGCTGACGAAAATAACAATTGTGTTAATAAAAATTTAAAAAACAGACAAGATTAAACGATAATTGTGAAAATACCTAGTAGTAAAAATTCAAATTCCAAGAAAAACAACACACTAAAATTAAACGGATTTCCTGGAAAAACAATTTCAAACTCAAGTTATATATATCGAATAGACAATTGGTAGGGAACATTTATAGGACTTTAGATTTTTATATTTAACTATTAAACCAGAAAAAAGGCTAATAAAATAATAAATGCTGAAATGACTAATGATATTAATGAGTGCAAAATGTTTATATTTGTATTTATATTGGCAAGTGGTCTGTTATGTGGCACCAGATCAATGTTAGCAAGCGCAAATAGAATGTATAACCATCCAGGTGAGACACAACCCATCACTGTAGAGGCCGCCATAGGTACAAATTTCAATATTACATGTTACATGAACCCAAAGGCATTTCCGGGAAAAAATTCAACTTGCTTACATTTCGTAATCGGCCGTACAAACGAGGAATTGCCACGGGAGAAAATTGTGTTATTGAACGGAACTACCATAATATACATGATTAATAATGCCGTTGAACAACAGACAGAATACAGATGTAAATGTGGATCTGATGCCATTATGGAAACAAAAGTGTTTGTGGGCTCTCGTCCCAGACCGGTCAACGACTTCTCTTGTCTTAGCTATGATTTTGACCACATGATTTGCAATTTCACAAAACCCTCCAATCCTATACTAACAACTTATAATGTTTCTTATTATAACGACTTTCCAAGTTATATTTATCAGCCCAAATGTAATTACGATGACCGTAATTTAGTCGTTTGCAATACATCGCTTAACGATCGTTATCAGGAAGTATATCATTTTTTAATTGAGTCTAGCAATTCTCTTGTTAAGCCCAATGAACAACCACTGATCCAACGTTTTGATATAAATAATTTTGAAATAATGATACCTGCTATGCCGGGCGAAAATATGCGTGTGGAAAGTATAACTGTGGACAGTATAAAATTGTCGTGGCAAATGACAACTTGGGAGAAATATCGCCTAAAAGGTTTACAATGGGAAGTTCTACTGCAGCCTGAAAACTCGACAATAATACAGCGTGAAGCACCGGTTCGTGAACACAATGAGTTACGGTTACGTCTTAACAATTTGCCATATGCCTATTGGCGTTACAAGTTAATGATACGTGTTCGTGTCAAAAACCCAAATGCGATTTGGAGTCAACAATTTGTGTATAAATTTCGTACTGCTGCTTGTCGTCCACAGCGTCCACCTCGTGTTGAACCGGGCAGTTTTTATATCGACTCATCAGAAACTCGGATTACAGTATATTGGGAAGAGTTGCTGCCCCATGAATATAATGGTGATAATTTTACCTATGTCATAACAGCATTACAACCTGATGGCAAACCCACGTAAGTAATGAGCAAATTAATTTTTGTAATGTGAAACCTAATTAATTCTTAAATATTTTTCGAATTCATTCGGTTAAGTAAAACAGAGCCCCTTATGGGGTACATATATACATTAACATTTTTTTCTTTTTTTAATATAACAATTATATAACGTAATATCTACTTGCCCCCTAGGCATAACACACATCCTATGATAAGATATACATACATAATTAGCACATAAATTGCACAAATATATGTACATATGGAATGAGTCGAGTCAGGTGAAGTAATAAAATTAAATACTATACAATAAGTAAGACCATTTGGGAAGAGAAATTTTCAATAACTTCAAGATTAAAGACATTGTTTGCAAAAATGCTATAAATGATATTTTTGCAAGATTAAGATGCGGATTTATGTTTCTTGGCGAGGAAAGAAACGAGTTGCAAAGTACACCAGGTCTCCCATTTTTTGCTACCTTATGAAATGTACACAAGTTATGAAGTCGTAACTAATTATCAAATTCACAACCTAGGAAGTTCTTCACAAAACAAGAAGATTTAAAGTATTATTCAACCTGGTGTACCTAAGTGTTTTCCGAGAGTGGTCTTTAATTGGGGCCCATGGTAAATTATGAACCGATCTTCATAAAACTCAGTACACATTATGATTTACAGTCATATAAAACGAATTTGTGAATTCCGTCATCAATTTATGTTAGTTTTTGTAACAAAAATATCGATTTTTTAGGTTGTTTGTCATTTGGGTTTATAACTCTTTTTTTTACTAAATCTAATAGGCTGAATTTCAATCCCAAACTGCTTAGGAGAACTAGAAACATTTTGACACCTAAATTGTTATTTTTTGTTCAGTCTTTCGAAAGTGAACGTGCAAGACGGACATGGCAAAATCGACTCAAAAGTACTAAAGGATTCAAAATATATATAGTTTCATTTAAATTAAATAATATTCCTTCGACCTTTTTTTTAATCAAAAATAAAAAGTTTTTTCAAACTCGAGGCTAATTATTTGTAAAAAATATTTATTATTTATTTACTAATCTTCTCCAATATTTCGATATCCATCGGATATCATTATCAAGGAATGAATTCGAAAAAACTTTTTATTTTATATATCGTTTCCTAAAATGCAAAAGGCCGTAACAACAAAAAAAATTTATAAGCGATTCATAATGATTTATTTGAAAGTTTCACAATTAAGGGTTGTGAAAAACCTCTCCACCGGAGATGCCTTACCGCGTTTCCACGACAATTGGTTCTACTCACCGAAGCGACTTGGAGTTCAACGAACACCGACCAAGGATTGTCAACTCAGCAGCACATGTTCTTCAGGTCTCGCTGCTACAACAACAACAACAAAATTTGAAATAGAGTTTTTGATTGATTTTTTTCGTTTTATTAAACTACATGTCAACAAAAAAATTAGTTCAGAAATGGCGACTGTATTAAAGAAATTCTAAAACCAAGTACACGTTGTTTTTATTGATTTTGTAATGTTTTTTGCTTCTGCTGTTAACCTGAAATAATTATACCTCGAATAAATAATATTATTTTCGAAAAATAATTTTTAGTGAAATCAGCTAGAATATGGAATAGACTTCCACGACAACTCAAAACTTTTAATTATACAATATCAACCATACGACCTTAGCTTTTAGAATACATTAAAAATTCATAGATTAGCAAAAAATTTAAATGTTCTTATTCTTAGAAAGTTTAAATCTTTATGCATAAATTAATTAAAATAAGTTGATCATAATATATTAATTGTATTAATCATGGGCTCGATTAAGTAAATAAAAATGAAAAAAAAATGGTGTTGTTATGCCCTTTTGCATTTAAGGTGACGATATACATTATAAAATCTAAGATGAATGATGAACGAATGACAAACTCAGTATACCCTCATTCACCACTAGTGGTGCAGGGTATAAAAACAAATGTAACTACCCTGTTTTTTTGTATTTAAAAGAAGTTAACATGATACCATTGATACCATCTAGTTTAAGACCCTATTTCGGTTATTTCGTTATGCTGCGGAGTTTCGAGGAAGATTCCAAAATCAATGAAGTGCTCCCTAAATATGCTTAGGGTTAGCCGATCTGAAATCATAAAACAAATTTCTTTGTTTTGGAAAAATAATCTTGTGAGACTACGGTAAACTTCTGTGCTATAAGTAAATGGAATGGCACATGGAATACCAATAAAGTAATGCTCCAAGAGTTATATATATATATATATATATATATATGTATATACGGGATAAGAGGAAAAGAGTTGGAATGGTTCCAGTCTTACCTGCAAACCAGAAAGCAAATAAGAAAATTAAATATGTTGCTGTCAGAAGATATTATAAGTGATTTTGTTGTACCGCAAGGGTCCTATTATTTGTCCTACTATTTCATTTCATTTATTTCTGCAATATTAAGCCTAAGAGGGCAAAATAACAATGTTAATATAGATACGGCTCTGTATGCAGATGACACACTTATATTTACTTATGCGGAAAGTAGTGAAGAATGTCGAGCAAATAGGACAAATGATACAAATAAAATTAACTGGTAAAAAATAATAGCGTCTTAGGGTGAATATTTTTATTTAAGATATTTAATAAAATTTAAATAAAACTAATTATTCGCCTGTGTTCTACATTCGTCAAATGAAATTAAAGTGAAAATTTCACTCAGTTTGTGTTCTTAAAATCGTTTAAGTGAAATGAAAAATAAAATTTCATTTACAGTTTGCTTCAAGAGGAATTTTTGTATTCTACAATTCATTTTCACTACAAAAAAGTAATTTCAAATCGAAAGCAAACAGCCGCGTGAAAAAAATACTTTTGGGTAAAATATTATTTTTTCTAGCTTTTTTTATATATTGTTGCAAAAATAATAAAATGTGAGTTAATTAATAAAATTTTATTCGTAAATTTCTTTATGGTGAGTTTATTTCTGTTTTTAAGGGAGAAGCACAAAAATTCGAAGCAAGAAAAATCTTTGCTAAGGTTCATGAAAAAACCTTGGAGTAGCTAAAGGATTTTATAAGGGTGATAGGGCGGTGCGTGATCTGCTATGAAAGGTCGTAGCAAGAGAACTAACTTTCATAGGTCCTTCAGAAAAATAGCCTTCTGCTTGAAAAAAAATTTTGGGCTAATTGAAAAGCCTGCATTCGCAAAAAATTGTCCGAGAGCAGTGCGGATACGTTAGCATCTGGTGGTAGTCCTAACAATAGGCAGTACATTTCATCTAAAGAATGCAGTTGCAACGTTTTGCGGTCTTTATAGAGCTTTCGAGGGATTTAAAAGGTGTACGATCATTCGGCGACTCTAGAAAAAGAGACAAATCAGAACATTGAATTGGAAAACTTACATGCTAATAGTTTCGAAGTAACATTTTTAGATGAAACCTCAAAATAAAAATTACAACATAATTTACATGATTTTATGAACACCAAAATTACAACAAACACATTACACATATTTAAATATGTGTTAAAAGAGCAAAAAGAAATTTTCATTTCTTAAAAGTTGTTTAAAATAAAATGAAAATTAAATCTGCATGAAAATGACGTTTCATTACTTTTCTAGAACACAGTGAAATTGTATATGTATGTGCAATTAAAAAGGTTTTCACTTCAATTTTGTAGTGGAATATAGAAAGAACCCAGGCGTTTATTTCTTTTTAAGGAATATTGATTGTTTTTATTAAATCGTGTTGCTTCGAAATTAAATTAATTTAGTTTTCTAATATTCGGAGTAATCTATGCTTTGAGATAATTAAATATTCAGGTATGTCACAGAATTTGTACGAAAGAGAAAATTTTCATATTTTTTAATTCGTACCGTTTTAGGCTTGCTTCTTCAGCCTGAAAACGTACGTTTCATAAATCCGAAAAAATCAAAACATTTTTTTTTATTATTAAATATCATTATTACACAGCTTCTTTGTAAACATAAAAAATAGAAATTATTGCTGGTACTTCGAAAATAAATTAAAAAACTTGTTAAAAACTAAATTTTATCCTTAAAAAATTGCTAAATATCGATATTAATCAAAAAAGTAAGTCAATGCTTTTTTTTATTTATATTCGTTTTTTTCTTGTTAAATTTGTAACCTAAGATATATAAAATATTTATTATTTAAACAGGTTTTGTCTATTTTAAGTCACAATTTAGGAAATAACAGGATTCTCTATCATTTGAAATACTTTTCGAATGTTTCTTTTATGTTAGTGCTCTCAAATTAGTAATTACACCTGACTATTTTGAAACGAATTTAAAACGAAAAATTTTTGCTTTTTACGTTTTATAGAGAAGGTAAAAACGTTTTCATACTCACTTTCGTACGAATATGGTTTCAAAAATTTTAAATTTGTATTCTTATGGCCTATTTCATCAATTCTATTTAAATAACAATTCATATTTAAATATAGCTTTCATAAAATTAAATTTTATTTAACATGAAGGGCGAATTTTAGACATAAATATATTAAAAATAAATATAAATATTCTCTATTTCCTTATCTATATATATTAGTCTCTTAGTCTCGCTAAAACTCGAGGACTACTTGACCGATTTTCAAACGAGTACATGCGTTGGAAAGGCCTACTTTCACTGATGGTTTATAAAAAAACCATCGAAAAATTTCACTTTTATGATGGTGTTTTCTCTATATAAAATGTATTTTTTTCCTTATGAGAAAAATGTCTATTCTTTCTAGAAAATTTAATTTTTAATACAAAGACATTAACGTATGTTATTGTATTGTCCAGCAACGCGGGCAGGGTTACTCTAGTATATTTTAAAATAGAAGCGGAATTCACCCTTGATAGTAAAGTCCCTTGTAGACCTTGTTAATCTTATAATTTTAGTAAAAATACTAACATTTACAACACAGCAACAACAAAATGTATTAGACTAAAATATACTACTCTGTGGTTGAAAAATCCCACAAAAAGCAGTAGTAAACAAAGTGTGTCAATTTACCAGAATAAAACAGTTGAAGAAACTTTATCTGTCTCTTTCTCTCACTCAGCAAGTTCATTAATTTACAATGCATACGAAAAAGACACTCACGTTTTGAAGTATAAAATCGTATTAAATATAAAAGATTGGTACAATTAATACAAAGGGTGAAAACCGCTAGAATTTAACTTTGTTTAAATTTTTTGAATTTTATATATTTTTTTTTGAAAAATTTCAAATAAAACTATTCTACAAAAGCACTACATTTAAAATTGAAAACTTAATAACGAGGTCATGTGAAGATGATTGATTTTCCTTGCGAGGACCTCGAATTCGACCTCGTTGTTTTACAATAGAAAACGGAAACGATGTTCAAATATACATGAAAAATATTTTAAAATAAAAATTGCAAAGCTGTGTTTCTAATGTATACATATCTAACAAAACTTTAAGCTCAGTGAAAATAAAGGGAGTCTTGCAAAATTTGTTTGAACACTTCATGTGGCTCAACACTTAATTTTGTAAATAGTTTTTGAAACATCATCTATAGAGGTTTAAATTCTTTATAAATATTAAATTAAAGTTTCTTTTACAATGGCAGCAACATTTTCACTTGGTGTTCACAATAAAGCAAAATTTTTTTTTGCAAAATTTAATTTAAATGTATATACTTAATACTGTTTAAGCTAAAAACATTTAAAATGCGCATTAACTCTCCCTAAAGCCAATTATTTGGTTGCCAATGAATCATAGTATACTGCATTTTGCACAGTACTTTATTGGATGTAAGAGGAGCGTACATAACGGAGGCATTAAATGAAAATGAGGACTCTGCAGATGAAGAACAAAATGTGTAATCAGCAAACCTAAAATAAAAATTCAAAAGGCAAACTATTTATAGTTTTATATTTTATTTAATAAATAAAAAACTAAAAAAGAGATTAATTTAAGAAATAAAATGAAATTTGTTTACTTAAAAATATTTCCCTACTCTCGACTCTGAGAGGCATATTTGTACCGCATTTCGATCTCGAGTCGTTCGATCCTCTCCTGCTTTTCCAATTCTAATACGCGTAACCGTTCTTCTTTTTCGATTTCCAATCGCTTTTCTCTCTCCTGCTTTTCAAATTCTAATACGCGTAAACGTTCTTCTTTTTCGATTTCCAAGCGCTTTTCTCTCTCCAGCTGTTCTATTTGTAATATGCGTAAACGTTCTTCCTTTTCGATTTCTAATTTATTTAATTCCAACTTTTTTTTCTTCTCTTCACATTCGGCTGCAAATTTCCTTTCATTTAGTTCAAATTCCTTTTTGAATTTCACTTTTTCAAACTCGATTTTTATTTTCAAAAAAGAAGTCCTTTCACTTTGGAAATCAGAATGTTGATCCAAAGAACGTTTTGGTGCAGCTCTTTTTAGCTTTTCTGCAAACTCTTGAATAGTTTTATTTTTTTGCTGAAGTTCTTTTTCATCTCGTGATTCTTGAGGTAAAGGAGGAGTTTTAGCTAAAGGCACAGAAACTGCAAATGAAGTGGGAGCTTCGACGCAATTATCTTCTGTTGGTATAGATACTGGTTCCTCATATTTAATGACTGCTTCCTCATATTTTATGACTGGTTCCTCATATTTTATGACTGGTTCCTCATATTTTATGACTGGTTCCTCATATTTTATGACTGTCGTTAAACAGTTGTCATCAGGACTTTCAAACCCGCAAAATTCTAATTGATCTTGAAACTTTCCGTTTGAAATAGGCGTGCTTACAAGTCCCAAATTGTTTGTAGTGGCACTATCGTATATTTGAAAAGGGAATTCAACGTTTTTTTGTCCAAAAATTTTATCGAGTTCATCGTAGAATCGACACATCTTTCTCAATTTATCTGAAAGCGAAATTCTTTAGTATCTTCGTTTTAATTACATATGTATATTACAAAAATAATAGAAACCTTGTAAAGTAGAACCACCGTCAGTTTCAACCAAACCTACTCCAATGGAGTTTCTCCATGCCTCTGCTTTATTGTAAGTTGTTTTAAGGTTCTTCACTTTCCAACGTACAATGTCCCAAGTGGCATCGATTGGAGCTGATTTCAAAAATTTTCTGTAGAAAATTTGGGCAGTGGGCTTCTGTAATGTACATAATAGTCAATAAAAACATTGAACACTTAAAATAATTAAACTTACCTCAAAATCTGGACGATCCTGCAAATATTCTAATAGCTGATGAATTTCATCATCAGTCCACCTTTTATTACTTATTTTCTGGCGTTTTCTTTTTAAGTTGGGGGTTTTATTGTCATTATCCATACTGTATTAAACTCTTTTTTTTTTAATAGTTATCAAAATATTGTAGGTATGTAAATCAAACCAAAGAGCTAGTTGAAGTTTTATTCCGATAAATTTAACACATATGTACATATGTTTACTACAGCTTTTTGTTTGATTTTTAACCAACAGCGTAGTAAATTATAATTTAATACATTTTTTTTGGTTGCGGTGTTGTAAATATTAGTACTTTTACTACATTATTAGGATTACCAAAGTCCACAAGGGTACTTTACTACCAAGAATGAAAGAAAATCGCTATTATAACAGTAGCTGCTTTCACCATTTTGTGTTGTGTACAACTATGTTTTATTTAAAACTACATCGCGTGAGTGTATTTTTCGTATATATTACTACTTTTCAACCCTAGTGTAGTAAATAAAAGTTTAATACATATGTACATTTTGTTGTTGCGGTGTTGTAAATTTAGGCCCCTATTACGGTTCACATCTCAACTCGGTTGAGTTGTAATTTCAACATTTTTGTATAATGGTTTCCAACTTTGCTATATTGCGGTGAACAAAAACATCAAAAAATACAACTCATCACAACCAGTTGTCTTAATTACAACTCGACTAAGTTGAGTTTTGAACCGTAAAAGGGGCCTTAATTTTACATTTATAAGATTAACAAGGTCTAACCGCTAACTAAAAACTTTATTTTGAAATACATATGTATGTATGTATATACATTTAATCAGTGCGACCAAATGCTAAAATGCAAAAAAAATGCTAAAACTGATTTTAAAAAATGCTTAAAATAATGCTAAATTTTTTTTAAAGATTTTTGCTAAAATGTATTACCCGTATGAAATTTTATTCGAAACTAAATACATTTGAGTGACATATTTTTTAACGAAATTGAAATAAATGGTTATATTTAAACAAGTGGATAGATTTTGGTAAAGCATCACACATAAATATGCATCACAGGTAGTTGAGATTAAATTTTAAATTTAGGGGCCCGAAAACCCCTGATACATCTGATAATTTAAACGATTTATTTCTATGATATACAAATTTTTTAGATCATTTTATTTTTTATAGTTTAAGAAAAGTTGAAGTATAAAATTATTATTTTTTTTAGCAGTTTAGAGAAAGAAATGTTTGCAAATATTTACGTTAATTTTTATCTTTTTTTCCTTAATACAAAGTAAAAATTTCTTGTACTTTTATATCGTAAATCAAAAGGCAAAAATATTTACAATCAATATGATAAGGCCATTTCTGATATTCCCTGAATATTCTATTTTTTTAACAAGACAGGTAAGATGTTTCTTAACATAAGAATTATCTCTTTTCATACGAAATTATTTTAGGTACAACTATTTCAAGTAAAAATTAATTATAATTTATAAAAAAAAATTAAGTTAAATCAAAAGAACTATTCGTCCAAATTGTTAAGATAAATAATGCTAACTAAAAAAGCTAAAAACATTTTCTAAAAATGCTAAATAAAATGCCAAGTGCTAAATGAAAATTTTGCAGCTAAATAAAAAATTTTAATGCTAAATTTAGCTGAAAAAATGCCAAAATGGCCACACTGCATTTAATACATATTTTTAATTAAATTAAAAAAAAATTAAATCGATAAATAAAATTAATTAACAAAAAAAAAACATTGTTGCACTTAGAAATGTCCTAGGAGCATACAATTCCGAAATGCCATTTGTTTATTATATACATACATATACATAGGCACATAGATTTTTTAAAATGTCTATTAGTTTTATATTTTCTATCTTTTTGATAATTTCCGTTTGTAATATAAAAAATAAATAAGAAATAATTACCAACTTATTGGGCCATCTACCTGCTTAAAAGAAAAATACAGTATGGCGCCAAATATGCCAACTGTTTCTTTCGCACTTGTAAAAAAAAATGCAATTACCAGGCTTGTCAGATGTGGCGATTTCTCGCCAAATGTGGCGATTGTTAAATCTATTTAGCGATTTTTTTTTGGCAATATTAAACGACCATATTCTTAAAAAGTTCTCTTATTTTAATCCAAATTTTCATATTTTAATCAGGCTAAAGTTCATTAAATTTGTTTTTTATTAAATTATTTTTATAAAGAAAGGAATTTTTACAACATGAAATTAATTAAAATTTATTAATAATTTTTCATTCTTGACTGACTGAGGAATTGAACCCACGTTCACGGACAGGTTGATTTGACATGTTTCAATAGTAAGCACACTATCTCTTCAGAAATCTTCGCCGTTTAACACGCACCGCCATTAAAAAACCAAACATTAATCTTTAAACAAAATTGGTAGATCGAAATTTTTTTTAAATTTCATAATTCAAAGTGAAAATTATAGAATTTATGAAAGATTCCCCAGAATAATTAGAACGGTATACCATTTTGATACATGGTTAGTTATCAGCTGTTGTTATGTAGCAAGCCAAGGTCACATTGTATGAATTCGCCTTGCATAGTACTTTGTGAGATAGAAATTTAATAAAGGCTAGTTTACACTATCTCACAAGTCTTACGTATTCCATAATACTTTGAGGGATAGAAATCTAATCCGTTTAGTTTCGTCTGTCAAAAATCTAATTTAACATTACAGTTTGTGTTCACACCATCACACAAAGTATAAGCTATCACAGATGAAATAAAATGCAACGCTGATCCAATGAAAAGTATTATTGTTTAGAAAAATTTAAAAAAACGATGAAGTCGTATGGGATGTAAAATTTTTTTCATAATACTTGTCATTTTTATCATACATGCGTTCACACTTTTACACATTACTTGAGTTTTTGACATGTATTAATACTAAGTATAATAGTGTAAACTAGCCTTACATTTTGTTGCGACTGTCAAAAAAATCTAATTTAACATTACAGTTTGTGTTCACACTATTTCACATGAACATGCTTTTGTTAAAAGACAACCCTGATAAAATGAAAAGTATTACATATACGGGTGTGTCCTAAAATCCGAATTCACTCGAAAGTGGATTACTTCTACATTTTTTGGTGCTCTGAAATTCACACCCACATGTTACTAATTTCACCAAAGTTTGGGGTTTTTAAGAGGCTGTTCCACCGATTTTATCATAACTTAGGAAGGGGTTCTCCAATTTTATTACGAGGAACGCTAAATACCTTGAAATAAAATTGTCTTTAAGTCGCGCTAATATTATTTATTTCATATATTCAACGGCTTCGGACCGCGATGATGATCAGTGCAATAATGACGATGGAGCAAACACTACATAAGTAATAACAATTTTTGTGTGATTGTTTATTAAAATTTAACTGTCCCTGATGATGATATTCAAAGAATATCGAAATATAGGAAATATTTAAATAAATAAAAACCATTTAAAAACTTATGACCTTGATCTTGAAAATTTATTTCTTTGAGATTCTTTAAAGAAAAGGTCGAATAAAAAAACCCAACTTTTATGATGCTGAAAAATATTTATTTATTTTTTTTTTGCCAAAATGGGAATTTTTTTAAACTCATAAAAATTGACAAAGTTTACTATTATTATAACATTATTGAATTAAATTTTCATGAAGTAAGGAATTTTACAACATAAAATGAATTAAAATTATTGAAAATTTTTCATTCTTGGCTGAGCTGAGAATTGAACCCACGTTCACGGACAGGTTGATTTGACTAGTTTCAATTGTAACTACACAATCTCTTCAGAGGGGTTTGCCGTTTAACACTCACCGCCATTGAATTAGTATGACGTCAATAGTCAAACATCAATCTTAACCAAATGGTATTTTACCTTGGTAGATCGACATTTGCTTTGAATGAATGAATGCCTATTTTAATTGATTTACATGTTCTTCCTTAGGTAATAGGTAATCATTCATTCAAAGCAAAAATTGAGTTTTGAAGATAGTGCTACAGATATTTTTTTACTTACTTCACTTTGTAAAATTTATTTAATAAAAGCTGCTAAGCTAAATATGTATGTGTATAGTTTCGCAATTTTACAGAAAACAGGTAACTTGACTTCATTATGAGTAAAATCACAATATGTTAATCCATTTTCATGGAATATAAAATATTTAAATTTAAGTATACAAAGTTTCATAAGCCAGTAATAAAATTATAATTTTTTGCTATTTATTTTTTAAGAATGCAAAATTTTCGATTTTGCACCAAAAATTTTTTTCTTATTCTTATACATATGTATATTACAAAAATAATAGAAACCTTGTAAAGTAGAACCACCGTCAGTTTCAACCAAACCTACTCCAATGGAGTTTCTCCATGCCTCTGCTTTATTGTAAGTTGTTTTAAGGTTCTTCACTTTCCAACGTACAATGTCCCAAGTGGCATCGATTGGAGCTGATTTCAAAAATTTTCTGTAGAAAATTTGGGCAGTGGGCTTCTGTAATGTACATAATAGTCAATAAAAACATTGAACACTTAAAATAATAAAATTTACCTCAAAATCTGGACGATCCTGCAAATATTCTAATAGCTGATGAATTTCATCATCAGTCCACCTTTTATTACTTATTTTCTGGCGTTTTCTTTTTAAGTTGGGGGTTTTATTGTCATTATCCATACTGTATTAAACTCTTTTTTTAATAGTTATCAAAATATTGTAGGTATGTAAATCAAACCAAATAGCTAGTTGAAGTTTTATTCCGATAAATTTAACACATATGTACATATGTTTACTACAGCTTTTTGTTTGATTTTTAACCAACAGCGTAGTAAATTATAATTTAATACATTTTTTTTGGTTGCGGTGTTGTAAATATTAGTACTTTTACTACATTATTAGGATTACCAAAGTCCACAAGGGTACTTTACTACCAAGAATGAAAGAAAATCGCTATTATAACAGTAGCTGCTTTCACCATTTTGTGTTGTGTACAACTATGTTTTATTTAAAACTACATCGCGTGAGTGTATTTTTCGAATATATTACTACTTTTCAACCCTAGTGTAGTAAATAAAAGTTTAATACATATGTACATTTTGTTGTTGCGGTGTTGTAAATTTAGGCCCCTATTTCGGTTCACATCTCAACTCGGTTGAGTTGTAATTTCTACATTTTTGTATAATGGTTTCCAACTTTGCTATATTGCGGCGAACAAAAACATCAAAAAATACAACTCATCACAACCAGTTGTCTTAATTACAACTCGACTAAGTTGAGTTTTGAACCGTAAAAGGGGCCTTAATTTTACATTTATAAGATTAACAAGGTCTAACCGCTAACTAAAAACTTTATTTTGAAATACATATGTATGTATGTATATACATTTAATCAGTGCGACCAAATGCTAAAATGCAAAAAAAATGCTAAAACTGATTTTAAAAAATGCTTAAAATAATGCTAAATTTTTTTTAAAGATTTTTGCTAAAATGTATTACCCGTATGAAATTTTATTCGAAACTAAATACATTTGAGTGACATATTTTTTAACGAAATTGAAATAAATGGTTATATTTAAACAAGTGGATAGATTTTGGTAAAGCATCACACATAAATATGCATCACAGGTAGTTGAGATTAAATTTTAAATTTAGGGGCCCGAAAACCCCTGATACATCTGATAATTTAAACGATTTATTTCTATGATATACAAATTTTTTAGATCATTTTATTTTTTATAGTTTAAGAAAAGTTGAAGTATAAAATTATTATTTTTTTTAGCAGTTTAGAGAAAGAAATGTTTGCAAATATTTACGTTAATTTTTATCTTTTTTTCCTTAATACAAAGTAAAATTTTCTTGTACTTTTATATCGTAAATCAAAAGGCAAAAATATTTACAATCAATATGATAAGGCCATTTCTGATATTCCCTGAATATTCTATTTTTTTAACGAGACAGGTAAGATGTTTCTTAACATAAGAATTATCTCTTTTCATACGAAATTATTTTAGGTACAACTATTTCAAGTAAAAATTAATTATAATTTATAAAAAAAAATAAAGTTAAATCAAAAGAACTATTCGTCCAAATTGTTAAGATAAATAATGCTAACTAAAAAAGCTAAAAACATTTTCTAAAAATGCTAAATAAAATGCCAAGTGCTAAATGAAAATTTTGCAGCTAAATAAAAAATTTTAATGCTAAATTTAGCTGAAAAAATGCCAAAATGGCCACACTGCATTTAATACATATTTTTAATTAAATTAAAAAAAAATTAAATCGATAAATAAAATTAATTAACAAAAAAAAAACATTGTTGCACTTAGAAATGTCCTAGGAGCATACAATTCCGAAATGCCATTTGTTTATTATATACATACATATACATAGGCACATAGATTTTTTAAAATGTCTATTAGTTTTATATTTTCTATCTTTTTGATAATTTCCGTTTGTAATATAAAAAATAAATAAGAAATAATTACCAACTTATTGGGCCATCTACCTGCTTAAAAGAAAAATACAGTATGGCGCCAAATATGCCAACTGTTTCTTTCGCACTTGTAAAAAAAAATGCAATTACCAGGCTTGTCAGATGTGGCGATTTCTCGCCAAATGTGGCGATTGTTAAATCTATTTAGCGATTTTTTTTGGCAATATTAAACGACCATATTCTTAAAAAGTTCTCTTATTTTAATCCAAATTTTCATATTTTAATCAGGCTAAAGTTCATTAAATTTGTTTTTTATTAAATTATTTTTATAAAGAAAGGAATTTTTACAACATGAAATTAATTAAAATTTATTAATAATTTTTCATTCTTGACTGACTGAGGAATTGAACCCACGTTCACGGACAGGTTGATTTGACATGTTTCAATAGTAAGCACACTATCTCTTCAGAAATCTTCGCCGTTTAACACGCACCGCCATTAAAAAACCAAACATTAATCTTTAAACAAAATTGGTAGATCGAAATTTTTTTTAAATTTCATAATTCAAAGTGAAAATTATAGAATTTATGAAAGATTCCCCAGAATAATTAGAACGGTATACCATTTTGATACATGGTTAGTTATCAGCTGTTGTTATGTAGCAAGCCAAGGTCACATTGTATGAATTCGCCTTGCATAGTACTTTGTGAGATAGAAATTTAATAAAGGCTAGTTTACACTATCTCACAAGTCTTACGTATTCCATAATACTTTGAGGGATAGAAATCTAATCAGTTTAGTTTCGTCTGTCAAAAATCTAATTTAACATTACAGTTTGTGTTCACACCATCACACAAAGTATAAGCTATCACAGATGAAATAAAATGCAACGCTGATCCAATGAAAAGTATTATTGTTTAGAAAAATTTTAAAAAACGATGAAGTCGTATGGGATGTAAAATTTTTTTCATAATACTTGTCATTTTTATCATACATGCGTTCACACTTTTACACATTACTTGAGTTTTTGACATGTATTAATACTAAGTATAATAGTGTAAACTAGCCTTACATTTTGTTGCGACTGTCAAAAAAATCTAATTTAACATTACAGTTTGTGTTCACACTATTTCACATGAACATGCTTTTGTTAAAAGACAACCCTGATAAAATGAAAAGTATTACATATACGGGTGTGTCCTAGAATCCGAATTCACTCGAAAGTGGATTACTTCTACATTTTTTGGTGCTCTGAAATTCACACCCACATGTTACTAATTTCACCAAAGTTTGGGGTTTTTAAGAGGCTGTTCCACCGATTTTATCATAACTTAGGAAGGGGTTCTCCAATTTTATTACGAGGAACGCTAAATACCTTGAAATAAAATTGTCTTTAAGTCGCGCTAATATTATTTATTTCATATATTCAACGGCTTCGGACCGCGATGATGATCAGTGCAATAATGACGATGGAGCAAACACTACATAAGTAATAACAATTTTTGTGTGATTGTTTATTAAAATTTAACTGTCCCTGATGATGATATTCAAAGAATATCGAAATATAGGAAATATTTAAATAAATAAAAACCATTTAAAAACTTATGACCTTGATCTTGAAAATTTATTTCTTTGAGATTCTTTAAAGAAAAGGTCGAATAAAAAAACCCAACTTTTATGATGCTGAAAAATATTTATTTATTTTTTTTTTGCCAAAATGGGAATTTTTTTAAACTCATAAAAATTGACAAAGTTTACTATTATTATAACATTATTGAATTAAATTTTCATGAAGAAAGGAATTTTACAACATAAAATGAATTAAAATTATTGAAAATTTTTCATTCTTGGCTGAGCTGAGAATTGAACCCACGTTCACGGACAGGTTGATTTGACTAGTTTCAATTGTAACTACACAATCTCTTCAGAGGGGTTTGCCGTTTAACACTCACCGCCATTGAATTAGTATGACGTCAATAGTCAAACATCAATCTTAACCAAATGGTATTTTACCTTGGTAGATCGACATTTGCTTTGAATGAATGAATGCCTATTTTAATTGATTTACATGTTCTTCCTTAGGTAATAGGTAATCATTCATTCAAAGCAAAAATTGAGTTTTGAAGATAGTGCTACAGATATTTTTTTACTTACTTCACTTTGTAAAATTTATTTAATAAAAGCTGCTAAGCTAAATATGTATGTGTATAGTTTCGCAATTTTACAGAAAACAGGTAACTTGACTTCATTATGAATAAAATCACAATATGTTAATCCATTTTCATGGAATATAAAATATTTAAATTTAAGTATACAAAGTTTCATAAGCCAGTAATAAAATTATATTTTTTTGCTATTTATTTTTTAAGAATGCAAAATTTTCGATTTTGCACCAAAAATTTTTTTCTTATTCTTATACATATGTATATTACAAAAATAATAGAAACCTTGTAAAGTAGAACCACCGTCAGTTTCAACCAAACCTACTCCAATGGAGTTTCTCCATGCCTCTGCTTTATTGTAAGTTGTTTTAAGGTTCTTCACTTTCCAACGTACAATGTCCCAAGTGGCATCGATTGGAGCTGATTTCAAAAATTTTCTGTAGAAAATTTGGGCAGTGGGCTTCTGTAATGTACATAATAGTCAATAAAAACATTGAACACTTAAAATAATAAAATTTACCTCAAAATCTGGACGATCCTGCAAATATTCTAATAGCTGATGAATTTCATCATCAGTCCACCTTTTATTACTTATTTTCTGGCGTTTTCTTTTTAAGTTGGGGGTTTTATTGTCATTATCCATACTGTATTAAACTCTTTTTTTAATAGTTATCAAAATATTGTAGGTATGTAAATCAAACCAAATAGCTAGTTGAAGTTTTATTCCGATAAATTTAACACATATGTACATATGTTTACTACAGCTTTTTGTTTGATTTTTAACCAACAGCGTAGTAAATTATAATTTAATACATTTTTTTTGGTTGCGGTGTTGTAAATATTAGTACTTTTACTACATTATTAGGATTACCAAAGTCCACAAGGGTACTTTACTACCAAGAATGAAAGAAAATCGCTATTATAACAGTAGCTGCTTTCACCATTTTGTGTTGTGTACAACTATGTTTTATTTAAAACTACATCGCGTGAGTGTATTTTTCGTATATATTACTACTTTTCAACCCTAGTGTAGTAAATAAAAGTTTAATACATATGTACATTTTGTTGTTGCGGTGTTGTAAATTTAGGCCCCTATTACGGTTCACATCTCAACTCGGTTGAGTTGTAATTTCTACATTTTTGTATAATGGTTTCCAACTTTGCTATATTGCGGCGAACAAAAACATCAAAAAATACAACTCATCACAACCAGTTGTCTTAATTACAACTCGACTAAGTTGAGTTTTGAACCGTAAAAGGGGCCTTAATTTTACATTTTTAAGATTAACAAGGTCTAACCGCTAACTAAAAACTTTATTTTGAAATACATATGTATGTATATACATTTAATCAGTGCGACCAAATGCTAAAATGCAAAAAAATGCTAAAACTGATTTTAAAAAATGCTTAAAATAATGCTAAATTTTTTTTAAAGATTTTTGCTAAAATGTATTACCCGTATGAAATTTTATTCGAAACTAAATACATTTGAGTGACATATTTTTTAACGAAATTGAAATAAATGGTTATATTTAAACAAGTGGATAGATTTTGGTAAAGCATCACACATAAATATGCATCACAGGTAGTTGAGATTAAATTTTAAATTTAGGGGCCCGAAAACCCCTGATACATCTGATAATTTAAACGATTTATTTCTATGATATACAAATTTTTTAGATCATTTTATTTTTTATAGTTTAAGAAAAGTTGAAGTATAAAATTATTATTTTTTTTAGCAGTTTAGAGAAAGAAATGTTTGCAAATATTTACGTTAATTTTTATCTTTTTTTCCTTAATACAAAGTAAAATTTTCTTGTACTTTTATATCGTAAATCAAAAGGCAAAAATATTTACAATCAATATGATAAGGCCATTTCTGATATTCCCTGAATATTCTATTTTTTTAACAAGACAGGTAAGATGTTTCTTAACATAAGAATTATCTCTTTTCATACGAAATTATTTTAGGTACAACTATTTCAAGTAAAAATTAATTATAATTTATAAAAAAAAATTAAGTTAAATCAAAAGAACTATTCGTCCAAATTGTTAAGATAAATAATGCTAACTAAAAAAGCTAAAAACATTTTCTAAAAATGCTAAATAAAATGCCAAGTGCTAAATGAAAATTTTGCAGCTAAATAAAAAATTTTAATGCTAAATTTAGCTGAAAAAATGCCAAAATGGCCACACTGCATTTAATACATATTTTTAATTAAATTAAAAAAAAATTAAATCGATAAATAAAATTAATTAACAAAAAAAAAACATTGTTGCACTTAGAAATGTCCTAGGAGCATACAATTCCGAAATGCCATTTGTTTATTATATACATACATATACATAGGCACATAGATTTTTTAAAATGTCTATTAGTTTTATATTTTCTATCTTTTTGATAATTTCCGTTTGTAATATAAAAAATAAATAAGAAATAATTACCAACTTATTGGGCCATCTACCTGCTTAAAAGAAAAATACAGTATGGCGCCAAATATGCCAACTGTTTCTTTCGCACTTGTAAAAAAAAATGCAATTACCAGGCTTGTCAGATGTGGCGATTTCTCGCCAAATGTGGCGATTGTTAAATCTATTTAGCGATTTTTTTTTGCCAATATTAAACGACCATATTCTTAAAAAGTTCTCTTATTTTAATCCAAATTTTCATATTTTAATCAGGCTAAAGTTCATTAAATTTGTTTTTTATTAAATTATTTTTATAAAGAAAGGAATTTTTACAACATGAAATTAATTAAAATTTATTAATAATTTTTCATTCTTGACTGACTGAGGAATTGAACCCACGTTCACGGACAGGTTGATTTGACATGTTTCAATAGTAAGCACACTATCTCTTCAGAAATCTTCGCCGTTTAACACGCACCGCCATTAAAAAACCAAACATTAATCTTTAAACAAAATTGGTAGATCGAAATTTTTTTTAAATTTCATAATTCAAAGTGAAAATTATAGAATTTATGAAAGATTCCCCAGAATAATTAGAACGGTATACCATTTTGATACATGGTTAGTTATCAGCTGTTGTTATGTAGCAAGCCAAGGTCACATTGTATGAATTCGCCTTGCATAGTACTTTGTGAGATAGAAATTTAATAAAGGCTAGTTTACACTATCTCACAAGTCTTACGTATTCCATAATATTTTGAGGGATAGAAATCTAATCAGTTTAGTTTCGTCTGTCAAAAATCTAATTTAACATTACAGTTTGTGTTCACACCATCACACAAAGTATAAGCTATCACAGATGAAATAAAATGCAACGCTGATCCAATGAAAAGTATTATTGTTTAGAAAAATTTTAAAAAACGATGAAGTCGTATGGGATGTAAAATTTTTTTCATAATACTTGTCATTTTTATCATACATGCTTTCACACTTTTACACATTACTTGAGTTTTTGACATGTATTAATACTAAGTATAATAGTGTAAACTAGCCTTACATTTTGTTGCGACTGTCAAAAAAATCTAATTTAACATTACAGTTTGTGTTCACACTATTTCACATGAACATGCTTTTGTTAAAAGACAACCCTGATAAAATGAAAAGTATTACATATACGGGTGTGTCCTAGAATCCGAATTCACTCGAAAGTGGATTACTTCTACATTTTTTGGTGCTCTGAAATTCACACCCACATGTTACTAATTTCACCAAAGTTTGGGGTTTTTAAGAGGCTGTTCCACCGATTTTATCATAACTTAGGAAGGGGTTCTCCAATTTTATTACGAGGAACGCTAAATACCTTGAAATAAAATTGTCTTTAAGTCGCGCTAATATTATTTATTTCATATATTCAACGGCTTCGGACCGCGATGATGATCAGTGCAATAATGACGATGGAGCAAACACTACATAAGTAATAACAATTTTTGTGTGATTGTTTATTAAAATTTAACTGTCCCTGATGATGATATTCAAAGAATATCGAAATATAGGAAATATTTAAATAAATAAAAACCATTTAAAAACTTATGACCTTGATCTTGAAAATTTATTTCTTTGAGATTCTTTAAAGAAAAGGTCGAATAAAAAAACCCAACTTTTATGATGCTGAAAAATATTTATTTATTTTTTTTTTTGCCAAAATGGGATTTTTTTCAAACTCATAAAAATTGACAAAGTTTACTATTATTATAACATTATTGAATTAAATTTTCATGAAGAAAGGAATTTTACAACATAAAATGAATTAAAATTATTGAAAATTTTTCATTCTTGGCTGAGCTGAGAATTGAACCCACGTTCACGGACAGGTTGATTTGACTAGTTTCAATTGTAACTACACAATCTCTTCAGAGGGGTTTGCCGTTTAACACTCACCGCCATTGAATTAGTATGACGTCAATAGTCAAACATCAATCTTAACCAAATGGTATTTTACCTTGGTAGATCGACATTTGCTTTGAATGAATGAATGCCTATTTTAATTGATTTACATGTTCTTCCTTAGGTAATAGGTAATCATTCATTCAAAGCAAAAATTGAGTTTTGAAGATAGTGCTACAGATATTTTTTTACTTACTTCACTTTGTAAAATTTATTTAATAAAAGCTGCTAAGCTAAATATGTATGTGTATAGTTTCGCAATTTTACAGAAAACAGGTAACTTGACTTCATTATGAATAAAATCACAATATGTTAATCCATTTTCATGGAATATAAAATATTTAAATTTAAGTATACAAAGTTACATAAGCCAGTAATAAAATTATAATTTTTTGCTATTTATTTTTTAAGAATGCAAAATTTTCGATTTTGCACCAAAAATTTTTTTCTTATTCTTTTATTTCGCCGAAAATAACTTGGAAACCTTTAAGAATATAGACAATAACGATTACAGATTAAAGAAACAGCTCTAAGGGCCATTATTACAACTTGCCGTTAGTTAAAGGTATTATTTTGTCGGTCGTATAATAAGTTTTTAACTATTTTAACTTAACTTTAACCTGCCCGATAGGATAAACTTGCCTTTAACATATTGCTCACTTTAGTTTATAGCAAAGTTGAAATAGTGAAAAACTTTTTATGAGTGGGACAAAATTCAACCCTTAACTATCGTTAAGTTGTAATAATGGCCCTAAGAAATATAAGGCACTTTTATACATTTCGCTTAAACTTCTTTCATTGTAATTAAATTTTTGCAGAGATTTTAAACCTTTTCATCAGGAAAAAAACCTTGCTAAATTCCTTTGGCAAAAACACTTGTATTATGAATTTGAAATACGTAGTCGAAATCACGTAGGCGAGTCCTTAGAGCCAAGTCGTTTAAAAATTTATCCAACAAAACAAAGAAACCCAAAAAATTTTACTCCACAAGCCATACACAATGTTTATCATGGAAACAATCGTACTTACACTTTGACATGGTCAAAGCCTAAGAATTTAACTGGTCTCTCAAACTTTACTGTGTTTTGGTGTTATCCCAAAAGAGCATTACCTAACGAATGTAAAGTAAGTTATTTCCGTTAAATAAACATTAAACGTAATAATTAATTATTTTTTATTGTTTTTTTTTAAGGAATCAATGTATTTTCAACAAATACCCGCCGAACAATTAAATTTTACAACACATGCTCAAAATGCCTCAGAAGAACGTATACTAAATTTGGCTGTCTCTGCAAACTATTACAAATTCAATACTGGTCTTCACTGGACTGACTGTTCAATGGATATTATTAATACTGATTTGGTTAGAATGGAACCTGAGTTAGTGGTTTTTGCAAATTCAATTAAAGTCCAATGGAGTGTTGAACGTGTGTGTCCTTCAATATTGGATGGTTTTAACATAACATATTGTGAAGTGGCAAATGATGTAACCGCTGAAAATGCTACATGCTTACACAATAAATCCATCTCAAAATTAGCCAAAAAATATGATAAAAAATATTACATAAAGGACTTAAAACCATTCACCATGTATAAGGTAACAATGCTTATGTTCTGGCGCACTAAGAAAGGCCAACCAAGTGAACCACAAATTGTTCGTACGCTGGAAAGCGCTCCGTCACCTCCCAGGCAATTACGCGTCGAAGATATAACAAATACAAGTGCTACAATAAAATGGTTGGAGCCAACACATCCAAATGGTAACATTCGTAAATACATTATAATGCTAAATAACGATCAAATTGAAGTAAACGCTTCAATATTAAAGTATTATTTGGATAATCTCGAAAGTTTTACGGCATACAAGGTGTATGTGTTGGCGGAAACGGTTGAAAGATCTGAAACAAGTAATGATGTTCATTTTACAACGGCGATTGGAGGTAAGTGCTAATGAAACTTGACGATTTAAACAATGTATTTAAAAAAACGACAACAAATTTATTTGAAAAATTGATGTAATTGAAAACCAAGTGCGAGTGCTATAGGCTTTGCCGAAGCTTTTATACGCTTCACTATGGTGCGATAAGAACAGAAAGTTATATAAATACCGTACTTTATATATAAATAAATCAACTTTGTGCCACGCCCACTTATCCAATCACGCCTATAGCTAATTTGAAAACTTTGGCTCTTTCCGTTCTCCAGATATAAAGAAATTCCTGCCCGTTTTTTGGGAGAGGTTGTGTATTGATAACCGACATGATTGTACCTTACCTTGGAAACTTTGCCTCTTGCCGTACACCAGAAATACAAAAAAAAAAAAAAAAAAAAAAAAAAAAAAAAAAAAAAAAAACAGCAAGAGATTTATGAGTAAAATTAGAGGCAGTCGTCGTTTGTTGCTTATATCTCAGTCACTTATGGACAGATCTGGGTGAACTTCAATAGCAAACTTTAAAGGAGTATATCGAGGCATAACCGCAAAAAAGCTTAAGCGAAATCATTTTGAATTTTCGTGTTTTGTAAAAATTACAAACGGAATGACAAACTTATATATACCCATTTACCTTCGGTGTCTTATATCGACTTAAGCTACTGCTAATATCCAAACCGTTAATTTTTTTTTTTTTTTTTTTACTTTTTGGGTTGTGCTCATTTTCGTAACAGTGGGCCATTTTTGAATTATGTATTTAAATACATATGTATGTGCAAATAGTAAAATTCGGCACATATTCCATTAAATTATTTATAAGAGAACTTTGTGTGTTTGCAATTACAAAGCAAAAACGAAATTGAAAGTAGATGGCACAAAATCACTAAGGTGTAACTGTTTTGTCATTCCGGGAACGATTAATCATTTTCGGGAACATTAATATTTTCCAATAAAATACGCATAAATTGAGCTTTTTAGAAAAGACTTAGTTTGTTATATTACGGAACTTTCATTCTGTTCATGTAACGTTAATTCCATTTTAAGAGTTTTGAATATTTTGAAATTTCTTAAATCTTATGCACGATAATAGCCACTTCTTCAATTTTTTGGCATATTTTGCTTGTAGAAGATTTTGTATGTATTGTTTTTACTTATGTTTATATAAAATAGATTCATAATAAACCCATATTATTAAACGATGCTTAAGTTACGTACATTGTTTTGTTTTTGTTAATTTTATCAAACTTAGAAAAACGTTCCCGAATTGTAGGTTTTCTGAAAGATATTCACTAAAAAGCAATATTATGAAAAAAGTGTAGAATTGTGTGCGCTGCCCTGTCAAAGTTTATAAATATAGCATTTTCAGTTTAAATAAAACATTTTCAAATAAAACGAAACCTTTTTCAAATTAAACGAAACCTTTTTCAGAATAAACGAAACTTTATTCAAAATAAAAGAAACTTTATTCAAAATAAACGAAACTTTATTCAAATTAAACGAAACTTTATTCAAATACAGTTAAACATTTTTCAAATTAAATAAAACCATTTTTAAAATTTTGTGGGAATTTAGTTTTTTTTTTTTTTTTTTGCTAAAGAAGGTAAAAGAGCTCATGGTGTTTTGCCAACCGTAAAGAGAAAGAATATGACTCTAATTGCTACGACAGATAAAACTGGAGTTGTTTACCATAAAGTTATTCCTGTATCCACGGCCCGTTTACAAGTATTTCTTCGGGAGCTCTTAGATAAAATTGAAAGCAGCCCAATGCTACAAAACTCATTTTTAATTATGGAGTATGCCAGAATCCATAAATCCCAAGTAATTTTACATATGGTGGCCAATAGTGAAAGTACATTAATATTTTACCACTTTATTCTCCTATGCTGAACCCGATAGAGAAGAAATTTTCAAAGTTAAAATTTCATGCCCAATCATTATTAAGTTATTTTACCACTGATCGTAACATTGTAAGTGTCGCCTCTTCATTAATCAGTAATTTAAAGAAATCCAAAAAATAAATTCTCTACAAATTTTAAAAATGCTTTAATTTATTTTGAAAAATGTTTAACTGTATTTGAATAAAGTTTCATTTATTTTGAAAATGGTTTCTTTTAATTTGAAAAAGGTTTCGTTTAATTTGAAAAAGGTTTCGTTTAATTTGAAAAAGGTTTCGTTTATTTTGAAAAAGGTTTCGTTTAATTTAAAAAAGGTTTCGTTTAATTTGAAAAAGGTTTTATTTTAACTGAAAAAGCTATATACATAATATATAATTTTGCTGGCATAAAATCAATCTTGAAATTTACAACGTTAGTGATTTTGAGCCAGATACATGTTGTTGTTGCTTTTCAAGCAAATTTAAAACGGTTTTTAGCCACATTTATGCTTCACTCAAAAAATCCATGCGACATTTTTCGAAAGATACCTTCGTAGCTACTTTTTTGTACTAATAACAAAAGTTCCATACTTAATACGAAAAACCGTTTTTGAGATCTCAGTTAACCTAGGTTTAGTTAATCTGAAAACAGATTTGTGCCGTCATTACCAATTTGTTGTGTTTTATTTTCAAAAAATGTTCTATGCCTCTAAAAAAACACCCTTCAGAATATAATACTCTCGGAGACTTAAAAAGAGCTATTCGGCCATGTTCTGACAATCGCACGATTTGAAAAAATGCAAGATTTAATTTATGGTGTTCTGAAACTCGTGCGTTTTGTTTGTGATCTGCCATAGTCTATTAAAAATATTCTAGTTGCATTGAACTACATATTTTTGTGAAGTGAAGTCACCAAACTTCTTGCGAATGCGATTTACACACCGCCTGTTATGCGATTTCAAGTCAGAATCGCAAATGTTAAGAGCTTTGCTAATTCAAATACATACCGGATAGTATAACATGTTAAAGAATTCAGTTCAAGAATTCCTTGATATAGCAGCAAATTTTACAAAAATCAAAAGAATTTACCAACATCATGGTGATTGGATTTAGTATTACCAAATTGAAATTAATTGCAATATACATATGTTTCGTTTAAATAAAAAATGTCTTTTCGTTTTCTTTTTTTTACTTTTAGTGCCATCACCACCTGGTATTGGACCCAATAATAATTTAAATAATATTGTTCAATGGACTAAACCTGTAAAACCAAGTGGTTCAATTGATTTTTACGAAGTTTTAGTTACGCAGTTAAAAAATGAGGAAGTATTAGGAAATCGCATTAGTATTATAACAGGTACTACATGTACATTTAACAAATTTCCCATTTGTATGGGAGCAGAATATAAAACCATAGTCAAAGTTCGAGCAGTAAATGTTGCCGCACTTGCGGACAAAGCACAAAAGTCAAAAATGTCGGCTTTAGAAAATGCTTTTAATTACAATGAAAATGACGATTTAGAATGTAGTTCAAATACTGAAGAACCTTTTGAGAACATACACAAATATATGAATGATTCACTTTACGAGTTGTATAAATCTCGTTGGCAAACTACTGGAATCTATTCATGTTCATCAAGTCGTCTGAGTAAAATAACTACAATTGCTTTGGTTGTAGTGGCCATGTCTTTGGGTGTGATGGCTGCTTTGTATATGGCTCGTAAAAAATATAATAAAATGGCAAATATTAATTGTACTCTGCCAGCTGGTCTGGAAACGTACTTTACTAAGCAGGCCGGAGCTGGATTTCCGAGTGATTTTGGTAATAGCAGTCATTCAGTTCAAGATACGAGAGCTGCTGAAGATCAATGGATAAGCGCAGCTCGTATGCATGATTTTAATTTTCGCAATGAACACCATCATTTGTTAGCTTCACTAGGAAATGATTCGGGATATTTAGGTGGCGGAAATGTTGGTGGTGGTATTGAGTGTAGTATCAATAATATTGGTGATATTCTCAACGAACATATATTGGGTAGCAGCGTAGAAACGGAAAATATTGCAGAAAAATCCGTACCGCATGAGGATGATCCTGAGGATTACGAAAAAAAACATTTAAAAGAAAGCCTGCAATCGACTTCTAGTTTGGCAGATTCTCTGGTGGAGAGTACCGAAGGATCTGAATGCAACATGAACTTGGATCAACCGCCGACACTAACAATATTTCCTAATAATAATGGCTATATTAAGCAATCAATGTTACAGCCCTGGCAAACTTTTAATAATCATGACGGATTGCCAACAAATCCCCCAGCTGCTAGTGGTTATATCAGCGTTCAAAGTTTAGGTCAAGCCTTGGTAAAACCGAATAATTCTGCCGATTTTACACCAGCCTCTGGAGGCTATGTGTTGCAACAAGATTTACAAAATTTTTTTAATAACAAAGCTGATACTACAAATTCAACTGAGCCAAATGTTTTGGATACCATGTCAAATGTTGAAAATGTTCAACAATCAAATAATGGTGGCTACACTACTCTAGAGAATTTAACAAAATTCAATTTAATACCACATAATGAAACCCGCCGTCATACTCCACAACAGCTAAATGAGGTTTTAAATACAAATCAACCACTAATTGCCGCGAACAATGAGGGCGGCGATGGCGAACAAACAACAAAGCCAGGTTGTATATCCGGTTATGTTACCCAACAAGATTTAAACTTATTTGCTCAACATCAGCAAAATCATTAATTTGTGCTTTAAACTGAATTTATTTTCTTTTAAATATTTTGCAACTTTTAAGTTTAAAAAACAACAAATTAAAAAACAACAGCAACTAAATTACAAATCCAGAAATATTTAGTGAAAGAAACGAAAAGCCGGCTTCCTAAGTAAACTAAATTTTTTTTACCAAATGCTACTGCATAATTTCCAATTGTATTTTATTAGGTTCTAAAGGTATTTCAAAGTTAAAGTAATTAAATTTACCATGCGTTAAGAAATTTTTCATATAAAATTTTTGGAATTTTTAAAAATTTGTATGAAAATATTTTTGGAATGAGGTGAAGTGTCTTACAAAATAAGGGGGTTAAAACATTTTTAATTTAATCAGAAACTTTCAATTACACATGGTACAACTACACTTGTACCATGCAATTACACTTCTAAAATGTTTAATTAAATTTTAGAAATTGCTTTTATTTATTTTAGAGTTTGAAGATAGTATTTTAGATTACTGAATTTATATGTACATCAGTGCCAATGTTCTGTAATTCTCACTTCGAGAAACTTTTCGATTGGAATGCGAGAAATGAAACAAAAATGCCATAAATTGAAACACTTAACTGCGCCTGCAACATGTTTAGCGAGTAATAGCTGTAAGGAAATTACTCGCCAATTTACAGAAAAAGTGTGTCTGTAAAATTTTTGTGAGAAAGTTCCCGCCTAGAACTTTTCAAATAAACTCGCGCATAAAAACGGGGTGAGAAAAAATATTACCACTAAAAAATATATTAAATATGCAAAATGCAATGAATAATAACATGGAAGAGATAAGTATTTGGTTTTTGACTGATTTTTTCATTGTTTAATTATTTTGCTTTTAAGATTTTTGAAAAATATACGAATGTTTTTAAAGCTTTTATTTAAAAAACAAAAATTAAAGTAACACTCTACATTATTTGCTATAGCCGACGGTTGTATTTTCGCCGCAATCATTGAAAATTTTTCAATTTAAATCATTTTGGCCCGTCAACGATATGTGTTACTGGCGTTCTCAACGTCTGCAAGTTTACACCGGCTTCGAGTGGAATATTATGACATTAATAACGTAACGACGTAATCTCTTTTGATAGTTTTCGGCATGAGTTACAGACACACTTTTTCTCACTTTGCGAGAAACGATGGAATATTTTGTTTCACATCTTTTCGATACGAGAAGTTCTCCCAAAGTTACAGAACATGGGTACAGGTCTTTATATATACATATATATATATATATATATATTTATGTTCCAATTAATATTTTTTTTTACAATTTTCTAAACGTTTTGTAAAAATTAACTGCCTGGCCCACAATGACGAAAGGAAAATTTCTTTCGTATAATTACATTGAAAACAAAAACAAATTTTAGTTTTTTACTATTGTTTTTAATATAAATACACGAAAGATATGCTCTTGTCGGCATTGTGGGCCAGACAGTAAATTTAATTTGAAAATTAATTTCCTTCAAAGAATCCTGAAATAGATTGAAATATTTCTAAAATATAAATAAATAATGAATGTTAAGTCGATATCAGATAAAAATAATTGAATATATCTGGGGCCAAATCATCGTTTAAAGATCGAATGCCTTTGATCGAAATCTTACTTTTTGAGATCGCCTTAATCGATATCGCATAGCTTATATCGAAATTTGGGAACATGGCATTTGATAACGAGATGTTGATCGAAAACATACTTAAATGTTTTTACAAGCAAAACAAAAATTGCATTTTACATTATTGTGATTAATAAGTATCCTATATTTTTCCAGGAATGTATTCATATGGGTTTTCCGGTTTCAACATTATGAATGCCAGGCTCAGTTTTGTTTCCAATTCTTTTATACATGAGTTAACATTCTTACATATAGAACATTAGCAACGGCCCAACATATAATTTATAACGATGTGCTTGAAACTTCCAACGGCTCAAAGTGACAGTATAGATGCTGCCTGAAGTTTTGTTAGCACTGCTTTGACATGTCGCTTATTAAGTCGAGTTGAGCCAGTCCAAAGTTAACCGCTTTCTTTGTCAACCTAAATCGTTTTTGAAACTTAGAAGCATTCACGTACAAACATACTATTAAGTAATTTATTTACTCAATATACTTAAATTTTATTATTTTTTTGTTTATATTTTAAAAGAATCATGTTTTTATTCTACTACAAAGCAAACAAATCTTTTAAATTTGTAAACAAATTTCTATTCGAATGCTGCAATCCGCTTTACGATACGTCACGAAATGTTATGCGATGCGAAACCTTATTCGATTACGAATTCTACGACTTGGCCCCTGATTCTAAAATCTAATTGAATACTTTAAAACGAATTGAATACTTTAAAACTTAAAGGCAGTTGGAAAATTAATTGAAATTAAAAAGTTGTGGTACATTTGTTTTTGTTTAAAAATTAATAAGAAACTTGTCTAATACGTCCATTATGTTAACAATATGTAAGGGTTAACTCCTACTTAGTTTTTTGAAAAAGGATTATATTATTTATTCTTGATTAACAAACAAAAAAAAATGCAAATTAAAAACAAAAAGTATTCTAATATAAGTTCATTTGATTATAACTCAGATCAAAATTTATTATATTTAAGACTAGTTCTAAGGTTGAAAAAATCATGCTAACAAATCTCATCATTTATTTAATTTCTTTTTCCAGTTTCTATTGTGATTTAATAAGGGTATTCAGTTCAGACTCCTTTTTTGTTTTTGATTGTAATTAAAGGAAAATAAAAAATTCCACTCACGTTGAAGTAAGCAGCCTTTATTGTAAATTGAAAGTGTAGAAAAAGTAAATCAACATATCAATTAAATGTCATATATTTATGTTTTTCAAGATACCTAACGAAAGTGTAAAAAGTTAATTGATTAATTATCTTATAAATACGTCGCTAATGGAAAGTGAAACAAATATGAAAATAATGTTAAACGGAAAAAACTCTTTAATAATTGCAATTTTGCAACTTTTAAAACTGATTTTTTACACCTGTGAAAAGGTTGTTTAAATTGCAACTTTTAGTGTAAAACTTTCTCCTTCTGTTTGTCGTTATAAAAATTTTTGCAAAAAAAAAAAAAAAAAAAAAAAATTAACTGAATACCCTTTAAATATTTTTAATTATAGTTTTTATTTAAAACCACCGTTATTTTTTCCTTTTATATCTTAGAAGCAATTAAAAAAATAAACAATTTGTATTTTGCTTCTCATTTTCATTGATCATGTTGATTTTCTCTTAATTTTATTTACCCAAAATATTGTGCGACGGGATTTTTATTGTGATTCTTTTTTTTTTTTTTTGCTCAGGAAAACGGGCATAACTGTGTGTTGGCGAAATATGGAGAAAAGTTTTCTACCAATTTCAATCTTATAGTCCGTTTACATTACAAGGAAATCTAGTAGATTTCATTTGAAATCCTCAACAAAATCTAGTGCGTTTACATTGTACTTTTTGACATTAGCTAGATTTTGTTTTTATAACAAAATCAGCTGATAAAAAGATTTTTCTTTAACACATAAATAACGTCATGTCTATACGAGACAATTTTTTGTCATAATAAACGTCATACTTCATATATAAAAAACTAATATTTTTACCACCGTTTTTTATCATGACAAAAAAATTGTGTCTCATGTAGACATCACATAAATAAAAAGAAATAGACATTACAAAATTTGCATTAGCTTTTATTTATAATAAACTTGATTTATTTTTCAATATTATTTATCTGTTCCATTTTTTTTACAAATTTCTCAAAAGTTTTGAATTTTAAACGGTTATAAATTTTAACAAGCCACCATTTTGGTTTTTTTTTTTTTTTAAATGGAAAATAGTTTCCTGTACAGGGCAGTAATTTTTAGTACTTTTTAAAAACCCCCTTAGTACAACAAGATTTTGAGTAGATTTCTGCAAAATCTAGTCACGAAGTAGATTTTTTTTGTATTGTAAATCTAGCTAAAAACAATTAGTGCCCCGACTACGGATTACAACTCAACTCTAGTTCAGTTGAAATTTTACAGTTTTTGTATTATGGTTTACAACTCTATTATAATGAGGTTAACAAAAGCATCAAAATTAATTAATTTTAATTTTTATAATTAATTTAAACTCAACTGAGTTGAGTTGTAAACCGTAATAGGGGCATAGATTTTGCTCGAAATCTCATAAGTACTAGATTTCGTTGAAGTGTAAATGGGCTTTGACGTCTGTTCCCCTAAGCAAAATAGTAAATGAAAATCCACTTTATGTACTTATTAAATAAAAAAAAATTAAGTAAGACGTTAGATTTTTAAGTGCGGCCTTACATTTTTGTAAAACAAATAAATCTTATATTGCTTTATTATTTTTGAAATAAAAAAAATATCATATATTTTCAAAAACTCAAATCTGTTCTTGTTTTCAAAGATATCTATGTAAATCCAAATAGTAGGGTAAGTAATACTCTACAATATCTACATCGCACTCGATCATAAAAAGGGGATGAGCAAATATGCACTACTATTTTTGCTCAAGGTTTTTTTAGTGCAAACGAAGAAAAATGAAGCAATTTGCAAATATGTACGTAAATTCTGTTGTTGTGTTCTCCCATCGTGATTACCCTTATTATAACACGTACATTTCTGTAGAGAATGACTTATTTTTGCTCGAAAAAAAAAATCAAAAATAACTAAAATATTTGTTCAAAAAAAAAAAAAATAAATAAAAAAATTACTGTTATTAACATAACTGTTATATTTGTTAAAAAAATCAAAAAAAACCGTAATTTTTGTTCAACAAAATATAAATCTAAAAATAACTGTTATAATCTGACTTTTATGAAAAAAAGGAATAACTGTAATGGTCCCTGCATATAAGTACAATATACGTATATGAAATAGTATATAAAAGTACAAGTATGAGGTGTTTTGTGTCAATATGACGACTTCTTGTTTTAAAGCATTTTAAGAGGTTATAATGCTATTTTAAAGCTTAAGCTCAAATATGGATAAATGGCGGAAAATTCTTAAAGTATTAAACAAAGAGTCAACAAAATGGTAGAGGTTGAAACAAAAATAAAAATTTTTATATTAATTCGATTGTGTGTTCTAGGTAGGTAGGTAGAAAGGCTGGTGTGAAGTCTACTTCATACCTTCACCCAATGACCAATATGGTCCATTGTGATGCCTTGTTTAGATATGGATAGATGGAAAGTACGTGAAATATATAGCGAAAGCATAAGAAAAGATAAAAATGATAAATAAGAACAGAAGAATTCAGACCAAACCCGAGAAAAAACCCCACTCAACACAAATTCGCCCTACGTGCGGCTAGCAGCCAGTCTCCTGCCACGCAGCCAGTCTCCTGCCACGCAGCCAGGCCATCCCCAATACAAATCCTATCAGATCTCTAAAGTCCACAGCCCGAGACATTCCTAAATTCGCCTAGGAATCTGCTGCCCAGCCACCTCAGCCTGCTGCGCTGTAGCCTCACACAACCCGCACATATCCTATAAGTCGGATCCCATACTGCCTATAATGCAGTGCTCCTGCCCAGCAACGACTCCAAATCGGACTTCCTAAGCACCGGCCACAGCGTCCGTGACAACCGGCAGATCTTTCAGTTCACAAAGCCCGATTGGTCGCGCCCAGAATCCATTCTCTGATCCTTCTAAAATAGAAGCCTATTGGAAGCCTGACCGCCTCCATACAGTTAGGATCCTCCATCTCTGAGCCCTATCTCGCTAACTCATCAGCCACCTCATTGCCGTTTATGTTGCAGTGACCCGGCACCCAGCACAACCTTAACACATACCCTCTTAAGGCCCCCTCCAGAGCCCTCCTACAACCATCAACTAGCTTGGAGTTCATAAACCTGTCCCTTACGACCATAAGAGCCAACTGGTGGTCCACGTATATAGTGACCTCAGATCCCCTATCAATGTTGCCCCTCATCAGTTCGACGGCCCTCAAGAGCCCCAGAACCTCCGCCTGAAAATATTGCAGTCGCCAGGAAACCTGTATGACATTCTGATGTCCCGATCCTCCCCGCACCCGTGCACCTCATCTTCCAGCCATCAGTGAAAATAGCAAATCCACTAAATAATCTGCTCCTACCTGACCAACTCTCCCTAGAAGGCATTATTAACTCCGGCAACCGCCCACATAATCGGTGGAGCCGGGTAATCCTAGGCAATAACCACCAGCCTCAATCTCACCAAGGATCTGCGAGTGACCCTGCGTTAAATTCCCCATCAATCCTAACTCCCTCATTCTTAGAATGCTCCTGGCTGCCATTCCCATCACATACTGCTCAATAGGGAGAAGATGTAGAATGACATCCAGGGCCGCTTGAGGAGTACGTCTCATGGCAACTGCCAGCCTTTTGAAGCACACCTCTGAGCCTAAGACAGAAGGAAGCCTAAAATTCTCTACCCTGTACCTCCTAGTAAAAAGAACCAACTCGGTCTTCTCCGGATTAACTCCCAATCCCTTATAACTCGCCCATGCTGACAGTTCGCCCAGCGCCGCTTGCATGACTTCGCTAATTGTCGGCAGAAACTTGCCCGATACCAATATAACTACATCATCCGCGTAGGCTGCTCAGCATCAGAGTTATCCATTCGACCAGGAACAGTGAAACGCCTAGATCCACCAGTGCCTGCCTAATAGCCTCTATCTTTAAATTGTTAAAGGCGCCCTCTATATCGTGGAATGCCGCCAAGGTGTATTCCTTGTTTCGCAATCCCTGCTCTACATAACCCATCACATCATGAAGCGCATTCTCAACAGATCTACCCTTAAGATAGGCGTGTTGAGCGCCGAGTGACCGATTCTTCCCGCCTTGGGTATGAAAACCACCCTGACCTCCCTCCACCCTTTAGGAATGTGCCCGTTTAGCACACAGACCCTAAACAGTTCCACCAACAGCAGGAGTGATGATCTCCCGATATTCTGTAACATCGCCGGAAAGATACCACCTGGTCCTGCCGATTTGTAAGACCCAAAGTTATTAACCGCCCATGTTACTTTATCCAAGGTGATCATGTCCCCCACCGTCTCTCTCTCCTCACCGCCCGAGCCTGACCCAGAGAAGGGGTTACCATATTCAATCTGTTCCCCCACCCCAGGATCCACACATCCCGGAAAGTGAGTCTCCATTAGCAGACAAAGAGATTCAGAGCTAGATTCCGTCCATGAGTTGTCCGGTCTCTGAATAAATCCCGGGATTACAGGGTCCTTGGATAAAATTTTCCTGAACCTGGACATCTCAGTTACAGATTCCACCGACTCGCTAAACTTGACCCACGAGTCCCTGTTCGCTCTCCTAATATCTCAATTATATCTATTGTAACTCAATCTGAAGTTACTCCAATCTTCTTTCCTACGCGTATACTTCGCTCTATTGAACAACCTTCTGACAGTGGACCTTTGAGTCCTCAACTCGTCTGTCCACCATCTTGGTTGTGTGCGCTTGCCCGGAAAGTTCATTGGACAGGATCGCTCATAACTACTAGTCAGTACCTCCGTGAAGGTTCTCACCACTTGCTCTACACCGGTCGAAGTCGACCTCCAGTCGTGTCTAACTCTAAGGTTACTTTGCACCAATCTCCAAAAGTAATCCCAATCCGTCCTTCTCGGATTCCTATACGGACACCTTTTCGACCTCTCAAACATTCGATTAAAGGACAGGCGACTATGGTCAGAGAAGGAAAAACCGAGGTCCACCCTCAAATCCTCCACTAACTCCCTACAGTTCGTCAATGTCATATCTATCACTGCCTCCCCCCTATCCCTAGTTCTGAGCGTAGGTGTATTCCCCCCAGAAGATTGCTGGCAATAATAAAATCAAACATAGACTCACCTCTTTTGTTGATGTCGGCACTTCCCCATTGGGTATGGTGTGCATTGGCGTCACACCCTAGTACCAGCCTCGAGCCACTTCTGCCTGAGTACTCCACCAACTCTTTTTTACCAGGTGGATAGGTAGCGTCGTATGGCAAGTATACCGATGCTAGTGCCAGGACCGTTTTGTCCTTGGCTTCTCCTGTCACAACCGTCTCCATTACTGTAAGGTCTCCATTACTGTAAGAATGAGAAAACATAAATTTATACTCAGTTCTCGCCAGAATACAAGTTCGTTCCTTCTCCGCTGTGTGGGGTACGAACAATGTATACCCCGTGACCCTTAATCCAACTACCCGGTTTTTGTTAATTCAGGGCTCTTGAAATAAGGCCACGTCCACGTTGTTATCGATGAGGTGGGTTACTAATAGGGTTGAGGCTGCTTCACAGTGGTGCAGGTTTATCTGCAACACTTTCAACCTCTTAGGGTCTATCATTTTTAGGAAACCTAAATTTGATAGACCCCAACCTATTATAGATAACTAAAACAATAAACACAAATCATGTTCTGTATTACTTGCGTTGCCACAATACCTGGTTTACAAGATGCATTCGTTTAAAGTTGTTCAAATTAAATCCTTTTTCAAGTGATTCGTAGAACTAAATTCGTATAATATTGATTTATTAGATTTACGGCCAATTTCAACAAGTTTAGTTATAATTAACTAAATTAATATATTTGTACGTTAACAATATGTTTTTGCTAGTTATAGTGATAGTTAATTATAACTGAACCTGGATAAATTGGCCGTTAGTTTTACATATGTTTTTTATTTTAACTTTTCATAAGTTAAAGAAATAATTACAACCGAATAGTTTTTTTCTTTGCTTTCATAATAATTTCGTTTAAATTTATTTTCGTGTTTTATTTGATTTCTTATTTTGTAATTTAAAATAATTATAATAAAAAAAATCTTAGTATTAAATATGTATACATAATATAAATTTAAATATTCAATTATATGTGTATTTTTTATAAAATAATTCTATTCAATAAAATTTGTTTTGTAAAATTAATTTCCTCTCAACAGAAATTTTGTATTTGATATTAAAATAAAAAAAAAATTGTTTAAACTCCAATAAAATTAATCAATAAAAAATAAAAGATAAACAAATTTTAACATTCTTTAAAATCAAAAATAATAAGAAAAAACAATATAGTTCCAAAACATACAATAACAAGCAGTTTAGTTTTAAATTGTATAATGAAAGTTTATGATATCCCATTTTTTGTTTGTTTCGCTATAAAAATCAATTAAACTTTTTTATAATAATAATAATCATAAAAGTTATTATCACCAGTAAAAAAAAAAACAGTTGATTAATTGAAAAAGTATAAATAAAATACACAATAAAACAATATTTGTTTAAAATAATAAATAACTAGTTGCTAGAGCATCATATCATCATCATCATTATAATCTGCATCTTTATTATTAGAATCATCTTTAATCAGTTCATCATTAGAAGGAAAGTACAATAACGATACTTTTTTCTAAGTTAAGAGTTTTACTCAGGAATTTTAAGATTTTTTGTAGTACATAAACTCCATAATTTCGTATTAATAGACTCATCATTCGTATTTACTAACGCTTGATATTCATACATAAATATTTAGTTCAATATATATTTTATATATGCAAAAATTTTGAATTTAATCTGAAATAAATAATTGAATACAAATTGGTACACATACATACATATAAAATTTTAAATAAATAAAATAAATTCGTAAAAATGTTTTAAACGTCAATTGACCACCCAGAACATGCGATTTGATGCCGTTAGACTTTTATTTTGTGGGGTTACGTCAAAGACCGTGTCTACACGGATATTCCCTAACGTTGGAGCAAAAGGAGGTCGAAAACTACCTCAAAAGGATCGAATGCTGCAACCAATCTAGACAAGGTCCAAGGATTATAGTCTCATTAAATGTTGTCTTAAATGTTTCCATTTAAGATTCAGTTGACACAAGAACTTCTTCCACAAGACCATTTTCGCCGCCCGGACACCCTGTATTTTCAGACAAATATTAATGCATTTTTTTTTTAACTTATCCAAGAATTTCAAGTTGTTTCTTGTCTCCGTAATTGTGTATACATAATTTAAAACAAAAGCTCCTGGCATTTTAAAGTAAAAATTTCATTTTTTAGGAATAAATTTTAATAGCATTAAAAAATATAAAATAAATCTTTTGAACTTAAGCTGATAAAAAGCTGTTTTTTAGGTTTTTAACATTAAAATTTTTTTTTAAACAAAAACTTCGAATACACAAAAACATGGGGATTTGAGAGCACCAATTTTTGATTTATACGGATTGAAAAAATGTTGCGTTGTTAATAAGAGTCGAAACCTAGAACACCTGTTAAAAAAAAATTTACAAAATGTTCTAAGTATGTATTGTATTTGCAAACTTTAAGCCTGGAGTGCTGCTTAAAATTAGAAAGGCATAAAGTTCTTGTAAATTTATAATATTCGTAAAGTTTTAAGAAAGCGAAAAAATTTAGAAGTTTCTAATAACGAAAACAAGCAGTCAGATAAATTGAGAATGTATTTGTTGAACTTAGTTTTATTAAATACAGTACAGATACAGAACATTAAATCAACAAATTTTACCAAAAAAAAATTTACACAAAACCAAGCTCTAAAATAAGTACTCTTCTGTATAATACAAGACGGATGGTCACCGTTAGTATAGAGTGAAATAAATTAGCATCTCTGTGTTTTCAAATTATTAGTATTGAATAAAGCAAATGTAGTTGTGACAGATTTTTAAACAATACACTAAAACAAAATGATTAAAAATTCATTTGCTGTTTACACAATATAAATAACTTGTTTTGGCTTTAAAAATCTTGACAAAGCGCATTTTTTCGTGATTCTTGTTCAATAAAACAAATGGACCTAAAAATCTGCCGAATAAGATTTTCAAAGCGGGTAGAGTTGAATTCGCGATCCAAGGATTTTTTTTAGATCAATTATATAGATTTAGGTAGCTCAATTATACGGCTGAGCATTTCACGAGTTCTTAGAGAATCCCTTCATGAGTCTCATACGATTCCTGGCATGCTTCCTGAAAGAATCGTTAGATAATATTTTCACACATCTTAAACGATGTTTTCTACGATTGATAAAAGCGTCTTTCACTGTGTTAAGAAGAATCAGCTTGTGTAACAGTTTCTCCCTTGCGAGGATGCTTCTACGATTCAAAATGAGCTCGTCGACGATCAAAAACGATCTTCATGAGAATCCCAGTAGACTCTTACACGATTGAAAATGTTAGCTGGGCACATAAAAAAATTAAAAATTGATTTTGCATCTATCACAAAAATAATTATATTGATTACTAAAATTTGTAAAAATTAATTTAATAAAAAAAATATAATCAAAAATCTGTGCTATTTTTAACAATACGTTAACTGATTCATTTAAAAGATAATAATTAACATAAAATCTATATTTTATTCAATTCAAAATAAAAAGGAAAAAGTAAGTTAATATATGTATATAGTTGACTTGAGAATCTTACAAATAGATCAATTACTCGTTTGAAATATTAGCGGAATTCACCCTTGATAGTAAAGTCCCTTGTAGACCCTGTTAATCTTATAATTTTAGTAAAAATACTAACATTTACAACACAGCAACAAAAAAATGTATTAGACTAAAATATACTACGCTGTGGTTGAAAAATCCCCCAAAAAGCAGTAGTAAACAAAGTGTGTGAATTTACCAGAATAAAACAGTTGAAGAAACTTTATCTGTCTCTTTATCTCACTCAGCAAATTCATTAATTTACAATGCATACGAAAAATATACTCACGCTTTGAAGTATAAAATCGTATTAAATATAACAGAGTTGTACACTTAATACAAAGGGTGAAAACCGCTATTATGATTCGTAATAGTTTTAGCTGAACTTTGTTTTTGTTTTTTCTTCTATCTTATTTCTTCCCAAAGTATTTCATATATTTTCCTTTCAATTTTCGAACAAAAATGTAACTAAATTTTTTTTTTTTTAAAGTTGAGTCTACTTCTACTTCAGCAACAATTTGTATGAAAATGTATATGACGTTTATTTATTTTATTTCTCACAGTTAAGGCCCATTATCGGTTACAAATAGCTACTAACAAAAATGTTATTTAGTTTTGAATGAAAATTTCAACAAAATTTTTAAAAAATAATACTAAATACGTAATATTGTTGTGTGCAAAATATGCAATTGGTTTCTTAATGGAAAATGTTTGTGGTTGTGAAAAAACATGTTGCTCTATTATGATTACCAGTGACAATTTTGTGTACGAGGCTTTAAGAACACAAAATTTCAAATTTGTTTTAAAAAAATTTATTTTAAAAGATATGAACAAGGCGAATTCAATACAGGTGATCCTAAAAGCCCTGCTGATAGCTTTTTTTCTTTGGCTTTATAATTGTTGGATGTCAAAATTTAGTTTATTATCTTTGTTTCGATTTTTGACATTGTACAATGATTTTACAAAAACAAATCGCTTGTGGTTTTTGTACCAGTTGTACATGTTGTAGTACCGAGATTACCTGTAATAAATTCGCCTTGGATATGAATAAAATGCAATTGTTCAAAAATATTTTTAGATTTTGTATTTAGATTTTGATTAATAGAAACTTGTTTTCGATTAAATTTTGTTGTTGTTAAAAGTATGTATCTTGTTAGAAAAATAAGAATTATATGTACCTTTGTACATATGTATGTATATAGTTTTTAATTTTTAAAACAGCCAATAAAAATTAAGTTTTCTATTCAAAAGTTTTGTGTTTGTAAATAAAAGTTACTTTTTTTTTTTTTTGAAATGTATTTATGTCAAAAAAACAAATACAATAAGTACACTAGCGGTTTTCATACTTGATAGAAAAGTCCCTTGTAGACATTGCTAATCTTATTAATTGAGTTAAAGTACTAACATTTATAACATTACAACAACAAAATGTATAGACTTTCCTACACTATCCTAGCTGTAGTAAACACGTGTGTTAATTTACCAGAGGAAAAAAATTGACGAAACTGTTTGTTTCTCTCACTTAGTTAATTCATTAATTTACAATACATACGAAAAATATACTCACGCTTTGTAGAACAACATCGTATTAAATACAGCAGAGTTGTTCACTTAATAAAAAGTCAGTTTTGCTTTAAATAATAAATTCATATTGATGTTTGACTATAGACTGGAAGGCGCCGCAGTACAGAAATTCGTATATAATGCAATATGAGAAAAAAATACCTACATTTTGGCAAATATAAAAAATCACTACGATTTTACCTATGCTAATATTTAAGTATTAAAACCCCCCATACATGAAGGGATTTTCCCTACTTTTGGCAACACTGCTTAGCTGTCACTTAAAATAAAAAAAATTTTTGTTTAAAAATTTAAAACGTAAAATTAAAGTTAAACGTGACCACTACGGAATTACGGTGGTTTCCAAGCAATTTAGCTTTTGTGGAGTTTCATCTCACATTTTTCATGCTGATCTTTTATGCAAAAATCCTATTTGTCAAAAAAGAATTTTGTTCCATAAGGAAAACGATCCTTTTCAATAGCTGTTTACGAAGTTGGACTTGCATAAAATGAACAAAACTAATTTAGAATAAATTCGAAAAAATAAAAAATGTTGAATATAATAAAGTTGCTTATAAAAAGAAATAATTCCCAATATCTATTTGTTAAAATAGTTGAGTTAAATACATTCATTCAATTTATAAAGTATCACTATCCAGTGTGACACAAAGAATGCTGACGAAGGCCGTAGTGGGCCAGAAAAAAAATGCATTACATTCTGCTGGTGTCTAATAATGGTAAATTTTTCTGTACATACAATATACTTCATGGCTATTCAACGGAAAGCTAAGGTAAAATGTAACAAGAAGATACAATATAATAGTCTGGTAGTGTATAAAGTCATTCCTAAAAATTTAAGGACTAGAACTATTACAAAAAGCTTTATAGAATACATAACTGAAATTTAACTCATAGAATAAATTCGAAATAATTAAAAACGTTGAATATAATAAAGTTGCTTATAAAAAGAAATAATTCCCAATATCTATTTCAACAAACAAATTTTTTAAATAAATTTTTTTTTTTTTAAACTTCAACGATATCTCTGAAACTACGGGGAAAATTTGCACGGCTTAAAGAAATTACTGTTGCCGAGTTTCTGATTTTTTTTAAATTGAATATGGTAAACTGTTTTCAAGTTATTCCAATATATGTAGTGAAAGTGCCTTAATTTTGGACATAACGGTATATCTCGAAAAGTCAAGCTGCTAGAGAAAAATGGAAATTTGAAATCAGCGACCTCAAATTAGTAAAAATTTGAAAAGAAAGACATTTTAACATGAGTACGCTGTTCACCCTCCATTCCGCCTTCAGTCTATCGCTCCGCTCGACCGTCCCATGACCGTATTGGAAGGCGACCAAGAGCAGACATACGGAGAATTGCTGCCACTCCGAAAATATCTAACCAATTTTGATGAATTTGAACAGATAGATCAGCGTAATTAAAACGCACAGGGTTTATATGTTTATCAAAGCTAGGAATATGAATGGACAGATTTGCAATTTCGATTTTGATGAAATTTAAAACTTATGTAGATCGATCTGCACACAATAAAACACACAGGCTTTATATTTCTGTAAAGTTAGTCAAAAAATCATTCTGGGTGGTCAACGCTGCGGGAACGGCTAGTACAGTATAATTTGGAGCTCTTAATTCAATTGTATTTTAAAAGCAATTCTACTAAGATGCATTTGATAATACTTACATTTATAATTGATATAGATATATTTTACAATGGCTGTCACTTATGGTTTGGTGCATGGAATAGACTGGTAAGACCAGAATTTTGATTTGTATCTATTAAATCGGCCGAGGGATTTTTCAATTTCTGGGAAGGCATCGGTGGCAAATTCGCTATTTTAATTTCATTACGAAATAGCTGATTAATGCTGCGGCCAATAAGAGTTGCGGTTAATTTTTTAAACATATCCTTTTTAGCTTTGTCCACCTTATTTCCCTTGACTGGAGCTACGGCAATTTTTTCATCGAATTTCTGAACATCGGCCGATGAAACATTTGGAATACCTTGTAGTACTTCGGACAGTGCAGGGAATTTAAGACGTAATAGTTCATAAAATTGTACACCCAACGTAATGAGACCAGCTTGATTAGCTTCATGTTGTCCGTGCACTTGGAGACCGCGTAAAACTGCTGTGAATGCTGCTACGGCCTTGTTGGCATCCATCAGTTGTTCAGCTGCCAAGAAACGCATTACTGGAGCAGAAATATTTACTGCTTTAAGATTGCAAGTACCATCATTCCAAGAAAGAGCACCGAGTAGAGTCATTAATATATAATTGCTTGTGGCTGGATTGCGCAGCAGTTTGACACCTAAATCGCTGATAATGTCGGAAAGTAAAGCGGCTTGAGCAGCTCTAGTGTGTGCTACACCATCCATGGAATGTTCTTCAGCATCCATAGTCACATCTGAAGGTAGATTGGAAGTGGCTGTGATATTATTGGCAGTACTGTTATCTGGTCCGATTTGTCCGCCAACCAATGCTACCTTAAGGACGTCCAAGTACTCCCTTGTCAACGAACGATTAAGCATGTCTTCGAGTACTTCTTGAGTATCATTCGGTTGTTCTTCTTCATTCAGTTGTCCCGACTCGTAAAGGGATGTTATATAAACCCATCGAGCAGTTAAACGATTGAACATAATAGGCGAAATGTGTGCAAAGATAGGCAAGAGTACAGTGTCGTAAAACGCTGGAGGACAGGAGTAAACAAACGGCTTTAAAAATACGCGAATAATAGGACGTAGACGATAATCAGGTAAGTCATCCAAACAAGTGAAGGAGCTGTTAATTAATGCATCTGCTACACCCTCCAGTTGATATAGATCCCTACCAAGTGACGGACCGGCTGAGCCCATCATATGGTAACAACCTTCATAGAGTAGTGACATAAATTGTTGCATTTTATCGAATGATGTTGGTGGTTTCTTGACCGAAGAATCTAGGGGATCTGCTGGAATTGCACATACTCCCATTAGCACTTTCTTTTCATGCTCAAGCATGGAGTGTATATTGCGATATCCTTCCGATAGCCCAGCAACTGCCTCCTGTTTGAAAAGTTCATTAAGAACACGTAGTAGCGACAGGATATGTGGCAGCAACGGTATGACATGTGGCGATGCGGGGTTGCGACATATTGGATTTCCTAATTCTGTAAAGCCAACCACAAAACCACCCCGTGATGCTCGATCAGGATCATCAGGCCAGGTACAACGTTTAATTACACCCAGCACAATGTATAATGCATCAATAAGTGTACTGCGATGGGGACCACAGGGATCATTCTCAATTGGATATATAGGTGCCTGGTCTAATCCCACAAAATGCATAAAGTCTAAGGCCGACTTGAAAGCGTGCGAAAATGCCGACCAATGAGGCAAACTATCGCGCATTATTTCTCCTATAAATGCATACTGCCGTTCGTAGTCACAAAAGTGGTTAGAAATTAATAGCAATGCTTCCTGTAAAGTAACTCTATCCATTTTACTAATGGGATGTTGAGGCTGTTGGAATAAAGACTTAACGTGAGAGTTGATTTGTTCAAAAACGGGCAATAACAAAAGTGGATATTTATGCCCCAATTTCACTATTAAAGAAGCAGCATGCCGACGAAGATTTTTGCAGGCTTGGACTCGTGGTGTCAACGGTTGTTGAGGCGATGGGTTTGGATCGTTGGGATCTCGGAATATTAAAGCATTAAATATTTTTTCTAATACCCTGGGTAACAGCGAAACTCCGCTCATCGCTACACAATTGTTTGGCGTAATTTGGCACGATGACATGCTGAGGAACACAAAGAGAGCTGAAATGCACGACAGGAGTATAGATAGTGTTAAAGGGTTATCAGTTTCTAGTTTTAAACAGTCTTCCAATAAACGCAGACCAGCTTGTACTGATGGTCGTTCAGCTACCATTAAAATACGACTAAGAACGCCATCCAGTACAGATACCAGTGCTTCCCACTCTAAATAACTAGGCTCCAAAACACTGCACTGTACATTGCCTCGTTCGGTATGAGCTTTAGACAAACGTAGATTAAGCCACTGCTCACAATATGCAAATGTCACCAACGGTTGTACTAAAGTGGATTGTCGAAATATTTCCAGAAAATCTGTGCGACATCTATAAAAGAAAACTGCGAATTCTTCTTCAGAGTCATAGTCTAAGCAAATGTATGAGGATGTCGTTCCAACATTTGGGCCTCCACCTGTTAAGCAACGGGCTGAAGGATAAGGGGTCTTAATGATGCGAGGAGCTACAGCATTAATTATTTTTGGAATATAGGAAACTAGGCCCGGATCCTTGGAAATACCGTCATGTTTCAACAAAATATTCCATATTAAAGCAGCACCATGGGCCACATTAAGCGATGAATGACGCACAAGATATAGTAAGCACTCTAGAAATATCTCAAGATGTGGTGGGCGCTGAATAGCACCTTCCTCTTTTCCCCACAACAGCACTTGCTGTTGGGCCATGCCACTAAGAACTTGTACTAACTTTTTTAAAAATTGGTGATTTTGTTCCAAACTAGCAACACTGCTATCTGTGGGAATCATTTGTGAAGACGAGAATATATAACGCATTGGTTCCTCTCCGAAAAGCAATAACAAAGGTTTGCGCTCCTTCACTTGGCCCTTGCGATTAGTTATCTGTGAGAGACATTCCGCTGCATTACACTGAAAAGCTCTATCGTTTAAGAGAATGCACAATATTTGCAAAAGCTTTCCATTGTTGCAGGTAATGTGATTTATAGAGACCCATTCAACAAAACCAGTTAAAGTTAATAAGACAACCTCTACAACTCGACTATGGGCATTGGCCTTTTGAAAGTTTCCTTGTCCTGTGGCCTCACGAAAAGATGTTACATGCAATTCGATTAATCGCAAGAAAAACTCAAATATATCATTCATATTGTTAGTGAGAGCTTGGTACATGTCTTTCCTTCTCTGATTTGATTCGATGGTTTGTAAAAGTGCCACGTCTTCAACCAGACGTAAAAAAACTAACAACACCAACTCTGTTTGAGCCTCTCCTTTTGTGCAGGCATCCGACAATTCAGCCAACAAAGTAGTCCATTGTTGTGGCCATTCTCTTTTTATCATTTCCACGATAATGCGTGAAACCGCATCTTTTAGATGGGACAGAGAGCGATCCTCTGCAGGACCTACACCCATTAACAACAATTTCATGGCATGTTCTTTGATAAAAATTTTTTCTTCCTGTGATATACAATTCCATTTGAATTTGATAGTATATTCCATTAGTTGGAGACCAAAATGTTTCACGTTTTGCGTAAAGTGACCGCTGGCAAGAAATAAACCGACTTGGGCACAAAGCGGACTTTCTTCCTTAAATCTCTCACATGCCATATACGCTTCCAAGCGGGCCTGTTGTGTTGTCTGAGGATGCATGATAAGCTCTACAGCTTTCGACAATTCGTCTGCCAAAGCAGACACAGTAGTGTGTTGTGCCATCTAAAATTCGTTCTTTTCAAATAATTTTAATCCAGGAATTTCAACAGTTTCTTTTGATATTGCAAAGCAGTTAAGCGTGCTGCCGTATTGTGGTGTTGCTATGCTTGTTCTTTCAATTTTTCAAAATGATATTTACCTTATTATTGGCTAATCTTCAGCATTTATTATTAACATCTATTTCATTTATGTAGCCACTATTTTTTTTTTTATGTATGTATATTAAATTTTATGGAAAAATTTTCTTGTATAAATTTTTCATAAAAACACCAACTTCATTAACAGCAAAAAAATATGTGTAGCAAATTGTCTTGCTCGTAGAAAATGAAGTTTAGCAAAGGGTTGCCAGTTATTCAAAAATGAATGTCAGAGAAATATTTTATAAAATTCAGCAATATATAGCTATCCGAATATTAAACATTTTAAAAAAAATTTATATAATTAAAAAATAAACCATCTTGTTTAAAAGCATCAATTAATTAATCATATTACAAAAATGTCAATTCGGCAATACTATCATATGCCGGCGATTTTGTTGTTTATTTTACAGAAGTATGTTCAGTGACGCAATGATAATTTACACTTGAAAAAACTTTGCCTAAATATGAAACTAGGTCTACACCAAATAGCAATTTGACAACAACTTCGGCAGAATAACAGAGCTGTTTTTTTATTGTCCAGCTTATGTTAAAGGCATGGGAAAACGTATATATGTAAAGGCCTGTATTCATATCCTACATAATCGTACGAATCATTCACACGAAAATCTGACGGAATTCTATCCGACATAAAAAAAAAGTCTGCAAAATCTGCTGTCAATGCCACACTACCCACAAAGAAGATGCAAACTCAAATGACTTATCTACTTTACAAGAAAATGCAACTCTGATCGCATATAATCTATCATTTTATGAAAATTTTCATAAACATTTCCAAGACGGAAAAAATCTGTCACTCAATTCAATTTTAAGCCACACTGTCATACATTATGCTCACACACGATTTTTTTGACATATCGTGCGACTAAATAGGATAGTGAATACCGGCCTTAAACTCATTATTTGTAAAAAATCCAGGAAGCAGCTACAGTGTAAAAAGTAAAGCCATATTGCAAAAAAATATTTTTATTAATATAAACTTTTTTCTTATCCGACCTTTATATAATTAAATGTACATTAATTTTTTTAAGCTTGAGGCCTTTTTTATAAATATATTAATCTGATTAAACATATTTATTTTTGTTAAAATAATATTAATACCTATTTCTTTTTATAAAAAAAACCTCATGCTCAAAACAATTAAAATAATAAAGATCGAATAGAAAAAATGTATATAACCAAAAATAATTTTTGCAATTTTATTTTAGTGTTTATTTAAAAAAAAATATTTTAGTGTTAATTTTAAATTATTTATTTTTTATTGTTACACTTGAATTATAATTTGCTACCATTTCACAAATGCAATTTATTTCTTGCACGACTTGCTTACTTTTTTTGCATCTTTTTTCAATTGACAACCAAATTTGTAGTTTTCTGTTAGCAATAATTGTCAACGAAAATTAACTAACAATTATCGCAACATAAATTGCCGGCAATAAATATACAAAAAAGAGCTGTCTTCATTAAAGCTAACATAATTTTGACATTTACTGCAATAGATGTTGCAATATTTATCTCTCGTCAAGACACGCAGTGAAGCGCACATAATATAACCTTTTTAGAGTTCCACCTCACGCGTTCTATGCATTTGGGACTTACTTGACCTTATTTAAAAAATGTAGAAAGTACTTCCTGCGTTCGATGCGTATATGCATTCTACGCGTATGCTGTTTAACTTATCAATACAATTGTACACGGATACTATTTTTTGGCAGATGCATAACCGAATTAATGCATTGAACGCGTGGATTGGACTACCGGCTTTAAGTATTTCAATGCATTAGGCATACTTTCAGAATAAAATGCATATTTTAGATCAATCGTTCCGGTTAAGGTGTCCACAGAACTTATTACAATTTACTAAAAATTAAACATATAAGAATATGTTAAATTGTTTCAAAATTAGACTTTTCGTTTGAAAACTGCAACATTATTTTATCGTATATTAGTATATAAAAAATAACGGAAGCTAAAAGGTTTTTGTTATTAAGGGCAAGGAAACCCAAAAAGGTAGACTTGCCCAAATTAGTTTTGAAAAATATCTATCTTATTTGTCAACATCAATCAAATTTTTGACAATCTAAGAAGACCAATTAGGTTAAAATGAACGAAGCAAAAATAGTCAGCTCATCGCTCGAGTTCACCTGCTTTGATTTCGCCTTGTTTTAGGGTTATTAAGTCTTCGTCCATATAATGAAGCATTTGCAGCAGAATCTTTCTTCAATCCTCTTATGAAACCTCATTCATGACCATACAGTAAAAGTTTTGTTTTTCAGTATTAAGGTAATTTGTATACATTCTTTCAGACACCGTTGTGCGAACAATTGTTTTAACAACGATGTGTGCACAAGAAATTGTTTGTTTTAACATGGCGATGGCTAATATAGACGATCTGTAACGAAACCAAAACAAATTGGTTCGTACTGTCAAAATCAGATGGACTTTTGCCACCATGCAAAGCGCATTCATTAGATGGTGGGGTCATGTCAACATATGTTTTTTTTAGTGGTCGAGTTGGTAAAGTTTGTAGACATGTAAACAAACCTTTTTTGTAGAGAATATTTTTGGCAATCGCACCACATGAATAGTGTTTTTGTAGATCATTTTCTATTGAATTTGTCTTGCCACCACCTGTAGTACATACATCAAACAGTACTTATTTCAATACCCTTTTTTCTGACGACTTAAATGTTTCACAGCAAATGTTTCATAATATGGATCAATATATATAAAATATATAAATAATATTTTTGTCGTTTTTATAATTTGAAATTACTTTCATATTTTAAATATTTTTATTCAAAATGATAGTTTAGAAATATTAATTTAATTTTGTTTTTAATATAAATTATATAAGAAGAAGAATTAAATAAAAAAAGAAGAAAAACGCAAAAGAATTACCAGAACTGAACATACCCCTTAGTAAATTCAAGAAAAACACAAATGAGTGCGCCGCGTAACGTGAAAATTTGTTGAGAGAAATATATAAATAGAGACTCAAATTATTATTGATAGTTTAATAAATTAACTGCCAAACGTTTAAAAAATTCATTAATATACATATATTTCTGTAAGATAGTGTCTTGAGCATAATGGAGTGGCATGAAATCGAAGTGGATGGCCAGCACACAGTAAAATTTTCAGATTTACCGTATGTGCCGTTAACGAGCCCCCCTCAATCGCCAGAATCTGTGGAATCGTTTGTTGGTTGGTTATAGGAATTTTTTGTTTTAATTTCAATAGGTTATAAACTAATTTTTAATATTTTAATAATAAGGTAAAAAATTGGGAGGCATTATACGTCACGGAGAGTGGGCCTGGTTGGCTAGAAATTCAGTGTTACAAATTGTTTCACTGCGCTATGGCCAAACTGTTTCTAGTTACGAGTTTTGCGAGTCCCGTGGCTATGAAAACTGTTGCATTAAATGTGTGGAAGAAATATTTCCCAGCAATCCTGAAGTCATGTTGTTGGCTGTCGTTTTGGAGAGTTTTCGTGGGCCAGGTGGAGGCAGTAGCTATGTAGCCTTGTACTCGATGGAGCTGAGCAGTGTTTTGAATAGTATTGAATTAAGTTTACACATTACTTGTGCTCGTTTTATGGATGCACGTGCTTGTCGTCGTAGTCTGCTTCAAAATTTTGATGGTTGTCTTTCTCTAGGAAGTGAGGAAGGAGTTATTGTTTTATTGGATTTAAATATTCAAAAAATTTCTTTAATGAATAATGAGTTGCACGAAGACAATTTTGTTCCATGTCACATTGTCGACTATAGTTTGCCTTTAACTGAAATACATCGCAATTTTCGGCAGTGTAAGCAGGATGGAATACATTTTGGACTACAGATGGAAGGTAAGAAATAAAACAAACACCTACATATATTTATATTTTGTAGGGTTATAAAATTTATAGGCAACATTTCGAAGGTTTTATTATGTATGTTTTTAGTGTGCACTTTTAATTTTGTGAAAGAGGATTTTTAAAATATTCAAAGAAAAAGTACATAATTTGACAAACTTCTTTGGAAGTTAATCAAAAAAATTTCTATGACATACGTGCATATATCCGAAAAAAGAAACATATTTTTCGTTTTATCATTTTTGAATATTTCTAATTAGAAGTAAATATTCATTAAGCGTGTATCGGACTAAAAACAGTACTGAACCGATTACATTTTTAGGAATGCGGTGTACTTCGCTATCCCCATCGTAATGAGAAAAAAGTAAACACTTGAGGCGATCAGCCCAAAAGTGTGGTGTAACCAACATTTTAGTTGATTGCTGTTTGTGTGTTAAATATATTCCCTTCATTAGCAATTATCAATGCAAAAGTGGAGTTTGAGCTGAAAAATCGTTTTCGATAGAGGATAATTTTCTGATAGAGCAGTGTTGTAAGTTGAATATACCACATTTGCATTATGGCAACACTTAAAGCCAACAGTGCAAGAAATGATTAAAAGCCGATACGACCTTAGCAAAATCATCTGTTGCCGTCACTGTAATCACCTTTGCATTATTGAAAACCCTACCTACCTGTGTTGAGTACTGCAATAGTGCATTACTAGGGACAGCTTTATAATTTACAACATGGGGACAGACGATGCCTACATTTTTGCCTGGGAGAAGTCTGATGCTTCGCGAGGACCACAAGAAATATATTTTGTTTGCTTTAAATTTTTCAAAATTTTGTGATCACTTAAAAGTAGTCACATTTTGGCCAATATTGGATACAGAATAGAAATAAAGATGTAGTTATTCTGTCAGTAAATCTAATATTTACTATTGAAGAACTAGATCATAAATTTTTGTGACCAAGATTATGTTCGAATAGAAAATGATAAAAAAATTCTTAAAAGAAATATACGTAATAGGATACTGTCTCGGAGTAATTAAAACGGCTCGAAACAGGCAACCATTCCAGATAATACAAAAGAGCGCAAGTAATTTTTTCCCTTTCCAAATCGCTGGAAAAATATAACCAAGGTGGAGTTGTTGAAAGGTCAGTGGATAAGCTTCCACAAAACTAATAAATTTTCAATTTCTTACAAGTATTTTAACAATATAAATGTCCTCTTTAACGAAGTCGGTGTTAAAAACTCTTTGGAAAAAACGAACAATAGTTTAAAAAAGAAGACTTCTGAAATGAGGAAAAATAAAAAAAAAGACTTTTTTGAATTGTTGCACTTCATCCTAACAGTGCATTACACTTTTTACAACGGCCTGAATTGCTCTAACAGCGTCAGGATAATAAACAGCTCTTGTACAGTGTATTTTGATTGATTTCTTAATAAACTTTTCCTAAAGTGGTGTAACTTGTTTATTATTTTAAATTGGACCAAAATATCGTAAATGCAGAAGTGGTGTTACCGCATTTTTTCCTATAATATTAACTGCCAATCCCTCGATATCGAATGAAAACTCGTTCGCTTAACTAACATTTAAAAGAACAAAATTTTAAAATTAGCTTTTGTTTTAAATGTAAGTTCAGCGAACGAAATTTTCGTTCGAAATCGAGGGGCAGGCAGCAAATCAAAAAAATACCTACAAAAAATACACAGCTATTGTAAATTTGGAATTTATTTTTATAATAAAACAGTTTAAATAATATTCACAAAAGAAACTAAATTCATAAAAATAATTACCAAAAATGAAATTCTCATTCTCTCCTAATTAAATAGTTTTGCGCTGATAGCCTCATTTATAAGAAAAAAAAAAATAAGTTCAATTAAAAGATTTATTGCAATCGGATGATACAAAGGGAGTACACTTCTTCCTGTCCGTAGTCCGCCAGGCTTGTGCTTGCCTGCGGCTTATGCTTGACAACGCAAATTATTTTTAAGAAGAATCTCCCTATTGAAGTTTTCCTGATATTTGATGTCGTTCTACCGAAAAACAGTGAAACTACAAAGAAACACATCTCACGGTCTATAGAAGACATGTGTACAGTTTTGTAAAAATCAGTGCAGTAGTTTGAGAGTTTATCGGTTATAAACACGTCTCTTTTTTTAAGAGCGCACATTCAAAATATCGAACCCTTTCTGCAAAATTAGCATAAGCGACATCATTTTAAATTTTAATTTTTTTTTTTTTTTTTTTTTGATGAATAAAATGTCATCGTCACATAAGGTATTGTTACGATTTTATAGCATAAACAATTTTGCTTAAGAGCCAACCTTCACACTAAATTCTTATAAAATATAATTTAAAAACCTTCTCTTGTAAAATTGTGTTTTTGTCAGTTAAGTTTTTTTTTGCGGTAAGGGCTCGATATGCCAATTTAAATTTGGGTAAAATGGCAAATATGTAGCTGCCCATCGTTGTTATAAATTTCAAAGCAAAAAAAAAAAATTGTTCTATTGTATCATATCTTGTTATTCTGCAATCTCAAAGAAATTTTTTATTGGTAAAAATAAATGGTGAAAAAAATCGCATAGTAAATTTCCAAAATTTAAAAAAAAGGTTTATTTATTATAAATCTACCTTATATCTTATTGAAGTTTGCATGCTTAACAAGAATCTGGAAAATATTTTAATATCCAATGGCTAGTTTTTGAGCGAAGTTGATTTAACGGAGAAGTGAGCATGGCACTTTTCATACAAAGATATAGATTTCTGTATATGTAAAAGCATCTTGTTTATCAATACACAATATCCGACAAAATATGGACGGGTTTGAAGAAGTGGTCGTGGCACAAAATATATTTATTTATATTTGAAGAACGATAAACAAAATTGTCCAAATTTTTTACACATAGCTAGGTTATCAATACACAACGTCTAACAAATGTGCGGAATTGCAAAAGTGGGCGTGGCACCTTCCATACGAAGTCATTTTGATTCTTTATATCTGGGGAACGGCAAGAGCCAAAGTAGGAAAAAGCAAACAAAGTAATACATTGAACATATCTAAATTTGGTACAAATTGCTTCGTTATCAGTACTCGTGATCTGTTTTAAAAAATTTTACTAAATTTATTTCAACAGGGCACAGTGTCGTCTTTTTTATATAAGGAAGGACTTATAGCACAAGTTTTGCACATTTATTTCTAGATAAAAAAGATAAAAACACTAAACATTTTATTCTGGAACATCATCTACTATTTGAACTAAGCTTAATAAAGTTTTTAGAAAAATTATTCGCTATATTTTTAATATTGGCATACGTGATTTGCGAAAAGAAAAAAAAAACAAAAAGATGCGAAAGGCAAATGCTTAAACACATTAAAGAGTATCAATCGCTAGATTTGCTACCATTTTCTTTCGTATCGCACTAGAGCGTAGCCCACATTATATTAATATTGGTGGATGATAAGATGGATTTTAACGACGACAAAAAACATTGTTTTCGTATTTACACTAGAAAAAGTCTGCGTACAAAACAAATTCACTTAAAAGATTGCAAAAAAGTTACGCAACGATAACATTTCTAAACTCACAACTAATTTTTATTAAACATTAAAAAATTCCTGCTTTGAATTAATAAATTGCAAAAAACAATAAAAAAAAGTAGGGAATATTTACCAATATTGATAATAAATAAATGACTATTTATCAATTAATTAAAAACTTTTTAAATTAATAACTAGTTAAGAACTTTGTCCAATATTTTCCAAACAATGAACCAATTTTCAAAAGATCCCATAAATTCTCAATGATATAAAGATCCGATGACTAGGGAGGCGTTCGCGACTGGTTTGGCACATTATAAATCCACCGAAGCTTCCCAATATCGGGTGTGTATTTGGAATCTTTATCTTGTTAAAATAACTAACTCTTCCTATGATCCAGTTTCGCTGCCGTTTGCTTAGAATTTGGCTTTAAAATATCGAGATAAGCTGTGTTGTCCCCAGTGGGCTCAAAAAACTCCAGATTACCTACACGTTAGCCGCTATATATCCCCAAACCATTACACTACCGCGACCATGTTTGACTGTTATAGGTAATGGGAATAGGATAGGGTAGGATAACCCTTGGCCGTACTGGCCTTAAAGCGTATGCCTTCAAACTAAATTCCGACTAGACTGGTCGAAATCAAGTTTTAAGACAGACACTAATACGACACATCGCAGCAAGATAGTTATCCAGGTGCAAGATTTATTCAACCACCTGTTTCATGTTTTTGTTTACAAAACCAAAATAATTTTAATAATTTTTAAATTAAGTTTTTCAATGAAATAGGATATTTATTTTTCTAAAACTAAAGAACAATATTCCTGCGCAAATAGTTGAAATCAATTAAGTTAATTAAATAATAATCGCGTATCTTCCAGCTGAATATTGTTAATATACCTAACTTCATAGTTTTTGCTGGTTAAGCGTTCATTTACTTTTTTATTTTTTTGAGTAATTTTTAGAAAAATTTTGTAAAGTTTAAATTTACTCTCTCGTTGCAAGTTTCTGCTAGTAAAGTAAATGAACACCTATAATTTACAAGGCGAATTCATACAGGTGACATTTTCGAGTCATCTGTTTATTTATTTGTGCATATGCTGAGTGTCAACCTTTGTTTACATTTTGTAAAAAAATTAGTTAAAATTTAAAATTCAATAAAAATCTTAATTCTTGAATAAAACTTATTTTAATTTTATAAAACAAAAGTGATTTTAAAATATAAAATTAAGGAATTAAAAGTGCGTAAGGAATAAGTGGAGCCGCAATAAATCTGCAATAGAGGAAAAAGATTTACCTTCTAAAGGAATTGTGTATATTTTATAGGCAAAATAAAAAAACCAAAACACATAGAATTTTTCAATAAAAAAGGGATATCTAGCATAACTCTATCTCATGATGCGGTCACCTGTATGAATTCGCCTTGATAATTTAAAAGACTAAATCTGAACTTAAATTGATATCCCAAAATAAATACTTAATTAACTTAACCTCAAAATCCAGTGTTTCTTATTTACTGCAAAACATTTGCATCTCCCCTTAGGCACAACATAAAAGGTTTGTTGACCCTTGCATATGGACAATTATCTTTGTATATAACTACATAAGATCTTACCCTCAAATATACCCTATCCTTTCTAACCAGGGACCGAAAATAACAGTTATTTTGGAATTTTAAAACAAAAAAAGCATAAAGAATTAAATACTGGCAAACTGATTCAAGTACAACATATTAATCCTTATGAACTTTTCTATGATAAAATATTATGATTTTTAAAGTTTTGATTTATATTTTTTTGGACAAAAATAACAGGTATTTTTTGATTTTTATAATTTTGAACAAAAATAATAAATATTTTTTGATTTTTATTTTTTCGAGCAAAAATTAAAGTTATTCTTTACAGAAATGTACCCGTTATAATTATTGAGTTGTCTTTAAATATTTATTTAAATGTGTGATCATCATTGGGATATCTTATGCGCATTAAAATAAATATTTAAAGTCAACTAAATAATTATAACACGTACATTTCTTTAAAGAATAACTTTTATTTTTGCTCGAAAAAATAAAAATCATAAAATAACTGTTATTTTTGATGGAAAAAATAAAAATCAAAAAATAACTATTATTATTGTTCAAAAAAATAAAAATATTAAAATAACTATTATTTTTGAACGAAAAAATAAAAATCAAAAATAACTGTTCTTTTTATTCAAAAAAATAAAAATCAAAAAATAACTTATTTTTGTTCAACAAAATAAAAATCAAAAAATAACTGTTATCATCTGACTTTTATTAAAAAAAAAGAAATAAATGTTACGGTCCCTGTTTCTAACCTATATAAACAAAGGTGTTCTGTAAGTCGTAATCGCAAGAAGTGTGGTGACTTCAAATCGCAATATTTTTCAGTTATCCAGGTGGATATTTGTTGTTGAACAAAAATAAGTTATTTTTTGATTTTTATTTTTTTGAATAAAAATAACAGTTATTTTTTGATTTTTATTTTTTCGATCAAAAATAATAGTTATTTTAATATTTTTATTTTTTGAACAATAATAATAGTTATTTTTTGATTTTTATTTTTTCCATCAAAAATAACAGTTATTTTATGATTTTTATTTTTTCGAGCAAAAATAAAAGTTATTCTTTAAAGAAATGTACGTGTTATAATTATTTAGTTGACTTTAAATATTTATTTTAATGCGCATAAGATATCCCAATGATGATCACACATTTAAATAAATATTTAAAGACAACTCTATAATTATAACGCGTACATTTATGTAAAGAATAACTTTAATTTTTGCTCGAAAAAATAAAAATCAAAAAATATTTATTATTTTTGTTCAAAATTATAAAAATCAAAAAATACCTGTTATTTTTGTCCAAAAAAATATAAATCAAAACTTTAAAAATCATAATATTTTATCATAGAAAAGTTCATAAGGATTAATATGTTGTACTTGAATCAGTTTGCCAGTATTTAATTCTTTATGCTTTTTTTGTTTTAAAATTCCAAAATAACTGTTATTTTCGGTCCCTGGTTAGAAAGGATAGGGTATATTTGAGGGTAAGATCTTATGTAGTTATATACAAAGATAATTGTCCATATGCAAGGGTCAACAAACCTTTTATGTTGTGCCTAAGGGGAGATGCAAATGTTTTGCAGTAAATAAGAAACACTGGATTTTGAGGTTAAGTTAATTAAGTATTTATTTTGGGATATCAATTTAAGTTCAGATTTAGTCTTTTAAATTATCAAGGCGAATTCATACAGGTGACCGCATCATGAGATAGAGTTATGCTAGATATCCCTTTTTTATTGAAAAATTCTATGTGTTTTGGTTTTTTTATTTTGCCTATAAAATATACACAATTCCTTTAGAAGGTAAATCTTTTTCCTCTATTGCAGATTTATTGCGGCTCCACTTATTCCTTACGCACTTTTAATTCCTTAATTTTATATTTTAAAATCACTTTTGTTTTATAAAATTAAAATAAGTTTTATTCAAGAATTAAGATTTTTATTGAATTTTAAATTTATACTAATTTTTTCACAAAATGTAAACAAAGGTTGACACTCAGTATATGCACAAATAAATAAACAGATGACTCGAAAATGTCACCTGTATGAATTCGCCTTGTAAATTATAGGTGTTCATTTACTTTACTAGCAGAAACTTGCAACGAGAGAGTAAATTTAAACTTTACAAAATTTTTCTAAAAATTACTCAAAAAAATAAAAAAAAGTAAATGAACGCTTAACCAGCAAAAACTACGAAGTTAGGTATATTAACAATATTCAGCTGGAAGATACGCGATTATTATTTAATTAACTTAATTGATTTCAACTATTTGCGCAGGAATATTGTTCTTTAGTTTTAGAAAAATAAATATCCTATTTCATTGAAAAACTTAATTTAAAAATTATTAAAATTATTTTGGTTTTGTAAACAAAAACATGAAACAGGTGGTTGAATAAATCTTGCTAGTAAAAATTTTCAACAAATTTTTTGTCTCTCAAATTTTTATGCTCTTTTTTTCACTCTCTCCTTGCAAGTTTTTCGAGTACGTGAACACTTACTAGTAACAATTATTGCAAACAAGCAATAACTTTCTGTAAATGAACACACCTTTTGTAATTGTATTTAGTTTTAAGTTTGGGGTTAACAAATGTTAGCTCTTTTTATAACTTTTAACTTTAGAACTGTAACGGTGTAAGTTTTAATGCCAAACTTTGTTTTTTATTTAACTGATTTAAACGTTTTAGAATTTTAGCTGTTGCGCATTTGACTTTCGCATCTTTTTATTTTTTCTTTTCGTAAATCATCATAATTTCTTTTATTTAAGCTTTCCAATTTAAATTTTTTTACATATCATGCTATTTCATTACCGGAAATCTGCGCTATCTTTGATTTTTATTACCAGTATTGCTTAATTTTCAAACAATTTTGCGGAAGTGATAGAGAGTACCAAGTTGGCATTTAGCATTCGCATCGAAATTGTATTCACATCGCAATAGAGAGTAGCCCCCAGAATTATGATAAGAAAGAAATAAGAATCGACAGTTGATGTTCGCTGCAGTTGATATGTATGAAGGTGGCGATTGACATCTGTGATGGGATGGTTTAATTGTTCACTGAGGTGAACAACCTTCGATGCGATTTCAAGTCAGAATCGCAAATGTTAAGCATTTTGCGATTAACAGAACATGCCCGATTGCTTGTGGTTTTATTCAACGTGCCCCAGCAGAAATAAAAAAATTTCGAAAGAGTTGGGATTGAATCTAAACAGTTCCGGGCTGTCCTTAAACGATTCCAGCGGCTCCATGAAGACTGCTTCATCAAATGAAAGCGTATACCACATATGTACATTTAAATCCTGCCTTATTTAAGCGAAAAATTCTTTTGTAAACTGTGATTAATTAAACAAAATATTTAATGTCTTATACATGTATTGAATTTTCTATTCCAACTGCCTATTTTTATCTGTAACACATCTTCAGATTTATAGAGCAAAACTCTTCTTTCTACCCGAAGGTTTAAACAACCATCCTCACTGCTATCTTCAAGAAATGCTATTACAATTAAACATATGTATATTTTCCGCTCTTGTATTATATACATAAATATATCTTATAAAAAAATTATTAGTGTTGAAACAGAATTGAGTCTTCAACTTTAGGCAAAAATCCCAAAGCCTATAATTAAATCGTCGGCAGTAACTTCAAATTTTCTCGCATTCCTTTTTTTTTACAAAAAGTATGAAATTTAATAAGGGTTATCACGATGGTCATGGTGCAAATTTGCAATTTGTCAATTTGCAGTGCATATTATGATTGATCGCATTTGTGCAAATGTGCCATTTTTCCAGAAATTTATTCTGGCAACATAAAAAACTTCTGGCAGCATTTCACTCCATTTGTTTACATTTTTTGCGCTAACCTAGCATTTACACATGCCACTGCCAGTTCGAAAAACTCAATACACTCACAATTTTTTACTAATACACTCACATTTTTCGCAATGGCAGCTCCAGTGGCAGCAAAAATTGCATGCGAGTGGAAATTTGGCACTTGCATGCCACTAAATGTCAAAACGATTAGCAATGTTACCCTGTTCAATATTTAATGCAAATCGACTGGATTGTTGTCGAACTGTAATTTAAGTTTTAACTGTTAAATGCATTTTTATGATTAATTTGTAGTAACGGGCGTTAAAATAAGTAAGTTTCCTAATTATAGAGCATTAATTTTGCTAAAATAATGCTAATATAAATAAATGTAAACTATTTCCCCAAAACTAAAACTATGTGATGAAGTCGCAAACTCTTTTTTTGTTTTCTGGTACTTTTTTTTCTTAATTTGAGATGTAAACAAATTATCTCAAGTTGACGCTTCGACGACATTTTGAAAATGATCTGGCAGTGGCATGTGTAAACAGAAACGCAAATGGCATGAGATTCGACTATTTCGAACACTTTTTCGTTTATAATATGTATAGAACAGTGGCATGCCACTACTTGCATGTGTAAAGGCAACGTAAAGCAATCGCAAGGCGAATTCAACTACAGATGGTGCGAAACTACAAAAATCCAAAAACAACAGAAACAACATAGGATTTTTTGCATTGCATTGTTAGTGTTTACGGTCCAAAATGTCAACCATTCATAACAAAATACTAACAAATCAAAACAAATTGGCTCGAAATGTCAAAATCAGATGGCGTTTCGACACTACCTGTAGTTGAATTCGCCTTGAGCAATCGCAAACAATTTTACTTACTTAAATTTTTTTGAGCAAATATGCACTTCTATTTTTGCCCAAGGTTTTTTTTTAGTGCAAACAAAGTAAAATGAAGTAAACAGCAAATAAGTACATTTTGCTATTGTGTTGTGCAACTGTGTGTATTTTTAAACACATTTGCATCTATAACACACTTTACACCCATCTTGATTGCCCTTAATGTATTTAGCGGTGTACATATCAAATTTCCCATTGCAAAATGCATACATGTCGTATATAAAAAAAAATTGTTGCTTTTGTAAAAGTCACCTCGAATTAGCAGGATATTTATTTCCTTGTGAAATCAATAACCCCACCCAATATATTTGTATTCTTATTTTCTCTACAAGTTATATTATATTTTATTACTAAAGTAGGTCTAAAAATTGATAGAAAAAGCCTTTGTCCAATTATTTTATAGTATTTAAGTTCCTTGCATGCACATCTGTTTATATCACAGATTACACACAGATATGTTACGAGACGGAAGATTTGGTGTCTCTTTCTTAGAAAGCTGCCCTTTTTTCATTTCTCTTTGAACCATCTTTTATGCCGCAATACTATGAACACAAATTTATTTAGTTAAGATTTATTTACAAAACTGTGTAAAAATTAAGTTTTAAGTTTACCGAGCACTAGTAAATAATATTTAAGTAAGTAAATAACATTATAAAACAAAACAATACTACTAAATACATTTTTTGCACAAAATAAAACGTTTGTTGAACTAAGACTTTTGTTAAACGTGGTTTGTGTTTTGTTATTTTTGTTTTGATCACGCAATTTGTGTTGATTGTAGAGGCCTGTTTTTACACATTGCCACTTCACTACCAAAAAACGCTTCTGGTCTCTTTCTTCGAAAGCTGCCCTCGCAACTGATTTTGGGCCTTTTTCACACATCACTATTAACATATCTGTGTGTAATCTGTGGTTTATATTCTTCTATATGAGATCTTATCGTTGTTGTTGTAGCAGTGAAACCTGAAGAACAGAGGGCTACTCTCTATTGCGATGCGAATACAATTTCGATGCGAAAGCTAAATGCCAACTTGATACTCTCAACAATTTCGCAAAATTGTTGGAAAATTATGCAATACTGGTAATAAAAATCAAAGATAGCGCAGATTTCCAGTATTGAAATGGCAAAATATGTAAAAATAAGAAATTGGAAACTTTAAATAAAGAAATAATGATGATTTGCGAAAAGAAAAAAATAAAAAGATGCGCATAAAAGAGTACCAATCACAAGATTTGCGACAATTTTCTTTCGCATCGCAATAGAGAGTAGCCCCCCAGGTATTGCTGACTTAATAATTGTTGGTCGCGGTTGCGTAGAACCGATTGCCTTGGGAACGATGAGATCTTGTTTACCATTTCAGTAATATTCAGGAAATCGCATTAAAGTGAAATTGATAAATATTTTGTCGCTGTCTATAAATAACTTTTGGAGAGCATAATTTTTGGCGAAAACTACAAAAACTGTGTTGTGCAATCTTTCATGTTTGTTTGCTGTTTTAAACGACTTAAAATAATTTTAAAAAAAAAGAATCTGAATTCACTCGAAATTGGATTACTTCAGCATTTTTTGTGTTCTGCAATTCACATCCACATGTTTTTATTCGTTTTTAATTAGAGTAGTAAGGGGTTGGTGAAAGTAAAACGAACCGACTTTTAAGTGCTGTTTTCATAACACAAGTGATTGAACGTGTATTAAAATTTATATAAAAAGCACTCAGTGTTTTGAGTCTTTTTCATATAAATTTTTCTAGATGTGCAATCACTTGCGTTGTGAAAACAGCACATTATTCTAATATGTGATAACATTTTTAACGAAAATAAAATTTTGGTTTGTAGTTTAACTCTTTCCGGGGCACTGGTATAAAAACTATACCACATATCTAATAATTTTTCCTACATTTTGTGTTCACTGGTTTATTGTAAATACCACTTGTTTGTGAAAATTTAAGCTTATATTTGCTTGAAAGAGATATTTATAGGTTTTTTTGAAATGAACAGGTGTGTTCTGGAAATCGAAAACACAAAGCGAAAGAATTTAAAAGTCGTTTTTTTAATAATATTTTTGTAGTTAAAGAAATACAAATACAATACAATACAAATATTTAACTATTAAAAAGAATTCTCTAAGAAAATTATAAAAAATTGGGTTAAGAGTGTATTAAAAATAACTTCAAAATTCTTGCGTTTCCGATTTCCGATTTCCAGAACACCTCTGTAAATTAAATGCCATCAGCCAAGTGAAAAAGGAGTTGCTCCATTCAGTCAATTTAACATAAAACATGTGCATTGTACTTTGTATTGCAATAATATCTGATAAATAAGATTGTAATAAACGTGCACTAAACAAATTTTAAAAGGGTAAAGTAGTGAAAGTTTAAAGTATATGGTATGAAAATCATACCACTGAACGTAAGACAGCAGTTACAGCAATGACAAATAACAATAAACTCAAGGACTTATATTTTGGTAACTTTGGAAAATAAAGTGGATTTTGATGAAATCCCATCAAATGGAAAATTAATTTTCGATGACATTGAAGACATTGATGATCAGAACAATATCCATTATCTTTTTGACCTCATCATTGCAGTCGATGAAAGCATTGATGAAGGTGACAATCCGAAATGCAGTGGAGCAAATGATTCATATGAACAATTTGCTAGACGATATTCCTTTATCCATGTTAAGAAGCAGCTTTGTAGTATTCTCTTCACGAAAATGGAGTAAGAACTATCCAATAAATGCAATAAATGTACTTACAGGCAGAAAGCAAGGACCTACAAAGGTTGTTGAAAACATGTCATCGCATGAAAATTTTGTTATTGTTAAACAAAGTCTTACAGAAGGAATTATTGAACATGCATTTCAAACAAACGTGTATTCTCAACAAAATTATGAACGCTACACTCCAACAAATGCCACAGAAATACATACTTTTATTTGTATTTATTTTCTTACGGGAATAAAACACCAGACCAGTTATATCGACTACTGGTCATCTCTCCCAGAACTAAAGCACACTACGTAGATGTACCCACTATAGCAAGACGGGTTGTCAACGAATAACTCGGTGGATGTGTTATACCTGCAATGTCCCACTTTGTCCAATCAATAAAAAAAAACTGCTAAAATGACTTTCACGAATAAACCTTATTATTATGTGCGGTGGCATGAAAATTTTTATTTATACCACATCCTTGAGCGTAATCCCGCAAGGATAAATTTTTTTTAAAAAAATTTTTTTTTATAAATTACTTTAATAAACTTAAGCAAACACTTTTTTCTTAAACTTTCACCGATTTCTTATAGCGTGCCGGAAAGAGTTAAAATGCTCTTAATTTAATTTACTCAACAATCTACAGTCACTCAATAAAGTTTAGACACAACATGACTGAAAAGACATGTGTCAATACCAGGGACCGAAAATAACAGTTATTTTGAAATTTTAAAACAAAAAAAGCATATAGAAGTAAATGCTGGCAAACTGATTCAAGTATAACATATTGATCCTTATGAACTTTTCTTTGATAAAATATTATGATTTTTAAAGTTTTGATTTTTATTATTTTGAACAAAAATAACAGTTATTTTTTGATTTTTATTTTTCGATCAAAAATAACAGTTATTTTATGATTTTTATTTTTTTGAACAAAAATAACAATTATTTTTTGATTTTTATTTTTTCGAGCAAAAATTAAAATTATTCTTTAAAGAAATGTACGTGTTATAATTATTGAGTTGTTATTTAAATGTGTGATCATCATTGGGATATCTTATGCCCATTAAAAAAAATATTTAAAGTCAACTAAATAATTATAACACGTATATTTCTTTAAAGAATAATTTTTATTTTTGCTCGAAAAAATAAAAATCAGAAAATAACTGTTAGTTTTGATCTAAAAAATAAAAATCAAAAAATAACTGTTATAATTGTTCAAAAAAATAAAAATCATAAAATAACTGTTATTTTTGATCGAAAAAATAAAAATCAAACAATAACTGTTATTTTTGTTCAAAAAAATAAAAATCAAAAAATAACTGTTATTTTTGTTCAAAATAAAAAAAATCAAAAAATAATTTTTATCATCATTCTTTTATGAAAAAAGGAATAAGTGTTACGGTCCCTGGTCAATACCTTTACATCCGCTTAACTAAAAAAAAATTTTGATATCTTTTTATACTGTAATTTAAACGCAAAAACTATATCATATTGTTTTATTTCATTATCATAAACAGTGTGGCCAGGTCTAAAAAAATTTTACAGCTAAATCTGGCATTATACAAGACCGAAAAATGCTAAAAATGATTTTAAAAAATGCTAAAAATAATGCTAAAATATTTTAAAGATTTTAGTTAAAAATGTATTATGTACCAGTATGAAATTTTATTCGAAACTAAATACATTTTATTGACTAATTTTGGAACGAAATTAAAATAAAAAAGCTGGGACTAAATTTTTAATTTAGGGGCCCACAACCCCCTGATATATGCTAAATTAAAACGATTTATTTCTATGATAATTTTTATCGTTTAAGATAAGTTGAAGCTTTAGAATTATTATTTTTTCAGCAGTTTAGACCAAACAATTTTTTCAAACATTTACACTACCAAATTTATATCTAATTCAAAGTAAAATTTCCTTGTACTTTTATATCGTAATATTAAAGGGCACATAATATTTGCAATTAACATAATAAGGGCATTTCTAATATTCCCTGAATATTCTATTTTTTAACAAGAAAGGTAATATGTTCTTTAACATAAGCTGCTTTCGAGAACACAAAAGTTTTTACTATTTTTTACTGAACTTTACTGCATTTTAAAAAATCGCGTTCGAGTACACAAAATGCTGTAAATGAGAACACAAATTGAGAGCGTAAAGTAACAGTTCTTGATTGAGTAATTTTTGCAGTAAAATTTAGTAAATCAAAAAAACATATGTTATACAAAAGGTAAACAATCAAAAGGATACAAATTGTGAAGAAATTGTTTTAAAAAAGGAAAGCTGAAATAAAAATTAAACAATAACAAAAAGTTAATAAATATTAATTAATTAAACTTCTTTGTGGTACATTTAAATGGCTAAATTCCAACTTTTAAACTTTTTTGTTGTTGTTTTATTTTTTTAGAGTTGTTAAAAGTATTTGTATTTTGGATACTTAGTACTTCACTTATTTTTTAAGTAATCAATAGCAAAAAATGTATTCATGTATTTTTGAACAAATTTAGCCGGACACAAATAAGTAAAAACAAATCAAATAAAAAAAAAAATGTGAAAGAAAAATGAAATAAATTGTTTGGATTTTCGTAAAATGTTCGTGTTATAAAAAGTATTTAATCGAGTACCGATAAGAAAACGAGTTAAGTAGTCAAAAGTGAAAACATCACTTACATCACAACACATCACTTATTTCCCATTAGCTGTTGCCTTTATTTTACGAATTTTTACAAATTTTGCGTTCGCGTACTTTTCTGGACAACAGCTTTTTTTGAGAGAAAATATTTCAGCTTACTCATTTACTGCATTTTACTGTAAAAGTACTCAAACGCACCTATAATAATTACCCATTTTCATACGAAGTTTTGGGTACAACTAATTTTAGTCAAAATTTATTATAATTTATAAAAAAAATTTGGAAGAATCGATAAAACTATTCGTCCAAATTTTTAAAATAAATAATGCTAAATAAAATGCCAAGTGCTAAATGAAAATTTTGCAGCTAAATAAAAATTTGTAATGCTAAATTTAGCTGCAAAAATGCTCAAATGGCCACACTGATCATAAAGAGCATAAAAAATCTTTTTTTTTTTTTTTTGCTTTTATTACGGTAATTTTTTAGTTTGTGGTGTTAATTCGTTTTTCTGTATAAGTTAATTGCACAGTAGCCGAGTTTAAAATGCAAACGGTATGCAAGGAACACAACTGGGACGAACGACGAATTTCACTCAACTTGACGAATTATTCAGTAAAAATTCGCTGCGTAAATTCGACGTATGAAGCACAATAACGACGAATAACTAGCTGCTTTTATAATTGAGAAAGTTGGTTGCTGTTTGTGCAAAGAGAGAGAAATAGTGTGACCATATTAAAAATAATGCTTGAAAATTTAAAAATAATCGAAAACACAACTAAAAACTATTTTTATAGCAAAATACTTTGTATATATTTTTTAAATGTTTTGTATAACCATTATTTAGTAAAACGTTAATTTATTTACTAAAATACATCTAAACTGAAGCCAAACATGGTCACCTGGTACTGATTTGTTAATCGTTCGGCGGCATATGCAAAAGAAATAAATCTATTGCAAAGTCGCAGCGTATGACGAATTTCGGCGTACGCTTTTGTTGGGTATTTTCATATACACCAATATGTTTAATTTTTGGTGACGAATATTCGCGGCCAAAAATTCGGCGTTCGTCCCAGTAGTGTTCCTAGCAATAATAGTGTTTCTGGCGAAAACAGCAATATGAGCAACTTGTGTCAGAAACTTGTAAAATATCTAAGAAGATGTAAAAGAAATGGTCATGTTGTGCCTTAACTTTATTGAGTGACTATATATTTTTTTTAACTCATTCCAAAAATATCAAGTTGCTTTTCTTAAGCATCACTTGTGTAAAAAACATAAAAAACAAAAGCTCCTGGCATTTCTATGTACTACTGTTTGCGTGCAAGGCGGAAAAAAATGAAATAAAAAGAAAATTTGGTATTTTGTTTTATTTTAAAAATATTTTCTTTATTTACCTTAAAAATTCGGTAGTGAACGGTTTGGTAGTTATGTCAATAACTAACTTGATATACAGAAAAACTTGAAGATGGCGAAAACAATGTTTTATTAACCGTTAACGGTATTTTTATTATAAAAAGTTACTCCGAAAGAATAAAGTTGCTAAAAAAGAGTAGCAAACCTTAACCCTTAACCGAGATACCAACTATTATTAAAAGTTAACTTAAACAACTACCTATATTTTATTTTATAATTTATTTTTTATGAATAATTTTTGATACAATTAAGTAAACAAAATAGAACTTTTTTGAACAGCTAATAAAATGCCGTTTTTTCAGTTGAGTTGTAATTAAAACAACTGGTTGTGATGAGTTGTAATTTTTTGATGTTTTTGTTCGCCGCAATATAGCAAAGTTGTAAACCATAATACAAAAATTAAGAAATTACAACTCAACTGAGTTGAGGTGTAAACCGTAATAGAGGCCTAAGCTTTTGACATTTACATTTAAAAAGAAAAACACAAAAACATGCGGATTTGAGAACATATGTAGGTGTGTTCGAGAACCTAAAAGTTTTTACTGCATTTAACTTAATTGCGTTCGTGTACACAAAATACAGTAAATGAGAACGCAGATTAAGAGCGTTAAGTGAAAGTATTTACCAATGCAGAAATTTTTGCAGTACAATTTAGAAAAACAAAAAAAAAAAAATGTTTCAAAAGGTAAACAAGCAAACGTGAATAAACAAAAACATACAAATTGTAAAAAATTTGTTTAATAAAAGAATAATTTAAATAAAAATGAAACAATAACAAAACCTGAATAAATATTACCCCCCCCCCCCCCCCCCCCCCATATTCGTAAAAAAATATTCAGCCTTATTGTGGTTGTCGTTGCCGTTTTTTTTTTTTTGTATTAGATTAAAGAACACAGGTTTTGTGTTACTTTAATCTATTACAAAAAACGACACCGTCGCACAGTGTGACTTTTGTTACTTTTAGGATGCCAAAAGTCGTAACAGTCAAATAAAAGTAGATATGGCAATGAAATTTAGCAATAATAATGATGAGATCGATACAGCATTGGACGCAAAAAATGGGCGTGGTCCGCCCACTTTTTTGGCCACCCCCCATATAAGGCGTATTTTCAAAATACCATAATTTCTAATTTAATAGTACTTATTATGGCAGAAAGAAATAAAAATAATTTTAATTTCACTAAATTTTTAGATACACACATATGCCTTCAATTAGTAGTTGTTTTGAGATGATTAATATATATTTTTGAAAACAAATTTAAATTTCATATTAAAAAACAGCAATCTGGAAATAAAAATAATTACTTGTTATAAAATGCGAAGCAATATATTTTCAATTAATGTGTTTTATTCAAGAGTTCTTACATGACTAAACATTTGAGCATTAATATTCATAAAGTAAAGAAAAAACGGTTATTAATTTGTATTAAAGAAAGTAATGATAAATAAAAAGTAAAAGGGATAAATGTCAAAAAAAAAAAAATAATTAGGGTTGCCATTTGAATTACTTCGTCCATTTCAACACCTCCCCTCGAAGTAATGATAATAATGATGTCACTGACCATCGGCTTTGGTCACACCCAATGCTGCTCTACATTTTTCATGCTTTTTCAGTCGGCAGATACTCAAGGCTGATGTCACCATTCTGTTGTTTTTGTTTTATAAAGTGATGTCTCACATCAATATGTTTCGTACGTGAGTGATAGCCAAAACTGTTTGCCAGCTTCTGGGCACTTTGACTGTCATTTAATATTTTTATCGAGCCACATTTCAAACCAATTTCGTTTAGTAGATCTTTCAAATATAAAGCCTCCTTGGTTGCTTCAGAAATTGCTAAATATTCGGACTCAGTACTCGAAAGGGATACCGTTCGTAGTTTCCGAGCTTCCCAACTTATAGCTGCACCGCACAATAAAAACGCATATCCAGAATATGATCGCCTGTCAACCATATTTGCACCCCAATCAGCATCAACCACACAATATATATCAGATTCATCCCGTCGATATAGTAACCCATAATTTATTGTACCCTTAAGATACCGTAAAATCCGTTTAGCAGCCTGCCAGTGTATTTCATTGAAGTTAACATTAAATTGACTTAAGAAATTTACGGAATATGCGATGTCTGGGCGAGTATTTACTGCCAAAAACATCAGCGCTCCAATGAGGTTTTGATATGGATACTTCTTCATAACATCTTCGTCACATTTTTCAGGTTTTTCCAATTTATTATTTGAAGCCATAGGAGACTGGGCTGACTTACATTCACTCATATTGAACCTTTCTAGAATTGTGTTTATATACTCTTGTTGACTTAGGAACACCGTATGATTGGTAAAATCTTGCTTAAACTCAATACCCAGACAAACTTTAACGGGGCCAAGATCCTTCATCTCGAAAGCTTCTGTCAACGATTTTTTGATACTTATCAACCACGATTTGTTATTTGAGGCGATTAACAGGTCGTCTACATACACCGTTATGAGGATAATACTATCCTTCTCCTTTTTTATAAATAAACACGGATCATGCTGTGAGGGCTTCAGGTCGAGTTGTTGCAATTTTGTAGTAAGCATCTCATACCATTTCAAACCGGATTGACGTAAGCCATATAACGCTTTCACTATTTTACACACCGGATCCCTACAAGTCTCCAATGCTCTTAACCAATTTGCTGCTGTTGCCTGAACTTGTTGTGATTTAATCCTGGATGTTCCGACACTTTCATTTGAATTTATTTTGTGCAATACAATACATAAATTTTCAGGGATTTCCATAAAAACGTTTTCCCCAAGTTCGCCATTCAAATAAGCGGAAACAACGTCCATCTGATGAATCTCAAGACCCATTTTTGCTGAAAGGGCCGAAAGCACTCTAATTGAGGTTGAGCGTACAACAGGAGAGTAAGTATCAAAAAAATCCTCCCCTTGACGTTGTGAACATCCTTTAGCCACTAACCTTGCCTTTTTCTTTTCGTTTTTGGTACTAAAAACGAAACGATTCCCAATAACTTTTCTGTTCTGTGGGCGTTCAACGATTTGCCATGTTTTATTTAGTAAGTGTGCTATATACTCATCTTCAATAGCTTTCCACGACTCGTCACTATATTGCGCCACTTCAGGAGCAACTAAATTACAATCTTCAAAGCCTTCAAAATCCGATTGATCATCGATGTTGCTTTCTACACCAATTGAAATTCGATTATGTGAAGATTCTCTTTCTTCATTGTTCTCCCGCACTTCTAGAATAGCTTCTTCATTACCCGCTGATTCAAATTCTACTTGCTCTTCCTTATTTTCATCCTCGTAGATATTCTCATATTCGTTTTCAAAATACAGTTTATCTAAAATTTTAACGTCACGACTTATTACGACATGTCGCTTGCGTGGACACCACAATCGATACGCTTTTGAATCATTTGAATATCCCACCATAACGCATTTTTCAGATTTCGAATCAAATTTACCATTTGAAGTGCCCTTATTTAAAACGAATGCAACCGAACCAAAAACTTTAATGTGTTTTACAGACGGGGTTTTTCCAAAATATACCTTGTATGGCGTTTCACCGTTTAACGATTTAGTTGGGCAACGATTTCTTATATAACATGCAGTATTAATTGCCTCTGCCCAAAACTTCGGTGGAGCATTGGCATGCCTCAACATACACCTGGCCATTTCCAAAAGGGTTCTGTTCTTGCGCTCAGCGACGCCATTCTGTTGTGGTGTATGTGGAGCATTTAGACGCCTACGTATACCACATTCATCCAAAAAATTATCAAATTTAATATTACAATACTCACGGCCATTATCCGATTGAAGAATTTTAATCTTTTTGCCGGTCCAATTTTCTGCCAAATTTTTAAATTTTATAAATGCATTAAATACATCAGATTTTCGTTCCAATGTAAATATTTCACAGTATCGGGAGTAGTCATCTGTGAAAGTTACAAAATATTTTGCACCGGAATGAGAAGCCACTCTCATTGGCCCGCAAACGTCGCTATGGACAATTTCCAATACATTGGTTGTACGGTATGCACTGCTGTTGGGAAAGGGATGACAAGTCTGTTTCTCACTTACACATATCTCACACACAGATAATTTTTCCTTGGGATTTAATTTCATACCATGCACCAAATTATATTTAAACATGTCTTTTAAATCATGTTCGTTTAAATGCCCCATTTTATAATGCCACTCGTTTAAATTACTTTTCTTTAAATTTACAGTACCAGCAAAATTTTCGGTGTTTTCTAAATAATATAAATTTCCAATACGATTCGCAGTATATAAGACTTCTCCTTTTTCTAGAATTTGCGCTTTATTCTTGTGAAAATGAACGTCAAACCCATTATCCGTTATCTTTGAAACAGATAATAAATTTTCTCTTAAATCTTCAACACAGAAAACTTCCTGTAAATTTATATGCTTTTCTCCCTCATTCACACATAATTTCACATTACCAACACCACTTATTTTCGTTGTATTTGTGTTTGCCAAGTTTAACGTTTTCTCTATTTCTCGGTAATTTTCAAATTTGCCTTTGTCGGCACACATGTGAGCTGTACTACCACTATCAAGACACCAATAACTGTTCTTATATGAAGACATCATTGCAGATTCGACTGTAATGTGCATTGCCTTTTCTACAATGGAACAAGCGTTTGCTTGTCTCGTTTTACAATTTTTAGCATAATGCCCAACTATACCGCATTTAAAACACGTGAATTTCTTTTTTTCCTTTTGGTGGTTTTTGTTGTTAGTAGACTTTTGTTGATTTCTGTTCAATGCATATAATGCCCCTTGCTCGTCTCTATCATTTTTCGATCTCCTTGACTGGTCTTCTTCTAAAATTTTTACTCTTAATACATCCGGGCTTGGTAATTCGTCCCTGGTTTCTAAAGCACATCGGAATGTTTTATACGAGCCCGGTAAGCTATACAACAACAATATTGCTAATAGATCATCGCCAACTGCTATTTTAATTTCTTTAAGTTTTGAAACGGCATCAAAGAAATCATTTAGATGTTCTCGAACATTGTCGCCATCTTTCATTCGTGCCAGAGCAACCTTTTTCAACAATGTAGCCTTTCTCGCTGGACCTTTCGATTGAAACGTGGATTCCAGTTTTTGCCACATTTCTGACGATGTAATACATTCAGAAATTAGTCCCAACTCAGATGGGATAACAGATAACATAATGTCCGCACCAGCTTTTTGGTCAAGTGTTTGCCACTTGCGACGTTCAACTGCATCTGCTGCAGGCATCGGAATTTCGCCGTTCGCATAAGCCCAAAGGTCACTTTTAATCAAGACTGCTTTCATCTGTAACTTCCAGGTGTCATAGTTGTCCGCATTAAGCAACTGAATTCGCGCTGTTGTTCCCGACATTTTTCTTATTTTCTTTTTTTTTTTCTTTTAAATACTTTCGTTAAATATTTCCCGAAAAACTAAATTTTCTATTTTCAAATATGCTCTTATTTTCCGCAGGGCTCTCTGGGCCCATAACCTGTTATAAAATGCGAAGCAATATATTTTCAATTAATGTGTTTTATTCAAGAGTTCTTACATGACTAAACATTTGAGCATTAATATTCATAAAGTAAAGAAAAAACGGTTATTAATTTGTATTAAAGAAAGTAATGATAAATAAAAAGTAAAAAGGATAAACGTCAAAAAAAAAAAAAAAAATAATTAGGGTTGCCATTTGAATTACTTCGTCCATTTCAACATTACTCAATATCATTTCCATATTCCGGTACGGATAAAAAGCCAATAACTTCTTTTGGTAATGTTCGTCGCTTTGTCTTAGTCGCTTTCCGCAAGCTGCATATAAAGGGGTCTGACGATATAAGTAATCTATGCAACAAATCCAAATTTCTTTCAATTCTAGATGTTTTTCAAAATATCGCAGAAAGGAGCAAAAACTTATTGTTGAATCTGAAACTAGATATATAAACCTTCAATCTCCATATAATAACTTAACAGAATTCTACAGAAACTCTAGCGAAAAACAAACATTTTTGGAAATCACTCAATTATTAGTGATTGCATATTTTCATTGATTAAAAATTAAAATAATAACGTTAAAGCTTCAGAAACTTACCAGTCTTTATGGAAAAGGTTCCAACTTAAATTAAGCAAAAAGACTTTTGTAAAAATATTTTGCCAAACAAAAGTAATGCCACAGCAAAGTTCAACAAAAAATGAAAACTATAAACAGATTTACTACACTTGTCACAGTGACACAAGTTTGATAACTGTTATCATGTTAATTGTTGTTTTTTTTGATTTGTTTTGAGTACATATTCGTAATAGTTGTACATTTTACTATTACATAGCATAAAATTATTAAAATCGGAGAACATTTTTTTTTCTTTTGGCATCCTAAAAGTAACAAAAGTCACACTGTGCGTCGTATACGATAACGACAACCACAATAAGGCTGATTATTTATAAATAAAAGGTTTATAAAACGAATTTTCTATGAAAATTTCTATGAAAATTGGTTTAATAAACCTAAAATAGTTTTTATGAATATGGGAGTAATTAATTAAACTTGTTTGTGAAGCATTTATATGGCTAAATACCTTTTGAAACTTTTTTTTGCTACGTTAATTTTTTAGAATTGTAGAAGTGTAAAGTATTTGTTTTAAGGTAATTAATAGCGAAAATTATTCATGTTCATTGGAATAAATAAACCGAGCCACAAATTAGCAAAATCAAATAAAAAAAAAAAAAATCCATAAAATATTGCATAAAACAATTTGTTTATATTTTCCTAAACTATTCGTCTTATTAAAAGTATTTTATGGAGTACCGATAAGAAAACGAGTTAAGTAGTCAAAAGTGTAAAAACTCTTAACACTACATTTAATAACCATTAGCCGTTACATAAATTTTACAAATTTTTCGTTCGCGTGCTTTTTTGAGCAACAAGTTTTTTTGAGAGTAATTTTTTCAGTTTACTCAGTAACTACTTATTTACTGCATTTTACTGTAAGAGTACTCGAACGCACCTTATGTATAATGCCGATTCAATAATTTTGCGAGTCGAAACCTAGAACACATCTGAATAGTATTTTATTTGAAATAATAATGAAATAAAACACTGTTAATAATAATATTACTGTTGTTAATATAATTCTAACAGTAAGTTAAACTATTTTATTTTATGATAAAACTTAAAAAAAGACTCCACATTTTCTGACATTAACATTGCATTCCCTTAATGTGTTGGCTGTGTTAACACATAACACCACATATTTGTCTGTATTTATTTATGTATTTAGTATTGTATGTATATTAAATTTTTATTTTTAATTTGTATGCATATAATTGAAGATTTTGTAATTAAGTTTTGAATAACAATATTTGAATCTTTAAAATTATTAAGAAGATATACAAATTACATACAGTGGTAAAGGAAAATGTATAAAACTACATAAACTTTTAGGAATTCATTTGATAAAGTCACTTCTTGTTGTTATACGATTGTGATTGTGTTAAATTTCTTAAGTATTACTTCAGTTTTCGCTCTTTAACTTTAATCGAAATTGCAATATTAATTAATTTTCATCGGGATTCATTTGTACATCTAACATTCCGCAAATCATAAATGATAAATCATCACCAGCATCCACATTTTCAAATGAAAAATTACCGGAATTTACTGCCGCTTGCATGTAGGGCGGTATGTAATTGTAGTAATTATTTTCGGAATTTGTTTGATACTGTGATTCGTCTGGTATAATTTCTTCGTAAGTGAAATCATCGTCTTCGTCTTCTATGACGTAGGTGTTGGGAGCATATGAAGACGAGAGTCGACTACTACTCGAACGCTTAGTGGTTGTGACAACTGAAGAAGTGGTGGGCGACGATGGAGTGTTTGTCAATGTTACTGGTGTCTTCATTAGCACTATTGTTTGTATGTGTTTTGGTAAAATTTGTTTAATATTATGCTGTGTATGTAAATGATTCACAATGTTATTTCGGTGCAATTGTACATAATTGCAAAGGGTACATATCCTGGCTTCAATTTGCAACGATTTTGAATCATGTGTATAATCTAGTACTACGCCACCAACTTTAGGACATCCCTGGGCATGATGTTGGGTGAGTAGGGATCGTGTTGGCTTGCGAATACCACATCCTGTACAGCGATAAGTGTACTCTCCTGTATGCATTGTAAAGTGTTGATACCAATAGGGCAACATAAAACGTGACCTTTTCTGGCAAAATATACAGAATGCTTCATATTGGAACTGACCATTTTTATACAGGCTAACATTGGATGCAGTACATTTGCCCATTTTAAGGATCCTTAATTGTGACGAAGAAAGACGAGAATTGTAAACTTCACAGCCACGATGTTCATTGACATAATGGTGAACCAGACGTTGACAATTTAAGTTACAGATTATACATCTATCTTTATCTTTGCCATTGACATACATATGAGGATCAACATTTTTGGGCCAGTAAGTTGGATAAACGGTTATTGGATTGCTATCATAGTAATTGTTTTCATTATAATCATCATCACCAGTAATTATTTCTTCTCGAGTTTTCTTCGAAGACCTAGAACCAAATTTAGCGATTGTATTCGCATTGTTTTTGGTAGGCAACTTAGTTGTGGGTGAATAATAGTCTTGCTTTTGTTGCTTATAAATGTGATGTTCAATAGGCTCATCATCGTCGGATATAATATGAGTGTCGTCGTTTTCAACATTTTCGATCCAGGTTGCCTGCAGCAAGTCTTCAGCATCATTCTTGGACGTATAATTTCTGATACTAGTAGCAGTTGATGTTGTAGCATTTTTTAATCTTATACGATGTGTTCCAGCTGAAAAAAAGATTATCAAATGTTAATGTTATTGTTTTTTTTTTTTTAGCGAGAGAAAGACGAATATATTTACCGTTGCTTGTAGAGTTTGTTGATGTAGTGGGTCCATCTAGGCTTTTAGCAAATGCTTGTATAAATGCATTTTCAAATGATTTGACCTGTTGCTGCCTTTGCTTTTGAGCTTCCAAACGTTTTTGTTCGATTTTACGCTGCATTTCCATTTGGGCCAATTTCGCATCGTCCTCATCGTCAATTTCGTATTCTGCTAACAAATCATCTTCATTGTAGCTAAAACTGTTGTCCAATCGCTTTGTGCGTTTTGTGCGCAAAGAACGTTTGCGATCATCGCCTGTTTCGCCACTATCGTCATCACCATTTTCGGAAGGAGGTTTGGCTTTTGTTTTAAGTTTCGATTTATCCGGTGTGTATTCTTCCTCATCTTCGTCTAGCTGTCTCTTACGCGTTAAAGAGTTTGTACTGGGATGTGAAGTCGTTGATGCGGAAGAAACTGTTGCATTTGTTGAAGTAGTTACATCTAAATTGCAAGTTTTTAAAGTGACTTTTCCGCTAATACCATGCGCTATAAGAGCCACAGCTTTGCCTGGCACCGCAGTGCTAGTTAATTCACAGAAACGGCGACCATAATTAGTTATTTTCTTCCCAGATTTAAAGAAAATTGTTCTAAGATCCGTCATCAGTTGGTTATTTATTTGATTGGCAGAGGTTAGGGCATGACTATTCATATTAGTACGCAAGGTTTTTATTCGCACAAAATCCTTGTATTTCAAAGCTCTTTGCAAAAAAACAAAACAAGAATGCGTTGCCACAAATTGAGATTTACAAAACTGATTTAGAAAACTTTCCAGCCATCTAACATAGCGTCGCTCTATATCTGTTTCCGGAGAACCTCTTATGTTAGGGGGATTTCCGTAAAATGCATTAGGTATGATAACATTTTTATTAGAGAGTAAAGCCGAAAATGCTGGAGGGTTAGCTCCTGAAACTGAAGCCGGTTGAAGTTGAACGGCGTTTAAGAAATTTGACTGTGGTGTTGGGGGTGGTAGAGGTGGTGGAGCTGGCTTTTTGGGTTGTTGTCTTACATGTGGTGAAAAATTATTGGGCAAACGATTGCTGCCAGAATTTGTAGTTTTACTGTTGTTATTTTTATAGTAATTTCCTTTGGCTGCTAATAGTGTACGTTTTTGTGGAGTTTTTTGCTGTTGGGATGGTCGATTGCGCGAGGGTGCCGATTCCTCATCAGAACTGTCTAGCAGTTCAATACAATCGACAATGCGTTGAGTTGATGTTGTGGCTGTTCGACACTGTTTATAATTTGTAGCCTTTTGCAAATAATTAAAGTTTTTCGACCTATTATGTACTTGAGGCACTGTAGTTGAACTAGTTTTGCCTGGAATTTGTTTTTGTTGTGGTTTTGCAGTTGATTTCCTAGCACTTGTACGCGTTACAATAATATTTTTTGGTACAGTAACTGTTGAAGTAACTGTAGTTATAGTTATCTTGTTATTTTCGTTTCTGGTATTGTTAGAACTAACCGATGTCTTTGTTGTGTCTTTTGAATCACAGTCTTCGTCATCAGATTCTATACAAATCGGAGAATCACGAGTTTCAACAAATTGTACCTCGTCATCATCGACATCGTTATTAGCGACATTATCTTCATCATCAACTGTTTTATTACCCAACGAATTTTCATTTTCAGTAATTTTACAAATCTCTGTATCTTCTTTATCTTGTTCTTTGTCGTCAGTACAATTTAAAGGATCATATACTGCTTGGCTGATAGTGTCTTCATCAATATGTGCCTCATTTGATTTGTTTTCTTCCAAACCACTTTCGGTGTCTCTAATACCTTCTTCTATAACTTCTAGTTCTGGCTCAATAGCCAAATGATCAATTTCTTCCTCTTCATAGTCCTTCGTACAGTCATCTTCTTGTACATCATTATTTAATGATTTCTTTTCACTATCTTCTTCATCTTTTTCGGCGGCCTCACTGCTTTTGGTTGTTTCTTCCTCATGTAAAGACGCTTCTTCTGATTCTTTATCTACCATCTCTTCGTCTTCTTCTTGTGGTGATTTGTTAATAATGTAGTTATCATTGTTCATATCGTCTACTATCTCTTCTTCTTCTTCTTGTGGTGATTTGCTAATAATATAATTATCATTGTTTATGTCGTCTACCATCTCTTCTTCTTCTTGTGGTGATTTGCTATCAATATAATTATCATTGTTTACATCGTCCGTTAAATCTTCTGCTTCAGCTTCATCGGGGACTATTATTTCGTCAACTTCGTCTTCCCCGGGAATTTCAACATCTTCAACATCCTCAAATTCTTCAGTTTCCTCTTCGGAAGCGGCTTCTTGTGTTTTTTCATCAATTTCCTCATTTTTTTTTTCTTCAACATCATTCGATAACACATCAGGCTCATTTATTTTATCCATATTTTCATTTACATTTGAATCTTCAACATCTTCGAATTCTTCAGTTGCCTCTTTGGAAGCGGCTTTCAATGTAATATATGTGTTTTTATTTTTATCGTGAGTTTTTTCATCAATTTCCTCGTTCTTTTTCTCTTCATCATCATTCCGTAACATATCAGGCTCATTTATTTTACCCATATTTTCATTAACATTTGAATCTTTTACATTCTCCAAATTTTCAGTTGCCTCTTCCGAAGCGGCATTCAATACAATATTTGTGTTTTTATTCTTATTGTGAGTTATTTCCTCAATTTCTTCGTTATTTTTCTCTTCATCATCATTTTGTAACACATCAGACTTATTTATTTTACCCAAATTTTTATTTACTTTTGAATCTTCAACATTCTCGAATTTTTCAGTTGCCTCTTCGGGCGCGGCTTCCAATATAATATTTGCGTTTTTATTTTTATTGTGAGTTTTTTCATCAATTTGCTCATTCTTTTTCTCTGCATCATCATTCTGTAAAACGACTTTAGGCTCATTTATTTTATCCATATTTTCATTTCCATTTACTTTAATTTCTGAATTCTTTTCGCTTATTGCATCTAAAATTTCATTATCATTAGTCGATTTTACCTCGTTTTTAAAAATATTTACATTCTTCTCTGTTTTATTTTCTGTTTCCTGATTTATAATTTCGTTTAATTTTTCCTCACTTTTCTGGTGATTAATTTTAACAGATTTTTCAGTTACACCGACATCTTCTTTTAGTTCAATTTTTTCTGAATTTTCACTGGAAATATTTGAATGTTCTGACGACTTTTCCAATATTGGCAGTTTTTCGATATTTGTTGAATCTTTTGTTGGTAATTCATCGTTAATCGGATTCATTTTTTGTTATCAATTCCTAATTATTAAAAAAACAAGAGTTTTAAAGTTTATATTAACTTTTGTAGAAAATTTGCTAATTCAAAAAATAAAGGAAATTCATATAATTTTTCTAGAAATATTTTGTATAACAAGGCAAAATATTGACTATATTTAACAAAAAAAAAAATATAAGTAATTTCTGAAAAATGTACGCGAACTATCCAAGCTCGCTAGGCTGTTTGTTTAAAGATTGTGTTTAATAAACAACTCCTAAAAGAATCTTCTGTTGGTGATCTGACGAGTAACAATAAAAAAAGCATCAACTTCTTTTAATTACATATGGGCATTTCCAGCGAAAAGTCTACTTTTTGTAACGTAACGCCAGCAAGTAATTAAAATTGTTTCTGAAAAAAATGTTATATGTATGTATAATTTACTTTTTTATATTTTGGTGTAAAGCAAAACTAGCTCTACATTTGGTAAGAAAAGTGATAACATTTGAACAACATGGGAATAAAATACAATATTCTTATTTGCTTGCTGGCGTTATGTTACAAAAAGTAGAATTTTTGCTGGATATTTACATAAACATTTTCTGTCACGTTCGTTTTTAAATCTTGCAATGTAAAAGATGCAAGCCCTAAACAATAGTTTATAGATTATTTCAAGAAAAATACAGCGTTATACTTTGTTTATCTTTCGTCAAACCATTATCGAACGAACTTTTTGCGACTCTCTGTGTAAATCATACAACAATTATACGGCTGAGCATTTCAAAAGTTGTAAGATAATCCCTACATAAGTCTCATACGATACTTGACATGCATAATATAAATTTTACACCTATCTCAACGATTCCCTCTATGATTTATATAAGCGTTTTTCGCTGTGTTGTGGAAGAATCTTACGGATGGATCAGCTCGAGTAACAGTTTCTGCCGTGCGAGTAATCTTTTACGATTAAAAAATTCGCACATCGACGATCAAAACCGCTCATCATGAGATTTCCAATAGATCTTTACACGATTGCAAATGTCAGCTGCGATAATTTATAAAAAAAATTTGTATTTCTTAAGTATTAAATTAATTTATCTTAATCTTACTGCCTGTTAAAATTGCCATAAAAAACACTGCTTTTAAAATATTTTCCTTATTATATTTTATTCTAACGTTTACGTTCGAAAATGTTCAAATTAAGGTACATTAATTAAATGCAGGACGTTTGCATTTGGAAAATGTATTAAAAATCTTAATGTTATTTTTGGCATAAAACAATATATGTATATTTTTAATATGAGAATCTGTAATTTAGTTTTAATATATGTACATACATGTATTGAAGAGCGTGGGGGTGAGCTATATGTGGAAGATATGGACTTATTACCACAATATTTTTTACAAACATTTTAATCGATAAAGTTTCGTATGCCAAGTTTAAGTGTTCAACCATTTTTCAAAATTAATTTTAACCAAAAATGATTTTCAAAGGAAGATATACTATACGGACACTTGAATAAGAGTGAAATTAAAATTGAACTATGTAATTTAAAAAAACAACTGTTTTGAAAGTTCTTATACTTTCATACTTTGTGTATCAATTATCTTTACCAGATCTACTCGAAACCCAGAAAACTAAAGGTTTTTAAAATAACTGAACGGAAAATATCGTTTTATTTAAATTTCACTCGATTTTGATTTCTACAACCTGGCTATACATAAATCGATTTTTACAAAATATTGTGACAAATTTATGATTACGTTAAGTCTATAAATATAAGTGTCAGGAGTCGGTAAAAATCTATTTTCGTTTAATGATCGGCGTTTAGTAAAATTTTCGCCGAACACTTAACTCTCACAGAATTTTGTAAACAAATTTTGTACCTGTTGTGGGTTTTCTGGTTTGCTACATTACACATTTTTCGCAAAATTGGAAATAAAACAATTTTCTTAAGCTATGTTCACACCTATCAAATATTTGCAAAACGTTTGCTAGATCAAACATCATTTAACAGTTTCTGAATTACATTTTACAATTATCTTCATAAAAAAGTTATGTCAATCAATGAAAATTGTTACGAATAAAGTAAATTTACTGGTCACGATTTTTTGATTTTTTTCGTCAAATATTTGTTAGGGTGTACACATACCCTTGAAAAAAACCACAAAAATTAATCAAAAAGAAGGAACAATAAATGCTTTCGCCCTAGCTAAGGTTTATCTTAAACAAATTTTCATATAAAATCCCATTTATAAACTTTTTATAAGCCTAACATATTTTTTATAAATACGGCCGTTTATATTTAGAAGAAGATTCCGATCATGAAAATATTGTTGATAAAGAAATAATTTCTTTGACTGAGCCTTTAAGTTCTAGAAATATACATGAATACTGGAATTAGTACATTAGCCAAAAGGTATTTTCCTCACGACACTTTGATCTCCTCTCCGGAACGACCGGAGTATCACTCGGTCAAAGAAAGTACTTCCGCTGAAAGGAAGAATGTTACAACAACAAGCGAGAAGTCTTTTTAGTAAGCAGCTACTTAATCCAACTGGACAACTTATAGGTACCTATCGATCGAAAAAATAATTTACAAAGCACAGAAAAATGACTCGCTATTATAGGTAATATTAAATTTTTAATACCTACGACGTAAATGTTTATTTTTGTTACCTATCAAATATTTCATATTCACCTATTTAAATAAAAATATAAAAACCTTTTTTATATAACGTAAACCTATTACATACATTAATACATATGTATATTGAAAACCATTAATTATCCTTATTCTATTTTGTTTTGTAAAAAAATCCTTTCTTCCCTTATAACGATTTTTTATTTTTGCAAACCATAGGCAGGCCACTGACTCTATATCTGCTATAGTTTTTACATAGTACATACAGGGCTTAATGGTGCTTTGTGACGTCACAAACAGTTTTTGGGAAGCCACACTATACCTAGTTGCTTTTTTATTCGGGTTTTTTAAGAAAGTATGGCAAATTTTTTCTTTCAGAAAATTTCTTATAATATTTTAAAATATTCACTTTATGATTAAACATTTCACCTGAAAAGTGATTTCCTAATTATCAAACAGTAGAATTTTGCAAAGAAAAAAATTTACATTCACATTTTTAGATGGTTTTTTTCTTCTTAAAAAAGACAAAGTGCTATGTTGTTTAATTTTGGTGGCGTTAAACAGTGGGTCTTGGTTAAAATAATTATGAAATTTTTTTTTTTATAATTGCTACATAGTTAGTACTTTGGGTTAAATGGTTGTTATTTAAATGAGAAATACTTAAGAAAATTTCGTGTATAATTTTACAATGTTTGGGATTGTAATGAAGTTTTTTTTTGTTAATAATGTTTCTTACATTTTGGCAGTGTACGCTATTTTTTTAATAACTAATCAATAATTCTAATTTATGTTAATTTTTGAATTTTTAATGGGAAATTTAAATAAAATTTATTTAACGTTTAAAATATTTATTTTTTTTTTTAGTTTTAAAAAATAAAAAAAAATTAATTCTTGATTTTTTCACTTCTCATAACCCACTGTTCCGTTTTTACTCAGCGCTTTTTTTTCTTTTACGTTATAAAAATTTTATTTTCTTAAATTTTTAATATAGAATAGACTTAATTGAAATGCTCAACATTTTTTCTCATCATAACCCACTGTACATTTTTACCCAGCAGTTTGTCTTTTCTGACATAAATTTTAAGTTTTAAATGCACTAACACAACCATACAAAAATACACACAATTACAAGCGACAAAAATGAAGAAAAATTTTTTACCAATGGAAAATTATGATGAGAAGTTTTATAATTTCTTTCCTGTGCTTTAGTTATTTACACATTTCATTGATGGTAAAACGATTTTTAACAAAATAAAAAACTGTCAAATTAATGACAATCGGCAATGTTTGACTTTGTAAAGGAAAAAAATAATAACAAAAACAATTATCCGCTTATGGGAGATGATAAAAACAGACACAGCGCCTCTGCTTGGCACAAACACACTACTTTTTTAATTTTTAGAAATTTTTTTACTTAAGACACACAGTTGTATGCGAAAAGTAGCCAAACAAAGTTTTTAGTACTACACTGAACAGAAATGATTGCAATATAAAACTATTAAAAGTGATTAAATTTAAAAAATAAGCAAAATACATCCACTTGAATTATTTTTAAGTCATTGAATTTAATTTTCAAAATAGACATTTAATATTTTTATAAAAAATAATCAATTGAAAAGTTTTAGCTAAAATATTTTTTCTCAAAGTGTATGTTGTTTTTGCTTCACAACAACCCTTTTCATAAAACTTAATTTACCATGCTGTATAATTTGGGCGTGTGTACTAAAAACTTGAAATGCAAAATGTCAGGGTTGCCAATGAAATATATCTTTGATTTATCTCGGTATATATCTACGTATATACATGTTTATATAAAAACTTAACCGTTTTTGTTGCCAAGGGATTTGCAAAAATTACCGCTGGGTTGTGCACTGACGCAAAAACCAAAAATAAAATGTAAATGCCGATTCTAGCAAAAAAAAAAAAAAAAAAACGGTTTCTAAAATTAAAAAATGGCAATCTACAAAATATTTGGAATTCATATTTGTTTAATTATATTTGCATTTATTACTTTTTAAAACAGAATAAAAAAATTTTTATATCTATTTAATGTACCTACATACATGTACAATAGGGTGCGCCTTATCTGCATGGACCAACATTTTTTGCAAGTCATCGCCTGTAACTCCCTCTCAAAATGTTTTTTACATAAAAAAATAAGCTTCGAAAAAAATTATTCAGAACGCACAACGGGAAGGCGTGGCTCATTCGCCCTTAAGTTTGAAGATGCAAGGGAAAAATACAATTTTTTCAGTTTTTCTAAAAATTTTGGCATTAAATAATTACTTTTTAATTAAATGTAAAATAATCGAAATTTGTTTGTAATTGTCGCTCTAATGAGATATTAAAGATAAAATTTGGTAAAAAAAATTTTAAGTTATTAAAATTTTCGCAGGTCATTAGCGTGTCGCATGTCACTTAAACAAGTAATGTGGGAACAAAATTAACATAGTATTTTAAGAAATATTTAAATAAGAGCTAAAAACGAATACTTTTTGTATTGGTAGGATGCCGTTAACCTATTCGCAGGTATAACCAAAACTCCATTTTAAAATTATAATAATTTTGTTAATAAATTTCATCAGACAGATTTTTCAAATATATGGGGTCATTTTGACACCAGGTGCATTTAAAGGTTAATCTCTAATTTATACATTGAGAATTTAATCCTGTAAATAAATTTAAATTAAAGGGGTTCAAGACAAAATAATATCATAAGTCAATTAAAAAAATTGATTCTAGGTATAAAAGTTTTTATAGAAGAAATTAAAGAAAAGTATGTTTATGTATAGCCAAACAAAATAATTGTTCATAAAGCTCGATTCACCCATACGTTCCGAACAATATTTTTGTCTGGACAAAATTTTTTTATATTTTTTTTTTTTTTGAGAGAGAGAGAAATTTTGTTCGGAAAGTTTTTTCTTGAATTGGTTTAATTTAAGTTCTTGTTCGGAACAAAATGAACTGAGATGCCACTTTTTTCAATTTGCACATAAAAGTTGAATTGAGCTGCCACATCATATAATGTTTTGCATTCATATTATAACAATTGTTTTTTTTGCTGAATAATTAAGTAAAAAATAAATACCTATAATTAAAAATAACAATATCACTTTCCTTTTTTATCCATTTTCTTTAACACACTCTTAGAAAACAATTCAAGATAAGTATTTTGCTAGTCGTTCTGCCATTTTTTACCATTGTTTACATATGTAAACAACATGTTAGCTTTTTTTTCCGGATACATTTTCTGAAATGGGTAAATCGTTCTGCAGAAAACTCTCAGTAAAAAAAATTATTCTCCGGACAAAAATATTGTTTGGAGCGCATGGATGAATCCACCTTAACTTGCCGATTTCAATACTACTGCTTTTGATGGTAAAATAGTCATCGCATACTTTAAAATTCATCGAATCTAAAATTGGTACATCTACGTTTTAATTGCAAACAGTCTCTGGAATTTCTTCATGAGTAAGAGTAGGCAGGCATCAGAAATGAAGAACCGAAAACTTAAAATTGATTTTTTCATTTAAAAAATTAAACTCATGCTTACAAAAAAAATTTGCATATTGGATTATATCTTTAAACAGTTGCATATAATTGAGATTTTTCACACCATATTTAGGAGGCGTATAAGCGAAAACGGACTATTGCGTCAATGGACATTATAACAAATATTTTGCAGGTATTTTATTTATAAATGCCAGATCATTGAACATTTTGGAATATATCGCCAATTCTACTATAAGCTAATAAACGAATTATGTATAATGCATTTGAAAAACATAAGTTTTGATGCTTTACAACTCTAAAGAGTAATGCGCTGGGAATCGTTAACTAAATAAGCTTTTTGGTGTATACTTTCTTAAAAATTTTTTGGATGTGGTTAATATTAACGTTATTAAATATTATTTTTTTTTTTAATTTCGTATACATTTTATCGAATGCGAGTACAAATAGCAAAAATAAACAAATGGCTTACTAAAGCGAAACTGAACATTCGGGACACCCTTAATACATATGTAAACTTGTCACATTCTTGTCATGCATCCGAATTCACTCGTGTACGTGTGCTAAACGTAATATTCACGAAGAAAAGCACTGCGAACAGCAGTTGTGTCGTTTATTCTCTTTTTTTTTTTTTGCTTATTTAAATTTTTTATAAAGGCACTTTGACATTTGTCGTCACAATTCTAGCAACAAACTGTCTGTTGTTTAATTATATAGTTGCATTACTGTAGTACTTAGGTCACTTTATTAAGTCCCAATTTACATTATACGATTTTTGTTTTTGCGATTCTTACCTTATTGGTGAGAGGGGAGAGAGGAATGAAAAGGGGTACACAAGCGAGTGTACACTTCGATTCGTTTTGTTCATTCATTCGTAGTGACAAAATATATGTATACATAAGAAGTTGTAACGACAAAAATCGTGCAATGTAAATTGGGCTTAAAGCAGGGATTTCCAAAAATTTTTTGGTTGTGTAGTAGTGAGTACCAGAGAGTAAAAAAATTGAGAGAATGCATTCATTTACAGCCGAAATAAAATGTTAGTAATATATTTTATAAGTTGTATAACACAAAGGTACAAAATTAAAAATTTTTTGTGTTGATAAAAAAATTGTAGCAATTCTTTGCCAATTCAATGTCGCTGATTTTTAAACTGCACTTTTATTTTTATTCGGAAGCTTTTTGACTCTAAATCAGTTTCAAATATCTTATCAAACAATTGTAAAAAAATTAAAGATTTTTATGTTTTAAAAATTCATAAAAAATAAATATTGCACGCAAATCACACGTTTAATAACATATTCCGTTCCTTCCTTAAATGTTGCATAGCATATAAGGCATTGGATGTTACCAAAAGCGTTTTTGACCGCACAATATTTTTTAAGTGACATCATAAAGTTTTTTCTGTTAACCTGAAACAAAAAATGTATTAGTAGTGGTATACACAATTGTGCATAGAAATGGATTTCCCTGGTCTATTTATTCAAAAATAAAATAAATTACATGAGAATTATAACATGAAAAAGTTATTTTAATAAAAAGTTAGGGTATTCATAGTGATTAAGTAAAATAGAAAGGGTATTCACGTTGTTGGGTTACTCATACTTCAAACATCTGTGCATACATTTTAATTCTAGCTAATGGTATATCATAACTTTTTACAAAATACCAAATGCGCACCTGAGTTTGCCTGCAAAAATGTATAAAGTCATTATAACAGGTCAAAGTTACGTTAAAATAATTTGTAAGGTTAACTCTTTGGACTCGGTCATATAATTGTAGCATAAAAAAGTAAGCAATAAAAATAGTGCTAAACAATAAAGTTTCATTAATACATCAATAAAACACATCTTCTTACCCAAAAATTTTACCTGCTGTCACATTTGTTTTTATATGTATAGGTTTACACATAAATTGTAGGAAAACAAGAATTTTTAACTTGTTTTTAAAATATTTTTACTTACTTAAGAAAAGTGTTTTCAAAGAAAAAAACCTACCGACGCGATTGGTACAGAAACAAAAATATTTTTACAAGCACAAAATACCAACAAATTCTTGTGGCTATTTTTTTCTTAATAATTCTGCTTTTAGGTACGTCTTTTTTTACGAAAGAAAAAGCGTCCCTTTTACAGGCATCAAAGAATTTTTTTTACAAACAAAACACATATCGTTAGCTTAAATGCAAAACAATGTAGATATTATTTGAAAATTTGAAATTTTTGTTGATTAGGATTCACGTTACATATGTATTTTTATATAATTTTAAGTTATTTACAAAATTAAAAATGACGTATCATCAAATAAATATATAATTTTTTTAACTGCATAATGTATAATCACACTCAATAAAAAAATTAGCGGAGTTTTTAATTCTTTTTATAAGAACACATTAATATTTTTAAACAAAAAAACTGGGTAATCTGTTTTATAACTATTACCACGGTGTTAGTGGAATTAGTGATCAGATAATAATTTATAATAATAATTTTTAGTATTGCATAAGAAAAAATAAAAAAGTGCTGTAAAATTATAAGAACCGAATCCATATACGTAGGTAAAATAAAACCTATAATAAATGTGACTATCAGCTTCTTCCACATAGGACTGTTAGACATTTTGAAATTTTTTATCTGAAATATTAAAAATTGCTTTTAAATCTCAAATAATTACCATTTTACAAAGTTCTTTGCTTTGCATGTAAACTTATGAAATGTTACATTATTCTACATTTAAGTCTTAAAATTTAAACTCTAAATAAAAATTGCACGCAAGGCATTGGATGTTACCAAAAGCATTTTTGACCGCACAATATTTTTTGAGTGTAAGATGAAACAAAATAATATAGCATCCGCTAGACATGCACACTTGTCGAAGTCACATCGACGACTGAATTGAAGAGTATAAAAATATGTGTTAGTAGTGGTGTGCACAATTGTGCAAAGAAATGGAAACCCCTGGATTAAAGGGGTCTGTACACGGTCAAAATGCTTGTCATGCAGGTGAATTCACTCGTATATGTGTGCTGGACGTAATATTCGCCGTCATATCTAAATTTTTTGATTTTCCATCCAGCATCGTTGGTGTCACACATACAAACACATTTTCACTAATACTACCATAGTGTTTGATGAGAAATGCTTGTCCGTGTACACCCCTTTATTTTTGAAATAAGTAAGCCAAGGCGAATTGAATACTAGGAGGCCTCGTTAGGCAACGTCATCATCAGCTGTGCAAAGGTAAATTGGCAAATTAAGCCTGAATCAAAATGTATTAATAAAGTGACAACAGTACTACAATGCAACAATAGAAAAAACAACAGACATTTTATTGCTAGAATTGTGACGGCAAATGTCAAGAAGACTTTATAAAAAATATAAATAAACAAAAAAAAACCTTAAACGTTACAACACGAATAAAACTTACAGCCGTACCTTAACATGAGCGGAACGCGTTTTCTAGCTTTCAAAAATCCTCATGCCCATACAATTTGTATGAAGCATTCATAAATAGCTCAGCGTCAACGCTTTGCAATTGGAAAATCCGATTTTGACAGCGCGTTAAAATAAGCAGGGTTGCTATATTTGTTGTTTTGACAACCCTGTTTTTCGTTTGATAATAAATAATGGCAAATCAGATATTTTAAGATGAAACTAGCGGTTTTAATTCCATTTCTTATTTCTTTTCTAAGGGTTTTAGTAAGCACGACTGTTTGTGATACAACGCTGATGCTTTTGTTTAGGTATGGCATATCAACGTAAAAGTCACGCGGAAGAAAACGTTCCGCTCTTGTCTAGGTACGGCGGTTAGATGTTTTTGACAGATTTGTTAATCTTACGATCCGTGAATATATGTATCAGTGATGCAAAACGGTGCACAATTGTGCAATTTTTGGCACTTTTGAATGTTTGATGACCCTGTGGAAATCTATTTTGTTCAATAAATTTTTCAATGTTAAAATAAAACGCATGTTCCATATTTATTACCTTATTTACTATAAAAAAATATGTTCTCCCCTTCAAAGGTATTTTGACCCTTTCAAATCGTCAAAACAAAAAAACTCAAAATGCATCACTGATATGTGTGTAGTTATCAGTGTGACCTGATCTTAAAATTTTTACAACTAAATCTGGCTTAAAAATGCCAAGATTGATTTTAAAAATACTAAAACGGCAATAAATTTGACAATATAACCAGGGCTGCCGTTTCAAAATTTTCTATCCGACCAAAATTGTCTATAAAACCTTCGAAAACCCTTTGAAATCGACCATTTTTGAAATATTTAAAAACAAATACATATATGCAAGGCGAATTCATGTATACGGTGGTGTCGATACTACAACATGTAACAACACCAAAAATACAGCAATGTATTTTTTTATTGCTTTCGTTGATCGATATGTCAAAAACACAAGCAATTTTTGAAATTTCTCTCTCTTTACAAGAAAAAAAGTAGCACAGCTGTGCTTTCAACGCCACCTGAAAAATGAATTCGCCTTGCATATATGCATATCGCACTGTTTCTTCTACAGTGAGTGAAATCAAAATTTAGTCATTTTCACTTTTTGCAAGAAAACGATAAACAGTGGACCACTGTAAAAATCTTATATCAGTTTCTCTAGTATTTGGCAAAAAAAATACAGCTGTATCCTTTTTTTTGTGATATAAGAGTACATATAAAAGAACAGTTTTTTGTGTCTTTTGAGTTGACTCACCAACCAGTTCGATATGTATTTTTGATATAAAGTATGATTTTTATTTAATAAAATTTTTAATTTATTTTTTTGAATTATGCAATTAATAACAAAAACAAAAAAGTAAAAAAAAAGGAAGTTTACAATAAAAATTCAATAATTGCCGCTTAAAAACTCGAATAATTATAATAATTCTAGCCATATCTCACTGTGCGGCATATCGCATATTTATTGCTTGCAACCTAACGTCTGAAGGACAGCAAAAGAAAACAATGGTCACAAGCAATAAGACTTACGGCCTTAATTTAAAAAAATGAAACAGGTTAATAAAGGGTTTATGAAACGGATTTTGTAAGGAAATCCGTTTTATAAACCCTTTATTAACTTGTTTTAATTTGTATAACTTAGGCGGTAAGACTAAAGAGAAGAATAAACCACACAATAGCTTGGAAACATGTCAAAATTTTACTTTTGTACAAATATTTTGTTTTGTTAATTGGGGTGTTTGCTGTTTAGACAAACATTTGCGGCAATGTTTGCAGAAATATTAAAAATGTTTTATATTTGGCAGACATGTTGGATATTTGTCAAACTTTTTGTAGTGTCTAGTGCTAAAAGTAATAATACCAGCGAAAACTTTGCAGAGTAGAAAAGAATCCATAAAATCAATTTCAGCCGTAAATTCTATTTTTTTAGCAGCATTGTTTCCCCCAAAACAGCTCTTTGCTTATGGCACCCTTTACTCCAATTTCTTTTTCTTTATTTTATATTTCTACTCCGTTTTAAACAAATAGAAAGCAAAATTGCCGCAGCACAATCGTTCTCTGCATTTATTGAAAACAAAACAGAAATAAAAAATTAATGTTTGAATGAAATAAGATTGTGATGTTTATTGCCAAACAGCAGCAAAAACAAAGCGCGTGTTTGCCAAGCAATTTGTGTAGTTAATTTTGCCATTAAGTCGGTTATTGCTTGTGACCACAGATATATTAATAAATAAATCTACTGAAAGGTTAACTTCTTTTTACCTTGACAAGTTCTACTGTGTAATACTAATATCGGGGTCATAATCTACAAGATTAGTAAACTTTAAAATTAGGGAAAGTATAGACAAATATTCTTTAGACATCACTTTAGAAGAAGTTGTTATTTGTAGCATTTTAATGTCTTCATGCTGTAAGCCAAATCTAGATTTTATTTGATTAAGAGGCGAAATATAAAATTTTAATATTTCTTTTTTAACTTTTAAATCGTCGTTTGAATTAAGTTTTTGTTTAAAAAATAGAATCTGGAAATTATTTCTTTTCACACGCTACCTTATTATATTCAACATTTTTTTTATTTTTCGAATTTATTCTATGAGCTCAATTTCAGTTATGTATTTTATAAAGTCTTTTGTAATAGTTCTATTCCTTCAAATTTTAGGAATGACTTTATACACTACCAGACTATTATCTTGTATCTTCTTGTTACATTTTACCTTAGCTTTCCGTTGGATAGCAATGATGTACATATATTGTATGTACAGAAAAATTTACAATTATTAGACACCAGCAGAATGTAATGCATTTTCTGGCCCGCTACGGCCATAGAATAAATTCGAAAAATAAAAAAAAAATGTTTTTGTTTAAAGTAAAAGTTTTTTTATAAGAAAAAAAAAATTAAAGCGGCTTGGTAATCTCAAACAAGGTTGCAAACCTATCCTTTATAAAAATTGTGTTTTGTTAAAAAGATATTAGATTTGCACTTGTCTGCTATGCGACCAGTGTTCAAAATTTTTTAAAATAAATATGTAGATATATACATTTTCTCAAACCGACCAAAATTAGATTTAGCCTACAATTAGGGATGCAACATCGTTCTTAAAAACATCGATGTTTAAAAACATCGATGTTTTCACAATAAGAATCGATGTTAAAAAACATCGGTAAAAAACGCGATACATCGATGGTTTAATTTTTTTTTTATTATTGAATAATGTAATATGTACCCAAGAAAGAAGTCACTTTAGTAAACTTTTGAGAAATTTTATTTTATGCAAGTCACAATATTTGCACGAACCAGAAACAGTAGTAGACAAGATTATACTCAAATAGTATTTGTGCCAGACACCTTATTCTTGCCAAACTTTATCAAAATCGGAAGGGGTTGGAAACTGGTTGGTTTTATATATTTTAACCCTATACCTTAACATAACAAAATCCAGGCTATTTAATATATCATTTATGTATACGTTTATTTTATATACATACATAGGTTAATAAAAATTTTATTTATTTTGGTTACAATCTAAGAACTGGAAAATGGAATTTAGGAAAAGAAGCTTTGATAATCTAGACCCCAGAAGCCTATTTCTGTCCACGGTGATGGTTGCTCCAGCTTCCGAATACAAACGCTCGCTTGGCACAGACGTGGCGACGATGAAAGATACAGCCTTGAAATTTTTGAGAGTTTGGGAAACAGAGATTTCAAATCTTCCCAAACAACAATAACGTCTTTTTTTATTGCTATAACAGTAGACGTCAGGTACATCTGAACTTCCGTTTCACCGATAGTGTCTGTTAAAGCTGTAGCAGATGATTTTCTTTTCATATTTTTGTGTGTTAACTGTTTGTGCGCTTTTTTTAAAATTTTCAACAACAATCGTTGATGGTGTACTACCAACTGAATTTTGGGGTAAAACTATTTGTTCAAGACCTGCTTAGCTGGTGGAAGCAGTTAAGTCAATTGTTGAAACTTCCATATAGTAAGTAATGGCACTACCTACTTTAGCCTTCTAACTTTTGGCATCTACATCTCCCCATTTCTGCGAATGGACCTTTTCTAAATGGCAACGAAGATTACTAGTATTGCCTGTAGTTTTTAGGTTTTTTTCACATATTTTGCATACGGCCTTATTATCACCAATTTTGGTAAAATAGTTCCAAATTTTGCTTTTCAAATTATTGGTTGCCATTGTTCCCTACAAATACAATTTATTACGCACAAATTAATTTATTTTATTACGAACCTTTAAAAATCAAATTATAAACTACTTTACATTAATACTTACGGACTACTCAAATTATTCTTTGCTACTAAAAATCTTACACTCGCACAGTCTCCAAAAATGTTTAACATTTATTTAGTTTATAAAAGGCGGTTCCCCTTATTACATATAGTTATGCAATGCATAGACACGGCTGCCAGATTTGACAATTTTGGGTTTCAAAAATGGCCCATTGACGACTTGACGTTTTATACCTTAAATTCGCAGATTTTCGATACATTTTATCTGGCAGCTATGTACATAGATAGCATGCATGCTAGAAATACACTTTTTTTATATTTTTTTAAATAAAGGGTTAAATTAAAAAAATAAAAATGGTAAAAATATTATAAAAACAAAATTTTATAAATGAAAATATTAAATGGACGATGTCGATGTTTCTTAGTTTTGACGCCGATGTATCGTCTATCAAAACATCGATGTTAACATCCAAGAAATAAAATTAATAAATTTTACCCCACTTAACCAAACGCCTTTTTCTTCCATTATTTGCCGTACGGATTCTTATTTGCGATTTCCACCCCATCATCTTTTTGGTCGATCGATGTTAACATCGATGTTTATGAACGATACATCGATGTTTTCTAAACATCGATGTATCGTTTGCATCCCTACCTACAATGCGACCAAACGAAAAATACCCGACCAAATTTGGTCGGAAAAGACCAACAACGGTTACCATGAATATAACTGAAATGCATGAGAGATTTAAAGAAACTCGCAGAGATCGTTTTTCTCTTTACACAGTGCAACACATAAAATGCAATCTCCTTTTCGTGTGGAATTTCCTCGAAGAATTTATCGAAACTTATATTTTGCTATTTAGTTTAGCTGCTGTTCGGATTTTAGGGTCTCATATATATATTTTGGCTAAAACTGGATTTTTCGGAAGAACATGAACTTTTTCTCACTATTGCCTATATAACTGAAACCAATTGAAATTTTGTTTTCCTGTCGTCGCATAGTGTCTCGACTAGTACAAGCTAGCGGGACAAAATTATTTCGTCACTTATTTCAATTGTTTATGTATATTCCAGTCATCTTAAGCTATTTTATGAAAAAAAAAGTTGAAAAATATGTACTGTAATACTTAATCGTTTCAACCCATTTTTCAATAAATTATGTTATTTGTATTTTTCACATCAATAATCCGATATGTAGCTTACAAATATCAATTTACATACCAAATTTTATTATGATCGGACAATTTTTGTAGGTTTTATAGCGTTTTTATGAAAAAGGATATATGGCAGGACCTTGAGTCCTTAGTTTAATTTAAATGAAAATTTACACATACGTTACTCATTGTATGTATACCAAATTTTATTATGATCGGACAAGTTTTGTAGGTTTTATAGCGTTTTTAAGAAAAAGGATATATGGCAGGACCTTGAGTCCTTAGTCCGATTTAAATGAAAATTTACACACACGTTGCTCATTGTATGTATACCAAATTTTATTATGATCGGACAATTTTTGTAGGTTTTATAGCGTTTTTAAGAAAAATGATATATGGCAGGACCTTGAGTCCTTAGTTTAATTTAAATGAAAATTTACACACACGTTGCTAGTTGTATGTTTATCAGCATGACCACTTTTTGTAGCTTAATGGGCATTATTGAAGCTAAAATTAAATTTTTCATTTTCAGGACACATGGGAGGTAGGCGTGTCCTTGGACCGATTTCTCCAAAAATTCGTATTTTTCTTAACTAAGATATTTTATGCTACTGTACCGAATTTCAAAAAATATCTGAGAACTCCTCCTATTTTTGTCCCTTCGTTATGCGGGGGCAAAGCAGTGTGCGACTCGTTCTGGCAAAAGTAAAATAATTTTACTTGCGGGCCTTTACGGGGTCTATAATATATATCAATCTGTTTCTGAATGTTGTAGGTATTACATATAGAAAAATCTAGGTGGATATATGTGGATAAAAGAAGTTGCTAATCTTTAAAGTTAACAATTGATGTAAAATTTTCTCGATTTATCTATACATTTACAAATTGATATTACACCAAAAGTATACATCTTTTTTATAAAAAATATAAGTCATAATATAGTACATACCTTCAACGGAATATTCCATCACAAAAAAATCGTTTCACTTTGCTACAAATTTTAAAATATGTTACCACAAGTGTGCATAAAATGCAACTGATTTGCAAATGAAAATGACCTCTCTTATAAAGGGTTACTTTGACCCCCTGATAATATACCTTTATGAGGTGATAAACAAATTAATTTTTGGAATTCGCTACCTGGGGGGTTCTTTACAAGACGCTATTAGTGGTTAATGGAAATTACGTCATGAATATTGTCCCGTTAGCATGCTCTAGCCGAATCACTGTGCGTCGGCGCAATTGTAGCTGCAGACTAGAAGAAATTTTTTTTCACAATTTTTTGACCATATCTTCCAAACTGTGGAAAATTCAGTAAAGTTATTTTCAGAAAAAATATTCCTTAAAATATAGTTCGTAATACTGAAAAATGCTTTTGTCACATTTTTTGCTGTATTTTACATCGAAAATATGAGAGAACTATCAAAAATGTATACAAAGGCAAAACAAAAAGTAATTTATCAGTATCATGAGGTTTTGTTAGTTTCGATAAATACTTCAAGAAATTCCACACGAGAAGGTGTTTACCCTCGAAAAGATACACAGTGTTTTTATACAATTGAAAAGGGTGGGATGCTAAAAAATTTGGTATCCATTAGTAAACACTTTTAAAAACAAAGTTATGAAAAAGAAAAAATAATCCCTAAATTAAATATGTGAAAAAACAACCGACATTGGTATTATGGTTGTGGCTTCTAGATGGAGGACTAATTTAACCATATTATGGTTGTCGTTGACAATAATATGGTTAAATTAAACATAATATGTTTAAAATTTTCTTTAAAAATAATTTTGTTGGAGGTGACCATACTAAATCATGTTTTTCTCTGCGTGCATATAAAGGGGCCTTCAGAAAAGTAATTTAAGAAGCATTAAATCACTCTAATATAAAATCCCCTCCTATAAATCACTTTGATCCACTTAATATTATTACTGAACAAAATCAGGATATTTTATTAAAATTAGCCAACAGAAAAAAGAAAGATCCCATATTAAGCCCACTTCTGAAATATTCGAACTCTCGGTGGAGGGTATTAAGGATTCGGCACGACCAAATATATCACTTTTACTTGTTCTTATTAAAAAAAAGTGCTGCAGAAATTATACCTATTCTTAAGGCATTTTTTGTATACATTCTCTCTTTCCGGCACGAATTGTAGATTGTGTTTTCGACACTTGAGAAATTAAGACAACAATTTAAAGATTTTTGTTAAACACAAAAACATGGAACAAAATCCTCAAAAATAACATGGATCGCAGATCTTGCACATCGGAAATGTTGCTTTAAGTATAAAAATTAGGGTAAAATTTAAGTTTAACAAAGTCATGCATTATCCCCATTTTTATATCCTTCACCGAAGGTAAAAGGGTATATATAAGTTTGTCATTCCGTTTGTAATTTCTACAATATTGATCTTAGACCCTTTAATATAATATACGTGTTCATGCCACTAACAAGTAAATGCATTGTAAATGCAACTAAATTTAATTGGAAATGAAAAACGAAGAAGAGGAGGCTTTTTTAAAATTGTAAGATTTACGAACAAGTGTGTTATTTTTTTAAGCATAAAATTATTAAAACTTTAATTGAAATTAAAACCCACACACACTTTTTATTCTATTATCTTTGTACGATGATTTAAAACCCATAAAAATACATACTTGAGAAAAACCTACGCAAAACCTTCATAACAGATTTAGGAGGACGACGTTATATTTTGCGCCGAGGCCAATATGGACCTAATCGAGTGTGAAGAAAACCTGTAAAATCATTGGAAAGTCAAAAAATAATTCCAACTGTAAAATTTGGAAAACTTTCGGTAATGGTTTGTTTGAGGGTGCATATCTAATAAGGGAGGTAGATAAATTTGTTTTATTGAGGACAACATGGATGCGAATAAATACCTTGATATACATATTAACGCTTCATTTAGTTAACAGTAACAATAGATTTGGGTTTTATTTTGATAGAAAGTCAAATTTCAAATCTGATTAAGATAATGAACATAAACATAAGACTGTTTTAGTTAGTACATGGCCTTCCTACAACTGCGATAAAGTACAGGATACTCCTGCCCAGAGTCCAGATTAAAACATAATTCAAAATTTATGGACTTAAACAGGTTCTGCGATACAAACCTGTTTGGAGAAATTTTTCGTTGTAATCGGTGTTCGTTATAACCGAACTCTACTGTGTGTATATTCTGTATCCTTTTAAGTAGCGAAGCTGAATTACCGATGCCCATCTGACTATGTGTCCGTTGAAATAAGTATTTCTAAGACCCTAGATATTATGGGAACTAGGTTGTTATATATTTATCGGGCCTGTCACAGAAATCAATTTCGATCGAAAGTTTTTTTAATTCCGAGAAAGCTTCTTCAGAAAACGAAAACTGATAAATTTTCTCGGAATGAAATCACTCTTAATTTTTCTTTCGAAAACAGTTTTTGTTTTGGTTGGCAAAATATTGCCACTTTTAACTTAAAAATAACGAAATTAAAATTGTCGGGATTACGAACATCGATCAAAGTCTGAAGAAGGTAAAACAAAATCGATCGAAATGAAAAAAAAGGATTCAAAACCATTCCGAAAAATTTCTGTGACAGGCCTGTATATCACGTAGAATCCGGAATTTTTCGCTATTGAAATTATGCCAGATCGGTCCACAAATGATTGTATATTCTTAATTTCGAATTCAATACAACAAAAAAAAAATGACAGCCATGCATAACTCTCTGTGATGCATATACTTTAAATCATGGTACCCCAGTAGTCCAGCTGAATATTATTTACAATCCTTACATTATAGGTGTGTTCATGTATATACTTTACTAGCAGAAACTTGCAACGAGAGAGTAAATTTACAATTTACAAAATTTTTCTCTCAATTACTCAAAAAAATAAAAAAAGTAAATGAACGCCTTAGCTTGAAAAACTAGCAGGTAAGGCGTTTTGTCACTATTCAGCTGTAAGATATGAAATTATTTCTGAATAAATTCAATTGTTTTGTACTAATTGTGCAAGAGTATTGTTCCTTTATATAAGAAAAATTAATATTTTATGTTTTTGAAAAACTTTTAAATTAAAAATTATGAAAATTATTTTTGTTGAATAATTCTTGCTAAAACAAATTTAACTATCAGAAATTTGCAACGAATTTTTTTCTTTGAAACTTTTATGCTCTTTTTTCATTCTCTCGTTGCAAGTTTTTCGAGTACGTGAACACTTTCCATTAACAATTATTGAAAATAAGCAATAATTTTTTTTGGAAATGAACACACCTTATGTCATTATTGGTTTACAATTTTTTTTTTGTTTACAAACAAGTATATTTATTGTTGTTATACTAATATCATATATGTTGTTCTTGCATTGTTGTACATACGTGTTGTAGAACTAGGGTTACCTTATTAATTTTACCATGCTATAAGTCAGATTAGCCAGATTTCACCCTTGATAGTAAAGTCAAAAAAAAAGCTGTAGTAAACACGTGTGTTTATGTGTCTATTTCTCTAACTCAGCAAATTAATTAATTTACAATACATACGAAAAAGAGAATCACGCTTTGTGGTATAAAATAATATTTAAATAAAGCAGAGTTGTACACTTAATACAAAGGGGTGAAAACCGCTTTAATTTATATTGCTTCTGAAACATTTCCCTAATATAAAAATAAAAAATTTTACTTATTTTTACCCAATTTTTAATTTTAGTAATTGAAAGTCCTTGTTCAATACAATGCATACTACCAATAGATTTGATATTGGGTCTTGCAATTGGCCTAGAAGATGGTCGTTTAGCTTTATATGATTTGGCTGAATTGCAAATATTTTATGTTGCGTTGCCTAATCCCGAGGTAATGATGTCAGCATTAGTTAAAATGGATTTTCTTGAGCCACCAGATGATCCACGACCTTGCCTGTATATATGGACACTTCATGAAAATGGTGAAAATTTGCACGCTGTATTGCATAGTTTAATGTATGAAAAACGTTTTGTTGAGAACGACGAATCTTTAACATATTTTGAGGTAATTTGTTTATGTTACATCAGAAAGCAATTGATGCCAAGAATAAAAAGCTTTATTAAAATTTCTTATTATTTTATTTCAGTCATTTCAAAATAGCTCGGTACGTTTGCAATTGCCTTTGGAGGCAACTAAGAGTGTAGCTTTAGCATGTCAAGCTATTTCTACCTTATCCAGTCATGGCGAAGATGACTCGAATTGTCTGTGTGCCATTTCGTGGTTGTCTGTATTGGAGGGGAAGAATAAACTATTGATTTTTGATTTAAATCAATGGTATAAAGAAGAAATGCCTTTTGTATTGGAATATGGCAAACAGCCAAATTTTTTGGCTGGTTATATATTAAATGGAGAGTGTACTGGTTTACATACCCTGTTAAATCACAATAATATTGCTCATTATAATTCTATGCAACGATTTGAAGAGCACTTTTATCCGAATTCCTTAAGTTTTGGTAAGTAGGAAAAAAAAATTGCTTCAAATAAAAGGCAACAATTTTAATAATTTCTGTCGCAGAGAGTTCCTTACTACATACTGAAGGATCTAGACGATACAATTGGGAAGGTGCTCAAAATAGAGTAATTAATTTACTTAGATCAAGTAATGCTGCCATCTTTTTGGAACCTAATTTCTATTTTGATGAAATCATACGTACGCGTTTAATACCCCAATTTATAGAGTTGAATATGAACTCGACTTTTTCCAGGGTAAGTTTCTGTACCTGCCAGTTACTGCAATTTAATTTTTAATTTATCTTAACTTAACTTAGAATGCCAAATATGAAATATTACTCTCCGCTGCTTTAGAACATAATTGTGTTAGTTTATTGCGTGATTGTGCCAAGTCGTGGATCGATGGTAGTTTTATGGGCAATTTTTCTGTTTCCACTGGACTGTCTTTGTCCACTTTAACCGATTGGATCTGGAAAAGAGCAACTCATATTAAAAGCAGGTGCAATGATTTATGCAAAAGTCTATTTGAGTTTGGCGGTTATCCATTGGATAATAGAGAACAAAAGGAACTGGGTTTCATAACAAGGCAACTAAAATTGTTAACGGATCTTTTAAGCGAAATTTTGGTTTATGCAAAAAAACAAATTCCTGCAAGAGGTAAGGCAATTAATATTTGAGGAGGTTTTTTTCAAAGCAACATTATTCCACTTTCGACAGAAATTGTTTTTAATGTTTTGTTTTTTTGGTAACATTGAAATGAAAAGTCTGCGAAATAAAATTGGGAAAAAACTCTATAATTACACCCGAAAAAGAATTAATAAAAGGAATGATTTCATCAAAAGTAGATTATTTTACTTTAAAATTACATTACCTATTTCAAATACATATATAGTTTTGGAACAAAATCTGATTAATCCATATAAATTTAAGATGAAACTCATTTTATTTTAATTCAAAATAAGATTTCTGATACCTAATTAGTTTCAGCAAGACAAGATTAATCCACAGAGGCTTGAATCAAAATTTGATTTTTACAATTATCCGTGTCAAAACTAGATTATTCCATTTCATATTTTGGATTTATTCAAAACTAGCTTAACCCGGTGTGCTTCGCTACCCCAATCGGCATAAAATGAAACAAGAAGTATTTATATATAACCAATTTTTTTTTTATTACAGTCAGTTGTGGGCGTGAGGGAATGAGAATAGGGTTACCCCACTAATTTAATTAACATGTGTATAAAGCATGATTAAATATGTTAAAAAAATTCCCTTTTAAATTCATCCCAACACCTACATACGTGAAACAGTATCGAAGATAAGAGGATTTAAAATTTTGAGTTGATTAGGCTGCCACCGCCCCTTTGTCCAACCACAACTTTACACAACTGGGGCTCATTAATTCATAACAACAGCCTACTGTGAGAATTTGATGACGATCGGTTCAGTAGTTAATAAGATATAATCGACATAAAGGGGCGTGGCCCCTCCCACTTTTTTCATGCAACGTATTTCTATTCATAGCAATACCATATATACCAAATATCATCATCCTACGCCAAATAGTGGCTAAGATATGAGGATTTTATGTTTTGGAACTTTAAGCTACATCTTTATATAGCTTAAAGTTCAGTAACTCAAGGCAGTCGCTTACTGTGGAAATTTGATGACGATCGGTTCAGTAGTTTATTAGATATGGTGGTTTTTACTTTTTCTATAAAGGGGCGTGGCTCCGCCCTCTTTTTTCATGGAGATTATTTCTATTCACACTAACAACATATGTACTAAATATCATCATTCTATGCCAAAAAATGCCTTAAATATAACGATTTTAAATTTTGGGTTGTATGGGCGTTGCATCGCCCCTTTGTCCAATCTCAACTTTATATAGCCTAACGTCTCTTCCAGGGTCACAGTTATATTCTGTGAAAATTTCAAGCTGATCGGTCAAGTAATTTGGCCTCCTATAAGTCACAAATATATATTTATATATATATGGGGGATTTCATGTCAGTAACCCAACTTTTGAAATCGATGTCTTCCGATTTGGATGAAATTTGCAACAAGGTTAGTCTTATTGGATAGTAGTTTAGACACAAATTTTCAACAAGATCGGTCAAAAACTTTCTGAGTTAGAGGGAGTCAAAATTTGACATTTTGGCCAAACCGGTGTTCTTTCTCGTCCATGTAACTTATTTTCTATTGGTGTTAGCAAAATTTGTCCCAAACAAATTAGATAGCTATTTCTTCAAGCTATCGAAAAAATTTTTTTTATTAAAATTTTTTTTTTTTTATTAATTAATTCATTTATTAATGATGTGCTAATAATCCCAATTTATGATAAAAAACACTGAAATTTATTGTTGTGGGAAAGCTAGTTTCTATGCGCATTTCGCTGGTTGCTTAGGCCAGCTCGTCAGGAAACTTTTTCCAAATACTTTAGAAAAGCTAAAAATATTATACAAGTAAGACCATAAAGTGAATAAGAATTTTAAACACTCAGCTCTTACTTGTAACAATATCAAAGCTTCAACAAAGACACAACAATAAATAGTGAATTTTTTCTTTCTTACATTCCCCTACAATTGGCTGGGTTTTTTCCAACACGAATTGTAGTTGTAAGAGGATAGAAAAAAAAAATGCGAGTGGGATATGTATATAAAAAAAATAATTTGTAAGTCAAGACGTCAAATGTCTTGAGTTAGAAATTATTTTTTTTTATACATATCCCACGCTCATCCCACTAATGGCCGTAATTTCTACAAATAGATATCCTAGCTGTGTATAGATATCTATTGTGTAAAGAATTTTAAAACCTATTTTTTACCTACGGGTTAAAGTGTAGTGTATTTTACACCATCGATTTTCGATAGTTATTTTACGTGGGGCAATTTTACGTTGAAATTGACAAAATAGTGTTACCGGATAAGTAAAGATAACTGTTAGGTACGAACCCGACCAGATATTCGTTAGTAGAAATTACGGGCATATGCGACCAAAACTACCTTAAAGGAAAAGACCTAAGCTTTCTTTTGAGCAAAAAAAAAAATAAAAAAATACCCTTTTCAAAAAAAAAAAAATACAAAAATAGTTTTAAATTTAAGAAAAAAAAATTTTAAAATATTTAAAAAAAAACAAAAAAAAATTAGGACTTATGTGATTGAGATTAAGTTTTTTAGATTATTTATCTTTTTGTTTTTATTAATATATTTTTTTATATTAATTTAATTATTATTACAAATAAATAAAAAGATTTAATTTGTCAACATCTCTATAGAAAAAGTGATATTATTCCTGGGATTAACATATTGTGGGTCTTACAGTATCGAGGGAATGAAATGCTAGTTCGGTATGTTATATACCGTCGGAAAGGTTAATTTGTCTAGTTTCTCAGCATAAGTTTTATTTTTAAGATTTTAGAAACACTTACACATAAAAAGGAAAAAATTCAAAATAGTGCATATGCTAAAAATTGAAAAACAATCGTCTTGAGTTAGAAATTATTTTTTTTATACATATCCCACTCTCATCCCACTAAGCGACCAAAACTACCTAAAAGAAAAATACATAAGAAAAAAAAAAAAATATACCGTTTCCAAAAAAATAAAAAATAAGTTTTAAATTTAAAAAAAAAAATTTTTAAAAAATTTTAAAAAATACAAAAAAAATTTTTTTAGATAGCTTGAAGAAATAGCTATCTAATTTGTTTGGGACAAATTTTGCTAAGACCAATAGATAATAAGTTACATGGACGAGAAAAAACACCGGTTTGGCCAAAATGTCAAACTTTTTTACCGATCTTGTTGAAAATTTATTTCTAAACTACTATCCAATAAGACTAACCTTGGTGCAAATTTCATCCAAATCGGAAGACATCGATTTCAAAAGTTGGGTCACTTGACATGTAATCCCCCATATATATACAAACATACATTCACTTTTATATACATATATGGATATATTATTGCAAAGTTTTTGAATCCTGTACAAAGCAATGGCTAATCTTGTCGTATTTAATAATGCATTTCTAAAAATCTATTTTCTCAATTTGTGCAAAAACACAAAAAGTGGAATAGTCAAGTTTTGAAAAGAACCTACTCATTTATAGTAAATAGAGCTTGCATGAAAACACACTGGTTTTTTTTTTGTTATATTGAAAAAAAAAAACATTTTTTTTTAAATTAAATTAAAAATACAAAATTTTTTGCTTTTCAGTGTTTCATGATTTAGAAAATAAACATGGTTCTTTGAGTATGGCCTCCAGCTATCAAGATGTCTTATTGTGGCTACTGAATATTGGCCTTTTACCCGAAGCTTCTCCCCATAATGATAAAATCAATGTTGGAAATGATTTAATACCCTATCCCTACAAAGAACTCAAAGAGTTTTATAGAAAAAAGCGTTCTTTTTTCGCAAAAGTCAATAAAACGTTTATATCAAAAAAATCTGGTAGTTGCAAATTACTTTTTATTGACTTATTTATCGAACATGTATGCAAAGGAAATGTTTTACATGAGTATTGGCTGGAAAATGAAGGTGACGGCTTGTATCCTCCCAATTCGCTGGAAGCTGTGCTACGTGTTATGCTGGTACCCGAGTTAGAATACGATAACAAGTGTGCCATTTTATTGTATTTCTTTTTGGATTTGAATATGGCCATAGATGAGGAAGCTTATAAAGATGTTGTAGCTAACTTTATTAAATTTCCAAGCGTATTTAAACTTTCGGCTCCGCTAATTAAAACTGTACAGGCCTTTTGGAATTTAGATCATGATCATTATTTGGTAAGTTATTTTTTTTATTTGTTGAGTATTATAGAAAACTTCATTGGTGTTTTTTATTTCCAAAATTAAATTTTTAGTCGGCCGTTGATGAGTTTATTTCGCCATTCAATAAAAATCAGTGTTATCCTCAGTGGCAAGTTGAATTGCTTATAGAGGTGTTGTTGAATCAAAAGGCTAGCAATTTAGCTTTGAGAGTTTTAGAGTCTCAACCTTCGTTAGCATCGCCACTCCTAAAGTTAAATACTTTATTGGCTAATGAACTCATTTCGGAAGCCTTTCATTTTGTGCGTTCCAAAAATGATGATACGCTTTTAGAAACCTTTTTTACTTGTTGTCTATCTAAAGGTCAATTTGGTGTTATAAGAGATTTAGCTTTGAGTGAAAGGGAGGGTTTAATATTACAAAATATTTTAAAGAAAAGCAAAGCTCCAGGTGCAGAAAGTCTGCATTTTGTTTATTTGCTACAGAAATCTAAATACATTGAAGCGGTTTCTTATATGGACGAGTTATCCAATAAAACGAGGAGTTTAAAGAGTTCGTTGCAGCAGACGTCCCAGATGGATACACCAAATTTGGTATTATCCGCATTTAACACCACTATGACCCCCGTTACGCAGGGTTTGACAGATGTTTATTTTCGTATAAAAAATAAAATAAAGAAAAAGGAAGTCGACAACAAATCTCCGGTACCTTTAAGTTGTCAACTAATTAAACAAAATGCAAATAGTTTATTGGGTGGCATATATCATAGTTCGGCTTTAAGTGCCCATTTCGCCACTTACTATTGGGGCGAAATGGAAGAACAAACTAAGCAAGCAAAACATTTGTTAAACTCTAATAACGCTCCATTTTTAAGGAGACCACAGATCGATACCAACTGTATTGATTATTTGACCAAGAATAATATTTCGTATCCGCAACCTTATAAAGTTACTGAAAAACGAACACTGGCGGAAAGTGAAGTGTTGGAAAATGAAAATGGTAAATTAGAAAGGCAAAATTTAGAAAATAAATTAAATCCCAAGAAGAAACGACGTTTAGTTGGTCAGGAAATTGTTGACAATTTGTCGCACTTTATGAAAATAAACAAGAATTCACACAGTCTAAATGTACCTGAATTTACATTCGATGCAAATGAAACTAGTGAAACATTGGATCAAACGAAGAAAAATTCTCTGGACTTACTAACACGTCCAGTATTAACTCAATCAGTCGCACGTGGCCAAGAGTCTGAAGAGGTTGCCGCTTTAGTGCCAGAAATACATGGTATATTGAAAACCAATACAACCGAATCCGGAGGACAACTGCAACGCGAAGCAGTAGAAGAGGAAAAGAACTTACGTTTTAGACTTCCATCTGCAGATTTAAGTACTTCCCAAGTACATATTGAAGAAAGGAAAAGCGAAGATGTTATTAAAGACATGGATATTGCTTTGAAAGACGAGGAAGAAGAGGTTAAAAAAAAGCAATGTTATCATCAGACAGGTTCGCAAAAATTCAGGCAATTTGCCAGGGCTATATCCGAGGAGTCTAACAAAAGTTCTGCCAGTTCAAGCAACAATTCCGAAGATAATTTCTATTCACCACTGTCTTCGCAAAATAATTCTATATTAGATACTTCAAATATTAGTAGGCATAGCTTCATGAGTGGACCCCAACCCAGAAAACCTTTGGCCAGACTCTCGGCAGAACGTGCGGAAAAATCTCAAACTCCGGAACGAGAAGCCAAAACAACAGAATCGAGTTCACTTATTACATCAAGTAATTTAGGTTATGACACCGCTCTGGGATCAGGCTTAAAATCCAAAATTTCTCCAAGAAGATCAATAGATCGTCTGAGCTCGGATCGTTTGAAAAAGATTGCTACCAAAGAATTTAATAATGTTACAACTGAATTTAGTAATGCAGCTTATGTTACAGCATCTGAAACATTATCCAAACCCAAATTATTTGGCTCTTCCAGTTCAAAAACCGAAATCACACAAACATCTAGTGGTTTTGGTAGCATAACCTCACACGGAACTTTCGCAGGAAGTAAAATAAATGAATTTTTACCTAAAGAGTCATCGTCAAAAGTTGGCACTACTCCTGTAAAAACTATTGAGGAGAACAAATCATCATGTCCAGCTAAACTCTCTGAATGTTCTACGGTTTTGGGCTCTCTAACAACTTTTGAGTGTACTAATACTGGTTCGAATGTTTTTGCCATGCCCAGCGCGCTTTTAGATAAGGCCAATCGAAATACAAATGTCGACAGGCCTACTGAAGAACAGCAACGTCGAATGTTAGAAACTACGTTAAGTATGAGTGCATACGACTCTACAATTTTAGATTCAACATCACTGCAGCAAACTAAATCATCTCTAATGGTAACATCAAAAGATGTCTCTTTTAAAATAGAATCTTTTAAAGTAGATGTAAATAAATATACCAAATTGGGCTCAGAAGATAACAAGAAAATAGAGTGCGAGGAACAAAAAAGGCCATTAGAGAAAAACAGGGAAGATTCCGAGGAAAATAAAAAGGAACATATAATAGAATTTCAAGACCCATTAAGTTCACCTGATCTGACTGAAGAAACCAACGAAGATTGTATAGTACTGTCGTCATCATCATCATCTTCATCACCAGAGCAAGAAGATGAATATGATATTGAAAGTGAGGGAGATGAAATGTATAATGAAGATGTTGAAAATTCAGAATTTGAAGAAAACAACGACAGTAACATGTCCCAAGAAGATGTTGAGGACGACTACGATGAAGATAGTAATGACGGTGAACTTTCTATTGAGGAATCGGATAATCCAAGTGATTCCGAAAACGAAGATGTCATACAACTTATTGAAGATTCGTCATCAGATGTACGACAACCACAAGGAAACTATTATGGAGAAAGTGATAGTGATGATGTGAAAGTGGTTGAGGAACCGCAATTAGCTGAAGAAAATATTAATTTGATTGATTTGAAAAAAGATTCTACTACTGATAAAGACAACGGAGAAAAGGCGGTCGTAAATGAGGCGAAGAAAGTTCAGTATGATTCGGAAATTGTTTCTTCGACTATAGATGAACCATTTTCATCTCAAACAAATCAGCCCGAAGAGAACTCGAAAGAATTATCTGCAGCGGATAATAAGCCATCAGAGAATGATATAAAAATTAATGAAAACAATAGTACATCCAAAATTGCAGTTACTACGGAAAAGAAGTCAGAAACTAAAATAGAAGCTTCAAAACAAGAGGAGATTATGGATTCAAAAAATAAACAGGCGGAAGTTAAAAATCACACTGAAAAGGACGTCGTAATTGAGCCAAAGGAAGAACAGAATGATGTAAAAATTATTGCTTCTAATATAGAAGAACTATTTTCATCTCAAACAAATCAGCCCGAAGAAAACTCAGAAGAATTATCTGCTGCGGATAATAAACCATCAGATAATGATAAAAACATTAATGAAAACAATAGTACATCGACAACTGAAATTACTCAGGAAAAGAAGTCAGAAACTCAAATAGAAGCTTCAGAACAAGAGGAGATTATGGATTCAGAAAATAAACAGGAGGATGCTAAAAATCGCACTGAAAAGGTCGTCGTAAATGAGACGAAGGAAGAACAGAATGATGTAAAAATTGTTGCTTCTAATATTGAAGAACCATTTTCATCTCAAAGAAATCAGCCCGAAGAGAACTCAGAAGAATTATCTGCAGCGGATAATAAACCATCAGAGATTGATATAAAAATTAATGAAAACAATAGTACATCGACAACTGAAATTACTAAGGAAAAGAAGTCAGAAACTAAAATAGAAGCTTCAAAACAAGAGGAGATAATGGATTCAGAAAATAAACAGGAGGATGTTAAAAATCGCACTGAGAAGGACGTTGTAAGTGAGACGAAGGATGAACAGAATGATTTAAAAATTATTTCTTCTACTATAGATGAACCATTTTCATCTGAAACAAATCAGCCCGAAAAGAACTCGGAAGAATTATCTGCAGCGGATAATAAATCATCAGAGAATGATATAAAAATTAATGAAAACAATAGTAAATTCCCAACTGAAATTACTAAGGAAAATAAGTCAGAAACTAAAATAGAACCTTCAAAACAAGAGGAGATAATGGATTCAGAAAAGAAACAGGAGAAAGTTCAAAATCAAACTGAAAGTGCTAAGGAGTTAACTGAAACGTCTTCGTTAGATAATGTTACACCAGTTGAAACTACTCTGCAGTCATCTGAAAACGTTGAGTCTCAAATATCCAATACCGAAAAGGATCAAGAAAATATCAACAACATTGAAAGAGAAAACCCGATATCTCTTATAATAAAAGATTCAATGAGTGGTTCCGATATTAAAACAAAAAAACAATTGGAAAATAAATCCTTAGAGAAAGAACAAACTAGCGAAAAATCGGAAGAGAAATCCTTGGTAATAAATGATGTTACAAAAGAACGAAAGGAAAACATCATCGAAAAAAATAAAGTGTTAAAGGTCAAAGAAAAAGAAGATGCCAGTACTTTAATATCTACTTCACAAAAACGGAAAACTGTAAGAGGCACTTCCGTACCTCCTATGAATTTAGAGGTGAGCGTTAATGCTGCAGCTTCGTCACCACGAAGAAACACACGAGGCATATCTGTTCCTCCACAGACAATTGCAGAATCAGAAGAGTTTTCTAGCCTTACTCCACGCACTCGTCGAAGTATAAGAGCAAGTTCATTGCAACCAAAACATAAAATGGATGGTGATGTAGAAACTGAAACACCACGTAAAGACAAGAAAACACACGATTCTGAAAGTCCTGAGACAAGCTCAAGAGCAACACGTGGATCTTCTCTTCCCCCTGGAGCAGTAGCTGGTAATATATCAACACGCCGCCGATCCGTTTTATTGGATGCTATTAATGAAGATTCTGCTATCCTGGATTCTCCTTCAACACGTACTCGTCTAAGATCGCGTCTAAATTCAATGGAAAGTGAATTGGATGCTTCTATTGTTAGTTCTACTGAACCAAAACGTACACGAAGAACATCTATATCCAACAACATGACCGAATTGCCATTAACACCGAAACGCCCAAGGCGCAATAGCGTGAGTTCTCAGCCCGAATCAGTTACACCACGCACTTTAAGAAGCCGCAGTGTTCTATCTGTGCAAGAAGAGGACACAGATAGTATCCCTGCTTCACCAAATCCAGTTTATAACAAAAGAATTGGCATGAAACGTAAAAAAAGCACCAACGAAGAATTAAGTCATGAAGAAATCGATCAAACTTCACCTAATAGCGATCATTCAGCAGTATCTGAAGGTCCATATTCTACATCACGTCGGCTAACACGCACTCAACTTGCCATAATGGAGAAATCAGCTGCGTTATCCCAACCATTAATTAAGGAAACCGAGACAATTTCGCCGCCTTCCAACAAACGTTCTGCAAAATCACGTTCTAGTCGTTCATCTAATGTTCAAGCCGATAGTGATGATGCCGAATCAGTATCTTCTAAACTTAGTACAACCTCAAGTGTTACAGGAACTAAACGGCGTGCAACACGTAAAACCCTTAAAGAAAAGGTAACTTTTGGAAACTCTGCAGATTTTTAAAATAATTAAATTTTTGTTTTTAAGGATGATATGGATGATGATATTGCCAGCGTCGCAAGTTCTGTTGGTAGTGAAAAGCAGCTAAGACCTCGTCGTTCGAAGGATAAAAGTTCTCCAAACACAACGTTGACTGTCATACCAGAAGATGGTAAATATTTTTAAACAAAAATAGTGATGTACTTCTTGTTTATTGCTTTAAAATAATAATGTTTTAAAAAATATTTCCTCAGCTCCAATGGAAACTAAAAAGCGTGGACGACCATCGAAACATTAAAATATGGGGACATTTTATTGTTTAACAATAGGATCGTTTGCTTCATTACATTTTAATATTTAATGTTTTTTTTTTTTTTGTATTCTAAAATTCAAATTGTCAATAAAATACCACCTTTTTATTTAAAATTTGTGAATTTCTCACATGATATACTTAAAACGTTAGATTAATTCACGTCACAATTTTTAGTCTTGCAAAAATGCGAAGTTTTGCACTAGTGAGCATACATTTTAGCAACAAGTGCATAAATGCAGACGAAAAATAACAGACGCTATCTTTAATTACAGTTTAATTTCGATGGTCTGCTAAATAATAATAAAAAATAATAATTTTATATTTCTAGAATTTTGATTTGTCATTCGTTTCGATAAAATTAAAAAAAAAAATCCGTTTTATTTTGGCTTGCTGCACAAAAAAATTTTACGGTTGATGTTTATTAAAAGTGGCTCTTTTTGTAACTTTCTTATTTTAAGAGATTGGCAGCACCATTCAACTGACGTTGAACATATGTTTTGTGCAAGAACTTGCACTGATTTTTTGCACTTGCACTTTCGCATTTTTTGCAAGACTAAAAATGGTGACGTGAATAACTCTATTATTATTTTTCAGAATTTCATAGCGTAAGGAAACAAAATTTTCAAAAAATCTATTAGTGGCTGTGTTAGATGTAAAATCCATGTATTATTGCATATGGCTGTCAAAATTGCCAGATACAGAAGGTTTATAATTTTTGCTTTCACACGTTGGTTTTTTGTTTCATCAGACATAACCTAAAATCATTCACAATACCAAATTATATACCGATTTATATTTCTATTAACTTTTAATTGTATTTCAAACTAATATCAGAAAGCCACTTCTTCCTTAATGCCATTCGTCTCTGGAATGAACTCCCTTCTAATATACAAATCCTAGGCAATTCTTAGCACTTTAACATTGCAATACTTTCTCATTTTGCTTAAAAAATTTTTGTAACATTTTTAAATTTACGCTATTTTTAACTTATTATTAATATCAATAATTTCGCTAATCTCTAAGGTACTACCAAAATTTGCCATTGTATCAGCAGTACTATTATATAAGACTACAAAGTGTTGTTGTACTGTAATTTTTCTAAATAAATAAATAAATTTTAATATATGTTAGTCGCCACAAACAAATGACTTGCAAAACAGCTGATGTCAGATGGTTTGTTAGTTCAAAATAAAATTGAAAAAATATACACTGCTAATTCGAGCTGACATAAGTTGTGTTCATCTATTAATAATTGTCACACATTTGTTACAATTGTTACTAGAGAAGCCAAACAATTTGCAAGTAGAGAGCTTCAAAAGAGAGTAAAAAATTGAGATATATAAAAATTCTTGCAAATTTTTACTGGTAAAATTTTTACTTGCAATAATTTTTGAAACTGTAACTGTTCATAGTTTTTAAATTAAAAATTGTTCAATAACAAAAATACAATATATTTCTCTTAAATTTAGAAACAATAAATATGTTCAAATAGCTGAAAACAATTCAATTAGGAAGACGTTCGAGTTATGTTACGGTAAAATGCAGTAAAAAGTAATTGCTAAGTAAACTGGAAAATTACTCTCAAAAAAGGCTGTTGCCCAAAAAATTACGCAAACGGAAAATGTTCACGGAAATTCGTAAAATATAGGGAACATTTTTCTTATCGGTACACGATAAAATACTTTTTATTCATATTTGATTTTTTTTAATTTGAGTTGTTCACGAAAGGTGGTTTATCATGTTATATGGTTATGTAGTTATATTAGGTGCGTTTGAGTACTTTTACAGTAAAATGCAGTAAATGAGTAAACTGAAAAATTTTCTCTCACAAAAAGCTGTTGTCCAGAAAAGTACGCGAAAGCAAAATTTGTAAAAAATTCGTAAAATAAAGGCAACAGCTGATGGGAAATAATTGAAGTGTTGAAAAATGATTTCACTTTTGACTACTTAACTCGTTTTCTTATCGGTACTCGATTAAATACTTTTTATAACATGAACATTTTAAGAAAATCCAAACAATTTATTTCATTTTTTTTTCACATTTTTATTTTTTTTTATTTTATTTGATTTTACTAATTTGTGTCCGGATAAATTTGTTCAAAAATACATGAATATATTTTTTGCTATTGATTACTTAAAAAATAAGTGAAGTACTAAGTACCCAAATACAAATACTTTTAACAACTCTAAAAAAATAAAACAACAACAAAAAAAGTTTAAAAGTTGGAATTTAGCCATTTAAATGCACCACAAAGAAGTTTAATTAATAAATATTTATTAACTTTTTGTTATTGTTTAATTTTTATTTCAACTTTCCTTTTTTAAAACAATTTCTTCACAATTTGTATCCTTTTTGTTTGTTTCTTTTGTTTGTTTACCTTTTGTAACATTTGTTTTTTTGATTTACTAAATTTTACCGCAAAAATTTCTGCAGTAAAAATTTGTTAAGTACTCAATCAAGAACTGTTACTTTACGCTCTCAATTTGTGTTCTCATTTACTGCATTTTGTGTACTCGAACGCGATTTCTTAAAATGCAGTAAAGTTCAGTAAAAAATAGTAAAAACTTTTGTGTTCTCGAACGCAGCTATTAACAACAACAAAATATATTTAAACAAAATTTAAATAAATGTTTTTTGTTGTTGTGAATATAACTTAATAACCTATAAATTGATATCCATCCTTCCGTGAACAATCAAATTTTATTTAATTTTGCTTTTTTGTGTCTGGGTTAATTTATTAAAAAGAACATGAATAATTTTCACAACTCTAATAAAAATTCAACATAACAAAAAAAAAAAGTTTCAAAAGTTTGTATTTAGCCATATACATGGTGAAATAACTAGAAGGTGGCAGCACTACGGAATATATTATTTTTTGCTTATCCATGGTGAAAGATTTATTGTGCCAAAATTATTTGTTTATTCATAGCAAGTGTCAAAATATTGATTGCTAACGTTAATTTTCTTCAAAAAATAATTTGTGAGATAAAAAAAAACAATTTGTTCGGTATTGTATTTAAAATAAATAGTTAAAAGCAATTGAAATATAACATAAAAAAGGACGTATTGTATAATAAAAGAACCTGTGAGTTGTATTAAAACCAATCGTTTGTAAAAGTTACATCCTATTGGGAAAATTTTGCAAACAGTTTGAAATATAACTTAAATAAAATACGTACGTATTGTATTATAAAAGTGCTTTTTATTTGTTGCAAAATGCAACTAGTGTATTAAATTAAAGCCAATCGTTTATAACGTAGCTTGTTGCACCGTGGTGGAGGACCAACAAAAAAACTCATTTGCAAAAGAAAACTTTTATTTAAATAATAATCAAGCCTAATTTAATTGTGAATCCTTTGTGCGTGCTTTTCAAAAATGTGTAAGTGTTTATTATGCGGTTAGGAATAATTGCCTGGCAATCTACAATATTACCTAAAAAAATTTTCAACTATTTTATTATAGGTGACAATTTGGTAGCCTTGTAACTTACTTCCGTGATTAATGTTGGCAACTAAAACTCGTCTATTTTTGTTTTTATCCGATATGTATTCACTGACATCTAAAATTAAAGCTGATATTGATATGCAGTTTTTGATAAAAATATTTTTCATTTTAACGTAATTTTGTAAAATCCAGGCTTTCCTTAGAGACTTTTCTTAAATGTAAAGCTACTGATTCACACTTTGATTGAAGTTAAAGCTACTGATTCACACGTTGCAGCAAGTTGGCTTGTACTTCTGCATTTATGTATGTAAGTCATTTAACTCGCTATTTCTTATATAAAATATAATGTTATATTTTTTTACTTTATATACATTTTTATTAGTAAGCATATGTTTATATGGCTATTATTTTGTAAGGAATTGACGTTTCAATAAGAATAATATTGTGGTGTGGTGAAAATCCATATTTTTGACACACTAAACTTTTTTACACAAACAAATTTGCCTGTTTTTGTTGTATTGTTGTACAACAAATCCTAGTGCTCCCACCTTGTAGTAATTTCACCATGGCCATATAAATCAGGGCTATTGAGTCGGAGTCGGAGTTGAAACGTCGGAGTTGAGGTTTTTGTACCGGAGTCGGAGTCGCAGTACCCAAAAAAACACGTGACTCCGACTCCAAAATTTTTCGGCATAAAAAATTTAAAAAAATTTCTAATATTTTCCATTATTAGTATTGTGGTTATTTTTATTGAACTGTTAATGGTTTTTAATCCAAATTTAGATATTTTTAATTAGGCTTAAGTTCATTGAATTTAATTTTCATTAAATTATTTTTATGAAGACAGGAATTTTTACAACATGAAATTAATTAAAATTTTTATTGATAATTTTTCATTCTTGACTGCGCTGAGATTTTCCAATATAAAAATTCTTCGAAATTGGCGATGCAATATTTTGCAGATCAATAAATATGAATAAGTAGATTTTAATTTATTTTATGAGAAATAGTTGATTCAAGTACTTTACTATTTAAGTATATTTTTTATACGTGCGGGAAAAAGTCTAAATTACATTAGCAAAACTTATACTCAGTTATTGATCTAGTTGAAAAAAGATATGTGATTTTTTAAATAATTTACTCATGCTAAAAAATGTTAATGACAGGAATTGGCAATAATTTTAATATCAGAATTTTTTAACCATCAACGCTGAAATATTTTCAACATTGTACAGAATAAGTGTTGCTATAGCGCATAAATACTAGTATGTATTAGAAAAATTGTGACGTAAAATTATTTCTCTTTTGTGTAGAAACATCTTTATCGGCCAGCCTTTAATTCCTACCATAACACTCATGTTTTTCTTATGCACATTACGCGGGGATTCCCATAATTCGTTTAATAAAGATGTTTCTACACAAAAGAGAAATAATTTTACGTCTCATTCATTTCGCATCACGGTTAGAGTAGGAGTCGGAGTCGCACTTAAAAAATTTCAGCGTTTGGAGTCGGAGTCGGAGTTAGTACTTTTTTCGGACGACTCCACAGCCCTGATATAAATGCTTCACAAACAAGTTTAATTTAGAGATGCCAGACGTGCTCTTTTAAAGAGTACATGTGCTCTTTTTTATAAAATGTGCTCTAAAAACATGAAAGTGCAAAAGAGCACGCAAAAACGCTCTTTTTCATGAAAAAATTTTATGCATATTATGAAAATTATTAAGTTGTTATAAAAGTACTTTATAACACAATGTTATGTTATTTAATTTTTGTTATCATTGGTTATGTACAGAGAAACCGTAAATATGCAATTGTTTTTCGTTTTGCGACCACTGAAGGCAGGGACAATATATTTACCCGTTTTAAAGCATTTAATGAATTTTGGCATCGATTTGTAAGAAGAGCATGTTTTTACATATTTTACTCATTGCTGCATTTGTTTGCATAAATAAGCCAATTTTTGCCGCATTTTTTAAGTTTATAGCGCACATTTCACCTTTTTAAAGCATATTTTGATACATGTTATATTTTTTTTAGATGCAGCGAATCAGATTTTTTCGATGATGTCCAGGGACCGTAACAGTTATTCCTTTTTTCATAAAAGTCAGATGATAACAGTTATTTATTGATTTTTATTTTTTTTAACACAAATAACAATTTTTTTTTATATTTTATTTTTTTGAACAATAATTACAGTTATCTTTTGATTTTTATTTATTTGAACAAAAATAACAATTATTTTTTGATATTTATGTTTTCGAGCAAAAATAAAAGTTATTTTTTAAAGAAATGTACGTGTTTTAATTATTTACTTGACTTTAAATATTTATTTTGATGTGCATAAGAAATCCCAATGATGATCACACATTTAAATAAATATTTAAAGTCAATTCAATAATTATAACACGTACATACATTATTTAGAGAATAACTTTTATCTTTTCTCGAAAAAAGAAAATAAAAAAATAGTTGCAATAAAAAAATAACTGTTATTGTTGTTCAGAAAAAATCAAAATATAAAAATAACTGTTATTTTGAATCGAAAAAAAAAAAAATTAAAAGAAAAATAACTGTTTGGATCGAAAATATAAAAATAAAAAATAACCATTATTTTGGATCGAAAAATAAAAATAAAGAAATAACTGTTATTTTGGATCGAAAAAATAAAAATTAAAAAATAACTGTTATTTTTGTTCAAAAAAATATAAATAAGAAAATAACTGTTACTTTTGTCCAAAAAAATAAAAATCAAACAATAAGTGTTTGATTTTTAATCGAAAAATAAAAATCAAAACTTTAAAAATCATTAAATTTTATCATAGAAAAGTTCATAAGGATCAATATGGTATACTTAAATCAGTTTGCCAGCATTTACTTCTATATGCTTTTTTTGTTGTAAAATTTCAAAATATGTAACTGTTATTTTCGGTCCCTGCAGATGGCTTATCTTTTTTAAATATCTATCTGTATACCCAACGCGTTGCTATAATTTTGCCTTCTAAATTAAATTTTTACTCTATTATTGTAAGACAAAGCAGGTTGCCATTTAAGATACATGTTATTCCCAACGGTAAAATTCTATACATAAGCAAAAAATAAGGAAAAAGCAATTAAATTAAATTCGTTTGTTCTGATGTGTGTAATACATAAAAATCTAGACCCATCTTTATGTATACCGATGAAATGAGGAACACTTTTTAAAGCGATATTCAGGTCCGTCCGTCTGATGGTCTGTCCATGTAAACCTTGTGCAAAGTACACGTAAAAATTTTGTAGACATATTGATCAAATTTAGTAAATACGTTTTAATTGTCATAAGGACGAAGTAAATGTAAATGGTAAGAATCTGTCTATAATTACACATGGTAAGAAATAGACTACTTTTGTCCATAAATCATCTAATTATGTTCGTATTTCTTTTAAATTAATCTCAAAAATATTTTACTGCAAATAAATTTTTTTTGGAATCGGTTCACATTTGACCATAGCTTTCATCCGTAAATAGCTTTTACTTCCTTTTAAAAAAACATTAATATGATAAAATCCCTCTTAAGGCAAAAAAAGTCTCATGTCGATAATATTCGGAACAAATAACTTATTTAAATTTAAAATAATCCAAAAACGGGATTGACTGAATTAAAAGTGAGATAAAAACTAATCTTAAACTGTGCTTGATTCAAGAAGTTCTAAGTTGGTTTAATCCCGACTCGTACTTGAAATATTCCGCAAGTGAGATTAGTTTCTAACCTACCTAAACACTTACCCAAGAGAATCAGAGATATAGAGAATATTATTATTTACTTGCCCGTTACACATATTTGTTCCATTTTGGTTCCGGCCTTTGTTTACAGAAGAACTCTAAACTACAAGACACCTGCAGCATGCCCGATATGGTTTTCGTAATAATTATACTTGGAACATTTTATGTATTTAACAAAATAATTTTAACAAATAGAATATGGGAATTATTGCTTCTTATTTTAGTTTTTAAACATGAAAACAATCTGTATTTTTCTTCTTGTAGGGTTGTTGTTGTTTCTTGACGTTTTTTAATTTCTTTTGTAATATTGTTGTACTGTCTTCAACAAAGTTACAAACACATGCGTATGCACGCATATTGGTTTTCGAAAGTTATCCCATTTTGGATTGTTTTAAATATTTTTCAGTGTTATTCGTACTTAAATTTTTAAGAATGACTCGTACTAAAGTAAGTAGGAAAAAACTTAAATTTAGAACGAGTTTTTTCTTTCTGTGTAGGGTTTATATGGGGCCTCTAGTAAATTACGGACAGATCTCCATGAAATTTGACTGTGTTATTTCTAGTCCTATAAAACTGTGACTTTCCAAATTATATTATGATATCATTATTTATAAAGGTTTTAGGCGTACTAAACTGCTTTCCGGGAGTAGGACTTATATGGAGCATATGTTTAATTACACTGTGCATGAAATTGACACTTTTTTTTCGTGACAAGTTGGGCACCTACCGTTTTAACATAATTCGGGTACGCTGAATCCCGCGGTTTTTTAGGATTGGCTCTGGTTTTCGAGACATACCGTTATTTCGAAAATAGAGGAGGTTGCACAACATATGCTCTCGTAACTCAAAAACCCTTTAGCTAATTGAAAAAACTTAAAAAACCGAAATGCCGCAATAAAATCCTTTGAGAAAAGTAAAACTTCTTTCTAAAACCCGCAGTAATTTTAGAAACATAATTTTTTTTTTTGGAAAAAAAAATAATTTTTTAACAAAATTTCGAAATTTTTGTTTTTCAAAAATTCATAAAAAATTGGAAAATGCAGCTATGCTTCTAATTTTTTGCAGACGTACTTTTGATTTTATTCACAAAAGTCGACAAATTTTAATTAATTTAAGAATTTCATAAAACGCAATATTTGTATGGGAGCCCCCCTAAGGGATGGTGATAAAAGGAAAGTATAATTTGAGAAAATGTTAAGAAGAAAAAACTAATGGAGGTCAGTCATACATTTTATCCCCCTAGGGGCAACTCCTGGGCATTTTTGGGACTTTTTCTTCAATATATTTCTAGTCTGCATTGAACATTTTGTATGGAAGCCTCCTTAAGGAAGGGAGATAGCGGGTGGGTATGTTAGAAATAAATGATTGAGATGAAAAACAAAGTAGGGTTGGTCATACATTTGACCCATCTAGGGGCATCCTAGGCGCTGCAGGGGCCAAATTTAAGAATTTCATTAAACGGCCATATTTGTATGGGAGCTCCCCTAAGGGCTGGAGATATATGGCAACTATGTTTTAAGAAAATGTTAAGAACAAAAAACATTGGAGTGAATCCTAGGCCTTAGAAACAAATGATGGGAATGAAAAATAAAGTTGCGCTGGTCATACATTTGACCCGTCTAGGGGTATATCAGGCGCTGCAGGTGCAAAATTTAAGGCTAGGGTTCTACGCGTATAAAAAACAAAGTTCCAAACAAAATAAGCTATTAGTGATTAAAGTCTGTCTACAACTTTTGATTTTTTCAGAAAAGATGAAATGTTTTTATTTTTTATAATAACCAAACTTATTAGATTAAAATTGACTAAAAGTGTCTTGCAACTGTGTAAACATTGTAAGCTCATTTGTATTTGGCAAACGTGTTAAATTCATGCATCTGACAATGGCACCATTGCCAGAAAAATATTTTTATTGGCAACAGCAGCTTACAATATTGTAAGGTCTGATCACCGTCTGTACGAAGCTTTCGATCAACAATATCTTAAATGGTATAAATTGTATCACTAAAACCAAATTATTATATTATTTATTAAAAATTTCAAAATACACCGGATCTACAGCTCGTATATATAACCCACGCTCTACCCACGGGAGTAAAAATTACACCCAATTTGGGTAATTTCTTACAAAGTGGCAAAAATGCATTAGATAATTAAAAAAAAGTTGTGGAGGGTATAAAAAACTATTGAATACAGAATAAAAGATCCAGGGGTCTAATCAACGCATACGATATCGAACAAAATTGATCTCATTCGATATCGAATGAAATGTATCGTAATTTCAGATGATAGCATTCGATATCGAGCAACCAAAAACATTACATCCAAGCCGAATTCATGTATACGGTGGTGTGGATACTACAACAAGTAACAACACCAAAAACACAACAATGTATTTTTTTGTTGCTTTCGTTGATCGATATGTCAAAAACACAAGCAACTATTGACATTTCTCTCTCTAAGTAAGAAAGAGTAGAACAGCTGTGCTTTCAACGCCACCTGAAAAATGATTTCGCCTTGATTACATTTCTCGAGTTTTCATTCGATACTTCAGTATCTATCGTATGCAGAGAAATACGATATTTTACTCGATATCGAATGAGGTGATTAGACCCCAGCAACGTTTATGAAAAGAAAATTTATTTTTAAATTTTACACACATGCCGAATTTTATTTATTTTTTTTTAAATTACTATTTACATAAATTTTTTTTATTATTATTATATTATTTAATTTTTTTTTTTTCATTTAAAATTCACTGGTTTAGGCAAGAAATGAACAATTGTTTTAGTTTTTGTTGGTTCGTTGTTAATTTAATACAAATAATCTTAAATCTAACAGAAACAAATACAAAAAAAAAATATATTTGAAATATATAACAAATAGAACAAAAGGATAGATTATAAATTACATTAGACTAAAGTGGATAGTTCGTGTAACGAAGTGCTAGTAACATTGCTCATATCTAAGGTGGGTGGTATGCCGGGACTCACAGAGCCACTTGCTTCACGCGCTGTCGCAACTCCCAAGACCGATAGACAACCACCATTGGCAATGGGTTTTGGTGTTGGCGGAGTAGCGGTTGAGGGACGCATCATAAACGATGAACTTAAGGCTGTCAAGGGGTTAAAACTGCCATGCGAATGATTTGGAGAGACTGGTGTTGTAGACGTTGGATGTAGTACTGTAGAAATGTTCGATTGATTGAAATTAAGATGAGGCGGATGTATCGGATGGGTATTGAGGAATTGTATGGGAGGTGTTATAGGTCCAATTTGCGAGACCATAGACATGTGATTTACAGGAGCACTTCGATAACTAATGGTTTTCTCTTTTTGCCAAACAAACACATTATGAACCATCGCGGCTCCACAAAAAATAATACCGATTCCAATTAATACACTCGTAATTATGGCAGGTGTTGAGTGAAAGTGATTAAAAGTATACAAAATTATGCCTGAAAAAATACAAAAAAATAAATAAATAAAATTAAATATAAATAGAAAAAAAAATATTTTAAACCCATATTGTCAGATAAGTCACCTGTTAAAAATATGGGTATGGAGATAAAGAAACCGCCAACAGCACAAGTTCGACTAGTGCTAGACTTTTCCAAATAACGATTATCTCTGCAAAATAAAGATTACCAAAAACATTTTTTTAATAAAAATTTAGCTTATAAATTCTTTTCAATTGGCTTTTAAGACCAAAGATTGACTGACTTACCGTCCATCAAACATGGGCGATCGCACTAATTTAACGGCAAAAAGGAACTGAATTGCACACACCAATAGACAGCATAAATTTAGGGAAAGCGATAAAGCGCATAGTGCCAAAGTAACATCATAAACTATAATAAAATCCTCTGGAGAACTGCGAGTCAAGGCATCTTCTCGGGCATTTGGCGATATTTTAAGTAAAAATATTAAAGACAACAAAGCCAATAAAAGGGAAACTGGAAAGAAAAGAAATTATAAATGAATTTTAAAAGTTTTCATACGGGCGAAAGTTAAGCTATTTCCAAAAAAAGAAAAGAAAACTGCCAGTCTCATAGTTATTAGTGGTTAACAATGTTGGCAACCGATCCCGATACTAATACTGATAACGCTTAAATATTGTTTAGAATTGAAAACCGTTATTAATACCGATACCAAAATCACAAATATATATGTAAATAGTTTAATTAAATTTTTAACCCGATAAACCGTTACAAACCTTTCTGTACCGGTATACCGATACCGAAATAACAAATACTTTAATACCGATACCGAACTATGTACGTTTCGGTTGACAAACTGGATGTAAACGTTCAGTTTAATTTTATTAAACAGAGGCTTGGTGAAGTTTAAATTTTAAATTATACCGCGAATAACGTTGTAAGTTAGAAGTTATTCAGGAGAGAAAAAAACTTTAACAGACATGACTATTTTTTTTTTATATATTTTATCAAAAATTATGATAATTAAACTTTTATGCAAAATATCAAGAAATTTGAGTTTTAAATTACATGAAAATTTAAAGTTTATAATATTTTTTTAGTGGGAATACGTTTCATATCCACAATCGCGATGTCACTTAAAACGTTTTTCCACTAAGCAAGCTGCTTTTAAAATCTTCTTCAACTGCTGATTCACACTCTTCAAGTTTTAGCCGTCAAGTCTTTAGCTTTTAGGAGAGAAGGGAAAAGAAAATGCCACTTCTTTTCCTCTCTCTCCTAAAAACTCAAGGATTGAAGACTAAAACTTAAAGAATGTGAACCAGGACTTTATATCGCATTTTGACGCCGTTAAAGCCGGCAATACAATATCTTATTCAGTCGTACGGCTTGTAAAAATAATCGTGTGTGCTGATAAAGTAGTAAAGTGTTTCTTAAAAATTTCTTTTCGACTTGAAAATGTTTATGAAAATTTTCATAAAATGATAGATTGTATGCGATCAGAGTTGCATTTTCTTGTAAAGTAGCTGAGTTATTTGAGTTTGCATCTTATTTGTGGGATACTGTGGCATTGACAGCAGATTTTGCAGACATTTATTTTATGTCGGATCGAATTCCGTCAGATTCATGTTGATTCATGTTCAAACATGCAATAAAAATGAGAAATTCGTTGCGTAAATGCATTGCATAGTGTGTACCCAGCAAAAGAATGCCATTTCAGCGTTAAAGCTAGGCTACAAAATTTTACGCTTGACGCGTTGATTTAGGTTGGCCTGTAAGCGGCTAAACGTGATTTTGTTTGAAAATTTAAATAAAATAAATAGTGATTTGCGAAAAAAAAACCAGAAGACAAGTGCGCAAATGCATTAAAAAGTACCACTCGATTTGCTTCCACTTTTCTTTCGCATCGCAATAGAGAGTAGCCCCCTTGACTTTTTCTTTAGATGCTTTAAGTTCTTTGAAAGCTTGAAGTTGTTTTGACTTACCCAAACATAATAAACCTAAACTAGTTAAGGCTTCTCTGGGTCCGGGTCCATGTTTCGATTGATTGATGATGGCACTAACGGGATTCGTATAATTGGTATAGTTTGTATGATTTGTGGTATTATTTGGTTGTAAAACGGTACTATTAACAAAATTACCGTTACTTGTGGCATTAGCTGCCGCAACAGACGCCGCATGAGCCAAGGCAATATGCTGGTTTGTGTAGGTGTGTAAATTATTACCAATACCATTTATACCATTTGGTGTTAGGTGATTTATAATTGGTGTTACTGGTGTAGTGGTGGTTGTGGTATTTGTTGTTGTATTACCATTTCCGGCTGGTGGTAGTGGCAGTGGTGGTGGTTGTTGTTGTTGTTGTTGCTGTTGATGATTGGAAACATTTATTGAGGGTGAGGCAATATTGAGGAGGGTTGTTAAACGTGGTCCCCCATTAACGGCTAGCGTTGATACATTTGTTGCAGTTGTCGAAGATGTCTGCAAGTTGGAAGCATTAAGTGTCGATATATTCAATGGCTGTTGTGGCCTTAAGTGTATATTTCGTGCAGTATTTGTCGTTGAAGTATTACGTACTTGACCATTTGCTGGTCCACCAGCATTCGATGTGTGTTTTAACATTTAGAGCTACGATCAGTTCCCAAGAATGTCAAATTGTACTATTTGTTACATTGTGGCTTATTTAAAACTAAAATTATATAAAACAAAACACATACACTTATTTCATTTTGCTTTTATATTAAGTAAATTAATAACTATTAAATTTTAATATACATATTTTTGATTTAAAAGAATTATGTAAATTATGACAGGCGATTGATTGTGCAGAAAAATTTAAAGTTTTTTAAGTGCTTTGGAAACAGCATATAAGTCAATAGGAAGTTGACATGGCGTTGTGCATATGCGCCTTAGGGAGCACTTAAACCTTGGTGTTGCATTTCCGAGAGTAATAAATAAAAAATATCTCCAACCTGTTTGGAGTTTAATTTCATCGGATATTCAATATATCACTATTGAGAAGAGTTCTATTTTTACAACGTCAACTACACTCACAATATTATTACAGCAAGTGCTAGTTCACACTGTTCAATTGTTAGCCGTCAAGTCTTGAGCTTTTAGGAAAGAAGGGAAATGAGAACGGCATTTATTTTCCTCTCTCTCCTTAAAACTCAAGACTTGACGGCTAAGACTTGAACAGTGTGAACCAGCACTAACGAACTGTAGGTTATTTAAGAAGTATTCAGAAATTCATGTACCGTTTTAAAATTTTCAACACCACAAGCTATGCAACGTTTGAAATTGTGAATTTCTGTAGAAAGCAACAACAAAATTACAAAATATTTATGATATTGTTTGTGCTTTCAATGTTATTCTTTGGCGTTGCGTTGCGTTTTACATGATTAGGGCCTAAATGAACTTTTCGTTAAAAATAAATGAAAAATAAGAAGACCGGTTTTAACTGAATATTCATTTATTTTATACCTACTACAATTTCATTAAATTTTACGTGCAGAATGGATAATTCGATTTTGATAGCGAGCTTAATAGTGAAGTTGCCCGATATTGCTAATAAATAGTGGCAATTTTGTTATTATTAGGTCAATAAAGCCGTATATCTGTGGTTTTCACGAATAACCGCGTAAGTCGGTTTTTACTGAAATTGAGATAATGATGTCAAAGTGCGACATTTTGCTTTAGGTTTTTATAGGTATTAAGCTTTTTAGAATATAATGTAGTATTATTAATTTTTTTCTGCTAAAAACAACTTAAGTTAACTGTTTAATAAAATATTTTGCTATTATAACGATTTATGTCGACATACATCGCCAAAAATTGCTGAATATGTTTCCAAATAAAAAGCATATGTGATGTTATGTTGCTATTCGTGCAAAAAATATGAAAGTATTTTTTGAAAATTTTTCTATTAATAACAACTAAAGTCGTAAAAATAACAACGTAAGTCGTCATGTGTGATTAAAATGATAACATTTATTTTCACAAAAAAGAACTTATGTGGAGATATGATATTATATTGCACACACTTAATGAGTCAATCAAACATATGCATTTTTAATCCTTTTACAGATTGTGATCCTGTGAGGATTTTTTCGTGAAAACTATGTATAATACGTAGAAAGTCACTGTTAAGAGGATAGTAAAGAAAAAAGTTTAAAAAAGCATCTACAGAAGCCGCAATTGAAAAAAATAATTGTTTTTGCTCTCCTGAAAAGTTTGGTTTTATAACTTACGCGATTATTCGTGAAAACCACAGATATATCGATTTTTTATTTCTATTATGTGGGTTTTATTAAACAGGAATGTTTTTATATAATTTTGGAAATAATTTTTTTTTTTAAGAATCGAATGCTGTAGGTTTAGGCATATCAACGTAAAAGCTAAGCGTAAGAAAATGTTTCGCTTTTCACTCTTGTTTAGGTATGTCTGTTACGGAATGTAATGGTGGCAGAAAGGGACTGATGCTTTACAATATAATAACGCAAAGTTAGACTCATAACTCATTAAAAAAATTAGTTAAATTTTTTTAAATTGGTAATTTTATTTCGTTGTATTGTTTGTAATTTGACATTTATAGCCCGCTAAATACATATATACTTATATTTTTACAGCTGTATTTAAAAAAAAAAATAAGCCACAGTTTGTACACTACGTACAACAATCTAAGTCTGCGTTCATACGGCTCATGTCTTATTGACATGATTGCTAATTTATGGGTGAGAGCGACGAGGGGAAAAGAAACGAGTACACACATGCATGTACTGTCAGTACGCTTTGCTTTCTCATTCGCTATTTTTTTCTTTCTTATTCGTATTTAAAGACTATACAAAAAAAAACATGTCGTCAACATGATATGAATCATTTGAACACCAATTCATGTTCAAAGAAGAAAAAGGAAGAATCATGTCAATTAGACATGAGCCGTATGAACGCAGACTAAGCAGCTTGTAAGCATAGAGTTAATTCGTAATAAACTTTTATCCATCTGCTTAATTATAATATATCAACTCTGCATTTTAATGATGTCACCTTATATATTTTTTAACATGAAAAACTAATTTAACACATATCGCACTGCTTTCTCTAAAGAGGGTCAACTTAATGTTTAGTGAGGCTGCTAATTTTGAATTCATCACTCAACATCGACAAAATGATGGCAATCATTTTGCACTATCACTACCTGTGAGCTGAAACTGCAAAATTAGTTCACTACCCCCATCTATGATAATTACTTACATACATACATATGTATAAAGTTTACAAAAAAAAATAAAGATTTCACCAGAAACTAATCAAATTATACAAAATTCAAGAAAAGTTAATGAACATAAAACAGTTGATGAAGATGGATACATACATACAGGCAGCAACAAGAGCTCTCAACAGCAGTTAAATACAGTTAATGAAAGCGTTTCATTTCAACTTAACTTACATACTTACATTACAACTGCATCGGTATCAAGGTGTTAGTACAGGGGTTTGCAAGGCGGTTACAATCGTAATCACGATTAATCGCATTGCTTAATCTTAATCGCACATAAAAATCAAGCGATTACTATTAATATTTCAATTAAAAAAATTTTATATATAAATTGTTTCAAGTACAATTTTAAGTAAAAGCAAAAACAACTTTCAGTATTTGTAGTCTTAACTCTTGTGTTTGTCAGAAGGACCTTTTTGATTTTCAAGCTCTCACAACTCCTTAATTTTGTATGGGTTGAATACCAAAACCGTACATGTATTCCAAGAAAAAAGTGCTAAATAGATTAAGCTGATTAACGCGATACGAGAAATGTCTTACATTTTATTGAGATTTAATGACGTTTGGTACGTGGATTAGTGACAAGAGATCCCTACGGACATTGTACTATTATTAGAAGAAATCGTTAATGAGTTTTGTTGCGTTGTTTTTTTTTTTTGTTACCTGTATTTCTTTATTCAATTGAATGCTTGCAACAGCGCTTTTATGCCATAACAAGATTTGCTACATCTTGCCTACCCCTAACTTAAAATATTTACGAACAGGTATATGAGCAAGAAAACTGGTGTAAATTTCTAAAGAATTTTGTCTACTTCATGCGTACACAGAAAAAAATTGAAAATTTTCTCTAATCACCAAATTCCTACCAAATTTATAGAATCAAGCAAACAATCTGTTGATTTTGCACGTATTACCCAAATAATTATATACAGTAGATTACTAAAAATTTAAACAATTTTAAATTTTGAAAATATATTTTTCAATAAATGATATTTTTGATTTTAAATAAAAAAATTATTAAAAAACTGCCTTTTAAACAATTTGTTGATTTTTTTTATTCCTTAAATAAATATTTAATATCTGCCGTATTCATAAAAAACTAAAATGAAATATGAAATCTGTTTTAAGAAAAATTTGTATGGAAATTTAGTTTTAAAATACATTTGAAATCTATTTTATTTTTTATGAATACGGCATTAAATATGTATTTACATTATATGTAACAATTTAAAACCTACTATAATATTCTTAAAACAATATTTAAAACTCCTAGTCGGTGCATAGGGCGGAAACAAAATCAGTCCATCGTAGTCTACCTTGCGCAGTGAGTTTGATCTCCTGCCACGTTCCTCTGGATCTATATTCAGCATGAGTAGATCTCATCAATGTACTTTTGGGTCTTCCAGGCCGTCTCGACCCATGGGAGTTCCATTCAAAAGCAATTTTTGCAATTTCGTTGTCAGTCTTACGTTATGTGTGACCTATCCATCGCCACTTCCGGCGATTTATTTCAGTTGTTATTCTTTTGTTATTTGTAGTTCTTAGTAGGTCCGCATTAAAAGTAAAGGGACAAAATATACGCTATATGTGTCGCCGACATTTGTTGATGAATACCTGAAGTTTTCTGTATATAACATCCGTCACTTTCTATGTTTCACAGCCGTATAATAGGACCGATTTAACACTGATGTTTAAAATTCTAAGTTTTGTTCGCTGGGATATGTTGCGAGTTGAGCAAACTTTCTTTAGTTTGCAATATGCATGTCGAGCTTTGTTTATTTGATTCTTTTTGTTTGATTCTTGCTCTCAATACGCATAAGCTTTGTTTTTTTTATATTTACACGTAAACCAACCTTCTCGGCATTTTCAATTAGCTTTTCTAATTTAGTTCTCGTTCCAGTAAGTGAATGTGATAGAAAATGTGTTGATTGATTTAGTTAAATATAGCACAGTCTTTGACAATTCCCAACACAAAATCTACAAGTTAAAATTATTTTATTTTAAACGAAAACATCAATTAAGATTGTTATTTAATTAAAATTTTTTTTCAAAACAACCAAAATGTTAATTAAATCAAAATTATATTTTTAATTTTCTTTCAACTAAAAAAATAATTGATTCAATTATCACATTAATGTAATTGAAATACTTTTTAAACAATTTTTTTAATTGATAAAAAACTACTGATAATTTTTTCTTTGTATGAACTGTCTGGTTATCCATGTCATCAAATCAACACTATTTGAAAATCAAGAAATTGTGCATATCAATAAATTTTGAACAATTAGCGTGCCATCACGGCTCGTTTGTTGCTCATTGTTTGGTTTCTTCACTGTGCTCATATTTTCCGAAAATGGCCACTTTCATTTTGCTGTCTATGTAGATGTAGACACAACTGATTAAAGGGAGTCCATGGTTATTCAGGGTTACAATGCTAATAAATCCGGCGCGGTAACAATGGCACATATTCCTGCAAACGCTCAAAAAACCGCTGGTCACTTTCAATATTCTACAATATGGTAGACATTATCTGCTCTTATCATAAAGGTTGGCTAAATTTTAAGGGCCGATGTTGATGTTGAATAAAACACAATTTATTTAGGAAATTATTGTCATTTCTTTTTATTATGATAATATTGGTATGGTTTAAATAAGTATGGAACAAAATATCGGCCAAATGGCCGCCACGATCTCGGTGGCACACCTCTACCCGATGGTCCAAAATTCGATGACGCTGAGGCAATATGAGGTTCTATGCCGTTAATGTGCCGAATTATCTCATCCTTTAGCTCTTGAATTATTTCTGGCTTATCGACGTACACTTTTTCTTTCAAATAACCGCAAAGAATAAAGTCCAATGGTGACAAATCACATGATATTGGCGGCCAATTGACATCGTCATTACGTAAGATAACACGGCCATTGAATTTTTCGCTCAAAAGAGCCATTGTTTCGTTAGCTGTGTGGCAAGTGGCACCGTCTTGTTGAAACTACATATCGTACACATCCATATCTTCCAATTCGGGCCATAAAAAGTTCGTTATCATCTCACGATAGCGAACACCATTCACAGCAATTGCCTGACCGGCCTCATTTTGGAAAAAATACGGCCCGATGATGCCGCCAGCCCATAACCGCACCAAACAGTCACTCTTTGTGTGTGCATTGGTTTTTCGACAATCACTCTTATGGCGATTTCTTTTCTGAGAAATATGTTGCATAAATGGTACATGCTCTACACAAAAGAGATAGAGCATGTTCCATTTATGCAACATATTTCTCAGAAAAGAAATCGCCATTAGATTATCATTCGCCCAAATGCGGCAATTCTGCTTATTGACGAATCCACTGAGGTGAAAATGTACCTCATCAGTGAAGATGATTTTCTTCGAAAATTGACGATATTCATTTTGATTTGAACGCCCATTTTCATAATAAGCCTAAATAACTTCAACGAGCTGCTCGATTGTGTATCTTTCCATGGTTCAAATTGAGTAAGTCTGAAATTGAGAAATGTCAAAAGAAATGCAGAAAAAACTTGACGTTTAGGTGTGGTTTACATTCAACATCGGCCCTTAAAATTTAACCACCCGCTATTTAATGAAATTAAGCCAGTAAAAAAACGATAAGCGTAGCTCATTTTTACAATTGCTCACGACACAATTAGCACTGCTCAATATAGAAGAACGAGCCACCAATGGTCGTATAACTATATACACAGGATTCCCATTCAATGTAGAGATAAAATAAATAAATTTTGAAACACACAAAGGTGGAAAAACTAAATATTTTTTGTCCCTGTAGGTACAGTAGAATCGCATAAAAGTTAACTCGCGTAAAAGTTAATCACGCGGTTCAGTTAACCGAATTTTAGCGTCCATGTGCCGCTCTACAAAGTTAACTTTCGGCTATTTTTTCGAAGCGTATTAATAAAAAATATCAACAAATAAGTGAAAACATCGCACTTCAGACTAGATTTACAGCTGGAATATCTTAAATTTGCGTAATTCAAAATATTAAATCTCAAGATTTTTAGAAATAGCCTTATAATCTGCAAAAAAAAAAACAGTGTTTTCGCTAATATCTCGAAAACGCTGCTTAAGAAAAATAAATTAATGCCATATTCATATTTTTTGTGGCATAGTGTAATCTAAATGCTAGTCAAAATCATGAAAACACAGCGCATCAAGCAAAATACCAACGGGAGACTTACTAATCGGCCGGTTAAAGGCATTCTCGATATTTGTAGTTATTAATTAGATTACAAACACAAAAGCGTTTCTTTCATTTTAATATGTAAGTATAGTACAGTGCACTCGCAATAATATGAACTAATTAAAACCACGACAGTTCGCTTTTGCAAGATTGTTCATACAGCCAATTCACATGGAGGCTTTTGCGACGTCGCTTTGTCGACGTCTCTTTTGGTTTGATGGCGAGCGGGTAGAGAAGAAAGAGGGGTAAACAAAACGACTCGTTTTGTGTTTCTCATGTCGTTTTCTTATATTCCTCTTCAAACTTATTTCTCTTCTTTTTGTTTTGTTTTATTCTTTTTCTTACTTTGAAGCGTCAGGTTTCAAACAAATACGGAAATAATAAAAAAGAATATAAAACAAAAGTTTGAGTTTTAAGTTTAACATATTTCTTACATATTTTCAAGGCGAATTCATTCCAGGTAATCTCGGTAGTACAACAAGTACAACTCGTACAAAAACCACAAGCAATTTGTTTTTGTAAAAACAGAAACAAAGATAATAAACAAAATTTTGACATCCAACAATTATAAAGCTAAAGAAAAAAGTTGTAAGCAGGGCTTTTAAGGCCATGTCAGATAAAACTTTTGCTTCGCGTTGCGTTACAGATTTGCTTTGACATCTAAGATAAAATATATGTACATACTTATACGAAACATGTCACATAAAGTACTTTCAAAGCGAAGCGAAGCAAAAAGTTAGCCAACTCTCATCTTTTTGCGCGCTTTGACAATTGGCCAGTATAATTTTCTTTTTTTTTAATTTTTTTTGCCAAATTCAATTCCAAAAAACCGTCCAATTTAATTTTTAACTTTTATTTTTATAACAAATAATTAAATGTACAAATTACCAACCGCTTTTACAAGTAAACAAACAATGCGTGAGTGTTGTAAAAGTTTTCATTGTGTCATACACCTTTTGCTTTGGGTTTTTCTGCTAAAGGTAGAAACGTCACGCAAACCGACAAAGTTGTATCTGACACGGCCTTTAGGATAACTTGCAATGAATTCGCCTTGCATATTTCTTATTAAAAAAACACTTTTTTATATTTTTCTTAATAAGAAAAACCAACTAAAGCAGATTTACCGATAAGGCAATAAAAATCAACACTGGTTGCAAATAAAAATTAAAATTGAAAAAAGCGACATGCCACTAAAAATCATCGTATAAACGCAAGAGGTTTTTGGAAGTTGCTTCAAAAGGGAGTTAAGAAAAAACGACGTCGTAAAAGCCTCCATGTGAATTGGCTGATATTTACGAATGGCAACTAATTTCCTCTCAAAAATATTTTCCGTGTCCGCTTACAGTGATATTTTTGTCTCTCATATTCAAAAACCATCCGGAGAACGCATTTTCAGTTTTTGGGTACTCGGAAGGCTGCAAGTTTTTGTTTTTCCAGGTCAAATAAACGTGTTGTTAGCATTTTTATTTTTTGTCCACATATTATAGAATATTTCACCACATTTATAAGCTAAATTAGTAACACTGACACCTTTTCCTAAATGTTCTAATTCTCTAAAATTTCTGACTTGTTAAAGTTAAAAACTTATGCTTTTTGTATGCATATTTAAGAACTATGAACGTTCAAATTATGTTTAAAAATTAATAAATGGAATTCTAGTTGAATGTGAGCACTAACTAAATCGTGTATTCAAGACATTTTGATTGACATTTGAAGACAATTTTAAAGCAAGCAGCTAGAAAAACTCCCCAATTATTATACTGTTGAATCAAAATTTATCCACCACCCTGTTGATTTAGACTTAAACCTGTATACGTAGATAAATTACATTAAAAATATAATTATAAGTTTTTCATATTTTAAAGTTTTCGCACAAGTTAATATTTTAGAGTAGTCAATGGAAGAATATAAGTGTTCATATTTTGGGGTGTTCATATATTAGGGGGTTCATATTATCGCGAGTTCACTGTATTTGATTTATATTTTCGTATGAAAATGACTAACAAAAATTATAAAATAATCGGCCTTATTATGTGTAAAGTTCCCGTAGCGAAACGCAAGTCGTTTAAAAAAATTGGTATTATGATGGTCGTAAGCGACATAAAAAAACAACAGAGTTTCTATTGGGGGATTCACAAGGTGTGCTATCAAGTCATATTGTCATAATATCCTAGAAGTTTACAATAGTTTAAAAAAAATATTGTTGTGGTTTACACAAAAAAGTCCTAAAATAATAAGACTTTATGCTGTGTTTATTGTTTTGTCATAACTACACAGTAGAAATTTAAATAATGAGGAGGGGTTGCCCACCCACGCTCTACCCACGAGTGTAAAAATGGCTGCAAATGCGGGTAATTACCCACAAAGTGGCAACACTGCTTTTATTGTTTTACCTGTTGGTACAGCATGAGGAGATTGTATATAAGATTGTAAAGTGTGTGGAGTCGTTGTATGAAGTTGTGTCTCTAAAACAAATTTTGGAAATCTAATCCTTCGTTAAAATTTAGCACATTAAATAAGATAAAAAGCAAGGACTTTGGACAAAAATTGACAGGCTGAAAAAACACCGCTTCAAAATCTACAAGATTAAGCTAAACCGATTTCAAACGCTTAAGTAGTTCTGGAGTTATAGCGTTTTTGCTAAAAGCTTTACGGGAAATTCACCTACTACTTGATTCTGTTCTCCGGTTATCTCAAAATAATTTCAGTGAAAATTACGAAAGTAATTTGAATTAAATATAAAAACGCTTTGAGATTAACGCTTGAAAATTTTATGCTGAGCAGAAAAAAGCGTGAAGGAGGTAGCGGGTAAAAAAATGTAAAACGCTTACTAGTCAGCCATGGTTTTTCAAGCGTTTTTTAGATAAAAAGCTTAACACCATACGGTGAGCGAGGACTTTGGACAAAAATTGATAGGCTGGAAAACCCCGCTTCAAAATCTACAAGATTAAGCTAAACCGATTTCAAACGCTTAAGTAAGAATTCATAAGAAATTCTTACAGCACCACTAACAAAACATCGTTTAGAAATTATTAAATAAGATTTTCATTAACCAAGTGATCTTGAACCTTAAATTTTTCGGAAATAAAATTTCCCGGAATCATAGAAATAGTTATCCAGGGAAATTTTTCTCTCGCAGAAACTCTAGTATGTACATATTAGGGATGCCAATCGGGACTGATTTTTGAAAATCCCGGGATTCGGGATTTTGGAAATCCCGATCCCGAAATCCCGGGATTTTCAGGATTCGGGATCAATGTGTTTTATTAAGATACGACTTTTTTTTAAAAACAACACTTTTTGAATATCCAAAAGATTTTATATACATAACATAAATTTTAAAAAAGAAAACAACAAAACAATATATTTTATACATATGTTTATAACACTGGCCTCACCCATGATCAAACTGATCAGATTCTGAATAAAGCTTAAAAAAATATACGTATCTCTTAGTTTTTCTAGATCAATTCATTTCGGTTTTTGGACAGCAATTCAATTTTTAATGTGAATTAAGTTGTGACGACATTAATGCACTGCAAAGTGTAGTCCCTCATCGATCTCGATAGCTGAGTTAATAACTGTAAAACTATGGCGACTGCAGTGCAGTACATCTCCAGGGTGAGGGCGAGATTCATAATTAATAATTTAAGTAGGTTTGAAATTTATTTGAAAACAAAATGTTTATACAAATGTTTCTTAAAACAGATTTTAGGTTTAAATAATTTTTTTACGAATACGTCAGATAGTGTTTATTTATAAAAAAAATTATTTTATTTACCGTATGTTTTTTAAGCAATTCTATTTCATCAATACAACGACCTAATTGTTATAATTATATCAACTTTTATTCTTTTGTTTTTGAAAAATACTTAAATTAGATCGTGAATAATTTTCTATATTTTGCATACAAATAATCATTTTTATTTTGGTATTATGTCTTAAGCCAAAGCTGAACTTGCTTAACGTAATTGTAAAAAAGGCTTGAGATGTGAATCTTCAAATTTCGTTTCTACTTCAAATAATGGCTTTATTTACGCAACATACAATAATCCAGAAATAGTCGTCATATATCAAGCAAAAATTAAAAATTGTATATACTCGCTGTGTGCCAAAAACAAAAATTAAACTCAAAAATAAGAACTATTTGCAATAAAAAATATAACTCAAATATAATTTTTAATAACTTATTTGTACCTATATAGTATAAAAACGAACATTTTTTGATATGTTAAAAATCCCGGTACTCATAAAAATAAATCCCGGGATTCGGGATTTCCCGTTTGGCATCCCTAGTACATATCTATGCATATGTACTCGTATGTTTATGTTTATAAACATTGGAAAATATAATCTTAAAATGTTTTCGCGCAAATAATATCAACTCAATTGCATGCAAACTGAATGTACAAAAAATATTCAACCGTGTATAAAATTGTTCCACTATAGTAAAGGTAAATGCCACTAATTGTTGCCATTATTACACATTACGGTGTATCATGAACAGATACTGAATAATAAAAAAATATATAAAATAACGACAAAACGACCGAAGTTACCACGAGAAAAAATGCTAATAAAACAAGTGGTCTTGGATTAAAAGTTCCAAACGGCTGCAAAAACGATGAAAACAAAATACAAGTTAAAATAACGGAAATTCTTGACTTTGATTCTTGATAAAAAGAAAAGAATAAAAGGAAAAAAGGGGAAAAAGTATGTTTTTGTAACTTCCTTGTTTGGTTGTTAAAAAGAGGTAAAAATCTAATTATTGTTTCGTCATGATCAATTATAAAATAAATTGTTGTTAAAATAGAATGTGGGTATAACAAATTCGAAGGGACAACAAAGTTTGTTCGTTAAAAACACAGTTCGTTATACGAGGGCGGATCAACAAGTTCGTGACTTTTTGAATGAAACACAGTTTTTTTTACAGAAAAATAATTTATTTTTCAACATAATATCCCTTTAGCTCAATACACTTATTCCAACGTTTCTCCAACTTGTGTATCCCTTCCAAAAAATAGGATTTTTCGAGGTCCATAAAATAGGCATTTGTTTGACCAATAATTTCATCGTTGGAGCTAAATCTCTTTCCACCGAGCCATTTCTTTAGGTTCGGAAATAGTCACTGGGGGCTTAATCCAGAGGATATGGCGATGAGGTACCTCGTTGCCCAATTCATGTAATTTTGCCATTGAGACTGCACACGTGTGCACTCGTGCATTATCTTGATGAAAAAGAATATTTTTCTTGGCCATATGGGGTCGTTTTTTTTAAATCCTCGTTAAATCGGTCCAATAAGTTGGCATAATATTCGCCGTTTATTGGTTTTCCCTTTTGAAGGTAATCGATGTGGATTATCCCGCGTGCATCCCAAAAATCTGTTGCCATCCTTTAAAGTTGTCACACGATTACGTTTATGGTCAATTGAGAGCAAACGCGGCATACAGCTTTCTTAAACCCAGCTGATCATTTAAAATCGAAACCACACTGCCATATGAAATGCCTATGGCATCAACAATCTTACGCATTTTTACTCTTCGATCGGCCAACACCATATCGTGAATTTTTTCGACATTTTTGGGTGTATTGACTTCAATTGGCCGTCCAGAACGTTCAGCGTCATTTGTACTTGTGCGAACACAACGAAAGTCACTGCACCATTGGGTGCCCCGGTAGGCTAGCTGGTAGTTAGTTAGCTAGTCTATCAGTACCGGGGTTGCGGGTTCGATTCCCGCCAAAGACTCTGGTCTCCTGCAGACAAGCAAAAAGCTTCGCGGGATTTAGTGTAGGAATAATACAAAAAAAAAAAATCGATGGTGCAGAATCCCCATAGTATTTATCAAGAATTTCCTTGGTTTGATTGACGGTTTTTTTTTCGCAAAAAATAATGTTTAATGAGCACTCGAAATTCACTTTATTCCATTTTTAAAAAAATCTACGAGGTTGTATGTTTTGAACAGCTGTTAAACGCAAAGTAAGCGACGGAACTTGCTCAAAACAGGTGGTCCATTAACAGGTGGTACTTGATGGACGCAATGTTGCATTTCATATAACTACGAGGGAAGTTCGAAAAGTCACGGACTTATTGATCCGCCCTCGTATCCAAACAAAAATAGTCCCAAACAAGCATGAGTGCTATATGACGAATCTTATATACCCTTTACCATGGTGCAGTTAGAACAGAAAGTTTTATAAATACCGTTATTTAGACAAAAAAAAATATACTTTCTACCTCGCCTACTTTTCCAATACCGCCCACATTTTTTGCGGATGCTTCTACCTAATTGGAAACTTTGGCTCTTGCCGTTCTCCAGGCATACAGAAAAACTGACGGACATCGTCAACTACGCTATAAATGTATGTATTTGTTATGTGTAATTAAGCAAAAAACGAATATACGAGGTATATACATACAACCTTGGGCCTATTCGGAAATGCATCACTGCGCTGCATCTCATGCGCAGCGCGTTCGTTAAAGCATCACTGCAAATGTCAGCTGTTCGAAAATACATATCAAATGCAGATAATGCGCAAACAAATCTAAAACACGCATCACAAAAATTGCTGATGCGTATTTTGTTCAATAATATAACCAGACTTGGCTGCAAACAAGCTGATGCCAAGCTGATTTGCATGAGCATCGCAAACTATTCATAGATGCGCATCAGATGCAAGGCAGTGATGTATTTCCGAACATGAGCATCGCAAACTATTCATAGATGCGCATCAGATGCAAGGCAGTGATGTATTTCCGAACAGGCCCCTTGTTACTTTCGGCAATGGGTATACAAAAAAAAAAAACAATAACAACGTGGGATTTTATAAAAAAAATAGAGGCAGTCGTAGTGTTTTGCTCATATCTCAGCCATTTATGGACAAATTTGACTGAATTTCAATCTGTTCGTTATGGGCATTATGACATACCACCGTCAAGCACACGCACATGAATTCAACATAAGGTATTTTGATCGTGTATATCCCCTTGTTAAAGTTCGTGAGGAGCGTAATTGTTTTTCTCACTTAATATACCGATAAATAATTTGACAGATTTTTTAAGGGCATGTTCTGAAAAATTTTATAACTATAATTTTTCAATGAAATTTTCGGAGTATAAGTCTGTCCGACTTGCAAATACTTATGAAAATTTTCATAAAATGATTGATTCTATGCCATCAGAGTTGCATTTCCCTGTAAAGTAGCTGAGTGATTTGAGTTTGCATCTTTTTTGTGGGATAGTGTGGCATTGACAGCAGATTTTGCAGACATATTTTTATGTCGGATAGAATTCCGTTAGATTTTCGTGTGAATGAATCGTACGATTATGTAGGATAGTGAACACCGACCTTAGGAAAACAATATGGAAGAAGAAAAATTTTAAAACACATTACGTAAAGTTAATAGTTGGACCATTTGTGACGTTGCATATAGTACATAAAGATAAAGGTCCACACCACGCGTTTTCGCCTACATGCATTTCATGTATTTAATACTAGGGATGTAACGATATGCCTTTTTGCCGATACGATACCGATACCTTTCACTCAACGTAGATGTTGGAGAAATCGAAAGCAACCCATAATATAGAATATCTAATTTCTAAGTAGTTTTCCTGGATTTCTCTAAACGTATAGAGTCCTAATTTTTAATTTTAACTCTTCTAATTGTTTCGGTTAATTCTGTTAAAAGATTGATAGAACTCCTTCTTTGTTTGTATGTAAAATATTTTCTAAACACTTACCTTTTGTATATGAGACTTCTTATTTAGCTAAACCACCGCGTAGGATGGACAGAGGATCATTCTTCACCAAATTTTCTTTTAAGATTTTCACAAACGCTTCAAAGGTCAGTTCTAATCGTAGACTCATCAGAAATTTTTTTCTAGGTGTAGGGATGACCGTGTCTTCAACACTTTCAAAATGTAGTCATGTTGAGTAGCTCAATAACATGTTTTTTTGATCCTTGACATTTTCTATCTTTGTATTCTCTAAACACTCAAATCAGAGCTAATGCTACGTAAATCGCCAATTTTTGGGAATCTGAGCTATTCTGCATCTCAGTTTATTCATGTATCGTATTTTCGAATAATTTTCGAAGACTATTAACTATCGAAATAGTGTCAGAAATTGTAGCAGTGGCTTTGCTTATGGATTTTATGGTCTCTTTGAAGTAACCCAAAATTTGTAGTGAAATGATTTTTATTTTCACGAAAATCATTAAAAATTATCAGAAAATTTCTTAAACGTACAATTACATGCAAGATTTATCAATCTTGTATGCTGATGATGCAGGTCTAAAAAGTTGTAGTGTAGAATTGTATTGACAAGTTACACAGCAAACGCATAAAATACATATACGCATCTAAGGCATGAAGAGGGATTTCCTTCTACTTTAGCATGCATTTTGAAAAAAGGGAAAACGCGTTGGGTGGACCGACCTCCAGCTTAAGAATTAAAAGAAACAATTTATAATTACGTTTGATTTTTTGCTATTATCTGTTATGCAAAAAATAAACATTGAAAATTAAATGGTTTGTTAAAAAAAAACTATAAAAAAGTATCGACGTATCGAAAGTAAAATATCGCGACACTAAACGATTGCTGATATATCGGTATCGGTATTCGTTACATCCCTAGTTAATACCGTTCTTGCGTTCTACGTTTCAAGTTACATGCAACGTTTTTTATGCGGCATAAGTGAAAATAAAAATTTATGTAAAAATCAGCTGATTTGTTTGAACGCGGCTTGTGACGCTTACAAAAGTAGGAATTAAATCTATTCATTCAACGCTTCGAATCATCCAGCATGTAACTTGCTACGTAAAACAACACAGATTCTACTTTTCTGGCAGCTTCCAACAAACACGGTCAGAAGGGTAGAGCTTTTCTTCATTCGAAAAAAAAAATATTCCTACATATATGTACCTATTTATATTTGTATGTTTGTATTTAAAAGGAGATCTTGACTACAAACTAGTATGTGTCGGCATAAACCAATGCCGGGTATACAAATTCCATATTTTATTTAAGACACAAACCCAATACCTAGAAATTCAAAAGCATTGTTAACGATAAATGTTAAAAGTCACGAACTATAAAAAGCAAGTGCTAAAATAAATTTCAAGTAATAGATTCAGATACTGAGAGACAAAAATAGCAACCCAAACATTTAAACAAAAACTGCCGTATGTGCTACAAGGTGCACAATGTGCAAGGTGTTCCTTTTTATTTTCCTCTATTTTTTTAGGTATTATTTTTTTCTTATGAATTTGGTGTGTGTTTGGTTTTCAACCACCAGTTGTAAAATGATATTTAAGGAAGGAAGGAATTTAGTTGTGGAAACCTTTCAAAACACATGCCATTCGAATAAAAATAAACACAGAAATACATGAATATATGTACATAAACATATGTATGTATGTACATATGTATGTAGTATGTATGAACATAAACATGCATAGTTACCCAGCGGGAAAACTCAGAAGACCTTCTTACTTCAGGCCTTATTAAAGGCCAGCTTAAAAATTTTTTTAAATTCAATTACTATTCTTATCTAACTGCTAAAGAATGCCTCATAGAAGGCCTCAGCTCTTTCGTATAAAAGATGAGATACAAATTCCACACTCGCTTCCATGAGAAGTAGTAGGAGTAGCATTTTATTTTGCCAAAGAAAAAGTAAAAGAATTATTTTTTCTTAACCAGTTGCCATTCTTATGTACCTGTCAAAGAAGCGAGAGCGGAAGGCCTACCCCGCAATGACAACATGTGTAAAAAAGATATGAGTATGGCATGGAGCGAGTTGGTCTTGTACATCCAAAAGAAGGAGTACAGAGGCCTTCTAGAAGGCATCTGTACTCCTTCCTTTTCCCGCTGGTTAGGTGAGTACACAAACACACGTAATTTTCTCGCTCATACAGATGTTGTCGTTAAAACTCGGGAAAAGATATTTAAAAAATACACAAAAATAGAATGAAATAAAAACTACGGCAGACGCTACAAAGAACGCGCGCAAACAAAATTTCATTCAAATTTTATTTGTTTTTACTTTCTCGTGCTTTTTTTATTTGTTTGTTTTGTGAACTGAACGAAAGAATAACAAAACAAAATACATATTTGAATTGCAAAAAAGTCGTTTAAGAAAACAAAACAAAATTTTGTTTTGGTTTTTTTTGTTGGGTGCGCACGTTTGATGTTGAAAAGAGTTGACACATCGAACATCGAACTCCATTCAATAGAGTTAATCGACCAAATGAAACCAACCAAACAACTCTAGAACAACTTGAAAAAGCAGCAATTTGGAATTTCAATTACATATTAACGATATTCTCCCCTGGTATGTGTATAAGCATATTATTCACTTCCATTTCTATCCCAGAATGATTTGTTTTTTTTTTTGGCATCTTGTCTTACCGTTGTTAAAACTGCGGTCAATGTATTTGTTCGTGTAGTCGTTGTTGTTGTTGGTTTAATTTTTTTTCTTGATCTGTGAGAATATAAGCTCCCTTTGGCAGTTTTTATGATGCGGATGATGATAATGATGATGATGATATTTATGAAAACGAAATCTCAGACAAGAAAAAATAAGAAAAATTATAAAAACATTTTTGTTTAAACACACTAACGAAAAACCGCTTACATGATGTGTACGTATGTATGTATGCATGCATGTATATGAATATTCAATATAAAGCGAACTCTTCTCGCATCTCAAGTATTTCAACAACTTTCAGATTCAGAATATTTTTCTTACAAGTTTTTATATTAGGTTAAGGAAAATGTAATTTCAACATGAATTCCTTAATATGTATGTATGTATGTACAGCTGTTATCAAAATAATAGCACATACTGCAAAATTTTAGTAAATCCACTTAAATCTGCCAAGAGGTTTGGTGCGATTATAATCAAATCTGAACCAAACATCCTGTTATTTGTGTAGTTCGCTATAATAAGAAAAATTTCACTTTATTTCATTAGTTTTGAAAACGCATAGAAGAACTTAAAAAACTTATCAGTCAAAATAATAGCACTTCGTCTTATTTTTATACAAAAAGTTTTTTGGCTAAAAAAAATTGTAAATTGCATTTAATTTGTAACTTCATAATTTATATAAAAAATGCTTTATTATGCCTTGTTGCATAAACTTTGTATGTAACTACCGCCACACAACGCGTTTCCATCGAGTTACATATTTCCAAGGCCCTCCAGCAGTTGTTAGTTCCATCGCAGATACTGCCGTTTTTACGTTTGCCCATAGATTTTTGTAACAAAAAAAGTCTCATTAAGTTTAGCAGACGGAATACAATTAGGTTTATAATTTGCAGTTTATAACTTGCAAATGTTTCCAACTGTTTTTTAAGATCTTTTTGTTTTGCAATTCATCATTAAGAGACTCACGCCAGAGCAACTTCTGCAAATTGTTTATTTAAATTTCATTTGAAAAGTTTGTTAAGTAATTAGTAAATCACACTTTTAGATAAACGACTATTTCTATAAGCAGAATTGCAACATTTAGAGCGATGACAACTCTCAAGCACATGACGAAACAACATTACATTCCGAAAAACTAAATGTTTTTTGAGTTTTATGGGCCGGTGAGGTTATTGGTCTATATATCTGTACAAATAACGATGGTTAGAATGTAACGGTAGAGGCCAGCGGAATTCCATTTGAACTGACATTAAAATCATTGAAAATTTTTCAAACTCTTTACTGTAGTGTCGCTATCACACACAAATATTGAAGATAAGTGTAGATGACCAATTTACGTAAGAGTGAGACCTGTAGAAGCAAAAACAAATGCTTTACTATAGTGAAAGTCGCCTAGCGTATTCCAGGCTGAGATTCACGCTATTGATGCGTGTTGCTTTAACATTCTCGAAAAGAGAATGGTTGGCAACAGCATTGTAATATTTACTGATAGCCAAGCGGCCATTAAAGCACTCTCTTCCTAAAAACTATCCTCGAAGCTAGTGGCGGAATGCCGTGATAGGCTACATGAGCTGGGCGCGAGGAATAGAGTGACACTTTGTTGGGTGCCGGGACACTCAGGGCTTAAAGTCAAAAATTATTATTGTGCCAACATACATATATGTATGTTCGGCTTTGTATATTGTAAGCATTTTCAGTAACTCTAAGCACACTGTATAAGTTCACAGTCCTTTTTGCCTAAACTAAAAAGAAAACGAAATAAATTTTTCTCCTACCCAACGTATGTATAAGAAGTAGGAACGTAACGAATACCGAAACCGATATACTCGTATCGGCGATACTTAAAATTTTCTGATATATCGGTATCGGCGGTATTTTACCCGGTACTTTTTGTGTTTTTTTTTTTTTTTTTAACAATTTAATTTTCAATGCAGCACATAAAATCAAAACAGAATAATAAATTTGTTCTTTTAATTCTTAAGCTGCAGGGGCACACCTTGACCTTTTTTCAAAACGCATGCAAATGTGGAAAATAATCCCACTTATACATACTATACGTATATGCATTATACGCGTTTGCTGTGTAACTTGTCAATACAATTTTACACTGATTCTACTTTTTTGACAGATGCTGCTTAAACGCATCAATGAATTGAACGCGTAGTGTGGACCTCCAGCTTTAGTGAAATGTTCTCTCAATGCTTAATCTTTTATGTATTTGTAGTTCAAAAAAGTTCACATTTTTGAATTTGTCTGCTTATTTTTAACGCGATGTTTGTGAGAATAAAAATAATTTTGCTGAAAATTTTGGGTTGCTTCGAAGAGTCTTCGAATATTATTAGAAAATATAATAAATGAATAAACTGAGATAAATAATAGTTCAGAGGCCCAAAAATTGGCGAATTACTTTGCATTAGTTCTCAATGAAAGATTTGAGTGTTTAGAGAATAATGAAACCCATTGTTTATCTAAATCCATCCTCAGAAGAAGTCGAGATAAGCCTTAGATCTCCTAATATTTCTAGAGACGCAAATAGAAAATTTGCAGCCCAGCGTAGACAAATTGACCCTGGGTAACGATTATATGTTTTAAAAATATAACGACCCAAATCATAAGCCTCATAATACGAAGCTTTGGCTACTCTACAATGTCCCACAACAGCTTAAAACCTTTATGGAGACTGCCATACACAAGTCCAATAGAACATTAAGAGATTAATTGGATCCTCGTATTTAAAAGCATAAATTTTTTTCCAAAGAAGTCGATTGTATGCCAAAACGTTTAGCGGAGGTTCTTTAACGAAAATGAATTTCAACTTCATATTAATTTTTTACCAAATAGAATCTGGGAATTTTAGTTCTCATGTTAAGTTTACATTTTTATTATAAATTTTTATATTAATTCGAATGTGTATTCTAAGTCAAATTACAATTTAAAAAGCTTTTATACTTTAATAGTCTTATTCTTTCAATATTTTCCAGGAATATTTTCTATGTACTATCACAGTTTTGTATAAAATCTTTTAAAATTGTAATTTGACTTAGAATACACATTTGAATTAATATAAAAATTTATAATAAAAATGAAAACTCAACATGAGAACTAAAATTCCCAGATTCTATTTGGTAAAAAAAATTAATATCAAGTTGAAAATAATAAAAAATTTGAAACAAAAAACATTACAAAAAAGTTTGTACGCAGAGGTTTGCATATGTCTTTTTGAAAAGGCTGTTTGTTTTCTTTGTAGCAAGGCGAATTCATTACAAGTGATCCTAAAAGCCCTGGTGCTAACTTTTTACTTTAGCTTTATAATTGTTGGATGTCAAAATTTTGTTTATTATCTTTGTTTCTGTTTTGATTTGTTTCGGTTTTTGACATTATACAATGATTTTACAAAAACAAATTGCTTGTGCTTTTTGTACGAGTTGTACTTGTTGTACTACCGAGATTACCTGGAATGAATTCGCCTGGAATGATTAAGTACAAATATGTTTAGAACTAATCCTAGTAAACAAATAAAATTAATTTTTTATTAGATTTACACAAAATGTTTTTACTGTTTTTAGTTCTGGCTTGTAGGCAGACTTTTGCTGCTGATGTACATATATCAGTTTTAAATATTAATAATCTCTGCTTACACAGTAATTTTGTATAATTTAAAATTCATTCTACTTGAGTTTTGTTAAATATTGAATTCAAATTTAATATTCGTATTGGGATAGTTATCGGTATCGCCGATATTTCTTTTTGAGTATCGATATCTGCATCGTTTCGGCAAAAAGGCGTATCGATACCTCACTAATTAGAAGTATATGTACATACATTTGCCTTTTTCATTCCATCTTAAATAAGGCTTAGCATAAAATCTATTTTTATTATTACTTTGTATGTCATTTACAAAGACAAGTTTTGTTTTAATTAAATAATTAAGTTAAATAAAACTGAATTAACATACATGTGAATGTTCATACATAAATACATACATGTAGAATAGTTTATGGAGAAATACATATGTATGTATAAATATTCAATAACAAAAGTCAATAGTTTGGTTATTTTTTTTTTCTTTACTATTTTTCTAAAATAATAAAAAGCCGTAATTAAATAAAACTAGTTTTTGTTTGATTATTAAAACTTTTAGAAGTATCTCTCAAACAAAAATATTAAATGTTTACCGACAAAGTATTGTAAGTTTACAGACATAATTCTAATCTAAGATAATTTAATTATTTAACACTTTTTCTTTATACACGACTAATATCAGTAACAATGAAAAATGTGATCACTTACATTAAGAAGAAAACTTACATTAAGTAGATCATATTGCTAAGGACAGACTTAGGGCATACTATTTAAATTAGCTTAAGTTTGATAAATAAATTATAAATTTACCGTTCCGTGTGACTTTTTACAAAATAAAATTAAAACAATAAAAAAAGGTGAAGTTAAATTGAATTAAATTATCTTTATTGGTCATACATTGGCCCAATAAAATTAGAAACCTCTTATGAAATTCTTAAAAAGTTAAATATAACAAGTCTTTGAAGTTTAATTTTTCATCCTACAACACCCAGAGAAAAAATATGTTTAAATTTGGTCACCTCCAACAAAACAATTTTTAAAGAGAATTGCAAACATATTATGTTTAAATTTAACCATACTATTGTCACCGACAAACATATTATTGTTAAATTAGTCCTCCATCAAGAAGGCACAACCAAAAATTTTTAAAATTTTGCATTTTATAATTTATCGGAAAGCCAGAAATATCATGAATAAAATAAGCCATAATTCGTGAAAATCGGTGGCCAAATGTTAATCAAACTAAACGTGATAGAATCAATCTGTGAATTGATTTGGTCTTACGTTTAAGTTAATTTATTTATTTATGTATTTGTCGTTCCATTCACACAAGACTAAAGCTACGTTCACACCTATTAAATATTTGACGTCCTACACGTAACCACTAGTTCAAACCATTTTTCGCCGCACCAAGTAAACTGACAAAATAATAACGAAATAAGATTTTAAGTATCTGGCAGAAAAAACACATTACAACAAAAATAAACCGTATGAGTGCCGGTGATTATAATCACCGATGGGTAAATTAAAAAATTATTTGCTTTTGCAAAACGTTTGGCTTGACCAAACATCATTTACCAGTTTCTAAATTACATTATACAATTATCTTCTAACAAAAAGAGTTTAGTAAAATCAATAGAAATTGTTAAAAATAAAGCTAAAGTTTGATCAAATTACTGGTTACGCTTTTTTGGATTTTTTCGTCTTAGTTCTGTACTGCAATGTGAGACTTTTACTGCCTGTTTTTTTTTTTTTTTTTTTAAATAAATAAAAATTTTTGCTTGGGAAATTAAAAAACTGAAACTTGTTTTTGTTTTCAATATAAATTTCTTAACGGAAATTTTTTATTTTATTTCGAAAAACAGGCATATTGTAGTACAGAACTAAGTAAAAGTAAAATGTTCTAATGTTAAAATTTAAAACGAGTTAAACCTATAGTACACGGCATGTAAAAAGACACATGCGCATGTGGTTCTGACGTAATTTTCACGTCATCTCACACACGCAATGTTTATTGTGGCTTAGCATTGACGTCAAAATTACGTCAGAACCACATGCGCATGTGTCTTTTTACATGCCGTGTACTATAGGCTTTACTAAATTCAACAATTTTTAGATAATAAATAAACAAATTAATTAAAACCACATAATAAAGTTCTTTCTCCCGGCTTTATTTCGTTTTTTGCCGAACAGTGTAATTTGAGAACACTGAAATGCTAATTTGAAACAGAACCCCGTGTCAACACTTGTATGTATTTCTCTCTATATTCAGCACTAATAAATAAAAAACTTTAAACAGCTGACGCAATACAAAAGCGTACAGGCATTTTTGGTGCAATAAGTAGTTAGTTAATTTGCTTAAAAAGTTTTTAGCAGGTTTTGTATTTAATAATTCGTTTAGCATTTTAGGCTGGGTTTTTGAGATATCAGTTAAACTAGGTTTAGTTAGTCTGTACACAGATGTATGCCGCCATTACCCAGTTTGGGTGTGTGTGAAACGGTAGCAAATTTCTATGGTGAATTAAAATTGCCAAAAATGTCTACGCTAATGTCAAAATGTATACTAGACCCCAGGGCTAGTGAAATTTTATTCACCTCAACAGTGTCAAAATTGTACTTAAATGTGTAATTTGCTTCCGTTTTACACACACCCTTTGTATACAAAATTTTGACGGAGCAGCTAAGTTTTGCTTAAAATATTGGCCTTTAGTGAAATAATAAAATAAAACCACATTTCGCCGGAAAAATCAAAATTTTACACTATGTTAAACTAAGTTTAAACTTAATCCACATCTCCAAAACCCTGCCTTAGAATGTGTTATTAATAATGGTTAGTTTAACTTATGAACCTAATAAAAAATAAAAGCTTAAAAAACGTAGAAGTTTTTTCTCAAATAAATTAATGATTGTAACATTTTAAAGTTCTTGCCGCCAATTTCACAATGTTCAGTTATAATTAACTTTTACTAAGAGGTGTTTTTTTTTTAGGAGAATTAAGCTTTTTTTAATATAACAACAAATTCAATGGAATGCCCAACATTTTGGCTTTAATAGCACACAAATTTCATGGCATTTAATGTTTAAAAATTAATTCTTGCATATGGCCTCCGCGAATGTGCCTGAGGAACACCATCCTGCCGGTGAAATTTGTACCACTTTTCTGAGCATACCCGGTCTTATTTCGTAAATAGCGCTTCAAATGTTAGTCTTAAATGATCAATCGTTGCTGGCTTATTAGCATAGTATGAAAGCTTTATAAACTGTAATTTGACATTCGAATTAATATGAAAATGTATAATAAATGTTACTCACAATAAGAACTTCCCAGATTATATTTTATTTTATGTTTGTACTTTTCATTTAATATACCTACATTTGTGCTTTTTTCTTTATAATATAGTAAAAACATTGTTTTTCAGATATGGTTTTATCATTTTTTTTACATTTTTTTTTTAGGAGCAGTTTTTTCTCATGAAATCGTTTTTTTTTTTTGACATTGTCAGTTTTCCTAAAAATAAATAGGGCAACATTGCTAACAAATCACATTAATGTGTGGATAATCCTCTCGATTTTGATGTGATTAGATTTTAATAACGTTCGAGATGCTTAAATACGTTTAAAACCCCAATTAAGTAAATCGTACTTAAAAAAAGAAGAAAATAAACAAAATGAGTTTTTTGGAAAAATAAACTCCTTAAAAGAATTCTTTTTAATGACAGTGAAATGAGTTTTATTTAAGGCGGAACAAATCAAACTCTTCAAAAAAGATTTATTTTATAAAGGGAAAAATAAAACTCCGCAAAGAATTTTTATTTTAGACGGAAAAAATAAAACTCCTCAAAATAGTTTAATTTTATGACAGCGAAATAAGACTCCCTTTTTATGAGTTTCATCCGAACTTTTACTTTTTCGTTAAAAATAAGACCTGAAACAGAATAAAGTAGATGTAGTAGTAGCTGTAGCTAACGAATGCTCTGTAGCGCAACAAAGTTTAAAATTTTGCACTTAGCGCTTCAACTTCAACTGCAATGACTACTACAACTACGTATTTTGTTGATAGTGGAGTTCAGGTCGTTTATTTAAGATCACCATCGATTCTGACAAAGCACTTTCTATTGATATATGACAGTATAGATCTCCGTTGACTCTTATATGGAGAGTTTTTGAGTTTAAATATTCTGGATAACTCTTATTTACTGTCCCTGGTTGTTTTAAATGTGTCACCAGTGAGATCTTATGTAAAAAAAACATTACGAATTTTAAGAAAAATAATAAATTGAAATATTTTTTCAGCTGCTGTAAAAAACTAAATATATTTTTGGCTACGAATAAACATTTAGCAGGTGTTATAACAACGTTCTATTACTAACTCGATAATGGGAAATTAAACTTACCTCAGTTTAAAAGAGTTTTATAGTAATCCAATATTTTTTTTTTAATTCAGTTGTAATGATCGCAATAAATAAAACGTTGAGTCGGTAACGTTGCTGTAAATTTCATATGAATTTTCGGTAATTTGCATTGGAAACTTGCATGCCTCAGCATTTAGAGGAACTTTTTTATTTTAAGCAAAAATTTTATAGTGTTATCCAAATTTGGATGTGGGCATGGGTTTGTTTAAGTATGTGTTATATATGCATGTGTATCTATACAAAATATGCGAATTATTTTTCAGCAAAATTTTAAATTTTATTGTTACATATTTACAAAAACAAAATTCAAAGGAAATCAAAAAACATTTTAAATTTGTATCACGAACATAAATAATTTATGATATTTTTCACTTAATTAACTTTATAATTACATTTATCAGTTATTTTTTTATTTTTTGTTCTTTTATTTCTTTAAAAAGCAACTACCATTTATTTTAAGGTACCTTTTAGGTAGGTGGGGGGGTTTTTTTTTTAAATTTTGTTGCATAGCAGCAAACAGTGGCATACACAAATATGAATGGGTAGTTTAACCAATTGATCTCCTTGCAACTCTTTCCTCTTGTTTGGGCCACAATTTCTTTTAAAACCACTTTTTTGGAATTTATTTATTTGCCTTTTTTCCACACAATTTCCGCCAATTTATGCGCGCGCGTTTTTTCGAAATTTTTCAGACTTTTATTCACGATCGTGTTTCCAACATGACTGAATGTGTAATTGAAATTGTATAGCTCTCATTCTACTGTGTAGTATTCGTTTTGGTGGTTAGTGGTGAATGGAAACCGGCGGCAACGGCAAACATATCCAGCACTAGTAGTTTCTCACTCTCGTTCATTCGTCGTTAACGTTCTCATGGTTGGCATGAGTACGTTATAATATTTGTGTTGCAAACCTGTTAAATAATTTAGAGTTTGAGTTCGATTTAAAATGTTTGTCTGTCTGATTCAATCGCATTTATATGTATGTATGTACGTAGGAAAAAAAATTGTATTAAATAAATTTCAGGACTTTAAAGATTTGTTTCTATCTATAAGAGATGGCAAACGGAACAAGAAGGTTTTATAAATGAAATCCTGGAAAATAGGGATTTTTATATACCGTGCAACTTCGACAATCCGGACACATAAAGTTTTAGGCTCGGTCGGATTAGCGAGTTGTAGTAGGAGTGAAAATTATTGAAATAATCTAAGTTAATCAAATCCTGAACTTACTCTATTGTATACTAATATACGTTTATATTTCGATAACGAATACCATGCCGTACTTAAACTTATATAACCAGCCCGAGCTCGCTAAAAAATCTTTCTTTTTCGTCTTCTTTACCAGTGTGTCCAGATCTTAAAAATTTTACAGCTAAACCTGGCATTCGACAAGGCCAAAAAATGCTAAAAATGATTTTAAAAAATGCTAAAAATAATGCTAAAATTTTTAAACCTTTTTGTTAAAAATTGATTACCAGTATGAGATTTTGTTCGAAACTAAATATATTTAGTGACTTATTTTTTAACGAAATTGAAATAAATGGTTATGTCTAAACAAATGGGTAGATTTTGGTAAAGCATCTGATAGATATAAATATGTAGCACAGGTAGTTGAGATTAAATTTTAAATTTAAGGGGCCTGCAAACCCCTGTATTTGTATTTGTATTTGTATTTATTATTAATAATTGCCTTTCTAAAGCAACAAGATATAAAATCTTATGAATGACAGCTCTTGAATCAGATGATTTATCAGATATAATATTGGTTAAATAACATTTGTTGGAGCTAAACTAATCTAGTGTAATTTGACATAAATAAACATTAAAGATTAATAACATTTTAAACTTGGGGTACAAAGTAGTATAAAATAATAAAATAAAAAGAAGATTATATATAATAAAAACTTTATGCCTAGTACGTCATTAACAATTTTTTGATTCACATTGCGTTGCTGGTGAGCTTAATATTTGTAGGAAGATGGGAGATGTATTGTGTAAACGAAAAATTGGTAAAAATATGTGCTGTTTCTATATGTAAAGGTGAAAATGCTATTATTTCTTGCAGACGCAGTAAATGTTAGCTTTCATGCAAAATTTAAACGATTTTATTTCTAAGCTAAATACACAAAAAAAAAATTTTTGGATCAATTTATTTCTTATAGTTTAAGAAAAGTTGAATCTTTACGTGGTACTTGGTACGTGTTTAGACAAACACGCTTCTGAAGAAAGAATCGAAATTGAAGTAATGACAGTGAAAAATAGGTGTGTTCCACAAGATCTCGGGCAAGTTCGGACTAATGAGAGTAAAATGAAATTTACTCTCTGAATTTGCCAAAACTACCCAAAATTTCTGGAACGCAATAAACCATTTTTGCACTTCTTCAAATAATAATGATGCTTACTTTTCAAATTAAGATCTTTTAAATGATTTTAGACGCTTAAAAGTCATAACATTAAAAAACCTAAACATTTGCATCATTGTCATTTTTTATATTTTGATTTCTTTTATGTTAAAGATTAAGGGAAATATGTATGCAATAATGTTTAATTTTAATTTTTCCATTAAAATTTTACATTTTGCTTTCTAATATATTTTTTAATTGAAAACTAAACTATTTCTTTTGCTTGTAAATTTCCTGATTCATTTAACAGTTTTATATGTAAACAAAAACAGCTGATTGTTTATTCTTGTCCGAACTTACCCAAAGAAAAATTTCGTACAAATTTGTACAGGAAATGAAAAAAAATACTCTCTCAATTACTCTCTTAATTGCACAAAAATTGTTATGTGGAACGCTTTTGGGTAACTTTGTGCAAGTTCGGACTGTTTCGTTATGCATCTGGAACAGAGCTAATAATAACAAAACTCAAATTTGTTTTTTTTTTTCAATTAACATAAATTTCTAAACGAAAATTTTTGTTTTAGTTTGAAAAACAGGCGGTTGATTTATGTATTTAACAGTCTCCTTTTTTATCAGTTAGCATTATACTTTTTTATATTTATTTAAAATAATTTTTATATAAAACAAGACTGATTTGCAAATAAAAGTAAGGAGTTCTTACTTTAAGGGGCCAAGAGAACTGCACAAGCGGTTTGACAAGGACAACAGGATGAGTTTGTGAATATTTAAAATTTTTGATTTTCGTACAAACAAGCTTCATGTTTTTTTTACCATATCATAAATCAAACCGCTTGTGCGGTTTATTAAATCCTGAACAAACAAAACAAAACTTTGTCGAAAGTGTTCGAAAAAGTGAGAAAATAACACTGAATTATGTATTGAACAATTTGAAGTAGTTAGTTGAATTTGGACCTGAAAGGATCTTGCCGTAATTATAGATTTTGTACGTCTGCGGCTTTAAAATAACCCTAGGGCAAATAAAACATTCTCTGCAAATGTTCACTTTTCCCCCTGGATCCGTCCTTGATATATATATTGATCTATTGTCAGGCCGATTCGTTAAATCTAAAAGTTTTCTTTGTTTACTTTTATCAATAACAAAATTTACTAAAGCATTAAAAAAAAATTTTTTGTATGCTTTAGTAAATATTTGTTATACCCTCCACCACTAGTGGTGAATGAATTGTTTGTTATTCCTAATGAATCTTTTTTTTTTTTTTTCTAACTAAATACGTATGTAAATATTGTACAAAATCAAAATATTAGATATAATAGTTGCCATTAGCCTCTTTAATGCCATAATGGGCGCTGAGGCAAAGTTTAATTATGTAATATTATTTCACTGAGATTAATAAACACAATAAAATAAAAAATAATATTCATCTAAGACTCCAAAAGGAGTATATATCCTGGACCCTCGAGTAATTCTAATTCGATTTTGCCATAACAGGCTGTCTGTTCGCCTATTGAAAACACGCTCAGTTCCAAGAGAATGAGCAGAAAAGAACATATTTGATGTCAAACGGTTTTTAGTTATCCTAAACAGTTCGAAATTAGAATCAAGTATAATCGGTTAAGTAGGAAAATATAGATATAGACCCAAATGTGGAAGCCACCCTAAAAAATAGATCTTGATGTTCAAAAACTTACATAAATTGGAGACGGAATGTACCGATTCTCATTAAATTATGCACAAATTCGTTTTATATCAGTAGAAATCATACTACCAAGTTGCGTGACGATCGGTTCATAATTTACCATAGGCCCCATTTAAAGACCGCTCTCGGAAAACACTTTAGTACGCCTAAAACCGTAACTAATAATGCTATTGTAGTTAAAATTGGCATGTCATAGTTTTATAATACTAGAAATAAGGCTGCCAAATTTCGTAATGATTGTTCCATAATTTCCCATATGCCCCATATAAAGCCCACCCCGGAAACACTTTAGTAAATGTGTTATTCACCCCTATCGTGAATAATATTTCCCTCGTAGTTTTTCACCTTTTCACGTTTTTGCGATCATGAAAAACTACCATGAAAAAAATTAATTCATAGGAGAATAATAACGTGAAAAAAATGTTCGCGGGAAAAATTCCCGTTATCGTGAAAAATTTCATGGGAACAAAAATTCCAATTGTTTTTCACGATAGGGGTAATTATGTCTAAAACAGTAATAAATAATGCTATTGCAGTAAAAATTGACATGTCGTAGTTTCATATGATTATAAATCAGACTTCCAAGAAGATCCTTTCATAATTTAACAATATAAAGCTTTTTTGAAGATTATGTCTATCAAATGTTGACCGTTGCTACGTCGCAGATGGTCCATCCGTTGAGTCCAATTTTCGGTGACTCGTACGAGCATTTCTACTGGTAAATGGCGAATGACACGCGTGATGTTTTCCTCCAAGGCCTGAATCGAAGCGGGTTTGTCCGCATAAAATTTAGACTTTACATATCCCCACAGGAAAGAGTCTAACGGTGTGATATCACACGACCTTGGTGGCCAATCGACCGGCCCAAAACGTCCAATTATGTGCTCACCGAAGTGTCCTCAATAAATTTGAGGGAAGTGGCGCCGTCTTGCTAAAACCAAATGTCGCCGAGATCACGAGCTTCAATTTCAGGCATCAAATAGTCGGTTATCATGGCATGATAACGGTCCGAGTGTCTGCGAACGGCGCCGAATCGGCTCTCCAAGGTCTTCGTGTACACTCTGAGCTACGTCCGCTATATTTTCTTCACAGCGTGCTGGACGTGGTCTATTCGGTCGAATATCATCCAATAATGAATTCCGGGTCTCAAAATGGGTGTTGCGAATAGTACGCTCAGTAGCCCGATTATGTTCACCATAAGTTGAACGAAGTGCACGAAACACATTCCTCACAGAACGTGAATTTTCGTAATAAAGTTGAAAGATTTGTAAACGTTGTTCAGGCGTATGTCTTTCCATTATGAAATGCCAAACAATACTAAACAAAAATAACATGACAGCATGACACGACTCACACGTGATCTATAAAAAAAGGCTATTTAAAAAAGTATCTCTACTTGAATCACCCCTTATAAGACTAGAAATTACGCTGCAAAATTTCGTACTTTACCGTAGAAAGAAAACAATATTTTATACAATACAATAAATAATCGAATTAACCGCCTACACTCGTATTTTAACGCGGTATAGAAAACTCGAAACCGGTTTCTTGAAAAGGTCGGTTTTTTAATACTCTGAAAAAAAGCGGACTTAAACATTTTAAATATACATACAACATTTATATAGTTTGAGAAAGAAAACAATCTTTATCAAATGATCTTTTTAATTCGACTAAAAAGTGAAACCGTGTTTGATTGGCATGTACCAGAAATGCTTTACTTTAAGATCTTTCTTAATGTCCAATTAGACGTGTCATAAACATAATGCCATTGTCTTAGCGATGACCATAGAAACCAAAATTCAATTGGTTTGTATGGTTATGGTTATGCCGTTATGTTAAGTCACCTATAATTAAATACATTGTTGCCCATAAGGTTGGTTTAAACAGCTGTTTGTATGGTTATGGTAATGTCACGTCTTATTTGAGCTTTAGTCTCCCCATTCAAACCTTAATCTAGAAATTTAATAAAAATCAAAATCTTTATAATACGATGCAATGTCTGAAATAACCAAATTAAAAAACTTATTTTTTCCAACATAAAATGTATAACAAACAGTCTTTGTAGATTCTGGCAGTACAAAAAAATTCGATAAATTATTTAGCTGGTTGGTTGATCGTTTGAACGATCTTGTTCATTTGTTTGCTCAATATGATACTTCTTCTCGTACCTATGTTGTTTTCGTAGAAATTCCACATTCCTCACTCTCTGTTAATTCTAGTGAAGCAAGAAGTTAAAATAAACTTTATTTTCTTGTTTTTTCACTTGCCTTCAGACCTTTTTCAGTCGCTAAGTAAATGAAACTAAAAAAACTCGTTAAAGTTATTTAATATGAGTTTTTTGTATGGTTTTTGGTGGGTTTAATATGAGGTTTTTTTTTTTGGGTTTGGCGGTGGCACACGATACGAGTTGCATTAAAGTATCCATGTATCTATAACCGTATAGAAAGAATATTTGTACAAACAAAACGTACTCGTGCTGCAAAGTGTATTTTAAAATCATTTCTGTTTTTTTTGCAACTTGTTTTTCTCTTAATTTTTTTTTGTTGTAGGTATTCATTGTGAATCTTATTTTTTTTATTTAAAATCTTCTTCATACATAAGGGAAATGTGGTTAATTTACGTCATTATGTTTTTTTTTACATTTCACGATCCTTTAAAGATATCAACCTCTGTCGAAATAAAAGTTTTAACCAGATTAAGACCCATTATTACAACTTGCCGTTAGTTAAAGGTACGATTTTGTCCCACGTATAAAAAGTTTTTCACTATTACAACGTTGTTTTAAACTAAAGCGAGCAATATGTTAAAGGCATGTTAATCCTACCGGGTAGAATAAAGTTTAGTTGCAATAATAAATAATTTTTTATACGTTTGACAAAATACCACCTTTAACCACGGAATACTTTACAGGGGCCTAATCACCGCATACGATATCAAGCAAAATTGATCGAAATTTTATATTTTGGCATCATGATATCGAATGCGGTGATTAGATCCCAGAGCTGAAAAAATTGACCTGTGAAAAAGGCCTTAATCAGTTGCGAAGGCAGCTTTCGAAGAAAAAGGCAGAAAGCGTTTTTTGCTAGTGAAGAGGCAATGTGTAAAAACAGGCCGCTACAATCAACACAAATGGCGTGATAAAGACAAAAATAACAAAACACAAATCACGTTAAACAAAAGCATTAGTTCAACAAAAGTTTTGTTTTGTGCAAAAAAAAATTATTTAGTAATATTGTTTTGTTTTATAATGTTATTTACATACTTAAATATTAATTAGGCCCAGAACAGACGGTTCCAATCGTTTTCCGCACACTCCGCAAACTAAATTGTACCCACAATGTGACCGAATTGTCACAATCAATTCGGTTTTCATTGAAAACTGATGAAACGCAAACACGAGTTTCCAGCACGCCGGTTTCAATACAACTGATTTCCAATGCGTTTCAAACCGGTTTCCAAATTGTTGCGTCATGTGCGGTCTTTCAAAGGAGTCTTTGGCATAAACTCAAATGACACTAGAAAAACAAGGAGTTGTAGTTTGGTTGCATTTGCGTTTCACCGTCTGTTCTGGGCCTTACTCGTGTTGTGGTAAACTTAAAAGTTAATTTTTATAATACTTTTGCAAAAAAATCTAAACTAAATAAATTTGCGCTCATTTTCATGCGGCATTAAAAGATTGTGTAAAGAGAAATGCAAAAAGGGCAGCTTTCGAAGAGACATAAAAAACCAATATCGTCCGACTTGTGACAGCTCTATATACTACTCTCTGTACCTTTAATTCACGGCAAGTTGTAATAATGGATCAAGTATCAGACAACTCTTATCTTATCTTCTTCTTCTTATATATAAATATGAATGTTGGTACGTTTGTTTATTTATTTGTTTGTTTCTTATAGCCACCTAAGCCGCTGAACCGATCTTTATGAAACTTATATAGTATATTACTGATGGATTCGAAGAGCTATAAGCTATATATTTTTTGAAATTTTAAGTGGGCGTGGCACCTACCATACAAAGACAACATTAATTTCTGTATATATGCAGAATGAAAAGAGTTTCCAAATTTGGTCCAAATATCTTGGGCATCGATAAACAACTTCTGACAAAATATAGGCCGGATTGGAGAAATGTGCGGGGCACACAAATAGATTTATTTACATCTGGAGATCAGTAGGAGAAAAATTGTCAACATTTGATACACATACCTTGGTTACCATCTCTAAATGGGAGAAGTGGTCGTGGTACCTCTTATAAGAACAAATTACACTGTACAACAAAATGAAATTTTTTTTGAAAATAACAATGTTCTGCCAACTGATTCTTGTAGAGGGGTGTAAAAGAAATATAAGTACGTGTAACGACGTTTTAAAAGTTTACATTTGAAACTCATTTTACGGTCTATTTAAAGTTGCACCCTTGTGTAGTAAAGAAACGTAGAAACTCGTGTGATACGAAATTAATAGCCTATTTCCAATGTGCGAAAGAATTTTTTGTTCGCAAACTACATTGAAAACAAAAACAAAGTCTGGTATTAAAGTTGCAGTTACGACTTAAGTGCGTTCGGAGTCCTATAGAATTTCATGACAAATATTTTCGCAGAATATTTCAACTGCATACATCTCTGTTTAAAATGTGAATTTAGCTTTATTTCAAAAAAATTCCAAAAATACCCATTTTCAGAAGTCAGATGGTTATGCATACCAACAAAATGTTGCTTGTAATGTTCTGAGTAAATCTTCTGAAGACACTATATTCCAAAAATCTAAGTATCACATGACTTTATACGTTTTTTTACCACACAAGGGTGCAACTTTAAATAGGCCGTAAAATCAGTTTCAGATGTAAGCTTTTAAAACGCCGATACACGTGTATCTTTTTTTGTCCCCTCTTCAAGAATCAGTCTGCAGAACATTGTTATTTTTTGATGTGTTGTACAGTGTTATTGATTTCTGTATAGCTGGAGAACAGCAACAGCTAAAGTTTCCCAATTAGGTAGAAGCATCTTGATTATTAATACACATTATTAAACAGGATTGCTGAAGTGGGCGTGGCACCTCCCATACAAATACTTAATCGATTTATGTATAGCTTGATAATCGTAGTAAAAAAAGTTTCCAAATTTGGTACAAATACCTTAGATGTCAATGCATGACTTTTGGAAAAAAGTGATTGGAGAAGTGGGTGTCGCACAAAATAGTTTTCTTTATATTTGGAGAACAGTAGGAGAAAAACTGTCGAAATTCGTTACCCATAGCTGGATTGTAAATACTCAAAATCCTTCAAAAAGTTGGTATTATTGTATAAGTGGGCGTGGCAACTCCTATACAAAGATAATATAGGTTTCCGTATTCATATCTGGAGAACGGCAACAGCTACAGTTTGGTATAAATCGCTGGGTTATCAAAACGCAACATCTTTCAAAAAAAGTGCATGGGAATGGATAAGTTGGCGTAGCACCTCCCATACAAAGGCAAGAGATTTCTGTACATCAAAAGAACGGTAATAGCTTAAGATTCAACATTTGCTACCAATAGCTTGGTTATCAATACGCAACCTCAGTCAAAAAGGGGAAGAGATTAAATAAGTGGGCGTGCCACAAAATACAATTCTTTATATCTCAAGAACGGTAAGTTTAAATTTTTTAAATTTGGTAAAAAAAAGAATGGTTATCAATACACAGTATCTGTCAAAAATGTGCGGGATTGGGTAAGTGGGCGTGGCACCTATCATGCAAAGACAATATAGTTTTCTGTTATATCTGGAGATCGGTAGGTGCAAAAGTTTTCAAATTTCGTCCATATATGCAGCTTCAATATCAGTACAAGACAAATGTCAATTTGTAACGTAATTATGTAAATAATATTAGAATAATAACACTGCTAGAATTTGACACTTTTTTTGTGACAAGCGGGCACCTGGCGTTTTAACATAATTCAGGTACGCTGAACCCAGTGGTGTTAACTGTTTTTTTTAAGGTTAACCCTTGTTTTCTAGATATATACCGTTATTTCGCGAATGGAGAAGGTGGAACATATATTTGCGTAACTCAAAGACGGTTAAGTTTATTGAATAAACAGAAAAAAGCCGAAACTCCGAACTGCCAGATCGTGATCATATACTTTTTCGATCCGAAAGCAATTTCATTTCTACCCAACAAACACGGAGGTTTCATATCAAATTGTAAATGATTCGATATCAAACCTTTTCTCAAACAATAAACGTTTGATAATGATTTGAAAATCATAGCATTCTCAACAAAAAGGGGAAATTCTTTTCAAATTGAGAAATGCGTTTATTTTCAACTTGCTTTCAAACGTAATTCTCAAATGTTTTTCTAATGTGCATTTTAATACAATGTGGAACATAAATGAAAAAAAAAATTTTTATTTAAATAAACTGTAAGCTTTACATTCCGCACCATAGCTAAAAGATGAAATAGTGTCCTTTCCTTCCTCTAATTCTTGCAAAGACGAAATACTTGGCTCCTTTTTGTTTTGAGGATTGTCATGGCGTGGCACCGCGAGCATACAACAAATTTATAATTTCTTCACTTTTCTGTTTTATTTTTATTTACTTTCTTACACTTTGTAATTAATTTTTGAATCACAAATATATTTTATATTTTTTTTAGCAATAAATTAAGGGTTTTTAAAGGCGAACTCACTTCAGGTAAGTCCCAATTTACATTATACGATTTTTGTCGTTGCGATTCTTACCTTATTGGCGAAAGGGGAGAGAGGAATTAAAAGGGGTACACAAGCGAGTGTACTCTACGATTTGTTTTGTTCATTCATTCGTATTGTCAAATTATACATATGTATACACAAGAAGTTGTAACGACAAAAATCGTACAATGTAAACATAAGACCGACTTCAAAGAAGAAACGACAATAATCGCAACGACAAAAATCGTATAATGTAAATTGGGACTAATATGTAAATATTCTTTAATTGCGTACCACATTTAACTTTAATCGCCATTTTTAAGGTCTACATTTATTTTCGCTTCAGTGCTGTCAATTTTTTTTTTTTTTGGTTTGAGAATAACATTTGACAACAATTTGATATCAAATTGATAAAACATTAGCTGCGTTCGAGAACGTTTTCACTATTTTTTACTCAACTTTACTGCATTTTACGAAATTGCGTTCGAGTACACAAAATGCAGTAAATGAGAACACAAATTGAGAGCGTAAAATGACAGTTCTTGACTGAGTACTTACAAATTTTTACTGCAGAAATTTTTGCAGTAAAATTTAGTAAAACAAAAGAACATGTTTCAAAGGTAAACAAACAAAAAGCAAACAAATTGTGGAAAAAATGTTTAATAAAAAAAAAGTTGAAATAAAACTAAAATAAAAACAAAAAGTGAATAAATATTAATAAATTAAACTTGTTTGTGAATGAAGCATTTATATGGCTAAATACCAACATTTGAAGTTTTTTTCTGTTATGGTAATTTTTTGGAGTTGTAAAAGTGTCAAGTATTCGGGTACTTAGAACAGCACTTATTTTTAAGGTAATCAATATTAAAAAAAGTATTAATGTACTATTGATAAAATTTTGCAGGACACAATTTAGCAAAGTCAAATAAAATAAAAAACAAAAAATATGAAAGATTACAGAAAATAATTTGTTAGTGTTTTCCAATAATGTTGGTACTTTTTTGTACAAGAGCTTTTTGTGAGAGCAAATTTTTAAGTTTACTCATTTACTGCATTTTACTGTAAAAGTACTCAAACGCACCTATTGTATGTCAAATGTTTACATTCAAATCATTATCAATTTGAATTCAAATGTTAAAATCAAACAGTTGAAAAAATTTGAAAATTGTGTTTGATGTCAAATGATAAAGTAATTTCATATAAAAGGTTTGACTTCGTGTTTGTTGGGTAATTCTTTTAGTCGTTGTTGAACGAATCGAAAATATTTTTTCATTGTTGTAGCAATTCAAATAAATGCTTTAAAACAATGAAATAATAATTTCGATTTTTTTAGTATCGACTGAAAGAATTAGAAATGGAATTGCTTTCAAATCGAAAAACCATTCGATCACGACTGCCAACATTAGCCCCCAGGTTTTAGCTTGTTTTTAATAACGATGACTTTTGCCTGTTAAACAATAATGTGTTCAGCAAAGCCCATACCTTATGGGCTAGGAAGAACAAATTTAGCTCAGTTATTTCGAATTATAAGGGTTTTTAAATATGAAAATTGAAAATCAACCCAATCGGGCCATTATTTGACGCGGACCCTATACAAGTTTAGGGTTTTGAAACCATAGGAACAAACAGGAACATTTTTTGTATTTAAAGCATCGACCTCCCGGAATAAGGATTTTGCCACGACACCATCTAGAAGAAAAGAACTATGTCGTTTAAATTTGACTTAAATATTTTTAATAGTTTTTTTGCTATAAAAATTAGCTGAATAGGTCCATTAACAGAATAGATATGTCGAAAATATGAAAAAAAAAATAAATAATATGTACCCTTTCGGGAAACAGTCTTTTTTCAAGAAAAATTTGTATAACCCAGATAAAAAGAGTGAGGTACGGCTTATAATCATATGTACATATATAAATCAGTGTTGCCAGGTAATTTTTTTTTCATCTCCCAAAAAAAATTTAAAAACCCCCCCAAATTTAACGTATTTTGAAAAACATTCCCCTAAATGTAAAAGTTTAGATAATAATTTCATTTTAATTAATTTAACTTGGAACAGTTTTAGTTTACGTACTAATATCATCACCCAAAAAAGCAAAAATTGCTAAATTTGTTACATTTTACTGAAATTTCCCCACAACTACTTTTTTTAAAGTTTCTTGAATATTTTCATTTAATAACATTTCTAAAACACAATTTAAAACCGTTGAAATAAGACTGTAACATATGTATGTGCATGCATATATAAATTATAAATGTACATATATATCAGGTCAAAAAAGATTTAGTAGAAACCTTTTTTTTAAATATTGGATCAAGTATCTTCAAAAATATCGAGTGTTGCAAAATCATTTGTACATATTATTGAAATTAAAAAGTTTTGGCATTTCAGGTGTTGTATTCAAGTTGTGACACGTATTATTAAATTAATACTTCACACTTAAAACGCTTTTTATTATCTTTTTAAAAAAGCTTTACTTAGTTATTATATTCAATTATGGTAATTTAGCTATTTTCCCCTGAAATCTAGCGGTTTGAACATATAGATAGGGAAGTCTAGCGCTCTTTGCTCAACTAAAGACAAGCTGTACGATATAGTACATATAATAACTAAGTATTGATATGTACAGACAAGCAAATAGTGAAACCCCCTAAAAACCCCCTAAATATAAAGTTATGCCCCCCAAATTTATTTGCAAAGTACCCCTTAATTTGCACCTAAATGAAATAAAACCCCCTAAATCTGGGGGAAAACCCACATTGAAGTATCAAAAATTTTAATATTGAAGTGGAAGCCCAAAATTTAATACGTACATGTCAATGAATGGAGATAATAAAGGTTTTGTAAAAATATATATGTATTTTAATCCTTCTCGGAGGTGCACAGAATAAGTAAACCAAATCTTATCACATGTAAGCGGTTTGGCCTCGCATAACATACGAATACACAAATATTAAATTTTATGCATTAGACTACAAAAGCTTTTAAATCCATTTTGACGGTCTGAATTTAATACGTGGCTGGCTGGCTAACATAACAAAGTATTCTGCCTTATTGTGTTGTCGTTATCGAGTGAGTCGTTTTTTGTAATAGATTAAAGTAGCACACAACCTGCCTTCTTTAATCTCTTACAAAAAACGACGCACTCGTTAACGACAACGCCTTACAGTTAGTTCTTGTAACAAAAATGTCAATAGGGTTGTTATTCCAATTTTGGGTCTATAACTCATTTTAAACAGTTGTACCCCCAAATTAAAACAGTGACATCGATCATTATGGGTAACTGATTGATAGAGACCCATGCAATGAGACTGGGCTTGGTGCATAATGACTATTGTAGGAGTTGTCAGAATCAGAACTATTAAGGTTTACAATTCAACTGCCGTACAGTTGAAATTTTGCAGTTTTTTTTTATGGTTTACAACTCCGTTATAGTGCGGTTAACAAAAACATCAAAAAATTTCAACTCATCACTAGCAGGGCTGTTAGATGTGGCGATTTTTCGCCAACGGCCAACTTTTTCGGTATACTATTTGGCAATGAAGGTGAAAAAGATCTGACAACCCTGATTAAAAGCAGTTGTTCCAATTTCAACTCAACTGAGTTGAGTTGTAAATCGTTATAGGTAGACATTTCACACTTTCCGTTAATGCCCTGGTCAGAGAGATATTTCTGTAAGAAATTTTGGGAGAAGGCGTTTTACTGATAATTCTCTTTGTAATCAATGGAGAAGACGGGCTAATAATGTTAACCAGAAATAAAAACTAAAACAATGTTTAATTAAATTTAAAAATAAAAAACAAACAACTTTTATTTGTTTTATTTTAAATAAAATTAATATTTTTTTTTTTTTTGCATTTTAAAACTGTTTTAAGTTTATGCAACATACGTGACACCATTTATTGTTGTATTTCAGTTTCTATTTGTTTTGCTTCTTGATTAGTTTTATGTACATTACAATATAACTTTGTAATATTTTATGTTATTTTTAACTTTTTAATTGTTTTTTTTTTCTAGATATAATCTAGTAGCATGCACATTAGTTAATAATATATAGTATAATATATGTTTCTTAAAGATCGCGAAAAATGATAATGATGATTAAAACAAATTATTTTGCAATTCTTAATATTCCCTTTATGATTTGTAATCAGTTTTCGTAAACATGTTTAAATGTTACAATTCTTTAAATAAATGAATAAACTCATAGTATTATACCATGGAATAAACTTAAATAATAAAGAAATATTATTGTTTCAAAACAATATGAAAGTTTATTTATTTTTATTTTTCGTTATTACATTAGTTTTCATTTATGGGTTTTTTCGGTTTATTTTAGGATTTCTTTCCTTAAGTTTCTTTAAAGATAACTTAAAGTAACAATAAATTTCATTTGGAATTAATAAATTGGAAATGGTAAGTTTCAGTTGGATTTTAGGGATTTTATAACTAAGAAAAATTAAAATTTTTGTTTATAATTATAATCTTAAAAATTACACACAATTTTAACCCAGTACTTAATAATTAATTCAGTTTATTTTATTATGAGTAAAACCCTACTGAGAGCTACAGAGCATAGATAAGCAAAATAAATATTTCTGCTTCCCAATTATCAAATCTGTCGAACATTCAGTATAAAGTAATTTTGGTTTCTTTTTTATCTTTTAATCAGTTTTTTTTTGTCGACAAAGTTTAAAATCATTATTTTTTCAATTCACTTGTACGAAAGCGAATAGATAACACCGTATCTTTATCTTAAAAAAAAAAAGTTATTTTATAAAAAAAAAAATTTACTTCTTTCAAACGAAACAAATTTTAAATTATTACCCAACTCATAGACTTTTAATCTATTTTATGAAGTTTGCACACAGTAAATTTTCGACATGGTCTTCTTGACGTCAAATTTGCAATAGTAACCATCTTCTACGATGGTTGTTTAGGGCCATTCTATGGAATGAGTACTGTAACTTATCCAAATAACGATTAAATAATGCCGAACACTTCTTTAAAGTGATTAAGCACTTGAGCATGATTATGAGAAATTCATTTAGCCATGAGGTTTTTAAAAGCCAAATAACTATAACATTTTTTATCTCTGGCCAACGGTATTTTGAAGCATTTTTCGTCTACTTCGGGTAAAGGAAACTTTCTACTATATTAACACAATAAAAGTTATAAAAACTTGGGAAATTAATATTACAGGAACATTCTATCGACAATTGACTCTCTTTCTCGAACTACTTGAAACATATTCCGCCTAAGATTGTCAACCTAGCGACGAAAGTATCGGCCTGAAGGTACATTTCCGGGAAAGAACTTTTGAAAGCATATACTTCTACTACTACTTCTACTATTAGTTAGTTATCCAAAGCTTCAGTTAAGCTGAGATTTGCCTTTTCTTGTTTTTAAAACTGTATAAGGTTGAAAGCTTTTGTTGGACAAACATCTCTAAGGGAAGGAGTGCGGATTTTACATTACCCACTTAAAAAAAAATTTAAAAGCCACGGACTAGTATGTCCCTCCCTCCCCCTCTCGTATGGGATTTTTCAATGAAAAATAGAAAAAGGAGTGAATTTCAAAATTAAGTTAAATTTCAAACGGAATAATTTCAATCAGTTTTCCAAATCTACAAATTTTTTTAAAGAAATTTAATTAAATGAAATTCATGTAAATGATTATGCAATGTATACGTTCACATATTTCTTGTTAACAATATCTTGTAGTTTTATTTATTTTTTATATTTTTTTGTTGTTTTTAACAAACTTTTCTAATATTTTCTTTTAAAATACATTGTCATTATTTACCTCAAACCATGATGTATATTTTTTGCTGCTGTTGATGTTTTTGTTTATAAGTTTTGTTGTTGGATTCCTTTTTTTTTTTTTTTTTTTGTTATATATATAGTGTTATTATATAGTTTATTTTTATAAAATAAGAAGATAAAGAAGAAAAACACACACATACATATCGAATGGGGTTTAGGTATGTTAACTTAGGGATAATTGATTTAAGGATAACAATCGCTCAACAGCTGCATTTATGTCGCCAAAAGTTGCAATGAGTGCTGAAATTCAATAAAATTTATAAATATCACATTAGAACATTGTTTTATAATAAAAAATAAACAAACATTTTTGTAAAAAAAATTCTTTCTCTTCCGATTATATTTTGATTGCTTCGCTAACTCATCCCTGTCTCGCTAACTTATCAGCAAACTCATTACCGTTTATGTTGCAGTGACGCGGCAACCATCACAATCTCAACACATACCCCCCTAAAGCTCCATTCAGAGCCCTCCTACAACCATCAAATAGCTTGGAGTTCACATAACAGCCCCTTACGGGCATTAGAGCCGCCTGGATGACCACGTATATAGTGACCTCCAAGTCCTTATAAATGTTGTGACCTCCAAGCCCTTATAAATGTTGTCCCTCATCAGTCCCACGGCCCTCAAGACACCCAGAACCTCCGCCTGAAAACACTGCAGTCGTCAGGAAGCCTGTATGACATCCTGAAGTCCAGATTCTCAATGTAGACCCCACACCCATGCCACTCATCTTCGAGCCATCAGTGAAAATAGCAAATCCACTAAATAATCGGCTCCTACCTGACCAACTCTCCCTAGGAGGCATTACTACCTCCGGCAACCGCCCAAAATTTACCCTAGTGCCCACATAATCCGTGGAGCCGGGTGATTCTAGGCAATGGCCACCAGCATCAATCTCACCCAGGATCCACGAGTGAACCTGCGTGAAATTCACCATCAACCCTAACTCCCGCAGTCTAAGAATCATGCCGAATGAAGCACATCTTGGAGCCTTAGACAGAAGGTTCCTTCGACTAGCCACTCTCAATGACTCCCACCAAACACAGCATCCATACGTAAGAATGGATCTAACCACCGAAGTCTACAGCCATCCCACTACTGACGTCCGGAGTCCCCAGATCCTACCTATCGATGATCTGCAAGCATAGTAGGTATTAAGACCTCTCTTAAGTCTCTCCTGAGTATTCCTTCCCAACGACAGCATGCTGTCCAGAAAAACTCCTAGATAGTTAGCGCTATCAGATAGTTTAAGCTCTATTCCTCCGAGTACCGGCAGCCTAAAATTGTCTACCCTGTACCTCCTAGTAAAAACAACCAACTCTGTCTTACCGGATTAACTCCCAATCCCTTATCACTCGCCCATGCTGACAGTTCACCTAGCGCCCCTTGCATGACTTCGCTAATTGCCGGAAGAAACTTGCCCGATTCAAATATCATTACATCATCCGCGTAGGCTACGACTTTCTGACCCATTCTGTCAAAAAGTCCCAGAACGACATTGACAGATAAGAGCCATAATAAGGGAGAGAGAACTCCCCCCTGTGGGGTCCCCCTAGTCACCAGTTTCTTTAAGCGTTCGTTTCCCTAGTCGGAGTGAATAACTCTGCTGCTAAGCATCAGAATTGTCCATTCGACCAGGAACAACGGAACGCCTAGATCCACCAGTGCCTACCCTAATATTCTAATGGCTAATAATTCAGTGTGTGTTTAAACGCTGGTTTAGTTCAACTAAACTTAAATTTATATGTAGTTTAAACTCAACAGTTGTAAATCAGTGTCCCATGTATTATATGTAGTTTAAAAAGTAACATGTGGCAGCAAAACGATAAATGTTGACAAATTCATATGGTTTGTATTGGTAGTTTAAACGCCCAATTTTATGCGTTTAAAGATGGTTAATATGTTTTCTGATTTATGGATTTGTTGGTTTAAACACATTTTAAACCAAAAAGAGAGTTTAACTTGCTCTGATTTTTTAGCCCTAAGTACTACTAGTTTCCGCTGCCACCCTGGTCAGCATAAAACTTATGTGGCGTATAGATTACATAGGATTAAGATAAGTTACCCCCCTCCAGAGTAACATTTAAATTTTTAATTTAATAAAGTTTTTTGAATCTCAGCAACCTAGCTAATAGGAAATTATTGGTTTACAAATGTCTACTTAATATTAATTATAAACAAAAAAGTTTCCAAATTTAATCGAAACGGAAATTTAAAACTCTGAACAACTTCTTCAACATACCCGAGCTTTCGATTCAAACATTAAAAAACTATATAAAAGAAAAATAACTTTAGTACCTTGTAAATTAGCTTCACGATTTCCAAAACCCATTGCGGCTAATTGTTCCAATTGTGATTGATAACGTACTTCTGGGGGTTGGGTATTATCAGCCGTAGTAGACATTCCATTTAACATGCGTGTCATGAAATCATTAAACAATTGAGCATTTGGACCACCACCAGGTGCTACAGAAGGATTAGTATCAGCTAATGTATTAGTTGTGGTATTTGTTGTATTCGTGTCAATGTTTGTATTGCCTGGTGGAGGTGGTGGTACGCCCAATGAACCAACTAAACCGGGAGCAGCAGATCTTAATTGTTCCATACCTTGTTGTATTTGCATAATGGCATTTATGGCCTCGGGATTGGTTAACATATTCATAACTTCAGGATTTTGCATTTGGGCCAAAAATTGAGGCATCATATTTCGTACTTGATCTTGTAATTGGGGATTATTAGCCAACAAAGGACTAGTGTTTAAGAGACGTGAAGCCATATCGGGATCTTGATTCATAGCATCGAACATTGATCTGGTGTAGGGTGCATTTAATAGATTTTGCATTAGTGAAGGATTTTCAGCCATTTGTTGCATAAGACTTTGCATGGCAGGGGTGTTGAGTACGCCACGTGGTGGTAAATCTGGGTTAGCATCAGCACTACCGGTACCAGTGGCATTACCGCGACCACCCCAGGGATTTGGCAAAGGTTCGCGGTTTTCAGTACCCATTTGTGGATTTAAACCTGGAAATAAGTAAAAGTAAACAAAATTATTTGAAAATGACTTTTATTATTCTCATAAATATTAAAATTTTTATCTAAAATGTTTGAGTTAAGAAATTATATCAAAAAGACTATGTTTCGTCATATACTTACCTCCACCATTATCCACAAGACCGGCAAAAGGGTTGCGTGTTAACGATTCAGTGGCGGCATTCATCATGGGTTCTTGAATGTCACGATAAATACGTTGCAAGGCATTGTACCCACCAGGCACTGATTCCAAATTTGATAGAGCACGATCATGAGAACGCATAAGCTCCTGCAGCATAGATGGGTTGCGAGCCAATTCCATAGTTTGTCTCAACAATTCAGGATTGTTTAACATATGAGATATTTCTGGATTGCGTTGCATTAAATCTTGCATTTGGGGATTTGAAGTGATCAGCTGACGCATGACATCGGGATTGTTCATCATTTGTTGAACCAAAGGGTTATCCAACATAGTACGCAACATATCACCATTATTAAGCAATTCATTTTGCATCCGAGCTTGCAAATCCATAAAGGAGCCAGAACCGGCACCTAAAGCTTCTGTGCCCGAAAGCCCACCCAAAGTATTAAGACCAAAGGGTGTTTGCCTAACATCAGCTGGTGGACGTTGGGCTGTGTCATTGGAATGGGTTTTTGCCTTAATTACCAAATGAACAGTTAAACCATCTTTGATATTGTGTGTCTGCAAGGTGTCTGTGTCTTTCATTATTTTACCGGCAAAAATTAAAACCAATTGCTCGGGTTCGGCTTCGAATTTTTCAGCCACCATGGCTTTAAACTATAAAAAAATAAAAATAAATTTATTAAAATAATATCCTTTAACAACTTATTTAACAATATTTGCGTATTAAGGTAACACAAGAACACGTCATGCTAAAATTTTTAATTTCTTTTGCATATCCATGAATAAATAAATTTACATGGTTGTTTCATTCATTTACATTCTCTGCGTTTTAGTTGTATTGAGTATGCAGTAGCGGCCAAATAGGCAACCTACAACCAACTACACTGTACTTTGGCATATACTGTGCATGTTTACCGCCACCTTTTTACCATCTCTACCACCACCACCATTGAAAACAATCAACATTTCATACACCGCACAGAATAAGTCAATTTACTTCTAAAACACTTTCCCCTCCCATTTAAATTTGATGATAGAACAACGTGTCTTTTGTAATTTTACATTTCTTTTAGAAGTTTATTACCAATAACTTACATCCTTAATTCCAGAATCTTCATCGATTTCAATAACTTTTTTATCTTTTGGTGTCTTAACATTAACCAAAATTCTTCGATTTCCACCTTCTGCCATTTTGTTTTTATTTATTAAAACTTATTACTTTTCCTGTTTAAATTATATCAATTTTTTTGGTTTTTTCTTACTACTTTCTTTGCTTTTATAAGAAAATCGGCAATTTTTGAAGTTTTCTTATGAACAATAAAAATTACACAAATTTTGTGAAAATTGGTATCAATTGAAAAACTAATTCGTCACTTATTCACAGCGAAATTAAATTGAAAAAGCTATTTAACGAAGAACGGTGCAAATTTTGACGAGTGACGAAAATTAAACTTAACGAAATGAATTTTTCAGCGTTGCATTGCGAGTGTATAGAGAGTTGCATTAACTGTTAAAGCGTTTTTATACGAAATGTACAAGTTAATATATTTAGTTGTTTGAGCAATTAATTTTTTTCAAAGGCATAGTAAAGGGTAGGTCACACGGTAATACAATGTGTTACGACTTTGTAGAATCAAACCATGATAAAAAATTACGCTTTTTGGCTTTCTGATATTACTTTACTTTAATGATAATGGCAGATTGTAATTTTGTATTCATAATCAAATTTTTCTTTCGACTTTAAGAAGAATTGATAGACTGTACGATATAATAATGGTCAAATTATGTTGGTATAAAATAATGAACTTAAGTTTAAGCTTGTGTTTTTAAAACACTTATTCTAATATATGCAAAAATCTTTAAATAAATTTAGAGATAAGAAAACACCCTTTCAGAAAAGTGAACTTTTTAGGCGCAGTCTACTTTATTTTCTAAAATATGGATCTTCAAATGTTAATTTGTGAAAAAATATTTGGTGTATGAATAATTAGTGATTAGGGCTCGTATAAATGGTATATAGATTTTTCTTAACGCAAATAAATTACAAAAGCACTATGGCATTTAGGAAATGTTCTTGTTAAATTATTGATATTTAATTTTTTATATTTTTTAACACGCCGTACTTTGTAAAATTTTTTTTTAATACGCTTAAATCTAGAATGTCTTTGTATGGGAGGTGTCCCGCCCACTTACAGTTTAAAGTACCCCCAGACCTATAGTACCACCATCAGTTATATGCTGTAAAACTTTCATTACGATCGTATCAGCGGCTATGGAGATTACCTCCTACAAATAAACATTACCTCTTTATAATATTAGTATAGATAACTTTTTATCACTTTTTTGTTATTTTTTGTCAATTTGACAATGCAACCGAAGTTGTGTTACTATCCGTAATCGACCCATTAAAATCAGGAAAAATAAGCTCATTAAAAAAATTAGTTAAAAATCTCCATCGATTTCAATTGAATTATGGAGCTAACATCAGTGTGTTTCCTAGACATATGAAACTATGTTATACCAAATTTAACGCCATATCTATATATGCTACGGTTTAAAGTGTTCGAAAGTGGGCTTTATATGGAGCCTATGGTAATTTATGGAGCGATCTTCACGAAATTTAGTAGTACGATTTTGTTATACATACGTATACATTTTTGCAAAATCTTGTATCAATCCGTGTACATTTATTAATTTTGCCCAGCTTTCGGGGCCAAATGTAAAAATATCGTGCTATTTTGTCTTATTTTTTGGTAATAAAAAGGATGGCTTAAAATATTAAATGAAAAATTGTTTGGCTTGTACTTAAAATGTTTAAATTTCGAGTTAATGCCCTCTTGTTGGTCAAGTGCGATATACATATCGCTCATTTCGTGCAAGACCGTCACAACTCAAAATTTGAAACTTTACAGGAGAGCCTTTTTAAGATTCCAACCTATTATTTCTCACCTTCTCTTTCACTAAAATACAGTTATAAAATCAAATGTTTCTTTTTTTGCTACAAAGAAAACCACATGTACAAGAGGAATGCCAAACACAAACTGAAATGTGACCTTGTTGATGTTAATTGCTCAAGTTTGTTACGAGAGGTCATAGCGTCACAAGCATCTGTATTACCGTTATTTTTTCGATAATTCTCTCCGTTCTTAGATCAATATGTAGAGATTTAAGAGAAGAACATTTCTGCATTACTAACTCGAAAATGCCAAATTTTGAGTTGTGACGGTCTTGCACGAAATGAGCGATATGTACAATTCTCAATTAATCAAAAAGAAAAATCGTTGTTCGATTTTGCTTTGTCTTCATTGTTTGCGCCACAAAGATGATGCAAAGAGAAATGCAAAAAGGGCGGCTTTCGTAGAAAGATACAAAAAAAAAAAAAAACGTGCCTAGGGTGTGATGATAATACATAAATTTCTAAAATGGATTAGAAAATGAACATTTACCGACCGCTTGTCAAATTTTGTATCCATATTCTATCTTACTAATGCATTTTGCTTTTACATGATAAGATTTTTGTCATTCTACATCATTTTTTGATATGTCGTAATACATTGTATTACCGTGTAAACTAGCCTTAAAGGAAAAGTGCTGAAGACAAATTTTTAGTTTTGTAGGCAAACCATTTTAAACTTTGAAGTTCATTCCTGAAAATATTTTTTTATTCTAATAAAATCATCACTTCTCTTCGATGATACGTATTTTTTTTTAGTTTTTATTCTTAAATAATCTTAACTTAACCAAATGTTATTGCACATTAAAAAAGATAAGACACTTCTAAATAAATCGTACAAAATAACTTTTTAAAAAATCGTACAAAATAATTGACACTTTGTCCATGGCTTCTTTTGAACATGGTGACTACAATCATGTCATTAAGTCAAAATTTGCTTAAGCTCACTAAATAACTTTTCCCTTTTTGCCACAGATATATCTTTTAAGTGTGAATTTTGCGTTTCCAATTCAATTATTAAAAATATGAGAAGGTGAGATTCATATTATAGTTTTCGCCCCATTTTATGCATCCTGAAATAAAATTATATATTTCGAATTGTTAACATGTTTATGTATTGAGCGTTACATTTGCTTTCACGGTTGTTTTGGGAATGATTTTTACGAAAATAATAGTCCACAAAAGGTGAGTATAGGGCTTAAAAGCACTATATATCTACTCTCTAAAATCAATTAAGCAGGCGGAAATAAAGAGTTATGAACATTTGTTTTAATCTTTCAAATAAAACTATTTTTGTTAAAATCCAATAAAATATAGAAGTATGATTTGGCTTACAATAAAATAAGTTTGTATCAAATTTTGGGGCCCTATGCTCCTTATAGGATCTTCGGGAACATATATACATATATAAATTTTATCGCAATACCAACATAATAAGATGCTTAATGGACACAAAGACTCTATTCCAGAAAAAGCTTGTATGGTGGTTATGTAAAATTATACACCGATGCTTAAAATGTTCAATAGGGGTGTGATAATTAGACCCTATGTACTAAATTTCATCAATTGATCTCAAAAATTGCGACCTATACTTTGATCACAAGTTTTACATGGACAGCCAGCTAGATGGCCGCACCGACGCCCTTATATCGATTCAAAAAGTGATAATAAGTCGATTGCTAAACTTTAAGGTGTTACAAACATCACTACAAGCGCATAATACCTTCAAAGATCTTATTTTTATTAAAAAAACATGAAAATTAAAAAAAACTGGTTTATAAAAGGTTTATGAAACGAATTTTCTATGAAATTTGTTTAATAAACCTGTGGTGCGATTCACTAACTTGTAACGATCCGACAATCGTAATTTTTGTCGCCATATATATTCGCTTGCAGTAACGATAAAGTGATTCTGCAATTTATTTTTAACGATTGTAAACAGCTGTAGTTTTTGTAACATCTCTGTCTACAAAATGTTAAAATAGACGAAAAACACAAAAGAGAATAAAAAAAAATAAATTAAATTGGCACAAAATTTACTGTTTTTATATTTTATTTTGTGAATTTTACATTTAGAATTTAGTTTTTGATCATGCATATAACTAAATACATATGTTTGTATATACGTTTGCAGTGTGTATGTAAGAAGTCGGGCCTAAGCCACTTTAAACATAAAATACACTTTATCGATTAAATAAACACAATCTATATTATTGTCGTTAAAATTACGAAAAAAAACAGCTTAAAGTAACAGCTGACTTTAATCGACAGCGAATATCGTTAAAAATGTTACTGAATAGCAAATTCGATAAATTTTCGTTATATTTATTTTAACGATATATTTATCGTAAAAAAGTATGTGAATCGCACTACTCATAATAAAATAAACAGGTAGCATTACTACGCCAGATGACGATTTTTTGCTCTTGTATTGTTTGTCTAGTCTTATGTCAAAATTTTGTTTATGTTTATAAAAAGTCCACGTTTTGTGCTGAGATTATTGTATTGTATTAAAGTTTTTGATTATTTAAATTAAAATTAATTAAGATAGTAACCATAGTGAAATAAAAATTGGCGGCAAAATTTGGTTTTAGCTTAATATAATTTTTGACGTATACGGAGACTTATTTTTCACCATGGCACTACTGTTCTATTAGAAATAACTCGTCTATTTAATATCCGGATAAATTATATTTGTCGTTCTTGTTACAACACTGATAGCAATTTTTCTTTACAAGTAAATGTTGTGAGTCACTCTGTTTCAAAATATGTATTTAGGAAGCTGATTGTCAAAGATAGTAAACAAAGTTTTTTGCTTCTCCTGCACGTGTACTGACAAGAAAATATTAAATTATTTAATCGATTTGGGCTTTTAATGGAATCCTCAAGATTTTTTGTGGCAAATTTGCCGGCAAACGCTACGGAAAATGATTTAAAATATTTATTTCAAGATTATGGCCCAATACAGAATATTGAATTGAAAACAAAAGAAAATCTAGTGGATCCAGATGATATTAAAATTATAGCATTTGTGACATTAAACATTGGAGCAGAGGATGCACAATATTGTAAGTTCAAAATGCAAACGGAACTTGTGCAAAAAAATAATTTTTCGTCGATTTTTTAAGGTTTAAATGATGTGAAATGGCAAAAAGTACATGGGCAAAATATTAAAGTTTCCTTGGCTAAAGAATCTTTTTTGGAACGTTTGAAACGTGAAAGAGAAGAAGCTAAAGCTCTCACAGATGGAACTTTGCCAGCACAAGAACAACACTTAGAGCAGCAGTCTGATTTGCTAAAGGCGCCTCGCGAAAATAAACGAAAAACTTTTGATGTCAATACTGAACTAGACGATGATGAAGTTGCGCCTGAGTTAATGATCAGTAAAAAGCGCGCTGCCAGTTCTATGCACAATGGCAGGATTATAATTCAAAGTCATAATGTGGAGCCTATACATGTTATTGAAAACAAAAAGAAGAAGAGAAAGCTAATGGACACTAATCCTAGTAGTGCTGATCAAAAACGTAGGGAATCCCTTCATAAAATGAAAAATCAGTATCAACAAAATAAACTAGCTATTCAGCAGGCCTTGCAAGGATTGGTGAGTATATCAAAATGAAATAGAGGGCTCAGAACTAAAGCGAACCAAGTAAAAAAAAAATCCAAAATATTTTGAGGTTGCATTGTTATTGTTTAGTAATACTGTAAAATTAAATTGGCTTGTACGGCGAGAAACAACCTAATAACATAACTTCGTCGGCACGTTGATTGACTATCGTTTTTGTAAAACAAGATGAAAATCCTTACAAGTGACCGACGCACACTACGACCGTTGTCATAAACAATTTTTCTTTCATTTCGCCGCTCCACAGGATATTTGCCATTTTTTAACTTGTTCTATCGCAGCAACTTAATTGACTTTCGTATAGGCCAGTCTGGTCTTCAGATTTTTGTTCCGAGGCTGTGAAACTTTTCGGGCTATTCGGCACGTAAATTAGTACGCTGTGGACTTATTCGGACAGTTCAAACCAATATCACATTGTCTATGTGGGCAAAAATTTCCCTAGACGATGTAACAGCTTTTCTTTTGTCGAGTGTAACAATGTGAATATCTGTCGTTGACAAAGCTTTGCTTGCCTTTTCGCGAGTTTTCCTACTTGTTTCTGGCTTAAGATCGTTTTGGACAAAAAACAATGACCTATCAAGAGATGTAGCTATTAACTGAAAACTGTATTTCTGGTTTTTTTTTTTAATTTTGATACTAGTTTTCTTTCTTCTGTTTTTGGTGTTTTTGTCGACCTTTTTTTCAAAAGTGCAAAAATAAAAATTTTTAGTTAATACCCTCTGTCTGATCAAGTGCGGTATATATATATATTATATTTCATACCTTGGTTCGGTTCAGCTGAGAGCCCCCTAAAAGTTGTAAGATATTTTAAAAAATTTGTTTAATTATCTCAAGGATGTCATAAAACTGAACAAAATTAAATTTAGCGATGCCGAAAGCGATGAAGAAGAACAAAAACCAGCAACAAAATCGAAAACCGATATTTTTGGTTCGGATGATGATAATGATGGAGAGGACGTTGGTTTTAAAACATTACCATCTGGCAAAAAAGGAGAAAAGTTAGTACAGATGCAAGCCCAACAAAGTATGGATCCACGTTTTCGAATTGATGCCAAATTTGTAGATGATAACGACGATGATGAGGGCAACAACGAAGGATTAAATGCCGAGGCAGTAGCTGACGCTGATAATGAACGAGAATGGCAAATGAATATTTTAGAACAAGTTGTTGGAACTAAATTAGACTCAGTTAAAAGTGCTAACAACAAGAAAAACAAGAAAATGTTACGCTATGATCCGGCAAAAGAAGACCATCAAAAATTCGAACGCATCAGAGAAGAAGGTGCACAAATAAAAAAAGAGAGAACAACTAAAGATGTTGAAAACAAAAGTGACCAGAATGCTGCATCTACCGTTTCAAAAGAAGTTTTCTATGTTGTAACAGACACTTTACAGCAATCACTGCGCAGTCGTGGCGAAGGATTTAGTTTATTGGATATGTTTGGCAAGGCTGATCAGTTAGATCAACGCGATGATCAACTTAAACAATTGGGAAATGAGAAGATACTTGTTAATAATAAACAAGAAAAATTATTTACCGTTAATCCTTTTAACTATGATTCTTCGTCTGAATCGGAAAGTGAAGAAGTTGGAAAAGATCCAGATAATATTGGATCCAAGGAAAGTGATAAAGCAAATGAAAAGAATGCTAACAAATCAAAGAAAAAACGTAAAATTACTACAGAATCTTTTTTTATACCTAAAAACGATATACGTCTCAAAGGTAGGGAGGACTATTTGCTACTTTTGCTTAGATTGGCTTTTTATTATTTTTTATTTTATTTTAGAGGGTGCAAAATTCTTTATCTATAAGAAAAGTGACGATGCAAATATAGAAAATTACGAAGAAGTTCGTAATCGTTTGAAATTGTTGATTAAAACAAAAATTACAAAAACTAAAAAGAGCTTCGCCAATGCTGGCTATAAAGGCAAAAGGAAAGTGTAAAATAAAAGTTTAGCTTATAAAATTTAGGTTATAAAGTGGTTACATTTTATTTGGTAAGAAAATTAGTTTATTAGGAACCCCAATAATATTTGAAGTCCAAAAAAATTTTTTTGTCTACTATACATATCGTCAGCTCATTACACTGTGCTAGAATTTGACACTTTTTTTGAGACATCCCGGGCACCTGGCGTTTTAACCTAACTCGGGTACGCTGAATCCAGTGTTGCTAATTGTTTTTTTAGGTTAGCTCTTCTTTTCGAGTTATACCGTTATTTCGAAAATGGGGGAGGTTGCACAACATATATATTAGCGTAACTTAAAAATGGTTTAGTTTATTGAACAAACTAAAACAACCGAAATTCCGCAATAAAATTTCCTTTAAGCAAGGTTAAACTTTTTTCTAATATGCGCAGTCGTTTGCTGGAAAGGTGGTTAAAAAAAATGGAGAATAAAGATCAATGAGCAAAAATGCGCACATATAACATACACATTGTGTCGGAAAACATGCCCCCTATTAAAATCAATAATTAAATAATACCCCAACACTCGCATGTAAAATACCTCGGTATACATCTAGATCGTTTAACGTGGAAATGGCATATAGAAGCTAAACTAACTCAAATGAACCAAAAGCAATTCAAATGAATTGGCTTATTGGAAGAAATTCTGTTCTTAGTCTCGATTGCAAACTTCTACTTTACAACTCTATCTTAAAGCCAATTTGGTGCTACGGTATTCAGTTATGGGGCACTGCCTCGGCTTCTAACATCGAAAAAATTCAAAGGCGCCAATATAAACTTCTTTGAATAATCACAGCCGCTCCCTGGTACGTCAACAACTCAAATATCCATTAGTAAAAACTATGATAACGAAATATGCAGTAAAATTTTTAAAAAGGCTGGAAATGCACCCAAATCCATTAGCTCGAAATATTTTAAGAAGAAGAGACACTGCAGCACTCACCCAATCAGATGAGCGATAAACAGCTACATATGTGAACAGAAACCGTGATGACGAAATCTTTTTTGTCTGGCACTGGCAGGACATAAAGCAAATATTAGGATAAGATTTGATTAATTATTGTTAGTTCATATTTAATATATGAAGATTTAATAAATAAATACTGAAAAAAAAAAATGTTTACCAAAAAGTATGCAGTGCTTTTTGTGCATTTTCCAGTAGACAAAAACAGAGTTACCAATTCGCATGCAAAAAAGAACTGCCAATTAGAAATACAGACTTTTTCTTTAAAATAATTTAAAAAAAAATATAAGAGAGAATTAAGAAGACAAATATTTATGACAATGATAAGTATGAACTTGCTATGAAGAGTCATAACTCACTTGGAAAGTTGTTCAGTAAAACTAAAGACAAATTAAATAAGGATGACAGATCAAACCTAATATATAAGATAGACTGTAATGGTAATGGTTCACAGTTGTGCAACAAAACATATGTGGGCACAACAAAGACTAAATTAAAGACTAGAATATCATCACACAAATCAGACCTGAAAAACAAAGACAAACCATTAGAACAAAAAACTGCACTTGCTGCCCACTGTGCAATAAGTGGTCACAAACCAGACTTTGAGAAAGTGAGAATACTGCAGGAAGAGAACAATTATAAAAAGAGATTTACGTTGGAAATGTTACATAAATATAATAAATGTTCCAACAAACACACGACTTAATTATAAGATAGACACAGACAATTGCGCTCAATTATATCGACACATAATTAATAAACATAATAAGAAATGACAACTAGTTGATTAGTTGTGTTCAACGTTTTAGGTTTGTGAAAAAAGAAGCGGTAAAAGAGATTAACCCTTTATGTACGTAATGTTTAAATTATAACTTGTATTGTTGTAAAATTCAAGAAAATTATTGTTTTTAGATTCCTTGAAAATGGTTAACGAAGTTAACCGAAATATCGGAAAAAAAAAATTGTTAAAATAAAATAAAACAACAAAATTGGTTTTTATTTATATTTTATCGTCACAAGACCTTAAGCCGAAACAAATAAATAATCACAAAAAAAATATAAATAAAAAATTTTAAAGCTATTTTATAACAAAAATTATAAAGGATAGATTAAAAGTGATTAAAAAGTACTTCCAAAACCTTCTCGCATCGCAAAATTTCTCACATTAAGTGTGAAACAAAAAATTCCATCGATTCTCGATTTGTGAGAAAAAAGTGTTTCTGTATTTGAATGCGAGAACAGACAACACAGATTCTGTTTTAACTGGAATACTTCCAGTAATTAAAGGCCGTGTCAGATACAACTTTGTCGCTTTGCGTGACGTTTCTACCTTCGGCAGAAAAACGCAAAGCAAAAGGTGTATGCCACAATGAAAACTTTGACAACACTCACGCATTGTTTGCTTACTTATAAAAGCGGTTGGTAATTTGTACATTTAATTATTTGTTACAAAAATAAAAGTTAAAAATTTAATTGGACGGTTTTTTGGAATTGAATTTGGCAAAAAAAATTAAAAAAAAAGAAAATTATACTAGCCAATTGTCAAAGCGCGCAAAAAGATGAGAGTTGGCTAACTTTTTGCTTCGCTCCGCTTTGAAAGTACTTTATGTGACATGTTTCGTATAAGTACGTATATTTTATCTTAGATGTCAAAGCGAATCGGTAACGCAACGCGAAGCAAAAGTTTTATCTGACATGGCCTTAAGTGTCAAATGCAAGCGAAACGTCAACGAAAGAAATGGATATAATAAAAATAGGGCTGCCAGATTTGACGATTTATCGTAATTTTGACGATTTTTGTACCAAAATGGGCAAAGTGCCGATTTGCTGATTTTTTCTAGTGACGATATTATTCAGTCTTCGAAATAAAATAATTTTAAAAAGTTTATTATCAAAGTTGTTTGTGGGAATACTATTATTTATTAAAAGATTTTGTTTGTTGTGCTTAATTCCCTTTTTATATAATTGATAAAAAATACTGAAATTTATTGTTGGAGGATAAGCTGTTCCTATGCGCGTTTCACTGGTTGCTTAGGCCAGATCATCAGGAAACGTTCTCCTAAATAATTTTAGAAAAGCCAAAGCCATCAGCAAACAAAACTACAGAGGGAATGAGAATTACCTACAAACACTCAAAAAGTCTTGTTTGCAACGATATCAAAGCTTAAACAAAATACCAAACAATAAATCAGTGATGAGTTTTAACTTTTCTTACATTTCCCGCTACAATTATTTGGAATTCTCCCAACATTAATTGTAGTTGTAAGTGGGTAAAGAAAAAACATATTAAAAACAAAAACAAAGTGCTTTTATTGTTTTCGCAAGAAATCAAAATAAAAACAATTTGCCAGTTCAGTTTTTTATGCACGTGCACTTGCTAAAATTTATTATCAAAGTTGTTTGTGGGAATACTATTATTTATTAAAAGATTTTGTTTGTTGTGCTTAATTCCCTTTTTATATAATTGATAAAAAATACTGAAATTTATTGTTGGAGGATAAGCTTGTAGCGGGAAATGTAAGAAAAGATAAAACTCATCACTGATTTATTGTTTGGTATTTTGTTTAAGCTTTGATATCGTTGCAAACAAGACTTTTTGAGTGTTTGTAGGTAATTCTCATTCCCTCTGTAGTTTTGTTTGCTGATAGCTTTGGCTTTTCTAAAATTATTTAGGAGAACGTTTCCTGATGATCTGGCCTAAGCAACCAGTGAAATGCGCATAGGAACAGCTTATCCTCCAACAATAAATTGCAGTATTTTTTATCAATTATATAAAAAGGGAATTAAGCACAACAAACAAAATCTTTTAATAATTTTAAAAAGTTTAATATGTTTGTGTAGTAGGCACCACAGAAAAACGATATCTTTAAAAACAAGGCAGCTTAAAAAATTTATCGGCAAAATCAAAATTTCGAAGAAAAACTGTTTAATTTTTATTTCCTTAGATTATTTTATAAATTTGTTTATGTGATCAAAACATTAAACTATTACCCCATTTTTCAGTCAATGCGCTATAGGAATTTTTTTGCCTTTTTTTGGCCAAAAGTGTTCGATTTAGTTCAATATGATATTTTGTCACGCCTTTGTGTGATTTTTTCTGGAAAATCTGAAATTTTAAATTGTTATCGGATTAAAGAAAAAAAAAATAAATAATTTTATTTAAATAGACCTCAAGCTTAAGTATGTATGTATGTATGTATAAAATATGTATTTTACCCATGAACTTAAATTTTTTTTTTTTTATTATGTTTTAATAAAAATTAAACAAAATTTGTCAAAATTAATTTTAAACTGTCCGATTTTTTTAAACAAAATAGACGATTTTTTTTATTTTTTCTTAGGAAATTAACGATTTTTTCACAAATTTATCTGGGAGCCCAGCATAAAACGAAAACAATGATGAGCTTAAAAAAATTTAAATAACAAAATATAACAATTGTGTTTTATTTATTTTCATTATTTAAATTCTTTCTCTTTAAATAAAAAAAAAATAATACACATTCTTGAGTGCATACTAGGGATGCCAATCGGGACTGATTTTTGAAAAGCCCGGGATTCGGGATTTTGAAATCCCGATCCCGAAATCTCGGGATTTCGTGGATCCCGGGATTTCGGGATTTTTCGGAATTTTTTTTTTAATAAACAACACTTTTTTTTAAATATTTAAAAGGTTTTATAAACGTAACAGAAATTTTTAAAAATGAAAACAACAAAACAATTTATTTTATACATATGTTTATAACACTGGCGGCACCCATGATCAAAATGAGCAGATTCTGAAAAAAGCTTAAAAAAACATACGTATCTCTTAGTTTTTCTAGATCAATTCATTTCGGTTTTTTGACAGCAATTCAATTTTTAATGTGAATTAAGTTGTGACGACATTAATACACGGCAAAGTGTAGTCCCTCATCAATCTCGATAGCTGAGTTAAAAACTGTAAAATTATGTCGACTGCAGTGCAGTACACCTCCAGGGTGAAGGCGAAATTCATTATCAATAAGTTAAGTACGTTTGAAATTTATTTTAAAACAAAATGTTTATAAAATGTTTCTTAAAACAGATTTCAAGTTTAAATTATTTATTTATGAATACCGTATGTTTTTTAAGCAAATTTGTTATTATTATTGGAGCGGAAGGAATATGAGCTATTTCATCAATATTACGACTTAATTGTTATAATTATATCAACTTTTATTCTTTAGTTTCTGAATAAAACTTTAATTGGATCGTGAATAATTTTTATTTTTTGCTTGATATATAACAACTATTTCTTGATTTCTATATTTTGCATAAAAATAATCATTTTTAATTTGGAATTATGTCTTAAGCCAAAGCTGAACTTGCTAAACGTAATTGTAATTAAGGCTTGAGATGTAAATCTGCCAATTTCGTTTCTACTTAAAATAATGGTTTTTATTAAGCAAAATACAAAAATCCAGAAATAGTCGTCATATATCAATTTTAAATACTCGCTGTGTTCCAAAAACAAAAATTAAACTCAAAAATAAGAATTATTTGCAATAGAAAATATAACCCAAATATAATTTTTAATAATTTTTTTGTATATACTATAAAAATTCAATAAAAACGAACAGTTTTGTACATAAAAGTTGATATGTTAAAAATCCCGGGACTCATAAAAATAAATCCCGGGATTCGGGATTTATCAATCCCGAAAAATCCCGGGATTTCGTGATTCGGGATTTCCCGTTTGGCATCCCTAGTGCATACGTACATAATTTGTTCTCCATTTTTTGAAATTTTATTTTTCTCGCATCAATTTCAAATGTTGCTTATTTTGACAGTTCTTGTGAGAAACTTTTGGCAAAATATTGATACAGAAACACTTTTTCTCACATCCTTCCAATAATTGCTGGAAAATTATTTAAATGACAGATAATTCTCCCAAAGTAAAGATACAGAAACACTTATGTGAGAAAAACCATATTTTGTTTCATATTGCACTGTTTTTGTCATAATTCACTTGTTTCATGCGGGAAATTTAAAGAGGCGAAAAATACAGAAACGGGCTACAGGATGCTGCCTTGTGGGACTCCAGCGTTAATTGGCTGTGGAGAACTTAAAAAATCGCCTTCTTTAATAATAAATTGACGACCGACTAAGTAGCTTTCTAACAGGTTGTGCATGTTTGCTGGTAAGTTTTGCTGCAATTTCAGTAGTAATCCTTAATGCCAGACTTTATCAAAAGCTTGAGACACATCGATGAAGAGTGCTGAGCAATATTTTTTTTCTTCAAAGGCTTTTCTTATGACATTTACTATTCGATGAGCTTGTTCAATTGTGCTGTGCTTTCTTCTAAAACCGAATTGATGGTTTGGAATACATCTATTTTCATTTAAAATCGGCGTTAATTTTGACACTTGTAGTTTTTCAAATAGCTTTAAGATATAAGATAATAAGCTAATAGGCCTGTATGACGTAACTTTTGTGTGATCCTTTACTGGCTTTGGTATCATGGTTACTAAGCAAACCTTCATTTCTTCAGGGTAGTATTGAAGGCGTAAAATAGCATAAAAAAAAATAAGAAAAATTTTCTTTACTATACTTGGTAGCTCCAAAAGCAATTTATTACTGATCTTATCAATAGCGGGTGCCTTCTTGGTGTTTAAATCACAAATAGCCTTTTCGATTTCTCTAAACTCGAATCTTAGGGGAATAGCTGCTCTAACATTTACAGGCGGTTAGGTTAGGTTAGGTTCAGAAGGGTTATGAGCCCAAGGGCGCATATCCACTCGGAGACCAATTAGGTCCATTGTAAATCCCTTCAAGAGGAAAAAGAGAAGTAATGAAGAAAAATAGAAAATAGAAATACCACGTAGGAAAAATCCCCCCTATGGTCCCCCCAACAGAAACATCCGTCTTATTTCCCTGAAAAACCTCAGTAGATCGGTTGGATTACATCCAGCGATACACCCCAGTTCGTCGTGAAATCTAGCCCCTAGCCATTTCTGCCTGGGGCCCTGCATCCTAGGACAGTGGCACAGTATATGCTCAACCGTCTCTAGCTCCTCGGCATCCCCACACAGCCTGCATAAGTCCGATATCGCAATGTCCCATTTACCCATAAAGGCCCTAACAGAACAATGCCCCGTCGGGAACCCTATAAGGGTCCTGAGACTATTCTTATCCAGTCCTAATAGAACCCTGGTTGCCCATGCGTCCAATCCGGGCCATAAGGCCCTCGACACCCTACAATCCGTTCTATCCCTCCAGGACCGGTTTACGGCATCACGGAATCTTTTCTCTAAGTCTAGATTCGAACCCACTCTCGCGAGTTCGTCCGCTACCTCTTTGCCATCCACCTTGCAGTGTCGTGGTACCCAATACAGCATTATTGTGAATGCCAACATGAGCTCCCTCAGAGCATTTCTACACCGTGCAACCAGGCACGATCGCACCGTATAATTTGACAATGCTCTTAGCGCAGCGTGACTATCGGCGTAGAAAATCACCACATATCCCCCGACGATGTGACCCAGTATCACTTCCGTCGCCCTCCAGATCGCTAGGATCTCATCCTGGAAGACACTGCTCTCATCCGGGAGTCTGAATAACCTTTTCACGTCAGTGTCAGCAATAAAAACACCAGCCCCAGTGCCAGTGTCCATCTTGGACCCGTCCGTATGTACTGCCCACCCCTCAAACAGTCCGTTGGAGCCACGCCAAACTTCCCTATCCGAGAACTCCACCGGTGGTGTTACACCGAAGTCCAAGGTCATACTCCCATGATCCGAGATTCCCGCCGGAATACTTTCCTGATCAAGCAGACCCACTTCGTATATAATCCTTGTGTGGTCATCCCGCCAAGGCCTAATCAACGAAGACTCGTAGAGTCTAAATAAGTTCCTGGCAGCCACACTCCTCACATAATGTTCAATGGGGGACAGATGTAGTAGGATGTCTAACGCCGCCTGTGGCGTGCTTCTCCTTACACCAGTGATGCCAAGAGATGCACTCCTCTGGGCATCCTTGTTGAGCTTCTTCCTATAGCTATCCACTGTCAATGCATCCCACCAAACAGTGCATCCATAGGTAAGAATAGGCCTAACCACCGATGTTTAAATCCAGTTTACCATATCTGGTCTTAGTCTCATTCTTACCGATGGAGTTTCTGCATGGGTAGTAGGCATTGAGTCCTCTTTTCACCCTCTCCTGGGTATTTCTTCTCCAAGATAGTTTACAGTCGAGAAAGTTACCCAAGTACTTAGCACAGTCAGATAGAGTTAACTCGACGCCATCCAGCACTGGCCCCTTAAAACCCTCTATCCTGTACCTTCTGGTAAAAAGAACCAGCTCAGTCTTCGCACGGTTTACCCCCAGCCCTCTATCCTTCGTGCAAGCCGAGGGTTCGCCCAACATCACCTGCATAATTTCACCGATCGTGGACAGACCGTTCAGACCGTTGGAATCAAATGATCTGAGAATCCCGTTGACCGCAAACAACCACAGTAGAGGAGATAGAACACCCCAGCCTATCAATTATTGTCCACAGTCTTCGCTCCTCATATTTTGTAAAGCTTGTTATATTAAAAACGCTTGAAAAACCATTGCTAACTAGTAAGCGTTTACATTTTTTTTTACCCGCTACCTCCTACACGCTTTTTTCTGCTCAGCATAAAATTTTCAAGCGTTAATCTCAAAGCGTTTTTAAATTTAACTCAAATTACTTTCGTAATTTTCACTGAAATTATTTTGAAGTAACCGGAGAACAGAATCAAGCAGTAGGTGAATTTCGCGTAAAGATTTTAGCAAAAACGCTATAACTCCAAAACTACTAAAGCGTTTAAAAACGGTTTAGCTTAATCTTGTAGATTTTGAAGCGGGGTTTTTTCAGCCTATCAATTATTGTCCACAGTCTTCGCTCATCGTATGTTGTTAAGCTTTTTATCTAAAAAACGCTTGAAAAACCATTGCTAACTAGTAAGCGTTTTACATTTTTCTTACCCGCTACCTCCTACACGCTTTTTTCTGCTCAGCATAGAATTTTCAAGCGTTAATCTCAAAGCGTTTTTAAATTAAACTCAAATTACTTTCGTAATTTTCACTGAAATTATTTTGAAGTAACCGGAGAACAGAATCAAGCAGTAGGTGAATTTCGCGTAAAGATTTTAGCAAAAACGCTATAACTCCAAAACTACTAAAGCGTTTAAAAACGGTTTAGCTTAATCTTGTAGATTTTGAAGCGGGGTTTTTTCAGCCTATCAATTATTGTCCACAGTCTTCGCTCATCGTATGTTGTTAAGCTTTTTATCTAAAAAACGCTTGAAAAACCATTGCTAACTAGTAAGCGTTTTACATTTTTCTTACCCGCTACCTCCTACACGCTTTTTTCTGCTCAGCATAGAATTTTCAAGCGTTAATCTCAAAGCGTTTTTAAATTAAACTCAAATTACTTTCGTAATTTTCACTGAAATTATTTTGAAGTAACCGGAGAACAGAATCAAGCAGTAGGTGAATTTCGCGTAAAGATTTTAGCAAAAACGCTATAACTCCAAAACTACTAAAGCGTTTAAAAATGGTTTAGCTTAATCTTGTAGATTTTGAAGCGGGGTTTTTTCAGCCTATCAATTATTGTCCACAGTCTTCGCTCATCGTATGTTGTTAAGCTTCTTATCTAAAAAACGCTTGAAAAACCATTGCTAACTAGTAAGCGTTTTACATTTTTCTTACCCGCTACCTCCTACACGCTTTTTTCTGCTCAGCATAGAATTTTCAAGCGTTAATCTCAAAGCGTTTTTAAATTAAACTCAAATTACTTTCGTAATTTTCACTGAAATTATTTTGAAGTAACCGGAGAACAGAATCAAGCAGTAGGTGAATTTCGCGTAAAGATTTTAGCAAAAACGCTATAACTCCAAAACTACTAAAGCGTTTAAAAATGGTTTAGCTTAATCTTGTAGATTTTGAAGCGGGGTTTTTTCAGCCTATCAATTATTGTCCACAGTCTTCGCTCATCGTATGTTGTTAAGCTTTTTATCTAAAAAACGCTTGAAAAACCATTGCTAACTAGTAAGCGTTTTACATTTTTCTTACCCGCTACCTCCTACACGCTTTTTTCTGCTCAGCATAGAATTTTCAAGCGTTAATCTCAAAGCGTTTTTAAATTAAACTCAAATTACTTTCGTAATTTTCACTGAAATTATTTTGAAGTAACCGGAGAACAGAATCAAGCAGTAGGTGAATTTCGCGTAAAGATTTTAGCAAAAACGCTATAACTCCAAAACTACTAAAGCGTTTAAAAATGGTTTAGCTTAATCTTGTAGATTTTGAAGCGGGGTTTTTTCAGCCTATCAATTATTGTCCACAGTCTTCGCTCATCGTATGTTGTTAAGCTTTTTATCTAAAAAACGCTTGAAAAACCATTGCTAACTAGTAAGCGTTTTACATTTTTCTTACCCGCTACCTCCTACACGCTTTTTTCTGCTCAGCATAGAATTTTCAAGCGTTAATCTCAAAGCGTTTTTAAATTAAACTCAAATTACTTTCGTAATTTTCACTGAAATTATTTTGAAGTAACCGGAGAACAGAATCAAGCAGTAGGTGAATTTCGCGTAAAGATTTTAGCAAAAACGCTATAACTCCAAAACTACTAAAGCGTTTAAAAACGGTTTAGCTTAATCTTGTAGATTTTGAAGCGGGGTTTTTTCAGCCTATCAATTATTGTCCACAGTCTTCGCTCATCGTATGTTGTTAAGCTTTTTATCTAAAAAACGCTTGAAAAACCATTGCTAACTAGTAAGCGTTTTACATTTTTCTTACCCGCTACCTCCTACACGCTTTTTTCTGCTCAGCATAGAATTTTCAAGCGTTAATCTCAAAGCGTTTTTAAATTAAACTCAAATTACTTTCGTAATTTTCACTGAAATTATTTTGAAGTAACCGGAGAACAGAATCAAGCAGTAGGTGAATTTCGCGTAAAGATTTTAGCAAAAACGCTATAACTCCAAAACTACTAAAGCGTTTAAAAACGGTTTAGCTTAATCTTGTAGATTTTGAAGCGGGGTTTTTTCAGCCTATCAATTATTGTCCACAGTCTTCGCTCATCGTATGTTGTTAAGCTTTTTATCTAAAAAACGCTTGAAAAACCATTGCTAACTAGTAAGCGTTTTACATTTTTCTTACCCGCTACCTCCTACACGCTTTTTTCTGCTCAGCATAGAATTTTCAAGCGTTAATCTCAAAGCGTTTTTAAATTAAACTCAAATTACTTTCGTAATTTTCACTGAAATTATTTTGAAGTAACCGGAGAACAGAATCAAGCAGTAGGTGAATTTCGCGTAAAGATTTTAGCAAAAACGCTATAACTCCAAAACTACTAAAGCGTTTAAAAATGGTTTAGCTTAATCTTGTAGATTTTGAAGCGGGGTTTTTTCAGCCTATCAATTATTGTCCACAGTCTTCGCTCATCGTATGTTGTTAAGCTTTTTATCTAAAAAACGCTTGAAAAACCATTGCTAACTAGTAAGCGTTTTACATTTTTCTTACCCGCTACCTCCTACACGCTTTTTTCTGCTCAGCATAGAATTTTCAAGCGTTAATCTCAAAGCGTTTTTAAATTAAACTCAAATTACTTTCGTAATTTTCACTGAAATTATTTTGAAGTAACCGGAGAACAGAATCAAGCAGTAGGTGAATTTCGCGTAAAGATTTTAGCAAAAACGCTATAACTCCAAAACTACTAAAGCGTTTAAAAACGGTTTAGCTTAATCTTGTAGATTTTGAAGCGGGGTTTTTTCAGCCTATCAATTATTGTCCACAGTCTTCGCTCATCGTATGTTGTTAAGCTTTTTATCTAAAAAACGCTTGAAAAACCATTGCTAACTAGTAAGCGTTTTACATTTTTCTTACCCGCTACCTCCTACACGCTTTTTTCTGCTCAGCATAGAATTTTCAAGCGTTAATCTCAAAGCGTTTTTAAATTAAACTCAAATTACTTTCGTAATTTTCACTGAAATTATTTTGAAGTAACCGGAGAACAGAATCAAGCAGTAGGTGAATTTCGCGTAAAGATTTTAGCAAAAACGCTATAACTCCAAAACTACTAAAGCGTTTAAAAATGGTTTAGCTTAATCTTGTAGATTTTGAAGCGGGGTTTTTTCAGCCTATCAATTATTGTCCACAGTCTTCGCTCATCGTATGTTGTTAAGCTTTTTATCTAAAAAACGCTTGAAAAACCATTGCTAACTAGTAAGCGTTTTACATTTTTCTTACCCGCTACCTCCTACACGCTTTTTTCTGCTCAGCATAGAATTTTCAAGCGTTAATCTCAAAGCGTTTTTAAATTAAACTCAAATTACTTTCGTAATTTTCACTGAAATTATTTTGAAGTAACCGGAGAACAGAATCAAGCAGTAGGTGAATTTCGCGTAAAGATTTTAGCAAAAACGCTATAACTCCAAAACTACTAAAGCGTTTAAAAACGGTTTAGCTTAATCTTGTAGATTTTGAAGCGGGGTTTTTTCAGCCTATCAATTATTGTCCACAGTCTTCGCTCATCGTATGTTGTTAAGCTTTTTATCTAAAAAACGCTTGAAAAACCATTGCTAACTAGTAAGCGTTTTACATTTTTCTTACCCGCTACCTCCTACACGCTTTTTTCTGCTCAGCATAGAATTTTCAAGCGTTAATCTCAAAGCGTTTTTAAATTAAACTCAAATTACTTTCGTAATTTTCACTGAAATTATTTTGAAGTAACCGGAGAACAGAATCAAGCAGTAGGTGAATTTCGCGTAAAGATTTTAGCAAAAACGCTATTACTCCAAAACTACTTAAGCGTTTAAAAACGGTTTAGCTTAATCTTGTAGATTTTGAAGCGGGGTTTTTTTCAGCCTATCAATTATTGTCCACAGTCTTCGCTCATCGTATGCTGTTAAGCTTTTTATCTAAAAAACGCTTGAAAACCCATTGCTAACTAGTAAGCGTTTTACATTTTTTTTACCCGCTACCTCCTACACGCTTTTCTCTGCTCAGCATAAAATTTTCAAGCGTTAATCTCAAAGCGTTTTTAAATTTGACTCAAATTACTTTCGTAATTTTCACTGAAATTATTTTGAAGTAACCGGAGAACAGAATCAAGCAGTAGGTGAATTTCGCGTAAAGATTTTAGCAAAAACGCTATAACTCCAAAACTACTTAAGCGTTTAAAAACGGTTTAGCTTAATCTTGTAGATTTTGAAGCGGGGTTTTTTTCAGCCTATCAATTATTGTCCACAGTCTTCGCTCATCGTATGTTGTTAAGCTTTTTATCTAAAAAACGCTTGAAAAACCATTGCTAACTAGTAAGCGTTTTACATTTTTTTTACCCGCTACCTCCTACACGCTTTTTTCTGCTCAGCATAAAATTTTCAAGCGTTAATCTCAAAGCGTTTTTAAATTAAACTCAAATTACTTTCGTAATTTTCACTGAAATTATTTTGAAGTAACCGGAGAACAGAATCAAGCAGTAGGTGAATTTCGCGTAAAGATTTTAGCAAAAACGCTATAACTCCAAAACTACTTAAGCGTTTAAAAACGGTTTAGCTTAATCTTGTAGATTTTGAAGCGGGGTTTTTTTCAGCCTATCAATTATTGTCCACAGTCTTCGCTCATCGTATGTTGTTAAGCTTTTTATCTTAAAAACGCTTGAAAAACCATTGCTAACTAGTAAGCGTTTTACATTTTTTTTACCCGCTACCTCCTACACGCTTTTTTCTGCTCAGCATAAAATTTTCAAGCGTTAATCTCAAAGCGTTTTTAAATTAAACTCAAATTACTTTCGTAATTTTCACTGAAATTATTTTGAAGTAACCGGAGAACAGAATCAAGCAGTAGGTGAATTTCGCGTAAAGATTTTAGCAAAAACGCTATAACTCCAAAACTACTTAAGCGTTTAAAAACGGTTTAGCTTAATCTTGTAGATTTTGAAGCGGGGTTTTTTTCAGCCTATCAATTATTGTCCACAGTCTTCGCTCATCGTATGTTGTTAAGCTTTTTATCTTAAAAACGCTTGAAAAACCATTGCTAACTAGTAAGCGTTTTACATTTTTTTTACCCGCTACCTCCTACACGCTTTTTTCTGCTCAGCATAAAATTTTCAAGCGTTAATCTCAAAGCGTTTTTAAATTAAACTCAAATTACTTTCGTAATTTTCACTGAAATTATTTTGAAGTAACCGGAGAACAGAATCAAGCAGTAGGTGAATTTCGCGTAAAGATTTTAGCAAAAACGCTATAACTCCAAAACTACTTAAGCGTTTAAAAACGGTTTAGCTTAATCTTGTAGATTTTGAAGCGGGGTTTTTTTCAGCCTATCAATTATTGTCCACAGTCTTCGCTCATCGTATGTTGTTAAGCTTTTTATCTTAAAAACGCTTGAAAAACCATTGCTAACTAGTAAGCGTTTTACATTTTTTTTACCCGCTACCTCCTACACGCTTTCCTCTCCTCAGCATAAAATTTTCAAGCGTTAATCTCAAAGCGTTTTTAAATTAAACTCAAATTACTTTCGTAATTTTCACTGAAATTATTTTGAAGTAACCGGAGAACAGAATCAAGCAGTAGGTGAATTTCGCGTAAAGATTTTAGCAAAAACGCTATAACTCCAAAACTACTTAAGCGTTTAAAAACGGTTTAGCTTAATCTTGTAGATTTTGAAGCGGGGGTTTTTTCAGCCTATCAATTATTGTCCACAGTCTTCGCTCATCGTATGTTGTTAAGCTTTTTATCTAAAAAACGCTTGAAAAACCATTGCTAACTAGTAAGCGTTTTACATTTTTTTTACCCGCTACCTCCTACACGCTTTTTTCTGCTCAGCATAAAATTTTTAAGCGTTAATCTCAAAGCGTTTTTAAATTTGACTCAAATTACTTTCGTAATTTTCACTGAAATTATTTTGAAGTAACCGGAGAACAGAATCAAGCAGTAGGTGAATTTCGCGTAAAGATTTTAGCAAAAACGCTATAACTCCAAAACTACTTAAGCGTTTAAAAACGGTTTAGCTTAATCTTGTAGATTTTGAAGCGGGGTTTTTTTCAGCCTATCAATTATTGTCCACAGTCTTCGCTCATCGTATGTTGTTAAGCTTTTTATCTAAAAAACGCTTGAAAAACCATTGCTAACTAGTAAGCGTTTTACATTTTTTTTACCCGCTACCTCCTACACGCTTTTTTCTGCTCAGCATAACATTTTTAAGCGTTAATCTCAAAGCGTTTTTAAATTTGACTCAAATTACTTTCGTAATTTTCACTGAAATTATTTTGAAGTAACCGGAGAACAGAATCAAGCAGTAGGTGAATTTCGCGTAAAAATTTTAGCAAAAACGCTATAACTCCAAAAGTACTTAAGCGTTTAAAAACGGTTTAGCTTAATCTTGTAGATTTTGAAGCGGGGTTTTTTTCAGCCTATCAATTATTGTCCACAGTCTTCGCTCATCGTATGTTGTTAAGCTTTTTATCTAAAAAACGCTTGTAAAACCATTGCTAACTAGTAAGCGTTTTACATTTTTTTTACCCGCTACCTCCTACACGCTTTTTTCTGCTCAGCATAAAATTTTTAAGCGTTAATCTCAAAGCGTTTTTAAATTTGACTCAAATTACTTTCGTAATTTTCACTGAAATTATTTTGAAGTAACCGGAGAACAGAATCAAGCAGTAGGTGAATTTCGCGTAAAGATTTTAGCAAAAACGCTATAACTCCAAAACTACTTAAGCGTTTAAAAACGGTTTAGCTTAATCTTGTAGATTTTGAAGCGGGTTTTTTTTCAGCCTATCAATTATTGTCCACAGTCTTCGCTCATCGTATGTTGTTAAGCTTTTTATCTAAAAAACGCTTGTAAAACCATTGCTAACTAGTAAGCGTTTTACATTTTTTTTACCCGCTACCTCCTACACGCTTTTTTCTGCTCAGCATAAAATTTTTAAGCGTTAATCTCAAAGCGTTTTTAAATTTGACTCAAATTACTTTCGTAATTTTCACTGAAATTATTTTGAAGTAACCGGAGAACAGAATCAAGCAGTAGGTGAATTTCGCGTAAAGATTTTAGCAAAAACGCTATAACTCCAAAAGTACTTAAGCGTTTAAAAACGGTTTAGCTTAATCTTGTAGATTTTGAAGCGGGGTTTTTTTCAGCCTATCAATTATTGTCCACAGTCTTCGCTCATCGTATGTTGTTAAGCTTTTTATCTAAAAAACGCTTGTAAAACCATTGCTAACTAGTAAGCGTTTTACATTTTTTTTACCCGCTACCTCCTACACGCTTTTTTCTGCTCAGCATAGAATTTTTAAGCGTTAATCTCAAAGCGTTTTTAAATTAAACTCAAATTACTTTCGTAATTTTCACTGAAATTATTTTGAAGTAACCGGAGAACAGAATCAAGCAGTAGGTGAATTTCGCGTAAAGATTTTAGCAAAAACGCTATAACTCCAAAACTACTTAAGCGTTTAAAAACGGTTTAGCTTAATCTTGTAGATTTTGAAGCGGGGTTTTTTTCAGCCTATCAATTATTGTCCACAGTCTTCGCTCATCGTATGTTGTTAAGCTTTTTATCTAAAAAACGCTTGTAAAACCATTGCTAACTAGTAAGCGTTTTACATTTTTTTTACCCGCTACCTCCTACACGCTTTTTTCTGCTCAGCATAGAATTTTCAAGCGTTAATCTCAAAGCGTTTTTAAATTAAACTCAAATTACTTTCGTAATTTTCACTGAAATTATTTTGAAGTAACCGGAGAACAGAATCAAGCAGTAGGTGAATTTCGCGTAAAGATTTTAGCAAAAACGCTATAACTCCAAAAGTACTTAAGCGTTTAAAAACGGTTTAGCTTAATCTTGTAGATTTTGAAGCGGGGTTTTTTTCAGCCTATCAATTATTGTCCACAGTCTTCGCTCATCGTATGTTGTTAAGCTTTTTATCTAAAAAACGCTTGTAAAACCATTGCTAACTAGTAAGCGTTTTACATCTTTTTTACCCGCTACCTCCTACACGCTTTTTTCTGCTCAGCATAAAATTTTCAAGCGTTAATCTCAAAGCGTTTTTAAATTAAACTCAAATTACTTTCGTAATTTTCACTGAAATTATTTTGAAGTAACCGGAGAACAGAATCAAGCAGTAGGTGAATTTCGCGTAAAGATTTTAGCAAAAACGCTATAACTCCAAAACTACTTAAGCGTTTAAAAACGGTTTAGCTTAATCTTGTAGATTTTGAAGCGGGGTTTTTTTCAGCCTATCAATTATTGTCCACAGTCTTCGGTCATCGTATGTTGTTAAGCTTTTTATCTAAAAAACGCTTGAAAAACCATTGCTAACTAGTAAGCGTTTTACATTTTTTTTTACCCGCTACCTCCTACACGCTTTTTTCTGCTCAGCATAAAATTTTTAAGCGTTAATCTCAAAGCGTTTTTAAATTTGACTCAAATTACTTTCGTAATTTTCACTGAAATTATTTTGAAGTAACCGGAGAACAGAATCAAGCAGTAGGTGAATTTCGCGTAAAGATTTTAGCAAAAACGCTATTAATCCAAAACTACTTAAGCGTTTAAAAACGGTTTAGCTTAATCTTGTAGATTTTGAAGCGGGGTTTTTTTCAGCCTATCAATTATTGTCCACAGTCTTCGCTCATCGTATGTTGTTAAGCTTTTTATCTAAAAAACGCTTGAAAAACCATTGCTAACTAGTAAGCGTTTTACATTTTTTTTACCCGCTACCTCCTACACGCTTTTTTCTGCTCAGCATAAAATTTTTAAGCGTTAATCTCAAAGCGTTTTTAAATTTGACTCAAATTACTTTCGTAATTTTCACTGAAATTATTTTGAAGTAACCGGAGAACAGAATCAAGCAGTAGGTGAATTTCGCGTAAAGATTTTAGCAAAAACGCTATAACTCCAAAACTACTTAAGCGTTTAAAAACGGTTTAGCTTAATCTTGTAGATTTTGAAGCGGGGTTTTTTTCAGCCTATCAATTATTGTCCACAGTCTTCGCTCATCGTATGTTGTTAAGCTTTTTATCTAAAAAACGCTTGAAAAACCATTGCTAACTAGTAAGCGTTTTACATTTTTTTTACCCGCTACCTCCTACACGCTTTTTTCTGCTCAGCATAAAATTTTTAAGCGTTAATCTCAAAGCGTTTTTAAATTTGACTCAAATTACTTTCGTAATTTTCACTGAAATTATTTTGAAGTAACCGGAGAACAGAATCAAGCAGTAGGTGAATTTCGCGTAAAGATTTTAGCAAAAACGCTATAACTCCAAAACTACTTAAGCGTTTAAAAACGGTTTAGCTTAATCTTGTAGATTTTGAAGCGGGGTTTTTTTCAGCCTATCAATTATTGTCCACAGTCTTCGCTCATCGTATGTTGTTAAGCTTTTTATCTAAAAAACGCTTGAAAAACCATTGCTAACTAGTAAGCGTTTTACATTTTTTTTACCCGCTACCTCCTACACGCTTTTTTCTGCTCAGCATAAAATTTTTAAGCGTTAATCTCAAAGCGTTTTTAAATTTGACTCAAATTACTTTCGTAATTTTCACTGAAATTATTTTGAAGTAACCGGAGAACAGAATCAAGCAGTAGGTGAATTTCGCGTAAAGATTTTAGCAAAAACGCTATAACTCCAAAACTACTTAAGCGTTTAAAAACGGTTTAGCTTAATCTTGTAGATTTTGAAGCGGGGTTTTTTTCAGCCTATCAATTATTGTCCACAGTCTTCGCTCATCGTATGTTGTTAAGCTTTTTATCTAAAAAACGCTTGAAAAACCATTGCTAACTAGTAAGCGTTTTACATTTTTTTTACCCGCTACCTCCTACGCGCTTTTTTCTGCTCAGCATAAAATTTTTAAGCGTTAATCTCAAAGCGTTTTTAAATTTGACTCAAATTACTTTCGTAATTTTCACTGAAATTATTTTGAAGTAACCGGAGAACAGAATCAAGCAGTAGGTGAATTTCGCGTAAAGATTTTAGCAAAAACGCTATAACTCCAAAACTACTTAAGCGTTTAAAAACGGTTTAGCTTAATCTTGTAGATTTTGAAGCGGGGTTTTTTTCAGCCTATCAATTATTGTCCACAGTCTTCGCTCATCGTATGTTGTTAAGCTTTTTATCTAAAAAACGCTTGTAAAACCATTGCTAACTAGTAAGCGTTTTACATTTTTTTTTTACCCGCTACCTCCTACACGCTTTTTTCTGCTCAGCATAAAATTTTTAAGCGTTAATCTCAAAGCGTTTTTAAATTTGTCTCAAATTACTTTCGTAATTTTCACTGAAATTATTTTGAAGTAACCGGAGAACAGAATCAAGCAGTAGGTGAATTTCGCGTAAAGATTTTAGCAAAAACGCTATAACTCCAAAACTACTTAAGCGTTTAAAAACGGTTTAGCTTAATCTTGTAGATTTTGAAGCGGGGTTTTTTTCAGCCTATCAATTATTGTCCACAGTCTTCGCTCATCGTATGTTGTTAAGCTTTTTATCTAAAAAACGCTTGAAAAACCATTGCTAACTAGTAAGCGTTTTACATTTTTTTTACCCGCTACCTCCTACACGCTTTTTTCTGCTCAGCATAAAATTTTTAAGCGTTAATCTCAAAGCGTTTTTAAATTTGACTCAAATTACTTTCGTAATTTTCACTGAAATTATTTTGAAGTAACCGGAGAACAGAATCAAGCAGTAGGTGAATTTCGCGTAAAGATTTTAGCAAAAACGCTATAACTCCAAAACTACTTAAGCGTTTAAAAACGGTTTAGCTTAATCTTGTAGATTTTGAAGCGGGGTTTTTTTCAGCCTATCAATTATTGTCCACAGTCTTCGCTCATCGTATGTTGTTAAGCTTTTTATCTAAAAAACGCTTGAAAAACCATTGCTAACTAGTAAGCGTTTTACATTTTTTTTACCCGCTACCTCCTACACGCTTTTTTCTGCTCAGCATAAAATTTTCAAGCGTTAATCTCAAAGCGTTTTTAAATTTGACTCAAATTACTTTCGTAATTTTCACTGAAATTATTTTGAAGTAACCGGAGAACAGAATCAAGCAGTAGGTGAATTTCGCGTAAAGATTTTAGCAAAAACGCTATAACTCCAAAACTACTTAAGCGTTTAAAAACGGTTTAGCTTAATCTTGTAGATTTTGAAGCGGGGTTTTTTTCAGCCTATCAATTATTGTCCACAGTCTTCGCTCATCGTATGTTGTTAAGCTTTTTATCTAAAAAACGCTTGAAAAACCATTGCTAACTAGTAAGCGTTTTACATTTTTTTTACCCGCTACCTCCTACACGCTTTTTTCTGCTCAGCATAAAATTTTTAAGCGTTAATCTCAAAGCGTTTTTAAATTTGACTCAAATTACTTTCGTAATTTTCACTGAAATTATTTTGAAGTAACCGGAGAACAGAATCAAGCAGTAGGTGAATTTCGCGTAAAGATTTTAGCAAAAACGCTATAACTCCAAAACTACTTAAGCGTTTAAAAACGGTTTAGCTTAATCTTGTAGATTTTGAAGCGGGGTTTTTTTCAGCCTATCAATTATTGTCCACAGTCTTCGCTCATCGTATGTTGTTAAGCTTTTTATCTAAAAAACGCTTGAAAAACCATTGCTAACTAGTAAGCGTTTTACATTTTTTTTACCCGCTACCTCCTACACGCTTTTTTCTGCTCAGCATAAAATTTTTAAGCGTTAATCTCAAAGCGTTTTTAAATTTGACTCAAATTACTTTCGTAATTTTCACTGAAATTATTTTGAAGTAACCGGAGAACAGAATCAAGTAGTAGGTGAATTTCGCGTAAAGATTTTAGCAAAAACGCTATAACTCCAAAAGTACTTAAGCGTTTAAAAACGGTTTAGCTTAATCTTGTAGATTTTGAAGCGGGGTTTTTTTCAGCCTATCAATTATTGTCCACAGTCTTCGCTCATCGTATGTTGTTAAGCTTTTTATCTAAAAAACGCTTGAAAAACCATTGCTAACTAGTAAGCGTTTTACATTTTTTTTACCCGCTACCTCCTACACGCTTTTTTCTGCTCAGCATAAAATTTTCAAGCGTTAATCTCAAAGCGTTTTTAAATTTGACTCAAATTACTTTCGTAATTTTCACTGAAATTATTTTGAAGTAACCGGAGAACAGAATCAAGCAGTAGGTGAATTTCGCGTAAAGATTTTAGCAAAAACGCTATAACTCCAAAAGTACTTAAGCGTTTAAAAACGGTTTAGCTTAATCTTGTAGATTTTGAAGCGGGGTTTTTTTCAGCCTATCAATTATTGTCCACAGTCTTCGCTCATCGTATGTTGTTAAGCTTTTTATCTAAAAAACGCTTGAAAAACCATTGCAAACTAGTAAGCGTTTTACATTTTTTTTACCCGCTACCTCCTACACGCTTTTTTCTGCTCAGCATAAAATTTTCAAGCGTTAATCTCAAAGCGTTTTTAAATTTGACTCAAATTACTTTCGTAATTTTCACTGAAATTATTTTGAAGTAACCGGAGAACAGAATCAAGCAGTAGGTGAATTTCGCGTAAAGATTTTAGCAAAAACGCTATAACTCCAAAACTACTTAAGCGTTTAAAAACGGTTTAGCTTAATCTTGTAGATTTTGAAGCGGGGTTTTTTTCAGCCTATCAATTATTGTCCACAGTCTTCGCTCATCGTATGTTGTTAAGCTTTTTATCTAAAAAACGCTTGAAAAACCATTGCTAACTAGTAAGCGTTTTACATTTTTTTTACCCGCTACCTCCAACACGCTTTTTTCTGCTCAGCATAAAATTTTTAAGCGTTAATCTCAAAGCGTTTTTAAATTTGACTCAAATTACTTTCGTAATTTTCACTGAAATTATTTTGAAGTAACCGGAGAACAGAATCAAGCAGTAGGTGAATTTCGCGTAAAGATTTTAGCAAAAACGCTATAACTCCAAAACTACTTAAGCGTTTAAAAACGGTTTAGCTTAATCTTGTAGATTTTGAAGCGGGGTTTTTTTCAGCCTATCAATTATTGTCCACAGTCTTCGCTCATCGTATGTTGTTAAGCTTTTTATCTAAAAAACGCTTGAAAAACCATTGCTAACTAGTAAGCGTTTTACATTTTTTTTTTACCCGCTACCTCCTACACGCTTTTTTCTGCTCAGCATAAAATTTTCAAGCGTTAATCTCAAAGCGTTTTTAAATTTAACTTAAATTACTTTCGTAATTTTCACTGAAATTATTTTGAAGTAACCGGAGAACAGAATCAAGCAGTAGGTGAATTTCGCGTAAAGATTTTAGCAAAAACGCTATAACTCCAAAACTACTTAAGCGTTTAAAAACGGTTTAGCTTAATCTTGTAGATTTTGAAGCGGGGTTTTTTTCAGCCTATCAATTATTGTCCACAGTCTTCGCTCATCGTATGTTGTTAAGCTTTTTATCTAAAAAACGCTTGAAAAACCATTGCTAACTAGTAAGCGTTTTACATTTTTTTTTTACCCGCTACCTCCTACACGCTTTTTTCTGCTCAGCATAAAATTTTCAAGCGTTAATCTCAAAGCGTTTTTAAATTTAACTTAAATTACTTTCGTAATTTTCACTGAAATTATTTTGAAGTAACCGGAGAACAGAATCAAGCAGTAGGTGAATTTCGCGTAAAGATTTTAGCAAAAACGCTATAACTCCAAAACTACTTAAGCGTTTAAAAACGGTTTAGCTTAATCTTGTAGATTTTGAAGCGGGGTTTTTTTCAGCCTATCAATTATTGTCCACAGTCTTCGCTCATCGTATGTTGTTAAGCTTTTTATCTAAAAAACGCTTGTAAAACCATTGCTAACTAGTAAGCGTTTTACATTTTTTTTTTACCCGCTACCTCCTACACGCTTTTTTCTGCTCAGCATAAAATTTTCAAGCGTTAATCTCAAAGCGTTTTTAAATTTAACTTAAATTACTTTCGTAATTTTCACTGAAATTATTTTGAAGTAACCGGAGAACAGAATCAAGCAGTAGGTGAATTTCGCGTAAAGATTTTAGCAAAAACGCTATAACTCCAAAACTACTTAAGCGTTTAAAAACGGTTTAGCTTAATCTTGTAGATTTTGAAGCGGGGTTTTTTTCAGCCTATCAATTATTGTCCACAGTCTTCGCTCATCGTATGTTGTTAAGCTTTTTATCTAAAAAACGCTTGAAAAACCATTGCTAACTAGTAAGCGTTTTACATTTTTTTTACCCGCTACCTCCAACACGCTTTTTTCTGCTCAGCATAAAATTTTTAAGCGTTAATCTCAAAGCGTTTTTAAATTTGACTCAAATTACTTTCGTAATTTTCACTGAAATTATTTTGAAGTAACCGGAGAACAGAATCAAGCAGTAGGTGAATTTCGCGTAAAGATTTTAGCAAAAACGCTATAACTCCAAAACTACTTAAGCGTTTAAAAACGGTTTAGCTTAATCTTGTAGATTTTGAAGCGGGGTTTTTTTCAGCCTATCAATTATTGTCCACAGTCTTCGCTCATCGTATGTTGTTAAGCTTTTTATCTAAAAAACGCTTGAAAAACCATTGCTAACTAGTAAGCGTTTTACATTTTTTTTACCCGCTACCTCCTACACGCTTTTTTCTGCTCAGCATAAAATTTTTAAGCGTTAATCTCAAAGCGTTTTTAAATTTGACTCAAATTACTTTCGTAATTTTCACTGAAATTATTTTGAAGTAACCGGAGAACAGAATCAAGCAGTAGGTGAATTTCGCGTAAAGATTTTAGCAAAAACGCTATAACTCCAAAACTACTTAAGCGTTTAAAAACGGTTTAGCTTAATCTTGTAGATTTTGAAGCGGGGTTTTTTTCAGCTTATCAATTATTGTCCACAGTCTTCGCTCATCGTATGTTGTTAAGCTTTTTATCTAAAAAACGCTTGAAAAACCATTGCTAACTAGTAAGCGTTTTACATTTTTTTTACCCGCTACCTCCTACACGCTTTTTTCTGCTCAGCATAAAATTTTTAAGCGTTAATCTCAAAGCGTTTTTAAATTTGACTCAAATTACTTTCGTAATTTTCACTGAAATTATTTTGAAGTAACCGGAGAACAGAATCAAGCAGTAGGTGAATTTCGCGTAAAGATTTTAGCAAAAACGCTATAACTCCAAAACTACTTAAGCGTTTAAAAACGGTTTAGCTTAATCTTGTAGATTTTGAAGCGGGGTTTTTTTCAGCTTATCAATTATTGTCCACAGTCTTCGCTCATCGTATGTTGTTAAGCTTTTTATCTAAAAAACGCTTGAAAAACCATTGCTAACTAGTAAGCGTTTTACATTTTTTTTACCCGCTACCTCCTACACGCTTTTTTCTGCTCAGCATAAAATTTTTAAGCGTTAATCTCAAAGCGTTTTTAAATTTGACTCAAATTACTTTCGTAATTTTCACTGAAATTATTTTGAAGTAACCGGAGAACAGAATCAAGCAGTAGGTGAATTTCGCGTAAAGATTTTAGCAAAAACGCTATAACTCCAAAACTACTTAAGCGTTTAAAAACGGTTTAGCTTAATCTTGTAGATTTTGAAGCGGGGTTTTTTTCAGCCTATCAATTATTGTCCACAGTCTTCGCTCATCGTATGTTGTTAAGCTTTTTATCTAAAAAACGCTTGAAAAACCATTGCTAACTAGTAAGCGTTTTACATTTTTTTTACCCGCTACCTCCTACACGCTTTTTTCTGCTCAGCATAAAATTTTTAAGCGTTAATCTCAAAGCGTTTTTAAATTTGACTCAAATTACTTTCGTAATTTTCACTGAAATTATTTTGAAGTAACCGGAGAACAGAATCAAGCAGTAGGTGAATTTCGCGTAAAGATTTTAGCAAAAACGCTATAACTCCAAAACTACTTAAGCGTTTAAAAACGGTTTAGCTTAATCTTGTAGATTTTGAAGCGGGGTTTTTTTCAGCCTATCAATTATAGTCCACAGTCTTCGCTCATCGTATGTTGTTAAGCTTTTTATCTAAAAAACGCTTGAAAAACCATTGCTAACTAGTAAGCGTTTTACATTTTTTTTACCCGCTACCTCCTACACGCTTTTTTCTGCTCAGCATAAAATTTTTAAGCGTTAATCTCAAAGCGTTTTTAAATTTGACTCAAATTACTTTCGTAATTTTCACTGAAATTATTTTGAAGTAACCGGAGAACAGAATCAAGCAGTAGGTGAATTTCGCGTAAAGATTTTAGCAAAAACGCTATAACTCCAAAACTACTTAAGCGTTTAAAAACGGTTTAGCTTAATCTTGTAGATTTTGAAGCGGGGTTTTTTTCAGCCTATCAATTATTGTCCACAGTCTTCGCTCATCGTATGTTGTTAAGCTTTTTATCTAAAAAACGCTTGTAAAACCATTGCTAACTAGTAAGCGTTTTACATTTTTTTTTTACCCGCTACCTCCTACACGCTTTTTTCTGCTCAGCATAAAATTTTCAAGCGTTAATCTCAAAGCGTTTTTAAATTTAACTTAAATTACTTTCGTAATTTTCACTGAAATTATTTTGAAGTAACCGGAGAACAGAATCAAGCAGTAGGTGAATTTCGCGTAAAGATTTTAGCAAAAACGCTATAACTCCAAAACTACTTAAGCGTTTAAAAACGGTTTAGCTTAATCTTGTAGATTTTGAAGCGGGGTTTTTTTCAGCCTATCAATTATTGTCCACAGTCTTCGCTCATCGTATGTTGTTAAGCTTTTTATCTAAAAAACGCTTGAAAAACCATTGCTAACTAGTAAGCGTTTTACATTTTTTTTACCCGCTACCTCCTACACGCTTTTTTCTGCTCAGCATAAAATTTTTAAGCGTTAATCTCAAAGCGTTTTTAAATTTGACTCAAATTACTTTCGTAATTTTCACTGAAATTATTTTGAAGTAACCGGAGAACAGAATCAAGCAGTAGGTGAATTTCGCGTAAAGATTTTAGCAAAAACGCTATAACTCCAAAACTACTTAAGCGTTTAAAAACGGTTTAGCTTAATCTTGTAGATTTTGAAGCGGGGTTTTTTTCAGCTTATCAATTATTGTCCACAGTCTTCGCTCATCGTATGTTGTTAAGCTTTTTATCTAAAAAACGCTTGAAAAACCATTGCTAACTAGTAAGCGTTTTACATTTTTTTTACCCGCTACCTCCTACACGCTTTTTTCTGCTCAGCATAAAATTTTTAAGCGTTAATCTCAAAGCGTTTTTAAATTTGACTCAAATTACTTTCGTAATTTTCACTGAAATTATTTTGAAGTAACCGGAGAACAGAATCAAGCAGTAGGTGAATTTCGCGTAAAGATTTTAGCAAAAACGCTATAACTCCAAAACTACTTAAGCGTTTAAAAACGGTTTAGCTTAATCTTGTAGATTTTGAAGCGGGGTTTTTTTCAGCCTATCAATTATTGTCCACAGTCTTCGCTCATCGTATGTTGTTAAGCTTTTTATCTAAAAAACGCTTGAAAAACCATTGCTAACTAGTAAGCGTTTTACATTTTTTTTACCCGCTACCTCCTACACGCTTTTTTCTGCTCAGCATAAAATTTTTAAGCGTTAATCTCAAAGCGTTTTTAAATTTGACTCAAATTACTTTCGTAATTTTCACTGAAATTATTTTGAAGTAACCGGAGAACAGAATCAAGCAGTAGGTGAATTTCGCGTAAAGATTTTAGCAAAAACGCTATAACTCCAAAACTACTTAAGCGTTTAAAAACGGTTTAGCTTAATCTTGTAGATTTTGAAGCGGGGTTTTTTTCAGCCTATCAATTATTGTCCACAGTCTTCGCTCATCGTATGTTGTTAAGCTTTTTATCTAAAAAACGCTTGAAATACCATTGCTAACTAGTAAGCGTTTTACATTTTTTTTACCCGCTACCTCCTACACGCTTTTTTCTGCTCAGCATAAAATTTTTAAGCGTTAATCTCAAAGCGTTTTTAAATTTGACTCAAATTACTTTCGTAATTTTCACTGAAATTATTTTGAAGTAACCGGAGAACAGAATCAAGCAGTAGGTGAATTTCGCGTAAAGATTTTAGCAAAAACGCTATAACTCCAAAACTACTTAAGCGTTTAAAAACGGTTTAGCTTAATCTTGTAGATTTTGAAGCGGGGTTTTTTTCAGCCTATCAATTATTGTCCACAGTCTTCGCTCATCGTATGTTGTTAAGCTTTTTATCTAAAAAACGCTTGAAAAACCATTGCTAACTAGTAAGCGTTTTACATTTTTTTTACCCGCTACCTCCTACACGCTTTTTTCTGCTCAGCATAAAATTTTTAAGCGTTAATCTCAAAGCGTTTTTAAATTTGACTCAAATTACTTTCGTAATTTTCACTGAAATTATTTTGAAGTAACCGGAGAACAGAATCAAGCAGTAGGTGAATTTCGCGTAAAGATTTTAGCAAAAACGCTATAACTCCAAAACTACTTAAGCGTTTAAAAACGGTTTAGCTTAATCTTGTAGATTTTGAAGCGGGGTTTTTTTCAGCCTATCAATTATTGTCCACAGTCTTCGCTCATCGTATGTTGTTAAGCTTTTTATCTAAAAAACGCTTGAAAAACCATTGCTAACTAGTAAGCGTTTTACATTTTTTTTACCCGCTACCTCCTACACGCTTTTTTCTGCTCAGCATAAAATTTTTAAGCGTTAATCTCAAAGCGTTTTTAAATTTGACTCAAATTACTTTCGTAATTTTCACTGAAATTATTTTGAAGTAACCGGAGAACAGAATCAAGCAGTAGGTGAATTTCGCGTAAAGATTTTAGCAAAAACGCTATAACTCCAAAACTACTTAAGCGTTTAAAAACGGTTTAGCTTAATCTTGTAGATTTTGAAGCGGGGTTTTTTTCAGCTTATCAATTATTGTCCACAGTCTTCGCTCATCGTATGTTGTTAAGCTTTTTATCTAAAAAACGCTTGAAAAACCATTGCTAACTAGTAAGCGTTTTACATTTTTTTTACCCGCTACCTCCTACACGCTTTTTTCTGCTCAGCATAAAATTTTTAAGCGTTAATCTCAAAGCGTTTTTAAATTTGACTCAAATTACTTTCGTAATTTTCACTGAAATTATTTTGAAGTAACCGGAGAACAGAATCAAGCAGTAGGTGAATTTCGCGTAAAGATTTTAGCAAAAACGCTATAACTCCAAAACTACTTAAGCGTTTAAAAACGGTTTAGCTTAATCTTGTAGATTTTGAAGCGGGGTTTTTTTCAGCCTATCAATTATTGTCCACAGTCTTCGCTCATCGTATGTTGTTAAGCTTTTTATCTAAAAAACGCTTGAAAAACCATTGCTAACTAGTAAGCGTTTTACATTTTTTTTACCCGCTACCTCCTACACGCTTTTTTCTGCTCAGCATAAAATTTTTAAGCGTTAATCTCAAAGCGTTTTTAAATTTGACTCAAATTACTTTCGTAATTTTCACTGAAATTATTTTGAAGTAACCGGAGAACAGAATCAAGCAGTAGGTGAATTTCGCGTAAAGATTTTAGCAAAAACGCTATAACTCCAAAACTACTTAAGCGTTTAAAAACGGTTTAGCTTAATCTTGTAGATTTTGAAGCGGGGTTTTTTTCAGCTTATCAATTATTGTCCACAGTCTTCGCTCATCGTATGTTGTTAAGCTTTTTATCTAAAAAACGCTTGAAAAACCATTGCTAACTAGTAAGCGTTTTACATTTTTTTTACCCGCTACCTCCTACACGCTTTTTTCTGCTCAGCATAAAATTTTTAAGCGTTAATCTCAAAGCGTTTTTAAATTTGACTCAAATTACTTTCGTAATTTTCACTGAAATTATTTTGAAGTAACCGGAGAACAGAATCAAGCAGTAGGTGAATTTCGCGTAAAGATTTTAGCAAAAACGCTATAACTCCAAAACTACTTAAGCGTTTAAAAACGGTTTAGCTTAATCTTGTAGATTTTGAAGCGGGGTTTTTTTCAGCCTATCAATTATTGTCCACAGTCTTCGCTCATCGTATGTTGTTAAGCTTTTTATCTAAAAAACGCTTGAAAAACCATTGCTAACTAGTAAGCGTTTTACATTTTTTTTACCCGCTACCTCCTACACGCTTTTTTCTGATCAGCATAAAATTTTCAAGCGTTAATCTCAAAGCGTTTTTAAATTAAACTCAAATTACTTTCGTAATTTTCACTGAAATTATTTTGAAGTAACCGGAGAACAGAATCAAGCAGTAGGTGAATTTCGCGTAAAGATTTTAGCAAAAACGCTATAACTCCAAAACTACTTAAGCGTTTAAAAACGGTTTAGCTTAATCTTGTAGATTTTGAAGCGGGGTTTTTTTCAGCCTATCAATTATTGTCCACAGTCTTCGCTCATCGTATGTTAAGCTTTTTATCTAAAAAACGCTTGAAAAACCATTGCTAACTAGTAAGCGTTTTACATTTTTTTTACCCGCTACGTCCTACACGCTTTTTTCTGCTCAGCATAAAATTTTCAAGCGTTAATCTCAAAGCGTTTTTAAATTTAACTTAAATTACTTTCGTAATTTTCACTGAAATTATTTTGAAGTAACCGGAGAACAGAATCAATCAGTAGGTGAATTTCGCGTAAAGATTTTAGCAAAAACGCTATAACTCCAAAACTACTTAAGCGTTTAAAAACGGTTTAGCTTAATCTTGTAGATTTTGAAGCGGGGTTTTTTTCAGCCTATCAATTATTGTCCACAGTCTTCGCTCATCGTATGTTGTTAAGCTTTTTATCTAAAAAACGCTTGAAAAACCATTGCTAACTAGTAAGCGTTTTACATTTTTTTTACCCGCTACCTCCTACACGCTTTTTTCTGATCAGCATAAAATTTTCAAGCGTTAATCTCAAAGCGTTTTTAAATTAAACTCAAATTACTTTCGTAATTTTCACTGAAATTATTTTGAAGTAACCGGAGAACAGAATCAAGCAGTAGGTGAATTTCGCGTAAAGATTTTAGCAAAAACGCTATAACTCCAAAACTACTTAAGCGTTTAAAAACGGTTTAGCTTAATCTTGTAGATTTTGAAGCGGGGTTTTTTTCAGCCTATCAATTATTGTCCACAGTCTTCGCTCATCGTATGTTGTTAAGCTTTTTATCTAAAAAACGCTTGAAAAACCATTGCTAACTAGTAAGCGTTTTACATTTTTTTTACCCGCTACCTCCTACACGCTTTTTTCTGATCAGCATAAAATTTTCAAGCGTTAATCTCAAAGCGTTTTTAAATTAAACTCAAATTACTTTCGTAATTTTCACTGAAATTATTTTGAAGTAACCGGAGAACAGAATCAAGCAGTAGGTGAATTTCGCGTAAAGATTTTAGCAAAAACGCTATTAATCCAAAACTACTTAAGCGTTTAAAAACGGTTTAGCTTAATCTTGTAGATTTTGAAGCGGGGTTTTTTTCAGCCTATCAATTATTGTCCACAGTCTTCGCTCATCGTATGTTAAGCTTTTTATCTAAAAAACGCTTGAAAAACCATTGCTAACTAGTAAGCGTTTTACATTTTTTTTACCCGCTACGTCCTACACGCTTTTTTCTGCTCAGCATAAAATTTTCAAGCGTTAATCTCAAAGCGTTTTTAAATTTAACTTAAATTACTTTCGTAATTTTCACTGAAATTATTTTGAAGTAACCGGAGAACAGAATCAAGCAGTAGGTGAATTTCGCGTAAAGATTTTAGCAAAAACGCTATAACTCCAAAACTACTTAAGCGTTTAAAAACGGTTTAGCTTAATCTTGTAGATTTTGAAGCGGGGTTTTTTTCAGCCTATCAATTATTGTCCACAGTCTTCGCTCATCGTATGTTGTTAAGCTTTTTATCTAAAAAACGCTTGAAAAACCATTGCTAACTAGTAAGCGTTTTACATTTTTTTTACCCGCTACCTCCTACACGCTTTTTTCTGCTCAGCATAAAATTTTTAAGCGTTAATCTCAAAGCGTTTTTAAATTTGACTCAAATTACTTTCGTAATTTTCACTGAAATTATTTTGAAGTAACCGGAGAACAGAATCAAGCAGTAGGTGAATTTCGCGTAAAGATTTTAGCAAAAACGCTATAACTCCAAAACTACTTAAGCGTTTAAAAACGGTTTAGCTTAATCTTGTAGATTTTGAAGCGGGGTTTTTTTCAGCCTATCAATTATTGTCCACAGTCTTCGCTCATCGTATGTTGTTAAGCTTTTTATCTAAAAAACGCTTGAAAAACCATTGCTAACTAGTAAGCGTTTTACATTTTTTTTACCCGCTACCTCCTACACGCTTTTTTCTGATCAGCATAAAATTTTCAAGCGTTAATCTCAAAGCGTTTTTAAATTTAACTTAAATTACTTTCGTAATTTTCACTGAAATTATTTTGAAGTAACCGGAGAACAGAATCAAGCAGTAGGTGAATTTCGCGTAAAGATTTTAGCAAAAACTCTATAACTCCAGAACTACTTAAGCGTTTAAAAACGGTTTAGCTTAATCTTGTAGATTTTGAAGCGGGGTTTTTTTCAGCCTATCAATTATTGTCCACAGTCTTCGCTCATCGTATGTTAAGCTTTTTATCTAAAAAACGCTTGAAAAACCATTGCTAACTAGTAAGCGTTTTACATTTTTTTTACCCGCTACGTCCTACACGCTTTTTTCTGCTCAGCATAAAATTTTCAAGCGTTAATCTCAAAGCGTTTTTAAATTTAACTTAAATTACTTTCGTAATTTTCACTGAAATTATTTTGAAGTAACCGGAGAACAGAATCAAGCAGTAGGTGAATTTCGCGTAAAGATTTTAGCAAAAACGCTATAACTCCAAAACTACTTAAGCGTTTAAAAACGGTTTAGCTTAATCTTGTAGATTTTGAAGCGGGGTTTTTTTCAGCCTATCAATTATTGTCCACAGTCTTCGCTCATCGTATGTTAAGCTTTTTATCTAAAAAACGCTTGAAAAACCATTGCTAACTAGTAAGCGTTTTACATTTTTTTTACCCGCTACGTCCTACACGCTTTTTTCTGCTCAGCATAAAATTTTCAAGCGTTAATCTCAAAGCGTTTTTAAATTTAACTTAAATTACTTTCGTAATTTTCACTGAAATTATTTTGAAGTAACCGGAGAACAGAATCAAGCAGTAGGTGAATTTCGCGTAAAGATTTTAGCAAAAACGCTATAACTCCAAAACTACTTAAGCGTTTAAAAACGGTTTAGCTTAATCTTGTAGATTTTGAAGCGGGGTTTTTTTCAGCCTATCAATTATTGTCCACAGTCTTCGCTCATCGTATGTTAAGCTTTTTATCTAAAAAACGCTTGAAAAACCATTGCTAACTAGTAAGCGTTTTACATTTTTTTTACCCGCTACGTCCTACACGCTTTTTTCTGCTCAGCATAAAATTTTCAAGCGTTAATCTCAAAGCGTTTTTAAATTTAACTTAAATTACTTTCGTAATTTTCACTGAAATTATTTTGAAGTAACCGGAGAACAGAATCAAGCAGTAGGTGAATTTCGCGTAAAGATTTTAGCAAAAACGCTATAACTCCAAAACTACTTAAGCGTTTAAAAACGGTTTAGCTTAATCTTGTAGATTTTGAAGCGGGGTTTTTTTCAGCCTATCAATTATTGTCCACAGTCTTCGCTCATCGTATGTTGTTAAGCTTTTTATCTAAAAAACGCTTGAAAAACCATTGCTAACTAGTAAGCGTTTTACATTTTTTTTACCCGCTACCTCCTACACGCTTTTTTCTGCTCAGCATAAAATTTTTAAGCGTTAATCTCAAAGCGTTTTTAAATTTGACTCAAATTACTTTCGTAATTTTCACTGAAATTATTTTGAAGTAACCGGAGAACAGAATCAAGCAGTAGGTGAATTTCGCGTAAAGATTTTAGCAAAAACGCTATAACTCCAAAACTACTTAAGCGTTTAAAAACGGTTTAGCTTAATCTTGTAGATTTTGAAGCGGGGTTTTTTTCAGCCTATCAATTATTGTCCACAGTCTTCGCTCATCGTATGTTGTTAAGCTTTTTATCTAAAAAACGCTTGAAAAACCATTGCTAACTAGTAAGCGTTTTACATTTTTTTTACCCGCTACCTCCTACACGCTTTTTTCTGATCAGCATAAAATTTTCAAGCGTTAATCTCAAAGCGTTTTTAAATTTAACTTAAATTACTTTCGTAATTTTCACTGAAATTATTTTGAAGTAACCGGAGAACAGAATCAAGCAGTAGGTGAATTTCGCGTAAAGATTTTAGCAAAAACTCTATAACTCCAGAACTACTTAAGCGTTTAAAAACGGTTTAGCTTAATCTTGTAGATTTTGAAGCGGGGTTTTTTTCAGCCTATCAATTATTGTCCACAGTCTTCGCTCATCGTATGTTAAGCTTTTTATCTAAAAAACGCTTGAAAAACCATTGCTAACTAGTAAGCGTTTTACATTTTTTTTACCCGCTACGTCCTACACGCTTTTTTCTGCTCAGCATAAAATTTTCAAGCGTTAATCTCAAAGCGTTTTTAAATTTAACTTAAATTACTTTCGTAATTTTCACTGAAATTATTTTGAAGTAACCGGAGAACAGAATCAAGCAGTAGGTGAATTTCGCGTAAAGATTTTAGCAAAAACGCTATAACTCCAAAACTACTTCAGCGTTTAAAAACGGTTTAGCTTAATCTTGTAGATTTTGAAGCGGGGTTTTTTTCAGCCTATCAATTATTGTCCACAGTCTTCGCTCATCGTATGTTAAGCTTTTTATCTAAAAAACGCTTGAAAAACCATTGCTAACTAGTAAGCGTTTTACATTTTTTTTACCCGCTACGTCCTACACGCTTTTTTCTGCTCAGCATAAAATTTTCAAGCGTTAATCTCAAAGCGTTTTTAAATTTAACTTAAATTACTTTCGTAATTTTCACTGAAATTATTTTGAAGTAACCGGAGAACAGAATCAAGCAGTAGGTGAATTTCGCGTAAAGATTTTAGCAAAAACGCTATAACTCCAAAACTACTTAAGCGTTTAAAAACGGTTTAGCTTAATCTTGTAGATTTTGAAGCGGGGTTTTTTTCAGCCTATCAATTATTGTCCACAGTCTTCGCTCATCGTATGTTAAGCTTTTTATCTAAAAAACGCTTGAAAAACCATTGCTAACTAGTAAGCGTTTTACATTTTTTTTACCCGCTACGTCCTACACGCTTTTTTCTGCTCAGCATAAAATTTTCAAGCGTTAATCTCAAAGCGTTTTTAAATTTAACTTAAATTACTTTCGTAATTTTCACTGAAATTATTTTGAAGTAACCGGAGAACAGAATCAAGCAGTAGGTGAATTTCGCGTAAAGATTTTAGCAAAAACGCTATAACTCCAAAACTACTTAAGCGTTTAAAAACGGTTTAGCTTAATCTTGTAGATTTTGAAGCGGGGTTTTTTTCAGCCTATCAATTATTGTCCACAGTCTTCGCTCATCGTATGTTGTTAAGCTTTTTATCTAAAAAACGCTTGAAAAACCATTGCTAACTAGTAAGCGTTTTACATTTTTTTTACCCGCTACCTCCTACACGCTTTTTTCTGCTCAGCATAAAATTTTCAAGCGTTTTTAAATTTAACTCAAATTACTTTCGTAATTTTCACTGAAATTATTTTGAAGTAACCGGAGAACAGAATCAAGCAGTAGGTGAATTTCGCGTAAAGATTTTAGCAAAAACGCTATAACTGCAGAACTACTTAAGCGTTTAAAAACGGTTTAGCTTAATCTTGTAGATTTTGAAGCGGGGTTTTTTCCAGCCTATCAATTATTGTCCACAGTCTTCGCTCATCGTATGTTATTAAGCTTTTTATCTAAAAACGCTTGAAAAACCATTGCTAACTAGTAAGCGTTTTACATTTTTTTTACCCGCTACCTCCTACACGCTTTTTTCTGCTCAGCATAAAATTTTCAAGCGTTTTTAAATTTAACTCAAATTACTTTCGTAATTTTCACTGAAATTATTTTGAGGTAACCGGAGAACAGAATCAAGCAGTAGGTGAATTTCGCGTAAAGATTTTAGCAAAAACGCTATTAATCCAAAACTACTTAAGCGTTTAAAAACGGTTTAGCTTAATCTTGTAGATTTTGAAGCGGGGTTTTTTCCAGCCTATCAATTATTGTCCACAGTCTTCGCTCATCGTATGTTGTTAAGCTTTTTATCTAAAAAACGCTTGAAAAACCATTGCTAACTAGTAAGCGTTTTACATTTTTTTTACCCGCTACCTCCTACACGCTTTTTTCTGCTCAGCATAAAATTTTCAAGCGTTTTTAAATTTAACTCAAATTACTTTCGTAATTTTCACTGAAATTATTTTGAGGTAACCGGAGAACAGAATCAAGCAGTAGGTGAATTTCGCGTAAAGATTTTAGCAAAAACGCTATTAATCCAAAACTACTTAAGCGTTTAAAAACGGTTTAGCTTAATCTTGTAGATTTTGAAGCGGGGTTTTTTTCAGCCTATCAATTATTGTCCACAGTCTTCGCTCATCGTATGTTAAGCTTTTTATCTAAAAAACGCTTGAAAAACCATTGCTAACTAGTAAGCGTTTTACATTTTTTTTACCCGCTACGTCCTACACGCTTTTTTCTGCTCAGCATAAAATTTTCAAGCGTTAATCTCAAAGCGTTTTTAAATTTAACTTAAATTACTTTCGTAATTTTCACTGAAATTATTTTGAAGTAACCGGAGAACAGAATCAAGCAGTAGGTGAATTTCGCGTAAAGATTTTAGCAAAAACGCTATAACTCCAAAACTACTTAAGCGTTTAAAAACGGTTTAGCTTAATCTTGTAGATTTTGAAGCGGGGTTTTTTTCAGCCTATCAATTATTGTCCACAGTCTTCGCTCATCGTATGTTGTTAAGCTTTTTATCTAAAAAACGCTTGAAAAACCATTGCTAACTAGTAAGCGTTTTACATTTTTTTTACCCGCTACCTCCTACACGCTTTTTTCTGCTCAGCATAAAATTTTCAAGCGTTTTTAAATTTAACTCAAATTACTTTCGTAATTTTCACTGAAATTATTTTGAAGTAACCGGAGAACAGAATCAAGCAGTAGGTGAATTTCGCGTAAAGATTTTAGCAAAAACGCTATAACTGCAGAACTACTTAAGCGTTTAAAAACGGTTTAGCTTAATCTTGTAGATTTTGAAGCGGGGTTTTTTCCAGCCTATCAATTATTGTCCACAGTCTTCGCTCATCGTATGTTATTAAGCTTTTTATCTAAAAACGCTTGAAAAACCATTGCTAACTAGTAAGCGTTTTACATTTTTTTTACCCGCTACCTCCTACACGCTTTTTTCTGCTCAGCATAAAATTTTCAAGCGTTTTTAAATTTAACTCAAATTACTTTCGTAATTTTCACTGAAATTATTTTGAGGTAACCGGAGAACAGAATCAAGCAGTAGGTGAATTTCGCGTAAAGATTTTAGCAAAAACGCTATTAATCCAAAACTACTTAAGCGTTTAAAAACGGTTTAGCTTAATCTTGTAGATTTTGAAGCGGGGTTTTTTCCAGCCTATCAATTATTGTCCACAGTCTTCGCTCATCGTATGTTGTTAAGCTTTTTATCTAAAAAACGCTTGAAAAACCATTGCTAACTAGTAAGCGTTTTACATTTTTTTTACCCGCTACCTCCTACACGCTTTTTTCTGCTCAGCATAAAATTTTCAAGCGTTTTTAAATTTAACTCAAATTACTTTCGTAATTTTCACTGAAATTATTTTGAAGTAACCGGAGAACAGAATCAAGCAGTAGGTGAATTTCGCGTAAAGATTTTAGCAAAAACGCTATTAATCCAAAACTACTTAAGCGTTTAAAAACGGTTTAGCTTAATCTTGTAGATTTTGAAGCGGGGTTTTTTCCAGCCTATCAATTATTGTCCACAGTCTTCGCTCATCGTATGTTGTTAAGGTTTTTATCTAAAAAACGCTTGAAAAACCATTGCTAACTAGTAAGCGTTTTACATTTTTTTTACCCGCTACCTCCTACACGCTTTTTTCTGCTCAGCATAAAATTTTCAAGCGTTTTTAAATTTAACTCAAATTACTTTCGTAATTTTCACTGAAATTATTTTGAGGTAACCGGAGAACAGAATGAAGTAGTAGGTGAATTTCGCGTAAAGATTTTAGCAAAAACGCTATAACTCCAGAACTACTTAAGCGTTTAAAAACGGTTTAGCTTAATCTTGTAGATTTTGAAGCGGGGTTTTTTTCAGCCTATCAATTATTGTCCACAGTCTTCGCTCATCGTATGTTAAGCTTTTTATCTAAAAAACGCTTGAAAAACCATTGCTAACTAGTAAGCGTTTTACATTTTTTTTACCCGCTACCTCCTACACGCTTTTTTCTGCTCAGCATAAAATTTTTAAGCGTTAATCTCAAAGCGTTTTTAAATTTGACTCAAATTACTTTCGTAATTTTCACTGAAATTATTTTGAAGTAACCGGAGAACAGAATCAAGCAGTAGGTGAATTTCGCGTAAAGATTTTAGCAAAAACGCTATAACTCCAAAACTACTAAAGCGTTTAAAAATGGTTTAGCTTAATCTTGTAGATTTTGAAGCGGGGTTTTTTTCAGCCTATCAATTATTGTCCACAGTCTTCGCTCATCGTATGTTGTTAAGCTTTTTATCTAAAAAACGCTTGAAAAACCATTGCTAACTAGTAAGCGTTTTACATTTTTTTTACCCGCTACCTCCTACACGCTTTTTTCTGCTCAGCATAAAATTTTTAAGCGTTAATCTCAAAGCGTTTTTAAATTTGACTCAAATTACTTTCGTAATTTTCACTGAAATTATTTTGAAGTAACCGGAGAACAGAATCAAGCAGTAGGTGAATTTCGCGTAAAGATTTTAGCAAAAACTCTATAACTCCAGAACTACTTAAGCGTTTAAAAACGGTTTAGCTTAATCTTGTAGATTTTGAAGCGGGGTTTTTTTCAGCCTATCAATTATTGTCCACAGTCTTCGCTCATCGTATGTTAAGCTTTTTATCTAAAAAACGCTTGAAAAACCATTGCTAACTAGTAAGCGTTTTACATTTTTTTTACCCGCTACGTCCTACACGCTTTTTTCTGCTCAGCATAAAATTTTCAAGCGTTAATCTCAAAGCGTTTTTAAATTTAACTTAAATTACTTTCGTAATTTTCACTGAAATTATTTTGAAGTAACCGGAGAACAGAATCAAGCAGTAGGTGAATTTCGCGTAAAGATTTTAGCAAAAACGCTATAACTCCAAAACTACTTAAGCGTTTAAAAACGGTTTAGCTTAATCTTGTAGATTTTGAAGCGGGGTTTTTTTCAGCCTATCAATTATTGTCCACAGTCTTCGCTCATCGTATGTTGTTAAGCTTTTTATCTAAAAAACGCTTGAAAAACCATTGCTAACTAGTAAGCGTTTTACATTTTTTTTACCCGCTACCTCCTACACGCTTTTTTCTGATCAGCATAAAATTTTCAAGCGTTAATCTCAAAGCGTTTTTAAATTTAACTTAAATTACTTTCGTAATTTTCACTGAAATTATTTTGAAGTAACCGGAGAACAGAATCAAGCAGTAGGTGAATTTCGCGTAAAGATTTTAGCAAAAACGCTATAACTCCAAAACTACTTAAGCGTTTAAAAACGGTTTAGCTTAATCTTGTAGATTTTGAAGCGGGGTTTTTTTCAGCCCATCAATTATTGTCCACAGTCTTCGCTCATCGTATGTTAAGCTTTTTATCTAAAAAACGCTTGAAAAACCATTGCTAACTAGTAAGCGTTTTACATTTTTTTTACCCGCTACCTCCTACACGCTTTTTTCTGATCAGCATAAAATTTTCAAGCGTTAATCTCAAAGCGTTTTTAAATTTAACTTAAATTACTTTCGTAATTTTCACTGAAATTATTTTGAAGTAACCGGAGAACAGAATCAAGCAGTAGGTGAATTTCGCGTAAAGATTTTAGCAAAAACGCTATAACTCCAAAACTACTTAAGCGTTTAAAAACGGTTTAGCTTAATCTTGTAGATTTTGAAGCGGGGTTTTTTTCAGCCTATCAATTATTGTCCACAGTCTTCGCTCATCGTATGTTGTTAAGCTTTTTATCTAAAAAACGCTTGAAAAACCATTGCTAACTAGTAAGCGTTTTACATTTTTTTTACCCGCTACCTCCTACACGCTTTTTTCTGCTCAGCATAAAATTTTCAAGCGTTTTTAAATTTAACTCAAATTACTTTCGTAATTTTCACTGAAATTATTTTGAAGTAACCGGAGAACAGAATCAAGCAGTAGGTGAATTTCGCGTAAAGATTTTAGCAAAAACGCTATAACTGCAGAACTACTTAAGCGTTTAAAAACGGTTTAGCTTAATCTTGTAGATTTTGAAGCGGGGTTTTTTCCAGCCTATCAATTATTGTCCACAGTCTTCGCTCATCGTATGTTATTAAGCTTTTTATCTAAAAACGCTTGAAAAACCATTGCTAACTAGTAAGCGTTTTACATTTTTTTTACCCGCTACCTCCTACACGCTTTTTTCTGCTCAGCATAAAATTTTCAAGCGTTTTTAAATTTAACTCAAATTACTTTCGTAATTTTCACTGAAATTATTTTGAAGTAACCGGAGAACAGAATCAAGCAGTAGGTGAATTTCGCGTAAAGATTTTAGCAAAAACGCTATTAATCCAAAACTACTTAAGCGTTTAAAAACGGTTTAGCTTAATCTTGTAGATTTTGAAGCGGGGTTTTTTCCAGCCTATCAATTATTGTCCACAGTCTTCGCTCATCGTATGTTGTTAAGGTTTTTATCTAAAAAACGCTTGAAAAACCATTGCTAACTAGTAAGCGTTTTACATTTTTTTTACCCGCTACCTCCTACACGCTTTTTTCTGCTCAGCATAAAATTTTCAAGCGTTTTTAAATTTAACTCAAATTACTTTCGTAATTTTCACTGAAATTATTTTGAAGTAACCGGAGAACAGAATCAAGCAGTAGGTGAATTTCGCGTAAAGATTTTAGCAAAAACGCTATTAATCCAAAACTACTTAAGCGTTTAAAAACGGTTTAGCTTAATCTTGTAGATTTTGAAGCGGGGTTTTTTCCAGCCTATCAATTATTGTCCACAGTCTTCGCTCATCGTATGTTGTTAAGGTTTTTATCTAAAAAACGCTTGAAAAACCATTGCTAACTAGTAAGCGTTTTACATTTTTTTTACCCGCTACCTCCTACACGCTTTTTTCTGCTCAGCATAAAATTTTCAAGCGTTTTTAAATTTAACTCAAATTACTTTCGTAATTTTCACTGAAATTATTTTGAAGTAACCGGAGAACAGAATCAAGCAGTAGGTGAATTTCGCGTAAAGATTTTAGCAAAAACGCTATTAATCCAAAACTACTTAAGCGTTTAAAAACGGTTTAGCTTAATCTTGTAGATTTTGAAGCGGGGTTTTTTCCAGCCTATCAATTATTGTCCACAGTCTTCGCTCATCGTATGTTATTAAGCTTTTTATCTAAAAACGCTTGAAAAACCATTGCTAACTAGTAAGCGTTTTACATTTTTTTTACCCGCTACCTCCTACACGCTTTTTTCTGCTCAGCATAAAATTTTCAAGCGTTTTTAAATTTAACTCAAATTACTTTCGTAATTTTCACTGAAATTATTTTGAAGTAACCGGAGAACAGAATCAAGCAGTAGGTGAATTTCGCGTAAAGATTTTAGCAAAAACGCTATTAATCCAAAACTACTTAAGCGTTTAAAAACGGTTTAGCTTAATCTTGTAGATTTTGAAGCGGGGTTTTTTCCAGCCTATCAATTATTGTCCACAGTCTTCGCTCATCGTATGTTGTTAAGGTTTTTATCTAAAAAACGCTTGAAAAACCATTGCTAACTAGTAAGCGTTTTACATTTTTTTTACCCGCTACCTCCTACACGCTTTTTTCTGCTCAGCATAAAATTTTCAAGCGTTTTTAAATTTAACTCAAATTACTTTCGTAATTTTCACTGAAATTATTTTGAAGTAACCGGAGAACAGAATCAAGCAGTAGGTGAATTTCGCGTAAAGATTTTAGCAAAAACGCTATAACTGCAGAACTACTTAAGCGTTTAAAAACGGTTTAGCTTAATCTTGTAGATTTTGAAGCGGGGTTTTTTCCAGCCTATCAATTATTGTCCACAGTCTTCGCTCATCGTATGTTGTTAAGGTTTTTATCTAAAAAACGCTTGAAAAACCATTGCTAACTAGTAAGCGTTTTACATTTTTTTTACCCGCTACCTCCTACACGCTTTTTTCTGCTCAGCATAAAATTTTCAAGCGTTTTTAAATTTAACTCAAATTACTTTCGTAATTTTCACTGAAATTATTTTGAAGTAACCGGAGAACAGAATCAAGCAGTAGGTGAATTTCGCGTAAAGATTTTAGCAAAAACGCTATTAATCCAAAACTACTTAAGCGTTTAAAAACGGTTTAGCTTAATCTTGTAGATTTTGAAGCGGGGTTTTTTCCAGCCTATCAATTATTGTCCACAGTCTTCGCTCATCGTATGTTATTAAGCTTTTTATCTAAAAACGCTTGAAAAACCATTGCTAACTAGTAAGCGTTTTACATTTTTTTTACCCGCAACCTCCTACACGCTTTTTTCTGCTCAGCATAAAATTTTCAAGCGTTTTTAAATTTAACTCAAATTACTTTCGTAATTTTCACTGAAATTATTTTGAGGTAACCGGAGAACAGAATGAAGTAGTAGGTGAATTTCGCGTAAAGATTTTAGCAAAAACGCTATAACTCCAGAACTACTTAAGCGTTTAAAAACGGTTTAGCTTAATCTTGTAGATTTTGAAGCGGGGTTTTTTCCAGCCTATCAATTATTGTCCACAGTCTTCGCTCATCGTATGTTGTTAAGGTTTTTATCTAAAAAACGCTTGAAAAACCATTGCTAACTAGTAAGCGTTTTACATTTTTTTTACCCGCTACCTCCTACACGCTTTTTTCTGCTCAGCATAAAATTTTCAAGCGTTTTTAAATTTAACTCAAATTACTTTCGTAATTTTCACTGAAATTATTTTGAAGTAACCGGAGAACAGAATCAAGCAGTAGGTGAATTTCGCGTAAAGATTTTAGCAAAAACGCTATTAATCCAAAACTACTTAAGCGTTTAAAAACGGTTTAGCTTAATCTTGTAGATTTTGAAGCGGGGTTTTTTCCAGCCTATCAATTATTGTCCACAGTCTTCGCTCATCGTATGTTGTTAAGGTTTTTATCTAAAAAACGCTTGAAAAACCATTGCTAACTAGTAAGCGTTTTACATTTTTTTTACCCACAACCTCCTACACGCTTTTTTCTGCTCAGCATAAAATTTTCAAGCGTTTTTAAATTTAACTCAAATTACTTTCGTAATTTTCACTGAAATTATTTTGAAGTAACCGGAGAACAGAATCAAGTAGTAGGTGAATTTCGCGTAAAAATTTTAGCAAAAACGCTATAACTCCAAAACTACTTAAGCGTTTAAAAACGGTTTAGCTTAATCTTGTAGATTTTGAAGCGGGGTTTTTTTTCAGCCTATCAATTATTGTCCACAGTCTTCGCTCATCGTATGTTGTTAAGGTTTTTATCTAAAAAACGCTTGAAAAACCATTGCTAACTAGTAAGCGTTTTACATTTTTTTTACCCGCTACCTCCTACACGCTTTTTTCTGCTCAGCATAAAATTTTCAAGCGTTTTTAAATTTAACTCAAATTACTTTCGTAATTTTCACTGAAATTATTTTGAGGTAACCGGAGAACAGAATGAAGTAGTAGGTGAATTTCGCGTAAAGATTTTAGCAAAAACGCTATAACTCCAAAACTACTTAAGCGTTTAAAAACGGTTTAGCTTAATCTTGTAGATTTTGAAGCGGGGTTTTTTTTCAGCCTATCAATTATTGTCCACAGTCTTCGCTCATCGTATGTTGTTAAGGTTTTTATCTAAAAAACGCTTGAAAAACCATTGCTAACTAGTAAGCGTTTTACATTTTTTTTACCCGCTACCTCCTACACGCTTTTTTCTGCTCAGCATAAAATTTTCAAGCGTTTTTAAATTTAACTCAAATTACTTTCGTAATTTTCACTGAAATTATTTTGAGGTAACCGGAGAACAGAATGAAGTAGTAGGTGAATTTCGCGTAAAGATTTTAGCAAAAACGCTATAACTCCAAAACTACTTAAGCGTTTAAAAACGGTTTAGCTTAATCTTGTAGATTTTGAAGCGGGGTTTTTTTTCAGCCTATCAATTATTGTCCACAGTCTTCGCTCATCGTATGTTGTTAAGGTTTTTATCTAAAAAACGCTTGAAAAACCATTGCTAACTAGTAAGCGTTTTACATTTTTTTTACCCGCTACCTCCTACACGCTTTTTTCTGCTCAGCATAAAATTTTCAAGCGTTTTTAAATTTAACTCAAATTACTTTCGTAATTTTCACTGAAATTATTTTGAGGTAACCGGAGAACAGAATCAAGCAGTTGGTGAATTTCGCGTAAAGATTTTAGCAAAAACGCTATAACTCCAAAACTACTTAAGCGTTTAAAAACGGTTTAGCTTAATCTTGTAGATTTTGAAGCGGGGTTTTTTTTCAGCCTATCAATTATTGTCCACAGTCTTCGCTCATCGTATGTTGTTAAGGTTTTTATCTAAAAAACGCTTGAAAAACCATTGCTAACTAGTAAGCGTTTTACATTTTTTTTACCCGCTACCTCCTACACGCTTTTTTCTGCTCAGCATAAAATTTTCAAGCGTTTTTAAATTTAACTCAAATTACTTTCGTAATTTTCACTGAAATTATTTTGAGGTAACCGGAGAACAGAATCAAGCAGTAGGTGAATTTCGCGTAAAGATTTTAGCAAAAACGCTATAACTCCAAAACTACTTAAGCGTTTAAAAACGGTTTAGCTTAATCTTGTAGATTTTGAAGCGGGGGTTTTTTTCAGCCTATCAATTATTGTCCACAGTCTTCGCTCATCGTATGTTGTTAAGGTTTTTATCTAAAAAACGCTTGAAAAACCATTGCTAACTAGTAAGCGTTTTACATTTTTTTTTACCCGCTACCTCCTACACGCTTTTTTCTGCTCAGCATAAAATTTTCAAGCGTTAATCTCAAAGCGTTTTTAAATTAAACTCAAATTAATTTCGTAATTTTCACTGAAATTATTTTGAAGTAACCGGAGAACAGAATCAAGCAGTAGGTGAATTTCGCGTAAAGATTTTAGCAAAAACGCTATAACTCCAGAACTACTTAAGCGTTTAAAAACGGTTTAGCTTAATCTTGTAGATTTTGAAGCGGTTAGTTATCAATACACAACATCTGGTAAAATCTAGACAGGAAAATATATTTATTAAGCAAAAATAAGTCTCGTGATTAAATTTTGACCCGGTAGATTGCGCTGGGGTTAAGTTATTAACAAAATTCTCCAGTATTTAAAGGTTATTTGGAAAATCCCAGTGCCGGGACCAAACAGCTAGTAATATATATATACACATTAAAAATAAAAATTTTTAATATATCAAGAAATATATTACACCAAAACCTGTCATATCGCAGGTGTGGGTAGAGGTAAACAATTTTTTCACTCCAAGCAACTTTTACGTGCCTCCGGGTTGTAAAGGATGGTCCAACCAAAACGCACGAGATTAATTGCTAATAAAACATTAAGTTTTCTGAGAATTATCTTAATATTTTTTATTATGATAGAAGGATCTATGACAATTATGTGTGAAACAGAATATCGGCTTCGGTGGCGTACCTCTGTCCGATGGTCCATATTTTCAATGACTCTAAGCCATAATTGAGGTGCAATGTCGATAATGTGCCGAATTACCTCATCCTTTAGCTCTTGAATTGTTCTTGGCTTATTGAAGACCACTTTTTCTTTCAAATAACCCCAAAGAAAGAAGTCCAACGGTGTCAAATCACATGATCGTGACGGCCAATTAATATCACCACGACGTGAGATAACACAGCCATTGACTTTCTCCCGCAAAAGAGCCATTGTTTCGTTGGTTGTGTGGCAAGTGGCAACATCCTGTAGGAACTACATATCGTCCAGTTCCATATCCTCAATTTTTGTCCCGATGAGGCCGCCAGACCATAATTCTCCCGATTGTGGACACATTTGGTCGATTATGCTGACCAATAAAAATCACGGATCATGTCCGGGACTCACTGACTGTAGACCCCAATAAAAATAGAGTTCTTTGCCAAATAAAAATTCATAATAAAATAATTTTGTATAAAAAGGTAAATATGAAATTTAATTGATCTGTTTTGATTATTGGATTTTTTGTTTATAAATAATTTTTTTGAATGTGTTCTTTTAAGGCACTTATGTACATATTTACATACATATGTATGTATGTATGTGTATACAGAGTATTACATGTATTTTAACTTAAACTATTCAAATTAGGGACAACACAATTAAAAGAACTTAAGTAAAGGATTTAAAAACAAAAGTAAAATTAATAAAAATAATAATAAAAGCTATAAATAATTAAGTAAATTTTTGGCACACAGTTGTTTGTTTTAAAAGAATTTTCTTTTTTGGTAAAATAACAAATTTAATATCTAAAATATAACGAGTAAACTCGCTTAATTGTTAAATAAATAAAAAAAAAATCTCGTAGAAACTGCTTAATCTTTGGTTCTATTTTAGTTATTTTGAGTATTCATTTTTGGTTTGATTTTTTAAATTAATTTGTTTTCTCATTGGTCTCATTCGAAATGGCAACAGATGCAGTATCCAACGCAGCAGCAGCTGTAGTCTCAGCACGTGAAGCACTTCCATTGCAGATCTTTATAGGATTTTCCAAGACATCGATTTTTTGGTTGGCTGATGATGTGACTGATGATGGATGGGTGCACTTGCGTTGCACTAAAGCCTCTATGGCGACCACAGTTCTTTCGAGCAAATTAACCAGTCTCTCTTCCCGAGCGTCCATTCGTCTAAGTAATTCCTCGTCACGTTTTTCACGTCTCTTCAAATATTCGATTAATTCATAGTTCGTACTGTCACCATCGGTTGAGGTTGATAGCTTTCGTTTGCATTTCTGCGAGCCACCACTGCTGCATTCCGACAAATTGTCTGTATCGACTATGACATCAGGGTGTAAAATATTGTGATCCAAGTTATTTGAATAATAATTTTGAGACCTAAAATAAAAATATGTGTAATTTTAGAAATTAACAGGATTTAAGATTTTTGATAAATTTGAAAAAATTTACACATATCGTCGGCTGATTATTTAATTGTCGTATGTGGATTCCGATAGTTTCGAGTAAATTGAGTTTGAACACATTTAATTTGAAAATTGCTTCAGCAAATACCACATACGGCAAACTCAACGCTCCATATCTCAAAAACCGTATGAGGTATCGAAAAACTGATTACGCCAAATGAAAGATCAGGTCAGAAAACCTAAGCAATCGATCTTAACTCAAAACCGCAAAAAATCCACATACGACATTTAAATTATCAATCGACGATATGTATATAAAAATAGGGGAAATAATAAGAATTATGCAGAGGTGGGCGAAGTTACTCACACATTTTCTTGTAATAATCAGGCCTGTCACAGAAATTTTTCGGAATGGTCTTGAATCCGTATTTTCATTACGTCCGATTTTGTTTTACCTTCTTCAGACTTTGATCGATTTTCTTACTTCGAAAAATTTTTATTTTGTTATTTTTAAGTTTAATGTGGCAATATTGTGCCAACTAAAAGAAAAACTTTTTTCGATCGAAAAATTAAAAACGATTTTATTCCGAGAAAATTTATCGGTTTTCGTTTTCTGAAGAAGCTTTCTCTTGTGACAGGCCCGAATATTCGCACGAATTTCCAAACACCATAACATAAATCTAGAGCACATGACCGATAGCTAGATAAAGTAGATTCCTGCGAGAATTGGGAGATGTCTCGGGTTGCGGGCTCGAAAATCTGACGGGAATCGTAAAAGGAATGACCTGGCTACGCAGCAGGAGACTGGGTGCATGTAGGGCAGTTTTCTGTTTAGTAGGGTTGTTCTTGTTTGTGTTGTCCGATTTTTAGCTTTCACTACTTTCTTTATTCCTGTGCTTTCATTTTTTATTTCTGAATAGAATTCTTTCACTAACTAAGGCGTCACATTGGACCGTATAGTTCTCTGAGTGGGGGTGTGAAGTTTACTTCGAGAGAAAAATAACTACTACTCAAGCAAAAAAGAATCATGTGCACAAATCGGGGAGATAGGGACCGTTTTTAAAAGTGAATTAGACCTAACAATATTAGTATTGTGGTTATTTTATTGAACTGTTAATGGTTTTTAATCCAAATTTAGATATTTTTTAATCAGGCTTAAGTTCATTGAATTTAATTTTCATTAAATTATTTTCTATGAAGACAGGAATTTCACAACATGAAATTTATTAAAATTTTTATTGATAATATTTTATTCTTGACCCCAGGCTTTCACGGACAGGTTGCCCAGACTAGTTTCGATTGTAACCACACAATCTCGTCAGTGGAGTTTGCCTTTAAAGTCGTCCCCATACTGGCAGACCTCAAAAGCTTACCAATTAGGAAGAAGGAAAATAAATAAGAAAAATTAAAAAAAATTACGCCTTCCCAAGTGACAGCAAAATTACTTTCCAAGACTGTGCGCAGAAGCCTGCAACGTGGTGGTTTCAGCTCTCGAATTGCACGAATAAAACGCTTACAAGCAAAGTGAATCAGAAAAATTAATAGACTTTGCAAAATCATATTTTAATAAATCTGTTAATTTCTTTAAAACTGTGTTATTCACAGATAAAAGATCACAGTCAAACATGTTGGCGAGGGGTTATGGTATGGGGTTGTATGTTCGCGGCCTATATTGGTAACCTGGTTTTCATTGTTGGTACTATAGACAAGGACGTGCACCTCAACATTTAAACGGCAAACCTACAAGAGAGTATTCTAAAGCTTGATTTTGGCCATAATATTTTTTCCAACAAGATAAAAATCCAAAGCGCACTGCCCATGATGAGCGAAATTGGATCATTCACCATGTGTGTAATGGTCAGCATAGGTGCCTTCCAAGCAGTTGATCCAGGTTCGTTTCCCGGCCGACTCGCCTGGATCGCCGCAGGACTCATCGGCATGAGTCTTATAGAAGGGCTCAGGAGAGATGACAGGGGGAGTATGCGGGCAGAATGGGTCTGGATTACAATGACTACTGTAGAAGTTGTCATGATGAAGAGGAGGAGAGGATTGAACCTAAGTTAACCTAACCATGTGCCACATATTCTTCCAGCTCCCCGCAATCGCCAGACAGAATATGATTAAACATCGTTGGAATGAGCTTGGAAGGAGAGTGGCAAAGCCCAATATTTGTAGCAAGGTTCAGCTTAAAGAAATTCTTCAGCAAGAATGGTAAATATTGGGGCAGAATTGCCAGAAAAGTTCGTAAACTCTATGCAAAGCAGACTAAACGAACTTTTTAACAGAAAAAGTTTAGCAATTAAAGAGTGGTCCAATCATAATGCAAGATGTTTATTTATAGTCACACCTTAACGTCAAATTTGTTGTCCAACTTAATTTGAAATTCTTGTTTGTTTCAGTGTTTGATAAATATAACCATGGAGAAGTACACAATTAAGATTGTTGCGCGTTAAGAAGTCTTTTACGAAAATGGGCGTTCAAATCAAAATGCATTTCATGCACTTTGTGATATTTTTAGTCAGCATAATTGACCTCAGTGGATTCGTTAGCAGAATTGCCGCATTTGGGTGAGTGATTGTTGAAAAGCCGATGCATCCACAAAGAGTGATTGTTTGTTGCGGTTTATGGGCTGGCGGCGTCGTCGGGCTGTACTTCTACGAAAATAAGGTCGGAAAAGCATTTACCGTGAATGGTGTGCGGTATTGCGAGATTATAACGGACGTCTTGCGGCAAGAAATCGAGGATATGGACCTGGACGGCATGTTGTCCCAACAGGATGTTGCCACTTGCCACACAGCCAACGAAACAATGGCTCTTTTGCGCGAGAAAGTCAATGGCTGTGATAGCTCACGTAGTGGCGATGTTAATTGGCCGCCACGATCATGTGATTTGACACCGTTGGACTTCTTTTGGGGATATTTAAACGAAAAAGTGTATGTCAATAAGCAAAGAACAATTCAGGAGCTAAAGGATGAGAAAATTCTGCACATTAGCGACATGGAACCTCAATTATGTCTCAGAGTCATTGAAAATATGGACCACCGGATATAAGTATGCCACCGAAGCCGAGGCGAGCATTTGGTCGATATTTTGTTTCACACATAATTGTCATAGATCTTTCTTTCGTAATAAATAAATATTAGGATAATTCTCTGAAAACTTTTTGTTTTTTTTTTACAATTAACATCGTGCGTTTTGGTTGGACCACCCTTTAGATATTAACTAATCCTTATTTTAATAATTACCTATTATTAAATTAAAATGTGTGAATAATGTCGTCCCAATTAAATGCAAGAAATATTCGTTTTTCGTTTGTTAAAGGCTATTTATTTTACAATATAATACAAGTCTTAGGTATACAGGCCTGTTCTGAAAATCACTGTTATTCAAATCACGTGATTTAAAATTACATGCGCCTTTTAAAATCACACGTGTGATATTTTAGTGTTCCAGTTTTGAGTGTTTCGGTGTGATTTTGAATTACCGAAAGCACACTGAGAAACACAAAAACGGAATGATTTTTAGAACACCACAAAATCACACGTGTGATTTTAAAAGCCCGTAATTTGAAATCCCGTGATTTTCAGAACAGGCTCGATATTGTCGAAAATACTTCCCTGCTGTTTGAAAAGTTTTAAATAAACAATTACAAATTATCATGACAGGGTTGTATTTTCCTCAAAATACGCAAGACTTGTGTGATAGTGTTAAGTACCCTTTAGTAATACAGAATTCATTTATGTTACATTTTTAAATTTTGAAAATAATTCTATAAAGAATAATGAAATAAAAAAGTGGCATTTAACCAATTTATTGAGCAAATATGATTCAATACATGTTTGAAGTTTAAAATATTAGATATGTACATATGTATGTATTTATAAGATATCACTATTTTGAACAGTATCCCATTAAATACAAAATTGAAATTGTTTTTTAAAATCATATTAGGCATAGGTACAAAGTTGTTTGCTCTTCCCATTCTAGTACAAAACTTACCCATTATAGTTTGTTTGCATTAGCTGGATATCATCTGGATTAAATTCACCATCTGACATCGGTTCAGATCTGGGAGTATGTGATAAGCTGGCATTATTAACATTTTAATAACATTTCTTACAAATCAAATTCACTTACTTCATCGATACATTATTATCGCTCGTCTGTAGATTGAGAGCACCATTACAGTCTTTTTCGTATTCCTGAGGCTCCTTAAGTTCGTTCGTATTAACCGAGCTGACACCATTCACGTGGGCCTGTAATAAGTTGTGGGCAACAGCTGCTGCAGCAACCGCCGTGGCATCTGGTAAACCATCGGCTATATTATTTATGTCTTCTTTACGCGTTGCTTGCAAAGGCAGTGGTGATGAGTCATCGAAGACACCACTACCGCCACCATTTGTATTGCTGGTATCATTGCCCAGTTGAGCCTCAACGAAATGATTGGGTAGGAAACGTTCCAACTTACAATTACTATTCGAGTCATTGGAATGAACGGCGGCCAAACTTTGCAAAAGATTGTGCTGGGCCACAACAGCAGCCTGTGTTTGTTTATCGAGCAGTGCTCCGAATTCAGCTGCCTGCCGCCTACGATGATAGTACGACAATTCATTTTGATTTTTAGCTATTAAAGCCATTCGTTTACTATTCGAACCCCAACATTCTCCTCTCTGTTCTTCGATTTCTTTGAAAAGGAACATATATGGCCAGTTGCGTCGCACATGACGTTCGGGATTCTTTTTCAATTGTGTGTAAATTTTTTTGAGATTCTCATAACGATTGCAACACTGTTTAGCCGATCGTTTACGTGCACTATAACGATTGAGTACTTCGGCAACCATTTCCCAAACACTGGCATGATTTTTACGATTCGATTGAAATGCACTTTGTATTCTTTCAGATTTGACGATATTTAGCAAAGCTATTGATTCGGGTACATTAAAATAACTTTCTGGAGTGCGGGGGGCACGATGATGATGATAGACACTGGTTGGAGTTCCAGATTCCTTAAACAGAAAATAAGAAATAGTGCATAAGTTAACTTATAAAACTTACAAAAAAAAGCTTAAGCTACCACTACAACTACTTTATTCTGTTCCAGGCCTTACACTAACTGTGGCGAAGTAAATAAAAAAAGTAATAAATTCGCTAAACAGATATTCCAGATTTTATATTTGATGTGTCAGAAGCTAAAAGGACTAACTCCACAAAATAAAAAGTAAAGTAAGTTAGTGATGTTTAAAAAATTGATTCCCAAAATTTAAGATGCTACAAAAAGGAAGTAGCCGAATACGCGAAGCGTAGTAATTCATATTACAGCAATATATCATGACCTAATTTTGTTATGCATATTTTTCCATTATCTGGCTGGTAGCTTCTGAAAAAAAATCAAATAAGATTCAAACCCTAAACCGAATTTTTATTTTTTTTTAATAGAAAATATTTAAATAATGGAAGAACAAAATCGTTTTTAAAGAGTTCGCAACTAATTAAATAGTAATTTAACAAAATTGAGAAATTTTGAAAACGTGGAGTTAGGCCTTTTAGCTTCTGGCACATCCATATGTACATACTGTTTCAAACTGAGGTACACATTTTGAGTATTTGTATGAATTCGCCTTGGTTATTTCTCAAAACAACAATCACTTCTGGGGCAAATAACATTATTTGATATCGTTCGAAATTTAAATTGTATTTTAATTTTGATCGATATCGAATGTCGTTATTTGCCCACTGCCTTTTTAATTCTTTTGAAATTTTAAACTTCGCAAACGCTTTTGAAAGATCAAACGTTTTTTTAAGAATTTATTTATAATTTTTTTTTTTTTTTTTTTTATTTATTGAATCTTCATAAAATATATGAACGAACAGTAATTAATCAAATCTTATTCTAATACTTTACGAGTATTTTATGTCCTGCCAGTGCCAGACAAAAATTTTCCCCATCACGGTTTCTGTTCATATATTTAATCGGATAAGTCTTGCAGTATCTCTTCTTGTTAGGCGAGTATGGCCGCCATCACTACAAATATTTCGAGCTAGAGGATTTGGGTGGACTTCAAGCCATTTTAAATATTTTACCGAATATTTCGTGATCATAGTTTTCACAAATTGAGATCCTTGTGACGAGTTTTAAACACACAAGGGACGGCTGTGGTTATTTGCAATAATTTATTTTGGCGCCTTTGGATTCTTTCAATATTCGAGGCTGAGGCAGTGCCCCTAGGTAGGTAGGTAGAAAGGCTGGTGTGAAGTCTCCTTCACACCCTCACCCAGAGACCAATATGGTCCATTGGGGCAGTGCCCCTAACTGAATACCGTAGCACCGGATTGGCTTAAGGATGGAGTTGTAAAATAAAAGATTGCAATACTAACTAAGGACAGAACTTCTTGCAACAAGCCAATTAATTTGAATGGCTTTAAGCTTCATTTGGGTTAATTTTGCCTCTATATGGCATTTTCACGGTGAATGTCGATCTATGGGTAATTTTTCCCGACACAAGGTGAATGTTATATGAATGAATTTTTGCTCATTGACATTTATCCTTCATTGTTTTAACCCCATTTCTAGTTGAAATATATGATCCTGTAAGTAACGAGATGCTTTATTATGGTTTTCGTTTACGCTTAGGAAAGCTTTTTTATCAGCAAAAGTTGAAGTTTTGGAGTGGTTGTTTGTTGGCATGTCAAACGTATATATTGAGTAAAATAGAGGGCCCAAGATGCAAGGACTCCATTGATGTGGTACTTCATCGTCAATTGGCTGAGGAGTGCTTACAAAATCTCCTTCCTTAATAATACATTTTTGACCGACTTAGTAGCTTTCTACAGCTTGTGTGTGTTTGCTGGAAGGTTTAGCTTCAATTTATGTAATAAGTCTTCATGCCAAACTTTATCAAAAGCTTGCGAAATATCGATGAAGAGAAAAATTGTTTTCTTCAAAGTCCAGCCGTTTATTCAATTGTGATGTGTTTTTTAAATCTTTTTTTCCCAACTTAATTTGACATTTCTTTGCTTTAGTATTTGACAAATTCAACGATGCAGAGGTACACAAATGAGCAGCGCTTTTAGATTGTTAAAGCCTTTTACGAAAATGGGCGTTCAAATCAAAATGCATTTCGTGCGCTTCGTGTTTTTTTGGTCAGTATAATGGACCAAATGTGTCCACAATCGGGAGAATTGTGCGCAAATTTCAGCTAACCAGGTCTGTAGGAAATGTGAAAACACCTGTACATGCTCGCCCAATTCGTTTTGCGGAAAAAATTGCCGTTCGCGATAGTTTGGCGGAGGAGCCGTCAATCTCGACTCGTCTTCGTGCCCAACAATTGCACATCTCATAAACATCACTGATGCGTATTTCGAATAAAGATTTGAATTTTCACGCTAACAAGGTTCAATTGACTCAAGAGCTGAAGCCTACTGACCATTTCAAGCGTCATCAATTCGCCGACTGGTTGGTTAAACAGACAGAATGGTGACGTTTCAAGGAAAATCATCTTCAGCGACGAGGCACACTTTCACCTCAATGAATTCGTTAATAAGCAGAATTGCCGCATTTTGGGAAATTAGAATCCACGAGTGGTTGTTGAAAAGCCGATGCATCCGCAAAAAATGACTGTTTGGTGCGGTTTATGGGCTGGCGGCTTCATCCGTGAATGGTGTTCGCTATCGCGAGATGATAACGTGCTTCTTGTGGCCAGAAATTGTGGAAATGCACCTGGACGATGTGGTTTAAACAGGATGGAGCCACACATCCACAGAAAATATGGACTTTTTGCGCGATAAATTCAATCACCGTGTTATCCCACATCGTCGCGATGTTAATTGGCCGCCACGATCATGTGATTTGACACCGTTGAATAGTCTTTTACATATACAGTTTGTCAAAATTTACAAAAATCGGAAGCTGTGACGTAGGCTAAACGCAATTTACTTTCAAGATGTCATCAAGAGAACAATTTATAAAGACAAACGAAAAATTTTCTCACCAAACTTGTAATCAGCTGTTTTCTTGAACGTAAATTGATACACTCACTTGATAGAGAATTTTAAAGGCAAGTTCGCTTCAATTTTTGAAAGTATGAGTTTGTTGGTAAAAAAGTGTGAGTGAATTTTAACTTGATAGACATAACTTGATCGTGTAACCCTCAAATTAGGGATATTTAAAAGAAAAAGTGTACGCCAATATTCCAAGAACAAATCAAGTGATAAAGGATGAGAAAATTCGGCATATTAACGACATTGAACCTCAATTATACCTCAGAGTCATTGAAAATATGGATCATCTGATAGAGGTATGCCATAGATCCTTCTATCATAAAAAAAAATTAAGATAAATCTCTGAAAACTTTTTGTATTATTTACAATTAACTCGTGCGTTTTGGATGGGCTACCCTTTATTACACCAACTTACATACCTACATAGTTAAGAAAACCCAATTACAAGCCGAACACGGAAAGATGATCATCGATTAATTAACTTAGCTACATACATACATACTTATAAAGACCCTGCAGCTAAAATCGTTACTAGTAATGTTTTGGACTAGTTTATTACTAGTTGTTAGACATCGAAAATCAGAAAGATGATGAAATTTCGTCTGCGCAGCTTTTTACGTGACGCCGCACACTGGTTCATATTTTGAGAAGGCGGCCAAAACTATTTTTTTTATGTTCTTCGATTTTAAATTTTTTTTATTCATGTGAAAGTAAATACTAGTGAACCTCGGGAGCCAAAAAATTTCAACCCTATTTCAACTATTTCATTGAGAACAGGGTGGTCCCAAATGGACTTTCTCAGTATTTGGTTATAGTTTTGAATTTCTGAGTAAACTTTTGAAGTTGAAATGCTCATAACTTTTTTGTTTTTCAAGATTTTTTGACAGAATAAGTTTTGTGTATTAGTTTATCTTATTAGCCATACGTGGTTTAAAGCATTAAACTCTGCGACCTGTTGAACTATTTAATTTTTTTTTTTTAATGTCAAAATTTCCCGGAAATTTCCTATTTTATAGAACATAAGTCCTGCCCGTCAAAACGCGTCAAAAAAAATCTATACTCTCTTGTAGTCCAGAATCTAACCTACATTTCTATACCCCATTGTACACACATCTGGATACGATCTTGCGAACTACAGCAATTTCTGTGACCCAAGGTAAGATATTCGATTCAAGAAATAAGTCCTGCAAGGAAACATTACTGAAATTAAAGAAGGTGAATCTTAAAGAATTTTCGACAACTAAAGCAGTTCAGGCCACATAAATTATCTAGCACGTCAGGTTATCAATTAATTTGGAGAAGGTAAAGGTATTGCCATTGTTATGAACTTATTGTGGGTGAAAGGATGCTGTAAAACGAATAGGCGACATAAATAGATTAACACGTTAGATTTTTGAGTAAGTTAAAAGGTTAAACATTAGTAAATAGCCGCAACATAAACTACATAGTTTAATTACCTGAAAATTGCAACTTAATTTAAAAAAATGGAAGAGCAGTTATATTTTACGTGAAAATTACCTACATGTTACCTGTTAATTTATTGCCGGTATGTTATCCTTTTAAAAAGTGTAAAAACAGGGGTTTTTTTATGTTTCAAAGAAATGGTAATAAAAGATTAAATTTGTAATTAAAAAAGGGTTTTATATGTTTCCAAGAAGTGGTAACAAAAGATCATTTAAAAAAACTTCTATCAAGAGTATAAAAATGCATGCATTCATAATTTTACCTTCATTATTGTTTAAACAATGGCTAAGTTCAGTTATAAAGTTCTCGCAGATATATATTTTCAACAGAACTGCGAAAGCGAACCAATGAAAAAAATTGTGGAATCTTTCCAGCATATCGAGATTTAGTTTCTGTCAAAAAAGAGTGCTTACCTTCACAAACGGCTATTAGTGTAACTTCAAGTTCAGCAGAAGTAAAATTGCAGGCTCTCCCGAACACACTGCAGAACGATTATTAAATACACTTGATGCTGACTGTTTAAAAAAACTTAAAAATTGCAGCATCACTTTATTTTCTAAATGGGGATGTGATGGAAGATCTGGTCAGAAACAATACAAGCAATGTAATTCAGAAAACTCATCTGATGCTAACTTATTCATGGTATCTTTCGTTCCATTACGTTTAAGAAAAACTTATATTGGCTTAGAGCCGTCAACCAGTAGAGTTGCAGCAATGGATGTATGGAAAAATGAAATTCCCTCTTCAACAAAGTATTGCAGACCAATAAAGTTTGTTTACAAAAAGGAAACTAAAGATGTCATAACTGAAGAAGTTCGAAAAATAAAAGATCAAATTAAAGAACTTCAACCGGCAATATTTAAATTTGATGACCAATGCATTGAAATTAATTTTCAAATGTTCCTTACAATGATCGATAGAAAAGTTGCACAAGCATTAACCGAAACAAAGTCTTCGTCAAGCTGTATCATATGTCAAAAGACATCAAGTCAATTAAGCCAACCCGCATCACAACACAATAGTTTCAATGAAGCAAACGAATTTGGCATGTCCCCTCTTCATACTAGAATTCGTTTCATGGAGCATATTCTTAAATTGGAAACAGTGAGAAATAACAAAGAAAATGTGGAAAAAAGGAAGCAAAGAAAAATACCTTCACCTAGGCCTGATCAGCCAAAACAAGGAGAAGGAAATTCAAATGATGGAAACACTGCAAGGAGATTCTTTTCCGATCCAGAAACTGCAGCATCTATCACAGGAGTACATTTTGAATTAATAAGACGATTCCAGATCATTTTACAAGTTATATCATGTAGCAGAAAGATAAATGCAAAAAAATTTGGCCAGTATGCAAATGAAACAGCAATTCTTTATAACAAAAAATACTCTTGGAGACATATGCCAACCACAGTTCATAAAATTTTATACCATGGGGAACAAATAGTTCAACACAATATCCTACCAATTGGATATCTATCTGAAGAAGCGCAAAAAAAGGAACAAAGAGTACAGATTCTTCCGCGAGCATAATTCAAGAAAAATGTCCAGATGTTGTACTAATGAAGATCTTATTACTATTTTGTTGTGCACATCAGATCCATATATGTCCAGTATTCGACAAAAATGGAAATCAACCTCAATCGAATTAGAGGAAGAAGCTAAACAACTTCTGGAAAATGAAACCCAAAGCTATTTAGAAGAAATTTTTACTAATATTGTTTAATTTAAAATTGTTTATAGATTATAATTTGTTTTTGATTTAAGTATATATTTGTATTAATATATAGAGCAATTCCATATGAAAGCGATCACCTTTTGGACGACCCCTCTCCGATTTTAAAATAAATAGTCTCAATCGATTGCCCAGCAAAAAATAATGTAATGTGACTGGTTTAGTGGTGGTGTACACCACTGTCATGTGACAAAATTGAAGAATTCTTCATAAGGGACCTCATTGAAAGTTGTTTTAAAAAAAAACTACTAAAGCGATCGCAACGAGATAGCTCGTTGGAAAGGTATTGAATCAGGCTTTAATTGAAAAATAAAATTTTCCTAATTTTTCTTAGAAATTTACCTTTAAATTTTCCCAAGAAAATTAAATTTTCCGATTTTCCACAGAAGCTCCTAAATTTTCCGGCTAATTTTTTTTTTTGGATTCCTCATAATTTTTGCTTTAAGAATCAGCAATAAAAAAATGGGCCCCGACTCCTTGTTTGGACAGGAGAAGAGCATTTAAGAGACCACCTTGTTAAAAATACATTTTAAAAATTATTTTACAGTTAAAAATACATTTATGAAGAAAAAATCTTTCTTATTTTGCTGCTTATACTTAATTACAATATTTATTAAAAATTTCAATTGTCTTGGCATCATTATAAAATTAAAGTAACTTTAAATTTAGCACGTCGGCAGACGAAGAGTACCGCTTTACATTAATTGACATATCAGAAATATTTGGTATGAAGCAATGAAACTTTTGCGTTCCAGTTATAGTTTTGACATTATTATATCTGTTTTGAATTCATCGCTCCATGGCATCGTGTTCTTTTTGAGTGCATAAAACTGTGTTAATGGCAATTTCCTTGCTTTGAATCCACGAAAACAAATGTTGTACATTTAAGATCTGGTCAGTATATGGCCTTTGCAAACTTGCCTTAGTCGCCATGCGTTTTAGGGTTCCCCCTAACGCATCGCATGGGCCCTTACCGTGGGACGTCGCGAAAAAGTGCCACTCGACCTTGCAGTTTTGTTCTTCTTCAATTATGCAAAGATTGTAAAAATTTTTTTATTCTTGTACTGAGAAGTCTGAGAAAAACGTTACTTTGTCGATTGCATCGAATTTTGATCTTAAGAATTCAAACAGTTTCATTTGAAATAAATAAACGGACACATAATTATGAGCTAAACTCTCCGCGACAACAACAAGGCTTACGGTCTGTAGTTCGTTATCTTCGTTTTTGAAATAAATGCAAAAAGGATGCACCGTGCACTGGTCGTTTGCCCAGTGATAAGCCTGAATTTCATCCTGAACGAGAAAAGTGTAATTCTCGGCAAAGTCGCTTATCACAATGAATTCATTTTGGGCTAATTTCTCCTTACTTTCCTTTAGAAATTTCGATTGCATCTCGGATATGAAATGGTGCGCCTTCAGTTCATTCAACTTGAATCCGAATTCCTCGATGAATTCCGGAATCTGCTTTACCACGGTCTCAAGGGAACATCTGCCGCTGCTAATTATCCACTGTTTGAAATGCACCTCCTGAATTAACAGCTGTTCAAACTTTTCCGCCAAATATTGCTCTAGCTCGTCAATCTTCGGACAATTGTCGCATTTGGACAGATGACAATTTTCCGTGGGGTATGCGCACAACGACTTCGACAGGAGGTCCCTATATGTTTCAATTTCACCGTGAAATACTTTCAATTTCTTGCATGGAAAGAAAATTAATTTGATGTTTTGATGAAACATGCAAACGCAGACTGAATGCGTTCCGTGCCTGTCTAATGCCAGCACGCATTCTTTTGGTCGTAGGATGGCAAACTTAGAAAATCCCACTTTTTCTGCTGGGTATTTCTCATTGAACTGATGGTATGCTTCGGATAGATTACATAATAATAATCTGCGCTGCTTGTGTACTTTTTCTCCATCTTCACGTGTGATAACATAGTCACGTGTACCTGGGCAGGCGCGGCTGTTGTCATCATTGCAGTAAAAATCTTGAATCAATTTCACCGTTGCTTCGCTGAGGGTCCTTGAGCCAAATTTCTTGGTGGGAGTCGCCAATATGCCCTTCTGTCGAACTAATTCTTTGCTTCTTCTCGCGATGTAAAAAGATGTTTGAAACTGTTCAGAAATCTTGGGTATAGACCATGATTGAGGCAGCACAGATAAAATGAGATATTTCTCCGGAAAAGTGGTCGCTAAATTGAATTTTCTTTTCAACTGCTCAATCATTTGTTTGCCGTCATCTGCTTGACTGCATTCGTTATCAGAGCCTTCATCAAATATTGTCGCGATTGCACTCATAACCTTGCCTTTTTTCTCTTTCCTGTATGTTTCACTTCGCAACTTTCTTTTTCTAATAGGCGTTTCACCTAAAGTGGTAATAGCCTCATTCAAAGGACTCAAAGACATATTGACCATCGGAATGTCTGCCTCACTATCAGATGAAACATTTTGTTCACTTGTCATTTCACTCTCGGATTGTGGCTGCATTTGTTTCAATGCATTTGCTTGTTGAGACAAATCGATTTTACACTTGGGGCAAATGAATTCTGCTTCTTCACCGTATTGTATATTTAATTCATTCATGTATCGCTTCGAAACACCAGTTAATTTTAATACTTTTATCTTTTTCGAACGATGTCCACTCTTGTTAAACGGATTGCAGCAAAATTTATTCATTTTACTTTAAATTGTCTTTACAGCTTCACTCTTTACTTTACAAAAAAAACACTTTAACACTTTCACTTTTAGTATTCAACTGAAATTTGACTCAGAGTGTGTGAAGTATTTATATTTATTTTTTGGTAAAAAATAGGTAAAAAAAAATAAGCGATATTTGCTTTTCTTTAATAGGAAAATTTGCGTGAACTACTGGTCATAAAATGTTTTTTAAAAGGGACTTAATTGGTTACTGCCAATAAGCCGACCACAGGTCATAAAATGTTTTGCAAATTTTTTAAATTACCAGGTAATAAATATTTCGCCATATTTATGGAAAATCCGTGTTTTATGACTTGTTTCTGCACGTGTCAGTTTAGGCGAAATATTTATTACCTGGTAATTTAAAAAATTTACAAAACATTTTATGACCTGTAGCCTCAGTCGGGTTTGGTGTGCCATTACATGCCACTGCTGCTATTATCCATGGATTTATGGCCGATCTTGTGAAGGCAGGCAGACCATATTCACTACACACTCAACTTGGGGCTCTTAAAAAAAAATTGATTTTTTCTTCATAAATGTATTTTTAACTGTAAAATAATTTTTAAAATGTATTTTTAACAAGGTGGTCTCTTAAATGCTCTTCTCCTGTCCAAACAAGGAGTCGGGGCCCATTTTTTTATTGCTGATTCTTAAAGCAAAAATTATGAGGAATCCAAAAAAAAAAAATTAGCCGGAAAATTTAGGAGCTTCTGTGGAAAATCGGAAAATTTAATTTTCTTGGGAAAATTTAAAGGTAAATTTCTAAGAAAAATTAGGAAAATTTTATTTTTCAATTAAAGCCTGATTCAATACCTTTCCAACGAGCTATCACTCGTTGCGATCGCTTTAGTAGTAAAAACAACTTTCAATGAGGTCCCTTATGAAGAATTCTTCAATTTTGTCACATGACAGTGGTGTACACCACCACTAAACCAGTCACTATAAAAAAAAAAAAATATGTAGATACATTATTTTTTGCTGGGCAATCGATTGAGACTATTTATTTTAAAATCGGAGAGGGGTCGTCCAAAAATTTGCCAATTTTGATCGTTTTCATATGGAATTGCTCTATAAAAATAAAATACACATACATCTCAAACCAAAAATAAAAGTTGAATTACCTAAAATGTTATCGATAGCCAAGAATGCTATTTGGGCATTTTTCAAAATATTCCTTTTCAGTTTTATCCTTATAACAACTCGTCTCGTCCCAAAAAAGCCAACCTTTGGCCCCTGTGAATATTGGGACTAAAAAATTTACAGTGGCCAAATATTGGCATTTTCTGACAGGATCTAAGTTCGACAATAAAAAATAAGAATCAGTTGTAAAATACAAGAGAAATAATGATAAATTATAAAAAAACTCATATTTGAAATATTCAACTTTTACACCGAAACTCAACAAAAAAATGAAAATGCATTTTGAACTCCCCATAACTTTTGCTCCTATCAGTCGAATTTTACGTTTTATATCGCAAATTAAAGCCTAATATCGCACCTATCGAGCAAAAAAAATACCGATCCAGTCAAAAGTTATGGAATTTTGACCGCCTTCTCGTAAAATTTCCCACTGTGCGCCGTTTGTTTAGTAAACAACAACAGCAGTACAAAAGTTGGTAAAAACGATTTTAATACTTGTTCGTTGAAGGAACAACAACAACTCTATTAAAGTAGATAAAAAAACAATTTACATATTTGTCTGTTATTGAAACAACAAGAACAAGAAGAAAAACGTACATTTTTGGTTGGTTTTAGAATTGACAAATAAATTTTCGTATTCTTTTTGTTAAAATTATTAAGTTAAATACATCAAATTCTTCAATGCAGAATGATAAAGAAAAATTATATCGGGGCATTCTGCTAGTTTCTTATAAAAAAGAACTCTACAAAATTGAAACATGGTGTAACAGAAAAGTAAATAATTACAATAATCTCTTTCTCTGGTTCCAGGTCTTATAAGCGCTTATAATTATTCTAAAACAAATACATACTCATACCATAGCTGCCAGATAAAATTGGTCGAAAACCGTAAAATTTTTAGGAAAAAATCGTCAAAATCGGCAAATTGACTAAGCTAAATCGTCACAAAAATCGTCATCATAAAAAACCACTAACTTTTAATAAGTTTTGAAAATTTATTGCTATTTTTAGTTGCTAATGAAATTTTAATACATTCTGCTTGTTTTTGGAATTAAATAAAAATTTTCGTTCAGAAACTTATTATTGAAGTAACACAACAAAAAATTTTTCAAAAGTATTGGCATTCATAAGAAAATTAAGAACATAAACTAAAGCCAAGAAATATCAAATAACTATTTTTAACGTCGAAAATCCTGCTTAATATCTAAAGTCTGGTAAACACCAATTCAATCAGACTTTCTGGAAGAAAAGTTTCATAATGCAGACTTAAGAGAGTGGTTTTAAAATGCCTTTTAAAAAAGCAATGCTAACTGATCAAATAGAACTCTTAAAAATATGCATCGTGCGAAAAAAATCGCATTTTATATTATGAACAGCTAAAACATGAAAATTACTGCCAATCAAATAATGCAAATAAATCAAATTATCTAAGAAGCTAAAATAAAATGTGAAATTATATTAAAACTGTTTGTAAATTTGAACAAAATTTGTCATTTGAAAAATCGTCAAATTATGGGTATAAATCGTCCTATCGTCAATAGACCATTTTTATACCTAAAAATCGTCAAAATGACGATTAATCGTCAAATCTGGCAGCTATGACTCATACTCTATAAAACAATAATTAAGTATGAAACAAATATTGAGGGGAATTGTAAAATTTACTTTTGCTTTTATTAGTCCTTACACTGTAAATAAAACAGCTAGTTTTTAACTATTATAAAAATGCATAAAAATCAACTAGTTGGGCTCCTATGACAACCCAACGTTAAATAGGACAGTTTGATATATAAAAAAATCAAAAGTGCAACTAGTTTAAAGTAAATACCAACCAATATATTTCTAGCTAAATACTAGACACTTTGTCCGCAGGGGATCTACAATATATATATATATATATATATATGTGAATACATACTTATATATATACATACTTCAAAGCAAGGCGAATTCATTTTTTAGTTGGCATTGAAAGCACAGCTGTGCTACTTTTTTGCATACTTAAGCCTGGTACTCTGTTTAACATTTCACGTGACATGCTGTCAAAACTCATATGAAAAAAACTTGTGCGGAATTTCTATGAAATAATGTTGATACACTTTATATTACATGAGCACGAAAAAAACATAAATAACACAACCGGTAACAGTTTTTCATTTTAGTAAAATACATGTGGGTTTTGTTTACACACGCAAAACGATGTCGCATACTTTGAAAGATTAAAAACGTCAAATTCAGCAAACTCTCGAGATAGTTAACATTGATACATGTAAAATTTTTCGTATGAAATAATAGATGTTGCTCAACATGTTTGACAAATTGGAATAGAGTACTAGGCTGTAGAGAGAGAAATGTCAAAAGTTGCTTGTGTTTTTGACAACAAAAAAATACATTGTTGTGTTTTTGGTGTTGTTACGTGTTGTAGTATCGACACTATCGTATACATGAATTCGCCTTGCTTCAAAGGGTCTAACTAGGCATTTACACATGAAAGTAGTTTCTTGAAAGTCGCAATACACGCACACTTTTTCACTAAAGGCTAGTTTACACGGTAATACAATGTATTACGACTTTGTAGAATCAAAATATTATGAAATTCTCTCCGTATTTAAAATAAAAAAAATAAAAATCTGTTGCAAGTATTTTTCATGTTTACACGGATGGTATAAGTAAGATAAAAGCAAAGATACTTAACAGCTGAGTTAATAACAATATTACAATATTTACAAAACAACATTAAAATTGATGAGTTGATTTTAGTTGTATTTGTAATAGTATAAAAATGTTACCACCTTCAATATATACAGTTAAAATACACCTCTGGTGTGATGAGAATACAAAAGTTTCTAAAATGGTTTAGAAAATGAACATTTACCGACCGCTTGTCAAAGTTTGTATCCGTATTCGCTCTTACTCAATGCATTTTGCTTTTACATGATGAGATTTTTCTCATTCTACATCATTTTTCCACATGTCGTAATACATTGTATTACCGTGTAAGCTAGCCTTAACACATTAATATCTTTCTACTTTCAGTCCAACTTTCAGCTAGCTTTCAATGAAAATTTCAAGAAAGCGATTTCATGAAAGTAAATGAAAATAACTAAGCAGTGTTGCCAATTAAAATTGATTTTTTCGTATATATAAAGAATTTTAATATATTTTTTAAACTAAATATTAAGAACACAATGATTCTAATTAAAATTTATAAATATCATGAAAACTAATAAAAATAAATATTATTTTAAACGAATGCCTGAAGTTCGGCGTGAATAATTGGCTCGGTAACTCTGAAACTTGAAATAAGCAAAACAATAAAAGAAGAAGAAGAGAAATTTTTGATAGAAGTTTACCCTTTGACGACATTTTGAAAATGAAATTTCACTTTCATGAAAATTTTCATGAAAGTTTATTATTTTTCTGTGAAATTTGTGTTGATAATACGTATACAGAACTTTAATGAAAGTACTTTCATGTGTAAATCCAGCGTTAGTTTTTGTTGTAAAAATTATAAACAGAATGAGAAGAATTAAAGTTATTGTCTGGCAACTTTAAATAAACATCAATATCTGAGTGTTGTGATGATGGTAATAGAAGCAGTCAGCCAATAAATTTATTTATATTATACAAATTTATATTTATAACTAAAAATTATGTCTGTTGGCCATTATTTTATCGCTGTACATCGAGCACAGTTATATTTATAGAAAATATAAAACAGAATTATACAAAAACGGCGGAAGCAACAACAAATACAAATATAAAAACGTTGTTTCTTTTGTTTTAAAAATTCTTGGATAAACCAATTTTAAATGACGATGGTGATACTGACAATAACGATATGTAAACCATTGAAGAAAGATAAAAGCACTACAATACAGTTCAACAGAAATTAAGAGAATTAATCATTGATTAATTGAAATGTAAAATTCGTAAACAAAGGAGCTGTTACATATGTTAAGTTCTGCTAATGTCATTAAAAAAACAAGTATGAAAGTATAGAAGGCCAATCCTGACCATTTTATATCCTACACCACAATTTATACAGGCAAATTTTAAATGCAGTGAAAACTCTATAGTGGACACTCTCTTTAGCTAACATCTCCCTTTAATGGACAAAAACTCTGAAAAGTTACACCAAATAACAATATTTATGTAAGTGAATGGACACATGTACAAACATTTTGTATATATTTTGGTTTTAAGTCCTCCATTATCTGCCAAAAAGTCGGCTGGCTTAGACAAGCGGGCGTGGAACCTCCCAACCAATGGCAATAAAGATTTCTACGTGTTTGAAGTACTGTAATAGTGAAAGTATTTCAATTTTGTGTACTATGACGTAGCACATTTTAATATATCAATATTTATTACGGTTTTAGACGTACAGTAGCTTTGTTTCTTTACTTTTTGGGTAAAGTTCGTGAAAATGAGGGCAAGCATAAATTTCTCTCACAATGATACAAAATTACCCAAAAGTACGGGAACAGAAAAAACCATTTTAAGCACAAAATAAAAAGTCAAAAGTGTTTTGACAGTCTTAACAAACCAATAAAAAGTTCGCCACTTTTGAAAAATTGTATATTATCTGTCGAAATAAACTACTATTAACAAAAATAGAACAATACAAACCCTTATACAACAACTTACATTATTTTTCTTGATATTTTAATATAAAACCTTTTTATTTAATAACACTATTTTATTCCACAACACTTTCCAAAATTTGTTCATTAGCATTTTTTCCATACCTTTTTTTGTTTTGTTTATGTTTTACAGCTGTTTAACAATTTACACGAACAAAAAGTTTGGGCTGTTTCGTGCAAGAAAAAGAAGAATTTAATTCTCTCAAACTCGCTCTCTTTTACACAAATTTAAAGTACGGGAACGCTTTTCGTGCAAATTGGGATCCCGAGGGATCCCAAAGTAGAGTAAAGAAACAGAGCTAGTATGATTTATAATTATATACGAGTTTGTGCAAAATCTTTTACGTTAGTTTTTGTAACATAATTGTCAATTTTAAATTCATAACTCTGATTTCAGGGATGTTTAATCCATTTTTATGTCTTGTTTGAAATATTAAAAATTTTCGCGAATTAACGCTATTTTTGGAATTTTTTTTTTTGTTTTTTTCCCGACATTTTGTTTGTTTTTTACCGATTTAGCGAGTTTAAATAGTTTTAAGGGTTTGTTTCCAAGTTTGGAATTTTTCGCGAATTTATTCATGTTCGAGATAAAAGCGATTTTTTCGTGTGATTCTTTACAGCTTTAACCATTTTACATAAATATAAAATTTTGCTAACATTTTGCAATTAGAACAATTTTGGAATTTCTGCTAATTTAGCCATTTTTAAGGAATTTTTTAATTTTTTTTTATGATTTTAGGGACTTTTAATCAATGTTATGGCTTGTTTGAAATATAAATTTTTTTTTGCAATTTTCGCGTAGCTTTGTTGCTCCTTTCGGTAATCGTCGCTGTTATAAAGATTCAGACAGGGCACAATTAACACAGTCGATTGTGACACTCGGTCTACAACTCATATGAAATGCTTAACATTAACATGATGTAAGTGTTAAGCATGGACTCATCTTGTTGGAAGGGTTTCTCTTGTTTCAACAGCGCTACTGGGCAAACGGTCTTGAAAGCGCTTTCGTAACTTTATCATGGCTTGACATAATTTCATGGCTCGTGAAGACCGAGGGTGATGAGCACTGTTTACTTTTTTTTGGTATGGTAATCGGTATTTGTAGTGAGGATTCAAAACACTTCCTAAAAATCGTTCGTAAAAGGGTCAGCAAGCTGTGAAAAAAAAAAAAACGGCGTGGGATCAATTCATTCGTTTAGTGACAGTAAAGTAGTAAGTTGTCTAGTGAAACCAAATTTAGAAAAGATTTTATTTAAAAATAAAGGAAAAAATAGATAGTGGTGAGGTAAGTGGTCCGTGAGCTGGAAATGCGAATTTGGTTCCGAAAAGGAAAAATTGAGCTAAACGGAAAATTGTGTCAAAGCTAACCTGACCTGTTAAAGGTGGTGGCTGAGTATTACTGAAAACCCAAGTTAGCAGGTACAAATTATCTGGTGGAAGTTACTTTGTTTAACAAAAATTGGAAAAAAGATGGTGGTCACAAAAAACGGTATTAAAAAAATACAATAATTAACTGAAAGTTGGGAAAAGGGCCGGTAAAACGTGATCGCGCAAATAAACTTTCACGTGTCACGTAGCCCGAAACACCAGGTTTCCACGTAACCTCAATTTGTACCGCCAAACAAACTTTCACGTGTCACGTAGCCGAAACGACAGGTTTCAACGTAACCTCAATTTGTACCGCCAAACAAACTTTCACGTGTCACGTAGCCCGAAAACAACCGGTGAACGATAACCTTAATTTTTACCGCTAAGCAAACCATGCGTGCTTGATAAGGGGTAAGGCGGCAAAGTAACGTACCAACCTGCAAACGTGTTTATCGTTAGACTTCAACGGAAAAATATTTGTGATTAGACCCGTTCACCCCACAAACCAAAAACAGAAACCATTTTTTTTTACCACCATAGTTACCAAAAGCCACGTGAAAACATCGTGAGGAGAGACAACCGAACCGCCATTGAGACGCCACAAAGAAAGTACTTGGCACGAGTACAATCAGAAGCACAACCAAAGCCACGCGACAACCAACTACACCTTCTGTCATCGTATCGTTTACACTGTGACTACAGCACCTTGTTTAAATAGAAACATGGTTACAACTATAACAAGGTTAACAAAAAGATAAATTCGTAGCCAGGAAGAATCTTCAACAAAGACGACGTTTCAACACAAAAACCGAGAAGACACCACACTCTTTAAAAATCTGACGTAACATCCACTTCAAATGCCACCACGCAAACCTGCGATAAAACAACAAGTTTTTTTTTCAAACCAGACCGTATCATAAGCTGACGCCAACGTGCATAGGCTAAATTTGCCTTACCTAATTTTCCGGCTTGACGAATAAACTAAATATTGGCAACGTTATCTGCCACCAACGGCGATATATCATCAGCACAGTTTCCACAGGATAACTGAAGACTAACGTCAACCGAAGAAACCCCATTTTGTTCATCAACCAGGAAAAAACGCTGTTTTTTCCACCTCATTTGGCAAGTAAACTTGAATAATTTTATTTAGTATAAATAAAGAGACCTTCTAAATTTGTAATTCAGTCTTACGATATTTAGGACATAGATAGGGTAAAGTAGAATTAAGTTTTTTTTTCCTTTCTCCAAATGCGTAAATATAATGTAAAGTTTGAAATCTAAATTAAAGTTTGGCGCGATAAAAGAAAAGAAACTAAAAACTTAAACTCTAGAAAAAAGGAAAAAAAAAATGATTCGTAAAGTAAAAAGAATTTCAGACATAACAACGTGAATATATATAATTTCACGCCTTCAAGCATATATATCTATTCATCTAGATATATATATATAATTAAAGCCAACAAATCAATCGGACTATACACGTTCTGTTGAAGTGTTCCAGCCGTTATCCAATTTCAATAATGAATCGTGTGAATGTTAAACAAGTTAATAAATTGATTTACGAATCATTGTTTTTTTGTTACAATTAAATAAAAAAATCAGTAAAAAAAAAACAAGAAAAAACGATTTACTTAATCCATTACCAATTTATTAGAACATTAATGTTAACGAATAGATTCATGGTTATGTGTGGAATAATTAACTAGTGGACTTAAGTATATGATAAACAAGAAAACAAAAATACTTAAATATGTAATCGAACAAATATATTGCGAAGCAAATATTTTATTAAAAAATTTATTAAATTAATGATCATTTAATAAATTAGCAAATTTTCAAGGTATTGAATAGAGTTAAGATATGGGATCCTTTGGGAACTAATTAAGTTAGGTAGTCCAAGAAATAACTAAATATTTGATAGATTTGGTTAAATACTTGTACTTTTCCTAGTAAATGAATAACTAGCTAAGTAAGTCTTTTTATAACTAAGTATTTGAATCATCGATGAAATCAAAAGTTTGATTAGGGCTTATTTGTTTGATTTGATGATTGATTCAATTTTCGAAATAATTAGATACATAGCTAAATAGGCAAAAGGGATAAGTAATTTATTGATCAGATATTAATTTAATCAATTATTTTAGTTAAGCACGATATTTTGGAATAATCGATTGAAACAATGATTTAATAGATAAGTAACTCTTTAAGTATGGAAGTACATATGTACGTAAATAATTAGTTCATCTGAAAATCTTAATGAATAACTTATTGATTAAATGTTGGATAAATCGATAACTTCATTATAGTAATAGATTCGAATAATCGATAATTTAATAAATAAGTATTATAGTATAACAATTTATAAGTAATTAGTTCGATGACTAGTCATCTAGGGCAAAGTAATTAATTAAATAATTTAGGGTCTAAGCAGTTGTTAGAATCAATAAGGTAAATCAATCGTTTAAAAGAAAAACAGACACCAAATTTCGGATTTTGTATTAATGGATAAAAAAAAAAAAAACTTGCAAATTGTCTACGTAAAATTTGGTGACTGGATACGTGAATAGGCTCATGTTTAGTATTTAAGGAAATACTTAATTAATCTTTAAACATATACTTAAGTGACTAATGAAAGCAAGTATGTTAATAAAAGTTAATCGATAACTAAATAATTGAATAATTAATCCTATCAGATCTCGATCCAAAAGAACACTTGTAAATGAATTGAGTCTATTTGGATTTTAAAACAGAATCCATGCTTTGATTAAACACACACATTGATGAAGCTATGAATGCCAATTTAAATTTAAAAATTAATACGTAAAAGACGTATTGAATCAATATCTCCATGAATTAATACCTATGTAATTAACTAAATAGAATATATAAATAACTGACTGAAAAGAATTCCAAAATAACTGAATAAACTTACTAATATTTAGATAAACTACTAATTTAATGAATAAACGTACCTAAATAAATACCTAAGGACTAAATAAAACAAAAGAAAAAATAATATAATGTTAAGTAAAAACGTAAATATATTAATTAATTAAGACAGGATAATCATAATTAGATGAACCATTAGATTCATGATCCATCTAATTGAACGGATAAAAGTCAAATTATTGCCCTGACTTAACCAACAAAAAAAAAAATTAATAAGCAAACGAACAAACTCTAAAACTGAATTTAAGTTTCCTTTTATTTTCACCCTCGTAAAATTTTAAGTGGAATGAATGCATCTAAAAAAAAAAAAAAAAACAAACAAAAAAATGAAAAATTTTGATGAAACAAATTAGAAACGATTTATTTTACAAATCTTACAAAATTATTGACAAGTCCATTCATCCCTGTTTCATCCTATTTAGTGTTCGTTTTTTAATCTTTAACATTTAGTTATTTAAACGCTTTTCATAATAAAGAGAAAAATTTTAAGACAACCAAAAATAAAAAAAATTTAATACAAATAAAAACGAAACCAAAACTAACAAACCATTTCAGATAGGAAAAACAACAAAGTCAAGAAAAGAGAAACCGAGTTACCATTGATAACCAAAATAAAAAAAAAAAAAAATTGTTTTCTCTTTTTAGTTCAAAAAAAAGGGAAAGAAATAAAGTTAAATAAATTAATATTTGTACATTTTATCGGATATCATTGCTTATTAATTTTTTTTGGATATAAATCTTATATGAATAGTAACTTTTAATGTACGTGATAATCAATTGCGAACTATTTGTCATGAATTTTTATAATTTAGAAAATATTTAAAGAATAACTATCTGCACCTAGTAAATAGTATGGAATATTAGTCGTAGTAATAATAATTTGAAATAAAGATGTGTCATATATATATTAATACTTGAGAAAAAAAAAGAAATTTAAGATGTACTGATTTATTTAGAATGGTTGAACGGTGACAGGTGATGATAAAGTGGTAAGTCACGATTTGGGGCATTACTCCAAAAGGTTTTTTTTTACAGGCAACGAGTAGTGCCACGGATGGCAATAGAAATGTCATATGGGGTGGGCCGCCTGTCCAGGACGTCGCCAACTTGTCCTGGGGACTCGTGCAGTGACCATGTCTCCTGATTTCCACCGAAATAGTTTTTTTTTATCGTCAATCGTCTGTCCGCTGATTTTGGGTACACCTACATATCGTTTTTTTTTATTTGTCCAATGTTATCTGTCTTAAAGCTTCTGTTAATTCCACCGTTTCCATTTGGCACGATCGAAGTGAATGTGAGTGACTATGATGGACACGAACCCCCTATTCCCGGCGAGCTACAGCCTGACCAACAAAGTGCCAAAGTCCATCAGGAAGCAGCAACGATAAAGTGAATTTTTTTTCGAGGGTAAAGCGAAGCGTTTTTATCTGTGGATTTAAAGAAAGAAATAAAACAGATTCACCTACTTTCGCAAAATTCACTCGCACAAAATCGCACATCGAACAAGCATCAATAACTCACCACATCACACGATTTATACTGGCCGAAAAGTGCAATGCCTTATGCGATTAGTAAAAGGGTAAATTTTTAAGAATAAATCAAGGTACCCTTTTTGAGACCACAATATTTTTAAGAATCGAACATCAAACTGCATTTTTTTTGTTAAAAACTGAAAACAAAACAAACCAAATGTCTAAATTATTTGAGATGTGCTTTAACACACGATAAACAATCGACAACGTTACATTGCTGTTATAGAAAACAAGTTATGTATCGAATTTATGACGACGATAAAATTTGATGTTGATATTAAATTGATGACGATGCCGACGACGTTAAATCTAATAAGGGTGAATATAATAACGAGGGAGTTTAACGTATTATTATCTTTAACGTATGTCTTGGTATGATTATCTTTCTAGGTTTAATATATTGAAAAATTAAAAGATAAATAAAGAAAAAAAGGTTTATGTGGCCAGACAGCCAGCCGGAAGGATGGGTAATATCGTTAGTAAAAACAGATTTTTGCCGCCGCCATTGCCAAGCTTTTACACAAAATTTTGACGGAAGAGCTTTAAATGTTGGTATTTATAAAATAACAAAAAAAAAAAAAAAAAAAAAAAAAAAAAAAAAAAAAAAAAAAAAAACACATTTCGCCGGAAAAATTCGAGTTTCAGATAACGTTAAACTAAGTTTAAACTTAATAATAATAAGAATTGAAAATCATATAACGTTTTATGAACTAAATTTTTAATTAATAATTAATAAATGAAATAATTTAACTTACCATTTTTAAAGAAGGAGATGACATTTAGAGTAAAGATTTTCAAGACTGACGCAATCAACAACTGTAGATTAGTTAATCCAACAAAATTGGATTGCGTTTTGCATTCGAATTAAACTTTCTAATATCGAGTTTGTTTACGATGTCTTCAGGAGTATCCTTTAAGTTTTGGTTAATCAGTTTTATTATATTTATTGCAAATAATTTAGACTCTCGTTTTTGTACATTTGTTTTGTGCTGCTTATTCTACACGTTGTTGGTTTGTTATTGTTATTTTTGTCGCTTACTGTTGAACGGTTGATGGATGTGCTGTTGACTGACTATGATTAAAATGGTGACTGACGACGAGAATAATAATAATAATGATGTTGATGACGATGATGATGATGATATGGCCGTAAATACGTTGTCAACTAGAATATAAAAAAAAAATCGTTTATAAAAGCAACAAAAATAATAAATAACGAAAAACGAATCTATTAATATTTAGAAGTTAACCTTTTAGCCTCTTACTGTACATTTGTTTTATTTTTTTGTGAAATAATTATACAAAAAGAAAAAAAAAGCAGACAAAATAGGAAAAAACCATAACATTCTCTTAATACATAGAATGTTTGTACAACGCTTTTAGTATTAGTAGTAAAAATAGCAACAACAGCAATTAAAATATTAAGGGCGTTCATAGTGGTGATGATAAAAGATTTTATGAATAATAATATGGTAAAAAAATTATTTTTGCAGTTAGGCAACTTGAAAGTTGGTATTCATTTTATTCGGAATCTTTAGACATCTGGCAAAAATATTAATGTAGTTCATAAATTTTGTTTCACTAGGCCGAAACAGATACAAAACGGCAATGCGTACAGCAACTAACAGGTACACAAAAAACTCTAAAAGAACTAGGTAAGGTAAACTAAACAGACCTAGTTGATCGTTTTTTTTAATTCATGTATGAACTTAGTTACTCTAAGGCTGGGTTTTGGAGATCTCAGTTAAACTAGGTTTAGTTAATCTAAAAACAGATTTGTGCCGCCATTACCAAGTTTTTACACAAAATTTTGACGGAACAGCTTAGTTTTTCTTTAATGAAATAATAAAAAAATCACATTTCGCCGGAAAAAATCGAGTACGTTAAACTAAGTTTAAACTTAATCAACATCTCAAAACCCCGGCCTAAATGTCAAATCCGGAATAAGTCCCTCGGATACTTATAACTCATTAATGTGCGTACGCCCAGCTGATCGCTTTTTATATATGAACTTTTTTTTACTCAAAAATTTACTCTAAATGTCAAAATTCCACAAAAAAAAAAAAAAAAAAAAAATACCAACCAGAATAACTCTCTCGGATGCAAACAAATAATGTACCCTATGAGTATGCCTTTGCACTACATAGTGGTGCCTCTCGCTCCAGTGTGCGATAGGCACCATCACACAAAGGAACCATCACGGCAAGATTATACACGCGCCCTTGTTTAGGAGCTGCAGATATCTAACCTCCGCTGCTTTTTGAAAAATATCAGCTGTAGCTGTTAAGCAGCAAGATCACCTAGAGATAGTCCTCCCTCAGGCCGAACTCTGCCACAAGTGGTGAAAAATCAGGCCTTTAGCGGGATTTTTAGAATACACCTTCCCGCGACCTTATGTTTAATCCACAACCACCCCGAAACTATACCTTCATCAAAAATTGACCTTTATTGTGCACCCCTTTGTGAGTTTATACTTTTCTAAAAGCACTCCCCTATTGAACGGAGAACAACGGTGATAAAAAGCAGCTTCCTAATAGAAAACTAAAATTCTACAAAGACAATCTTCCTGAAAAAGAGCAAGAATTTCCCACAAAATGCATACTAACGGAGGCCTTAATCAATAGTCAGTCCGATGCCGTGTTACGGCCCACGTAGCCCTACTGACTCCCGTAGTACAAGATGGGGTCTTCAGTCAGCTGCGATCGAAAGAGATCTTAAAGATCTCCTCCGTCAATTTTGGATGTTTGCCGACTCCCAGCTATTAGCTGCACCTGATTATGCCTCGGAGCAGGTTAGGTTAGGTTAGAAAGGCTGGTGTGAAGCAAACTTCACACCCTCACCCAGAGACCAATATGGTCCATTGTGACGCCTTAATTAGAATGAAACACCTCGGAGAATGAAACACTAAAATGTGAAATATCCTCAAGATGATCAGATGATCGCCTCCGAGGGGATCCAGGAGTCAGCTGAGCGAATATGCTTTTAAACTTTAAAAGCTTTTATTGCTTTAACATTTAAAGCAATTTATTTACTTGCCGTACGCATGGTCTAATTGTATTTGTATTTTTCTGCATTAAAAATAAATGAAAAATTTACAGAAAACAAGTTTTTTTATTGGAAATGTTTTCTTTAATAGGGAAAATGCTGCCCAACGTTACTGTTGTCTTACAGAATTTTAGGCAAGGATGCTCTACCTGAAACCACTAGTTTAGACGCTTTAAAAACGGAGATTATGATGTTAAAGGCAAAGAAAAAAAGCCATTAACATACGAGGATCAAAATTACAGGCTTTACTGGCTAAAGATCCGTGTTGAATTCAAAAAGATTTTGCAAAGGCATTAGGAGGAAGACACGTTATTTCTTTTTATTTATTTTAAATTTTACGACATGTTTTTGGCTAACTATACATATGTATTTATAACGCCGGGGTATTACACAAGTTTTGGAGCCTCATCCATAAGCCATCGGCCGACATAAACCTTCGCATGGCGAGAGCTTCCAGAATCCACTCCAGAGTATATTGGTCTCCACCAGCTTTTCTTTTGTTGTCTACGTTAAAAGTTTAAGGTTATAACCGATTGCACACTAGTAAATGATTAAAACGCAAAAAAACTGTAACTCGGTACAGTTATGCGATGCCAAGCCAATATCTAAAGCGAGGTTAAACTTAAAACGCACGAAAAGCTGGCAAACCAAGTCGGCGTGTTTGTCTTTAAAAGTAAATGACAAAGACGCGCGTACTGCTTCCTCGCCGAAAGAAGTTTTACGAATGTCTTTTTATTTAAAATCAATGGCATTTTTTTAAAAGCAAGCAGACTGAGTGCCATGTAAACAGAAGCTAGAAAACGTCGAACGCTGATTTTGCATTTTAAAAATGCATCGCATTTTGCATGGACTCTGTGACAGGGAATGATTAATTATTCTATTAGGGAAATTTTGGGCGCAATTTGGAAAAATTAAAGGGAATATAACGTGCAAAATTAGTTCATTGCGATTAAACTTTTTTTTGACAGATAGAATTTGTCAAAATTGTTTTTGTATTGTTGTAAGCGTTTTTCAACAGGGACGCTGCAAAAGTAGACCGACGCCATATTTTTTGCTGCTCTTTTGACATTTCTCTTCAGTAAGGTTTGCCATTTCATGATGGAAAGATATACGAGCCAACAACGAGTCGAAATTATTAAAATTTACTACCGAAATTCGGAGTCAATGGCCTCAACGTTAAGAGCGAAAAATCATGATGAGGCTCATTTCTGGCTGAATGGCTTCGTCAATAAGCAAAATATGCGTTATTGGTCAGACAGCAATCCACACGTACTCCATGAGTCATCATTGCATCCCGAAAAAATTACGGTTTGGTGCGGTTTATGGGCCGTACTTCTTCCGTGATGATCAAGACCGGCACGTTACTGTGAATGGTAATCGCTACCGTTCAATGATAACAGAATATTTTTGGCCCCAATTGGATGATATGGACTTGGAGGACATGTGGTTCCAACAGGACGGTGCCACAAGCCACACAGCGAATGTCACAATCAATTTATTGGAAACCAAGTTTGGAGAACGTGTTATATCACGAAATGGTCCAGTCGATTGGCCGCCTCGGTCGTGCGATTTGACGCCGTTAGACTATTTCCTTTGGGGCTACGTCAAGTCTATGGTCTATGCCAATAAGCCAGCGACGATTGATGAACTTCGTACGAATATCGAACGTGAAATTGTAGCAGTATCGGCCGATTTATGCTTGAAAACCGTCGAAAATTGGGTTCAGCGTCTGGACTTCTGCAAGCGTGCCCGTGGTGGCGATGCAAAAGAAATCGAGTTCCATACATAATGGCATCGAACGTACTTTCACAGGAATAAAGAATTTCATTGATATCTAAAACCGTTTTTGTTTTATTTAAAAAAACTTTTGTAGCGCTTTTATTGAAAAACCCGATACTTATGTATTTCAGAACCGATACTTATGTATTTCAGAACTGAGATTACTTTATAAATAAATTCTGGTTTGTCCTTAATTTTTTTCTAATAAAAATAACAAATTTTGTTAACAGCTGAACTGACAATTTTGACAGATGAAATTACAACTTTAAACTTTTGGTATGGTTGTAGTTGTTGTAAAACTGAGGTAAGCTTATCACTTTATTTCGCTTTTATCTTATTTTTCTATCATGAAATACAGAACTTTTACTCTTGCAAATATTGTTGAATATCCTTAATATTATATATATACCATGATACAATGGTATTTTAATACATTTTCGTACTTAATAACAAATGTAGACGACCATATTAAAAACATTTTGAAATAATAAAATAACTAAGTAATTCATAGTTTGCTGTTTTTAAAATGTTACTCAACTATCTACAAATGTCGCTGGTTTAACAAATACTTTTGGATCTAATATGAATTTGAATAGAAGTATTTGTTGATACAAAATGTTTTTTTTTTATTATACTCAATGGTGGTGCATTTCAATATTTGTTAGCACGGGTCATATTCAAATTTCGTTCATACATATTCATTAACTGTCGTTTAAAAATCGAGTTAATCGTTCTTCTGGGTAAATTATTTTTTGTTATAATACCTTAAAGTTATTACGAATATAATTTGATTCAAAAGGAATTGTGTAGAATTAAAGACTTTAATTTCATTTTATTTTAAATACATTATTTAATGTTAATACGGAAAAAATGTTTTTGGAATTTTCGTTACTTAACAAGAGAACGAAAAAGTAAATTTCTTAAGAATCGTAGCTTACATGATTATATTACTCATACGTTACGTTTAACGATTGGAAAAGAAATTTTATATGTAATAACTTTCTTAGAAATTCCATACTATTTCGTTGCACATTGGGTTGAGATTAAACAAAAATAATGCGAAATCATTGTTAACCACATGTTTCTTTCTAGGTACACTACGTAATACTGTTTTGAATTAAATAAAATACTTTCAATTGTAGAAGGTCGAATAAAGCTCGATACGTCCCAGCGGGAAAATGTAATCAATAGGAATCGAGAATGTAATACATATCTTGTATAGTATTTGATTCTAGAATACATTATTATTAACACAGAACATGTCCTAGGATTGTAATAAATTATTTAAACGTACCCGGCGAATGAATTAAATAATTCTTCCTTAATAAAAAAAATTAGTAGGCGACATAAAGGCAGCAAAAATAAAGAAATATAAAATTATAAAGAACAAAAACAATACATTCCTTGTTCTGCCAATGGGGGAATATACGTGGTAATCAATGCATAATTATTGTGTCAAATAATATTACCTTTTCGATTTCAATGAATGCATTATGATTCTTTCGAAAATAATACATTACTTTTAAGTTATTCCTTATTTTCCCGCTGGGGTTTCAAACAATATTTTTGTCTGGAGGAATTTTTATTTTTTTATTGAGTTTGACGTCTTAGTGCTGATTCACACTCTTCAAGTCTTAGACGTCAAGTCTTGAGTTTTAAAAAGATGGAGAGAAAGTAAAAGAAATTGCATTCTCTTTTTCCTTCTTTTCTAAAAGCTCAAGACTTGACGTCTAAAACTTGAACAGTGAGAGCCGGCACTTAATTTTGATAGGGAGAGAAATTGTTCTGGTCGGCAAGTTTTTTCTTAAATTGGCTTTATATTAATTCAGAACAAAATGAACTAAGATGCCACTTTTTTCAATTTGTACATAAAAGTTGAATTTAGCTGAAACACTATATAGTGTTTTTGCATTTATATTACAACAATGTTTTTTTTTGCTGAATAATTACATAAAAAAAATATATATATATATATAATTAAAAATAATACAATCCCTTTCCTTGTTTCGTCGATTTCCTTCAACACACTTTTAGAAAACAGTTCAATATTAGTTTGCTAGCTGTGCTGCCATTTTGTAGAATTGTTTACATCTGTAAACCATATGGTAACTTTGTTTTTCCGGACAAATTATCCGAAATGGGTGAATCGTTCTGCAGAACACTCTCAGTAAAAAAATAACTTCTTCTTTTTATATAAACTATAAAAAGTACATTTTAACAAAATTTCGTATAAAAGGGCAATTTAAAAGTAAATTTTGGCAATATGTCCTATAAAAAGTATATTTAAGCCAAATTTCCAATTAAAATTAAATTTTAACGAAATTTTCTATAAAAAGTAACTTTTAACAGAATTTCATATAAAAAGTAAATTTTAACAAAATTTCATATAAAAAGTAAATTCAACATTTTTATTTTTCGAATTTCTTCTATGAGTTAAATTTCAGTCATGTATTTTATAAAGCTTATTGTAATAGTTCTATTCCTTAAATTTTTTAGGAACGACTTTATACACTTCCAGACTATTATATTGTATCTTCATGTTACATTTTACCTTAGCTTTCCGTTGGATGGCAAGGACACCAGCAGAATGTACTGCATTTTCTGGCCCGCTACGGCCTTCGTCAGCATTCTTTGTGTCACACTGATAGTGGTGGCTAATAATTGTAAATTATATATTAAATATAATAGTCTGGTAGTGTATAAAGTCGTTCCTAAAAAATTTAAGGAATATAACTATTACAAAAAGCTTTATAAAATACATAACTGAAATTTAACTCATAGAATAAATTCGAAAAATAAAAAAAATGTTGAATATTTAAAAATATAAAATATTATTTATACCTATGAATCCTTTTTGGATCGCTCAAGTGATAAATCAGTTTTTAACCATCACAAAAGTGATCTCAGAAAACTCATTTAGGTTATTTTTACAATAAGTGTTCACTCAAATGCTAGCTGGGTATAGCTGGAATGTCCCAGCTAGCATTTTGTATAAAAATCGAATCTTTTAGGAATCAGCTTTACAAGCAAAATAACCGCATATGAGGTAATTTTTCGATCATAAATGATACTCTCATTGTGAGAAAATGGTACACTACCGATGAATCACCTCAAATAATCATTTGTAATACAATTTTCTGATTCCTTTTTAAGCATATGAATGAGTCATATGTGAATCCTTTTTCAATCGCTCTAGTGATAAATCAGTTTTAAATTCAAAACTTTAAGAAATCATTATTTGAAATTTGAAAGACATTATTGTTAATTATTTGGAACTGATTTAGATTTTATTTAAAGAAATCTCTTTCAGCCATGTTCTGGAAAACGAATTCGAGTAAAATTAAAATCGAACAAATTTTCAAAACGATCCTGTTTTAGGTTCATAAAAATATACCGTTTTATATACGCCAAACTTTGAGTACCACTTATATTTATTAGAACAACGCTAATAATCATGAAAAATAAGGGAATATTTAAAATAATTGAGCTGAAAATTTGCTTCGATTTCAATTTCACTCAATTTCGATTTTCAGAACATGGCCGTATATAGTATATATAAAAGAGACGTGTTTGTACGTAACCACTAAACAAAAAAACTACTGCACCGATTTTGAAAAAAAAAACAAAAATCATACACATATTCTATGGGCCGTGAGTTGTGTTTCTGTGTAGTTTCTCGTTCGTCCAATATTCATAGCGATAATTTAAAAAAATGTTCATTGGTTTTATTAGGTGATGTTGCATATATTTGTTTTAAAAAGCAATTAAATACGTTCAAACCAATATTTTTAAGCTTAAAAAATAGTTTGTCAAAGCAAAACCAACTAACGATCGTTGGAGTATATACTCTTTCTTAATTAATAGTTTAAAAATATACAAGTACATGTCAGTATTTATTCAAATTTAGTATTTCCAATTAAATAACTACATATTTGATCAAAATTCCACGACCACGTGGAAATATTGGTCGCAATACACGTACAATACGTTCACAGAAAGTCAAGAAGAACGCGCAGCAGAAATTGAAGAAACTAGATATCGAGTATCACGTTTACGAGAAAATTACGCAGAGCTACAACGCGAGATACGAAATGAAGAACAACGTCTAAGAACCAGTCAAGCAAGGACATCTATTCATAACAGTAATCGAAAAACAATTATGCGCCTGGCGTTTAACTACGACCCAACAGTTGATTAAATTTAACATATTTCAATTTTTAAAAAACAGTAACAATATAATAATTTACAATATCCAGTTATGATAGTTATCATCAATTTTTAACTATATGTAAATAATAATTATACTTAAGAAATAAAATAAAAATTTACTTATAATAATTATGCGCAATTTTTATGGAATATAAAGTTATAACAAATAAGTGCTTGAAATAAACACAATCGACAAATATTTTTTTATTATTAATTTAGAATTGTGAAGGAGAGCATCAAAGAAGTTAATAAAAAAAAAAATACAAAATAATTGTTAAAACATGATTAAATTAGTATAGAATTTGTCATCTGAAAAATCGGCAAATTAAACCATAATTGTCAAATCGGCAATAGGCCATTTTTGAAGCCAAAACCGTGTTCTCAACCCTCTATTCTTCAGATTCAATGAAAAAATAAATTTTTTTGAAATTATATCTTCTTCCTGTGGTATCAAAAAACCAACCTTCATAATACTCTCCCAACATGGTAAGTGTATCTTAAAATAGTATCATTCGTACTCTTATACCCACGTAATTGTGTTTGTTAATCATCTATTGTTGCTGTTGTTGTTGTTGTTGTTGTTGTTACTAAATGTATCTAGTATCTTTGTGTATTCGTATTCGAATCTACTTGTGGATACATTTCTTTTTGTGTGACATTTTTTTTTTTGCTTTTATTGTATTTGTTGTTGCTGTAACAATTTTCTTAGCTACTTGGATAGAAGAGTAATAACAAACAAACATATAAATATCTATACTCTGGTTATAATGCATTATTTATAAGATGCACAGTAGACATTCGAAGAATCATACACACACACACACACAGAGACTTACATTTATCTTTATGCATTAATCGTACTTATGTACATATGTATGTAAATTTATTTGAGCATTAGGGAGCCATCAAAATAATTAAGAAGATAATTGGTGTACGATCTTTTGTTGATTTATTACAAAGAAGAAAAAATATCATATTTCGGAAATCGCTGATTTATATGCAACAGAACCATGAAAATTCTTTATCCCTAATAGCATGCTTTAAAAATTTATCATTCGTGCATTTGATTACATAAGCACCTTCTGTAAAGCTCATTCTCATGGTGATCTTAGAAGCCGGTGAAAAAATACACACAGAATAATGCCAAGCAAAGTCATGCATTTGGACACTTACTACCAACATCTAACACAGCCGGTGTTTTTGCATGACAGCACTGGGCACTGTGGGTATAAACCCAGCTACCACGTGGCTTCCCGAAGGCAATGGTAAGGCCTAAAACCGGACTAAAAAAACTAAACATTGGCGTTCCCACGACAATCGGTTCTACGCACCGAAACGACTCGGAATTCAACGAACACCGACCAATGATTGTCTACACAGCAACACCTGTTCTTCAGGTCTCGCTGCTATAATACCAACAACTAAACATTGTTGTTTTATTGTTGCTTTACAGCCATACCTAAGTAAGAGCGAAAAGCGATACGTTTTCTTCCGCTTAGCTTTAACGCTGATATGCCATACCTAAACAAGAGCGCCAACATTGTGTCACGAACAGTAGCGTTAACATAACAACAGCGGCAACTTTACTATTAAACGCGCTGTCAAAATCGGATTTTCCAACTGCAAAGCGTTGCCGGCGCGCTATTTCGGTATGCTTAATACAAATTGTATGGCCATGATAATTCTCGATAGTTAGAAAACTCTTACCGCTCTTATTTAGGTGTGGCTGTTGGTGGGTCAATACGTCAAAAACATAAGCAACTTTTGACATTTCTCCCCCCCCCCCTAAGTAAGGAAAAATAAAAAGAATCTCGGCTGTGTTTTCAACGCTACCTGAAAAGTAAATTCGCCTTGGTCCACTTATAACTGAAACTAATCTAAATTTTTCTAAGTCCTGGTTACTCTTAAGTAAACGTATACGTTGCAGATCAGCTGTTCCGTTTTCCTTACCTAGCTTGTGTATAAATAGAAATTCTTACGTAAACGTGACGTGACAAATATAACTCGGACAAAATATATATTAGTATTATTTTTAAAATATTAATGCTCTATAATTAACAAACTTGTTTTTTTAAATACGCATTTCATATTTTTGACATTTAATGGCATGAAAGTGCCAAAATCCCACTCGCAAGCCACTGGAACTGCCATTGTGAAAATTATGAGTGTATTAGAAAAAAATCATAAGTTTTTTGACCCAGCGGGAAAACTCAGAAGACCTTCTTACTTCGAGCCTGCTAAGAAATTTTTTTGATTCAATTCTAATGTAACTGCTAAGCAATGTCTCATTGACATAGATGAGGGTAGTTCACTCATTTTGCGGTTTCATCACACAGTTAGTGATAGTGCAAAATTATTGCAATCATTTTGTTGATGTTAAGTGATGAATTGAAAATTAGCAGCCTCACTAAACATGAGTGATAGTGATGTAAAAAAATGTTGCACTCAACAAAAAAAAAAAAATAGTTCGATTTAAGAAAAAGCAATCATCAGTTTATTGCAACTTTTTTGATCTTCACTCATTTGAGTGCAACTTAAAATTTTGCACTAAATTTACAAACAAAAAACTTGTTTTTTTATGATTAAAGTCATGAGATGTTCTGATATTGACAACTTATTGACCTGTTGTTTAATTTCCTTTCTTATGCATATCATAACAAAAATTAAAAAACTATGCTCATACAAAATTATATTTTAAAAATTTGAGTAAAAGTTTGTTTATATGCAGATTTTTTGATTGCAAGTAAAAATTTTGCGCTATTTAAATTGAGTGCAGATTTTTGCATTCAATCTTCGTTTAGTGATAGTGAAAAAATTTGCAATATCACTAATTTTTTTTTAGTGGTAGTTAAAAAAAACAGCAATCATCACTAAAGCTAGTAAAAAAGAGTGCAAACTAATTTTTTTACAGTTTTATCTAGAAATAATGCACTCCTGATTTAAATCAATATTTAGCGCACTACCCCCAACTATGCTCATAGAAGGCCTACGCTCTTTCAAATAAAAGATAAGATACACATTCCAAATTCACTTCTATGAGAAGGGAGAAGAGAAGGGCAACATTTTTTGTATTGTTTTTCGCCCAAGCAAAAGCAAAATAATTATTTTTTTATACAGTTACCATTCTTATGTAACTGCGAAAGAAGCGAGAGTGGAAGGCCTATACCGCAATGACAACGTCGATAAAAAAAGATATGAGTATGGAAGGGAGCGAGCAGGCCTGCTATATACAAAATAAGGAGTACAGAGGGCTTCTAGTAGGCGTCCGTACTCCTTCTTTCTCCCGCTAGGGAGATTTTCGAGCTGTCAGTGGCATGTGTAAATGCTAATTCGTTTGCGTAAATGCAATTCGTTCCTTTTTATTATAATATTGTGTTCACTTGTCACGGGATAGGGTAAGTGCTTAAAGAGCAATTGACACAAATTTCCCTCAGAGGTAATATAGTAAAAAAAGTTAATTTTGACTTTAATTTGTAGTTAGCTATAAAAATAGTTTTAAGTTGTTATTTTGATAATGTTTTATTTTTATGGTATAATTTTTTTTAATATGGTCACACCATTTCTCTCTCTTTCCACATCAACAGCAAACAACATTCTCAATTATTAAAGCTGTTAGTTATTCGACCTTATTGTGCTTCATACGTCAATTTACTGAAAAATTCGTCGTATTGGGCGAAATTTGCCGTTCGTCGCAGTTGTGTTCTTAGAATAATGGTACAATTTTTTAAAAAGTATTAAAGATGGTAACTACCGAAAAGAGCTGTTAATATTAAATTTAAGGCTCAGTTAACTGAGAGTAACAGTAATGCGACCGTACCGTAAAAAAGTAAGACGAATCTATATCTTACAGATTGAGACGTAACATCATACTGCTAACTATAATCGTTCTAATTGCTTTACATTCAACAAAATGAAGAGGCTGATTTGCAACGTTACTGTACTCTCAGCTAACTGTGGCTTTAGGCTATGAGTCTTAAGCTACGGCCACGCTTAAAATTGATGCCCCAAGCGTAACCACTACTTTTATTAAAAAATTGTTTGATTATTATTTAACAATTTTCAATTAAAAATATTTAATAAAAAAATTTATTAAATTTGCACCAGTTAACAAATAAATAGTATTAATTAAACGTTTAATTCAATTGATTAAGCGTTTAATTCACTTGATTAAACGTTTGATTCACTTGATTCAGCGTTTAATTCACTTAATTATATTACTAATTAAAATTGGGTTGTTCACGAAAGGCGGATTATCAGGTTATATGGTTATGTAGTTATATTAACAACAACAAATATATTTAAAAGAAATTTGAATAAATGTATTTTGTTGTTATGAATATAACTAAATAACCATGTAACATGAAAACCAGCCTCCGTGAACAAGCCAAATGATTTTATTTTTGATTAATGCTTTAATTTGTGAACATTTTGGAGAATTTTTTTCTGTGTTTCCTTGATTAAACAGCATCTAATTATTTATTAGTAACATTCTACGACGATTTTATCAGAAATAAAAATCAACAAAAATTTTTAAAACAGAAAGTAAAAGGCTTTTTCCTATTTTTTTGTCAAATATTTGTTAAGTGTTTATAAAATGAAAAATTTAATGCCGTTGTATTTTTTTTAAGATAGAAAATACCGCAAAACCTAAGCCTGATAAAAATAAATTTTTATGTACGTATGTACTCGTATTTATGTATCAGTGTTGCCAATGAAGAATTCGGAAATTACAAAATTCCTAATTACACATTTGGAGCAAAATTACACGTACAAAACGAAAATAGTTGCTTTTATAAAAAATTCGGCCTGCATCACCTATTTGTTAATCCTTGTTTGCAATTAAATGGTTATGTTTACACAAAAAAAAAAGGTAAAGATAACCTTTTTGTTTTTGTTCAAGCTCAAGCAACATAATTTCTTCAAGTTCGGTCTAAATTGTTCTATTTAATGGAAACAAATTCATTGACTTTTGGGTATCCTGTATTGCCCAGTCGATAGTCTTAAAATAAGTTGTACAAATATTTCTGCGGCAATAAGGAAAAAGTGCTTAAGTCTGTTTTTTTTAGTTTATATTTTAATTCTAAAATTCTGTCTTTTATTCCTGAATACTCTAAGCGTCACGAATAGGAAGTCAATTTAAGCTTTTGTTCTAAATATTATTCCACATTGAAAAAAATAAGCAAAAAGTACTTTTGCTATAACTTTTTAAAAAAAAAGTACAAAATAATTGAAACTTTGTCCATCGGCACTTTCAGACATAAAGATTACAAAGGTGGCATAAACTCAAAAAAAAGCTAAACTTTACTGTGAGAAATTAAGGAAAAAAATAGAACAGAAAGTAAAATTACACAGAGATTACACATGAAACAAATTGCACATGGGCTACACGTGCAATTACAAACGGATTGGCAACACTGTTATGTATATATAAGGGTGTGCTTTTTCTAACAGTCGCCTGCCTGTCAAAATGTTAGATTTTTTGTTAGTCCCAGATAATTTGCGGTGTGTATTGTAATATTTTTATGTCACAAATATACCTAAGAATCGTGCCATTGAAAACCGGTCCAAAAATGTCTGAGCCAGAGTACTAACAAAAACACTACGGTACAGTACAAAATAAAAAAATGTTTTTGCTTGTGAATTTATACACAAACAAAACACGCTACACAACGATTGTGAGCTGAAGAACACAAATACTAAGTTAATATATCGATCTTGTTTTAGCGTTCGTGTAGTGTTCTTTTATCATACGGGTGGGTTGCCTGTTTTGTGCGGCATCTTACTTGCTTTTCAATTAAGTGTCAAATTATCACTATAAAAAAGTCGATCAAAAATTCCATCATTTGTCACGAATTTGCTGGATGTGAAAGAGGTCACATAAAAAATTTAACTCGTACGCTAAAAAAGCACTATATGTACACTTGAACGGTAAGTATGCTTAAACGATACGTAATCTTAAGCAGGGCATACACTAATCCAGCATACTTGCACAAACAAGTATCTGCTATTGATATACGGGCATGTTCTGGAAATCGAAATCACAAACTGCCCATACACGAACAAACCACTGGCAATGATTAACCATAAAATGAAAAATTTCGGCACTTTTTTGCTCTCAACTTTTTGAATTTTTTTTTTTAATATTGGATCTTGAAACATAAAATAATACATGTATTGTTCTCAGTGGAAAAGAATCCGTAAGAGGGAGCTTTTTGGTACATTTTCGTTCCATTCCTAATACTTTTTTGAATTTTCGCCATTATTGGACCTTAAAAAATTAAACTTAACATGCAATGTCCTGAGAGGATGAGAATCTATATGAGGGAACATTTTGGTACTTTATTGTACTTCAACCGGTACTTTTTGAATTTCGATAATATTTGACCTAGAAACAAAATTAAACATGCATGGGGGAGCTTTTTGGCACTTTTACAGGTAATTTTCATTAATACTGGACCTAAAAACATAAAGTTCAATATGCACAGTGATTGAAAAACTAGAGACTGCTAGGTACTTTTTTTGTTTTTCAATTGGTACTTTCAAATTTTTTTTATATTAAGGAACTTACAAAACTTAATTAAACATTCAAGGACCGGAGGTTGATCTCTGGCAAAATCGATCCACTAAGACAAAAAAAAAAACAAATTCTAGAAGCACTCGAAAATTCATATATACTTATATGTATGTTTTCTTCATATTTGCATTAATAATTATAGTAGCATTACGACCCCTGGGAAAACACTAGTTACAAAAACCAAAAACGGAAATAGATTGTGAGAAAAATTGAATTTTGACCAAGTAAAGTAGTCCTTTAAACCATAGTGCATTGTTTGAACGTTAAATGTTGTTAAAGTAATTGTCATCTCTAAGTGATTTGAGTCTTCGTCTTGCCCAATTTGAGTAATATTTGATGTTTAAAATTAAAATATTTAACCATGTTCAGAAAATCGAATTCGAGTGAAATTGAAATCGAAAAAATTTAAAAAACGATCCTGTTTTTAAAGTTCATAAAAATATTAATATTTAAACGTCATACTTTGAGATTCATTTACTTATCTTAACCAGAACTTATACTTGAAATTAGGAAAAATAGGTCCAATTAAAAAAAAAAAAAAATAATTTTAAATCTCTATTGATTTCGATTTCACGTGATTTCCAGAGCAAGGCCATTTGGTTCTAATTTTAATTCGGTCTAAATTTTAACTGGTTATTTGAAATAATCGCGAACTGATGCCCTAATCGCCCTAAAATTAAAGAACTAAGAAATAACAAATTTTTCAAAAAATAACCGGGAAACATATTTTTTTTTAATTTCCAAGAGTTTTATTATGGAAAAATCACGGGATTTGTTTTCAAAGCCTTTTAAATAAAATGTTTACCAAAAAATGTTAAACATTCAAGATCTTATGTCTATTGAACTTCAAAAAGAAGTGTAAAACAGAATAACTAAAATCCGGCTAAACAAAATATTTTGTAAATTTTTCCGTTTGCTGGTAAGCAAAATGTTGTAATACAAGATGGATAAATTTTTCTGTAAACTGGACTAAAAAGAATGTCTATTAAATATCTTGATCCGAAACTTTAGACATTTACATGTAAATTAAAGTTTGTAACCAAAAACTTAGGCAAGGGTATAAAATATATTTAAGTGCTTTAAATACACCTTTATTTATTAAAACTATCGACTAAAAAATTTTGGATTAAATCTTTAGAGAATAATACGGAACATTTTTTGGATAAACAAATTTTTATTTAAAAAAATTTTTCTGGCAACACTGAATAGGCATGATAGGATATTAGCGCTGATGCACACGATTATGGCTTTCAGCTTGGTTCACACTGATAGAAATAATTTCGTTTTTCCTAAAATGTTTCATAGATATTCCTTTCATTTTTTGAAAAAAGCTACAATTTAAATAAAATTATAAATGACGTTTATAATAAGTTTTAAATAGTTATGAATGAAAATTTCAACAATTGGGAGATTCACAAGGTAGTCATCAAGTTGTAAAGTCATATGACTTAATATAATTACAAGGAATATATATGACTGTACAGTTATGACGAAACAATGAACACAACATTAGAATTTTTATTTTGTTTGAAACACAACAATATTTTTTTAAACAATTGTAAAATATTATTTAGGACATTATGACGCTATGACTTTTATATATATTTATTTATTTATATATTTATTTAATAACAATATTGACTTAAACAATATACTGACTAATAACAATATTGTCTTAAAACTAAAGCAGACCATACACGATTCAATTCAATTGACAACTGAGTCGGTTGTTGTCCAAATCAAAGCGTGTATGGCCTTGTCAGTTGATTAGTTTGACGGTTGTCGAGTTGGTTGAAAAAAAATCAAAAGATTTTGATTTTTTCAAGTTGACTACTAAGTCTTTCAATTCGATTGTACTGTATGTGCTCAAGTCTCTTGATCAGCTGTCAAAATGTATGTAAAAAAAATCTAAATTTGACAGTTGAATTAAAATCGTTCAATTCAGTTGAAGAAGTGTGTGGCCAAGTATCAATTCAGTTGAAAGACTCAGTTGACAACTGAATTGAACCGTGTATGGGGCGCATAATGAATAACATGATGGATTTTAAAATGTACATAAAAAATTACTAGTTAATATAAACAATGATTTTATGCTTTATAACATTTAAATTTAAAGAAAAATCAACAAATTGTGACAAAGAAATAAATTGTCAACATAACCTTGAAAAAGGATCAGCAATAGCGTAATTTACTCTACAAAACTTTACAAAACGCAGATTATAATGACGAGTATTGCCACAAGGTATATTAAATTTAACAGAAATTCACAACAAATATTACCATTAATAAGATTAACCATAAAAGATACATTTAACATTGTACGACGACTTTTGAGCGATGGTAGTTTTATTAAAGCCCGTCTACTAGAATAGGAAGGAAAGCTTCTCGAGTAACTTCATTGAAGACCACGTAAGCAGACCAACAAAAATTGTTTTTGGACAGATTCAATATGAGAATTATGAATGCTGTAATATGGATCCCAAATGATTGACCAATATTCTAAGATAGGTCTAACGAGTGACACGTAAAGTTGCTTCGACTTGAAAGCACATCTTGTAAATCCCCCAAATATGTTTTAAAAAAAATCATAATAAATATGCAATATTGTTCTGGGCAAAATTTGCGAACGTTTTCTTGATTGAAAATCCGTGTGCTTGTGAAAAACATTGTTGCTTTATTGTGAACACCAAATGAAAATGTTGCTGTCATTCATTGTGAATCTAGCCGTCAAGTTTTGGGTTTTTAACAGAGGGGAGTAGTAGGGGAGTATTCAGTTTTTTAAACTATTCTTATTCTACATGCATGAGTCTTTTTATTAGGACTGTTCCTTGTATAAAACATTCTTGTAAGCAGTGGGACAATATATTTTATTGGGTTAAAAAATCTTAAATTCAAAAAATATATGATTAACAAAGTCTTATTTTGGAGGATAATTCTTATTTAGGCTTGTTTAAATCATGTACCGAATTTTACAAATATCAATAGGGTCATCCTTGGTTCGACAAACGAAGATTTTTGTACAAAATTTTTCTTCAATTATCTTAAAATTTACAGATTGTTCTTAAAAAACAAGGTTTACATGAACTTACAATTTAAAGACGTGCAAATATAATTAGATCGCCATTAATATGTCTAGTAGTTGTAAAAGGAAACAAACCATATATTTTTCCTGAAAGGTGAAAAGTTTTGCCTTAATTACTACCCATATCGTTTTTATATTGCGATAGGAATGCGATATTGTCTTATAGCATTTCTACACTTGTCAACATCTTATATCTACCATCAATTTGCGAAAGTGTTGAAAATTTCCCATTAGAAATACATAGAGCTAAAACTCAACATCTTTACAAGAAATGTGGCAATAACTTCTGTTATTTTTGTGCCTTCACTGACAAAATGGCATTTGTTTTGAAATCAGCGGAATGGAATACAATGAGAGAGGAATATCTTGTAATAGAATTTTCACACTTGTCAACATCTAACATCTACCATCAATTTGCAAAGATGTCCCACAAGAAATACATAGAGCTAATAATCAACAACTTTATTTCCGATTATTTCAGTGTCATCACTAGAAAATTTGCCATAAATTATATTATTATTGTGGCATCAGTGCAGCATTCGTTTTGAAAGCAGCGTTACCATTTGTCATGTTTTTCCTTTTTTGTAAGTCTTTTTTTGTTAAATTACTTTTTTTTAACCAACACGAATGCTAAATGAATTTAAGTGTTTTCTTTTAAAATGTTAGCACTTTTGTAAAAAAAAGTATTTGAAATGGTGAAATTTCTTATTGATAGTAGACGTTAGATGTTTCAAGTGTGAATGCATGTTTCACATTTTCAGCATCTTTCACGCGTTTCTCCGAATTGTATGCAAGTGTACAAAGGGTATAACGCTGTTTTCAAAACAAATGTGCCACAATAGTGATAGATTTTATTGCCACTCTAATTAATCGAAAGATGTAGAATGGAATACAATGAGAAAGGAACATCTTGCAAAATATTAATTTTTAGCCCAATGTATTTCTTATGGGAAGATGGTAATGTTGACAAGTGTGAAAAGGCTATTATAATTGGTCCAATCCATTATTGACGCGTCGGTGTCACTCATACTAACAAATTTTTTTACTTATACTATAAACATGCTAGATAAGCATTTTAAATAAATTTAGACTCCTCAATATTAGCTCGAAGGTTTTTAAAAAAAAAATTCCGAAATATTTTGTAAAATTTGGAACTAAAAGGCGAGCAAAACAAACATATTACATACTATACAAACGATCTGGTTTTCTTCCTGATTGAAGCCTGGTACTCTGTTCACTATTTCGTGCGCAATGTTGTCAAATTCAATATAAAAATATCTGCGAAATACAAACGAAAAAAATGTTGTTAGAGTTGTACTCTATTTATACTACGAAATACATTCGAAATGTTTCTAGCAACATTTTTATTTTCCGCGCGAAACAAGTACAGCTCATATTATTTCGCACGGAATTTCAAGCAACAGCTTATAATTTTTTATTTTTTATTTGTAAAGTGGATTTCATAACAAGCGTTTTAAAAATGAAAATGTGGAGAAAAGCTAAAATTACATTTTTTGGTTTTTTTATTTGGGAAATTATAAATAATAATTTTTTTTACTTTTTTTTAATGACAATTAAAAAAAAAGGCCCTAATCATGTAAAACGCAACGCAACGCCAAAAAATTACATTGTAAGCACAAACAATGTCATAAATATTTTGTAATTTTGTTGTTGCTTTCTACAGAAATTCATGTACCGTTTTAAAATTTTCAACGCCCCAAGCTATGCAGCGTTTGAAATTTGAAAACGCAATGTGAATTTCTGTAGGAAGCAACAACAAAATTACAAAATATTTATGACATTGTTTGTGCTTTTAATGTAATTCTTTGGCGTTGCGTTGCGTTTTACATGATGAGGGCTATAATTTTTGTTAACCTTCGCAAAACAATGTTGTACACTTGCAACTAATAAAAACGTTAAGTTTTAGATGCATGTCAAAATTTTTTGCAAGATCTAACAGAGTTCTAGCCTTAAAGGTCCAATTAGACGTGACAAAAAATATAATGCCGTAGCCGTAAAGATGACCACAGAAACCAAAATTCAATTGATTTGTATGGTAATGGTTAATTCGTTATGGTAAGTCACCTATATTCAAATACAGTGTTGCCCATAAGGTTGGTTCAATCAGCTGTTTTGTATGGTTATGGTTATGTCACGTCTAATTAAAGCTTAAAATCCTTTTGTGGCATAAAATTGCCATTGATTGTCACTGAAAAATTTCCGGGAAAGAATAAAACAGTTAATGCTTTCCGGGGAATGGAGAAAGTCCCGGAAATTAGAAACCCTACCTGCAACATTTTGAGAGATAATAATTTTAATTTTACTTGCACTTTCACAGCATGACACATTAATTGCTGAGACAAAAATTCAAAACTCAATGAATAGGTACCAGCCTAATAGATCTGCAAACTCAAACACACCATATGACACACACACTCTATGCATATGCATGCAAATGTACAAGTATGACTGACTATTTTTGTTGTTGTTGTTTTTTTTACACTAAAACAGTGAGTACACATGTGCCAAAATTAACAAAAAATAAATTAATTATTATTTTGTTGCTGTTGTTATTATTACTATTTAATATTGTTACACATACACAAACATGCACAAATATATTCTACATACATACATATGTATGTATGGATGTACTACATATATATTTTATTAATTTCAAAATTTAGTAATAGAACTTTAGGAAAAAGAAATTAAAAATTTTCTTACATTTTTTAATTTAAATTTAACTGACAAACTCCAGGTTCTTAGTTTTAAAGTTGTTAAGTACAAAATTGTTTAAACACATGTTTTTTGTTTTTAATATAAAAATTTCCTTTGATTTTTGTTTTTAATTTCATTAATTTAAATAAGTGATGATTTTGCTTATTTTATTTTAGGTAAATTCATTTTATTAAATTGTGTTTTCCTTTCTTTTAGGTTTTTTTTCATAAAAATGTCTTGTATTTTATTAGTTTGTAGAAAATTAATAGAAAAAACGTAGACGCTGATTTTAAATCAGATTATTTTGTACATTGAGACTAGATTTTTTTTTTAATTAGTAGATATTTTTGTTTCTTGCTAAAAAAACACTTAAGTTATTTTTTAAATTTGAATTTATTTACAAACAATTTTTAGCAATTAATGATAGATTTTTTTTTTATATGTAAATAATTTTGAAAATGTTCCAGAATTTACTAACTTAAATATTTAGCCGATTTTTAACGATTTTGCGTTTAAAAGCTTCTTGTTTTTTTTTGTTTTTGTCGTTGTTTTTAAGAATTTTTTAACTAGAGAGAGAGAAGATACGTAACGTAACGATCGTTAGCTCACATATCTATCGACTGTGACTGGCAACGAAATAAACGTTGTCGGCTACCACTACTTTTGCTAGCTACTACTGACTGCTCTTCATATTAGTTCTTATTGTTGTTGTTGTTGCTGTTATTATTGTTTGTGCTAACGAAAAACAAAACAACAAGAGCAACAACTACGAAAAAAGAATGTATATTTCGAAAAAAAATTAACTACAGCAATAAAGACAAGAAGAAGCAGAAGAACGAATACAACAACAGCAGCAGCGGAAAAAGTGTATCCCAAAAATAACCCCCTGCACATTAAAATTTTTCTTCATTTGCTCTCACTTGTCCCTCATAAAGTCTGTCCACCCAACCAACCAGCCAACTCACAGTGGTATTAAATCGATTTGCTTCGGAAAATAGTTCTGAAACTTTTGAACTGTTGGAACTTTTAATAAAAAAAAAATAAATAAATAAATTTCGAAGGTCAGAGTTAAAATATTTTCTATATGATCTGAGATTAATGGGTCGATTACGGATGGCAGCTAAACTAAAATTGTATTGCCAACGGTGAAATCAGGCAACGCCGCTCATGTTAAAATATACATAACTTTTATTTTATTTTATATTTGAACATCAGCGGCGGTGCCTAATTTCGCTGCTGGCAACATAACTTCAGCTTAGTTGCCATCCGCAATCGACCCATAAGTTATTTCATACTTGTGTTGCCAGCAGTAAAGAAAATCCTACAGGTAAATTTAAATTGTAGGTACTACAAGTGACCAAGGCGAATTCCGTAGAAGGTGAGATCAACTCTACAAAAACACAGCTTTTGTGGTCCGATTTTCAAAAATATTGCTAAAAAAAAAGGTTGTTTAAATAAAAAATTGTAGTTTGTATCCAAACTTTGACAACTCGACCAACGAAAAAGAATCATATGTTGGCTTGACCCCACCTTCTGGTGAATTCGCCTTGAATGTGACTCTGCTCAAATGAAACAGATTTTTGTGTAGATTAATGTGCTGTTTCCAAATGACAGGCAAGCGATTGTGTATTCAAATTTAAATGAAAAACACTAAGTTTTTTTGAGTGATTTTCATATAAATTTGTCTACATAACACTGTTAGGATCTGACAATTTTTAAATTGTACCGTCTCATTGACAAAAATGTACCAAATTCATAAAAATTGTACACAAATTTCGCTATAAAATAAAAATAGCATACATAGTAATTCATAACACTTTTTTATTCAATAAAAATAATAACAAAACATGTAAAAAATATAGTCGGTCAAGTCCGATCATTCGATACCCTACACCACAGTATATAAAGACAAATTTTTGAGAGTATACTTCATTTGGGACCCATGGGCTGACCAGACAGAACAAAATTCTGTTAGTAGGTTAAGATTCAGGTGAAAGTTCTTTGTGTAGAATATTATTTAGATATCCTCGCCTATATAAGATTTGTTTGCCCTTAAGGGATATTATGAAGGGCGCTTATATGGGACCTATGATTAATATTGGACCCACCAGCACAACATTTTTCATAACATAGTAGCTATCGTAAAAGTTATTGTAGAAGGAAGTTATGGCATTATTTCCGGGATTAGTATTTGTATGGGAGCTATCGTGATATCTGGACCGATTTCAATAAAATTGGGTAAGACGATTTAGAACGCAATAACTTAAGTTTGGTCCAAATTTTATCTAAATACCAACAAAATAAGATGGTTTATAGGCACACACACTATTCAGGAAAGAAGGTTGTAAGGGAGTAATGTGAAACTATGAACCGATTCTCACCATTTACAGTAGGCTTTGTCCATATTTAAACCAATATACAACATTTCATCAGGTTACATTAAAAGTTGCGATCTGTACTTTGCGCACGAGGTAACATGGGCAGAAAATCAGCCAGCCTGCCAGCCACCTGGACTGAGGGACGTCGTTAAATCGACTCAGAAAGTTATATTAAGCCAATCGGTATACTAAAAGGGGGTTAACCAGTACTTTTTAGTGTTACCCACGTCAGCACAGACTATTGTTGTGTGGGAATACAAAATAAAAAAGAAGCAAACATTTCTTTATTTCACAGTGTCACCAAAACAATCAAAAAAGTGGCGATTTAATATGTTAGTCTAACCCCTGCAGATAACGAGACAAGTCCATACATGCCTGTAAAGAGTAGTCCATAAAGGAGTAGGAGTACTCCAAATATATGGTTAAAAGGTGGTCTATTTAACATTACGATGTCCTAGGATTGGACCATATAACCCACCGAAGTAGTTCCTAAACTACTCCATGGAGTACTCAAGTGGGTTAGTTTCAAAAGTACTCCATGTTACTACTTTTTCACTTATCGCCTTTTATGGCGTGCACTGTAATCCATTATTGCTATTATTATATATATTTACTTGGTATTTTTAATTTTTTTTATTTTTTTTTTCACAAATCTTAAAAAACTTTCCTGTTTCACTTTTAAATAAACAATTAATAATGGACAACATCAGGGCTACCAATGTGTAATACTGTAAACTATAGTATAGTATACCTATACATCATGCAGTTGTTGGCAGCACTGCATGTTAATTTGTCTAATATGGTCCATACTACAATACATTGGACCATGTTGTAAGTAGTCCATTTAAGCCACAATGGACCACGTAGTGCAATATTATCTGCAGGGACATCATGAACACAAATTAACCATACAGTATAACCCGCTTAATTACCCCAAGCTTAAATGCCTTTCAAGATTATTTACCTTGAGGTTTAAATTCCCGTTTTTTCTTTAATTTTTAAAACAAAAATCCACGTTTAATTGCCATACGCTTAATTACCCAATTCGGGTAATTGCTTTAAAAATTAAACTTCCAAAACAAAATGTCACCTAAATTTTATTCGTTTAATTGCCTTAGTACAGCATCAGTAGGAAAACCGGAAATATGATAAAAAAAAGTGTTTTATGAGCATTAAATATGCACTAAAAACTTAAATATATGCACTAAAATTTAAAAAAAAATCATGTAAAAAAAAAAACAAACTATGACTTATTTGAAAGCAAAACATTCAACAGTTTAATATTTGCCTAAAAAAAACCAGGAAAGTATTTGCAGACGAATTTTCGAGATTGTACTCTATTTGCAACCGATGGGCACTAATGGGCTCACCAGAATAAACTCATGTTATAAGATTCATGTAAGAGTTATTTTGTGCCGAATATTATCTAGATCATAGTTTGGGGGTAGTGCACTAAATATTGATTTAAATCAGCAGTGCACTATCACTAAATAAAACTACAAAAAAAAAATTAGTTTGCACCCTTTTTTTACCAGCTTTAGTGATGATTGCTATTTTTTTTAACTACCACTAAAAAAATTAGTTATATTGCAAATTCTTTCACTGTCACTAAACGAAGATTGAATGCAAAAAATCTGCACTCAATTTAAATAGTGCAAAATTTGTACTAAAATTTTAAAAAATGTGATATTGCATGAGCATAATTTTTGATTCTTGTTATGATATGCATAAGAAAGGGAATTAAACAACAGGTCAATAATTTTTCAATAAAGTAATATCTCATGGCTTTAATCATAAAAAAACAAGTTTTTTTAGTGCAAAATTTTAAGTTGCACTCAAATGAGTGAAGATCAAAAAAGTGGCAATAAACTGATGATTGCTTTTTTTTAAATCGAACAATTTTTTTTTCAGTGCAAAATTTTTTAACATCACTATCACTCATGTTTAGTGAGGCTGCTAATTTTCAATTCATCACTCAACATCAACAAAATGATTGCAATAATTTTGCACTATCACTAACTGTGAGTTGAAACTGCAAAATGAGTGCACTACCCCCATCTTTAATCTAGATACACCAAAAATATGATATATTTTGTCTTAAAGGGATTAAAGGGAAGTCGCTAAATTTTATATCGTCCCCTTAATAAAACAATAGTGTATAATTTTTTTGCCGTTTCGAGATAATAGAGTTTAAAATTTTTGAGTTATTAGACACATGGGAAAACACTAATATCTCAGAAAATAATCGATATTTTTGAGTTGTGGTAATTTAAATATGTGATGGAATCATCAGGCTACTAGGAGATGATATTTCATTAATTTACAAGTGCTTTAATTGCAAATAAATGGGCTTCAAAGTACCATGATGTCACCTAGGCTATTTTATTTGTTTTATAATATGTATAAAATCATAATACACTATTTTATTTTGTATGGTATACACTATTTTATTTGAATTTTTTACACCAAATATATTATTAAAAAATTAAAAAATTGTGTATATCAATATATGTACGTCATTTTTCGATTTTATTTTGTTATAAAATAATAAAAATAGTGAATAATAAAAATAGTGTATGCTTTTTATAGACTATTTTTCTTTGAAATGATATTCAGAGTAACAACTAATTAAAACACCATACCTGCACTTACACAATTGTTAATGAAAAATTTCAAACACGCAATTATACAATAATATTTCAATTAATCTTTTGACCCACTTTGTGGAAGTAGAATTCAACCAAATTTTGACCACATTTAGAATCAGTTATGTAGATTCTTATTATGCAATAAAAAAATAATGGTGTACATGCGTATACACTATTGTTTTATTAAGGGGACGATATTAATAATTAGATTTAAAAGGCTAAAATAGCTTTAATATTCTCTGGATTGATAATTGAATGGAAGCTGTATGTAAAATATAATAAAATATTTTGTAAAATATTTTGGACCAAATTTTATCTTAATACGAACATGACTAAATGTTTTATGGACATAAAGAAAGAAGTTTGCTTTGGGTCTATTTGATATTATCAGCCATGTCATAGAGTACAATTCCGTTTGGAAACGGATTTCATTCCGTATTTCGGTGCTTCAGAAAATTGCGAAAAAGCTTTGCTGAATGAAACCATTTTTGTTTTCATAAACGGAATGGGAGTTTTCTGTATCTTAAAGGCCAAAAAAACTATCAATATATAATTTCTACCAATAAACAAATATGTTTTCTGTGGTTCCGAACGGAATCATTCCAAACGGAATTGTACTCTGTGACATGGCTGTATATACCGTTTCTTACAATTTACATGGGTTTTGTTCTTATGGCAATTAAAAAGTATTTACTATATTTTATCAAACTATCTAAAAATTGCAACTTGTACTTTGCGCACAAGGTTAACATGGAGTTTATAATCAGAAATATCTTCAACGAAAACTTGCTTTGGCTTACAATTGTAGAGTGAAAATAAAATGTTGATGGCGAAATTAAAGCAACAGAAAATTCATCTGTTAATCAGAATTTAAAAAAATTTTTTTATTCGCTAAAAATGTATTGGAATAGCATTACAGATCAAATTTTAGACAGAAAATCCCATTGTTTTTAATTTCTATCTCTTTTAGATTAAGCTGATACATGTACAAATTAATATGTTCCATATGATTTAACTTATTTTCAAATATCAGAGCTTAGGTATCTTGTAAACAAATACGTTAAATTACCTCACTGAGGTATTTAAACGTATTCGTTTATTTACCTCAACGAGGTAGTTAAACGTATTCGTTACCCCGCATAATTGCCCCAAAATATTATAATTTTTGGCGAAGTAATTATCCGTGGAATACTGTAATGCGATTTTTGGTAGTTCTGGCCAGGGCTGGAGATATGTTATTAAAGACTTTATTTTTTAAAAGAAAAGTGTGTTAATCCACCTCAAAGAAATGTTAAAACTACGAGGGTATTTTTTTTTTTAAATTGTACCAAAAAAAAGGGTCGTTTATACCAGTGAACCAATAAAGTTTCGATTATACCAAATTTGGTACAATTGTACAATAAATCCCATCAGTGCTACATAATCACTTGCCTGTTATTTATAAACAGCACAAAATTATCCAGAAAATATTTTAACGTTTGCATGGTCGTTCGTGAAATATTAAGCGAATACAACAAAAAATGGTGAAAATTATGCAAATATTCAGCCTTATTCCGGTTGTCGTTGTCGTATACGACTGCGTCGTTTTTTGTGGTACATTAAAGAACACAGGTTGTGCTTTACTTTAATCTATTACAAAAAACGACACACACGTATACGACAACGACAACCGGAATAAGTCTTATTAAATGCCACTATAACTTTGAAACTAGAGCTGTCAGAAAAACACTAACATTGCCATAGTAATCAGCACTATCAACAGTCTGAAATATTTTTGTGTGTTGTCATGTGTTATTTTTAATTTATTAACGAAAGGTCGGAATGAGTTTACAAAGTGATATTAGAAAAATTTAAGAGTTCAGATAGAAAATTTTTATTTAAGCCGGCAATTCATTATCCCATTCAGTCGTGCGATTTGTCAAAAAAATCTTGTGTGCTCATAAAGTATGACCTAAAAATTAAATTGAGTGACAGATTTTTTGACAAGTCGTGAGACTTCCAAATGTTTATGAGGATTTTTATAAAATTATAAGATTGGCTGACTTCCAAAACATCAATTGCTTCGTATTAGAACAGAGCATAATGTTTCATAACGCCCCAGTACAAAATATATACAATGCAAACCCTTCCAAAACATCACTGTTAAGTATTAGTAACGCAGAAAAACAGCATTCAGGGCATCGGTTTTAAATTTATGCTTTGTGACATTTAACATTTCATTTGCAAACACTACATGTTTATTTTTAATAATATCTATTGCATCACTTAGTCTACATTCACACGTTTCATCTTTTGATGCTCAACTCTTGTGTTTAATGGAGAGGGAAGCAAGAAGAAAAGGGGTTGTTACGGAGATGCCTGTACTCGGGCAGTACGCTTTGTGTTCTCATTCGTTGGTATATGCACAACAATGGCTGCATGAAATTTATTTCTTTTCTTTTTCTCTTTGGTTCGCTTTGAATAAGTCTTGTTGTTTTAAAACAAAAATAGTTGAAACTATTAGTTGCTGCGTGTGAACATAATGGCATCTTCAAAAGGGAATTGAAAAGAAGTTGAGAGTCAAAAGATGAAACGTGTAATTTGAGACTTACATTTCAAAACGTTTAAATAAACAAAACACATAGTTGCATTGTTTCGGCACTTTGTACATGTACATGGTTAAAATACAGTAGTAAAACTGTATACAAGCTTTGTATTAGTACGTTTTGGAAGTCAGCCATTCTGTGCGATCAGAGTTGCATTTTATTGTAAAGTAGCTGAGTCATATGATTTTGCATCTTTTTTGTGTGATATTGTGGAATTGACAACAGGTTTTGCAGACCTATTTTTATGTAGCGTGTGAATAAGTCGTTAGATTGTGTAGGTTAGTAAATCCCGGCCCGGTACAAAAAATTAAATAACTAGTAATATAAAGCAGAAACCGGATTTTTTATACATATATTTAAAATTTACTTGGTTTTCAAAAAACAAACTTGAATTTTCAAAAAATTATATTTATACAGAGTACCCAAAACAGGTATACGCATCTGCCCAGGTGGTCGTTTTTATATACCGTTGATCTGATGTAGGAAGGCCTTAACTCCACTTTTTTCGAAATTGAGTTTTAGTGATTCCAATACATTTCACGCAAATACACCTCATGCATGTGGGCATTTTCACATGAGACCACCGATATGAACTTAGTTATTTTAAATGTCAAAACAAACAAGTTAATTTTCATTATTTATTTTTTGCATAACAACTAAGGCTGGGTTTTTGAGATCTGAGTTAAACTAGGTTTAGTTTATCTGAAAACTGATTTGTGCCGCCATTACCAAGTTTGAATACAATATGTTGACGGAAAGCTTAGTTTTGCTTAAAATGTTGGTCTCTAATGAAATTATAAAAAATTACATTTCGCCGAAAAAACACCCGAGTTTTAGAGTACGTGAAATTGTTTCTTTTAATTCTTAGCTTTGTACTATAGCACAGTGGGAGATTTTGGGAAAAACCCTTTAACGTTGTTATTTATTTTCATAAAACAATAAAACTTAGTACTTGGGTGAGGTAGGTCAAGGCCGTTGTATCCACATTTTAAAATGTTTTTGAGATTTGCTCGATGCTTACAAAAGTAACTGTTACTATTCATACATTTTTTTTATCCACACATTGAAAAATCTTAAATTTGTAGAGGGATCAGTAAAAAAGTAATAATTAAAAAAAACTTGGTCTAACTTGGTTGTCAAACTCATAGCATGTACTTGCTTATGAGCCTTTATAATACTTTGTGGTAAAGCCCTTTAACTTCTAAAGTTTTTACTTTTTAATTTGATATACCAAAAATTTTAAACACACAATGCGGTCAAAATTATCAAAAATAATAAGAGTGTGGCAATTACCGATGACCGAAGAAAAAAGTTTAATTTATATGACAAGTATCAAAAATTGGCCTATCCCGATTTCGTTGCCGAAAAAGCCAAATAATTCCCTTTAAAGCTAATAACGAAATACTATGGCTGTGGCCTCTTGATGGGGGTTTAATTTAACCATAATCTAGTTGCTGGTCACAATAATATGGTTAATTTTTTTTTTTTTTTTATTTAAATAGTTTTTTTAATTTTTTTCGATAATATATCTTTGAAATGTTGCTCAATCTAAAATTGTTTAAGCGTGCTTATAAAGCCTCACTACTTCTCTATTGAACACCGTTCAAATCTTCCAAATCGGTGCAAAAATAACTACGTTGGATGTTGTATAGTCCATAAAGCCCCAAAAACAGTTTTTATCGATAACTTTAGATTTTGAGGGTTTAACCTTCGCCTTACCATTACCCACCCGGGTAACCATTTCGGTTTTATTTCTTTAATAACTTTCTTAAATTTGCGTCAGTTGAGAGGAAATTTTTACTCACTGAACAAATTGTTTTCTTTAAAAAAACTGAAAAAAAAAAATAATTGTGTATGACGAAAACTTGTTCTCATCACTTAAAAACATGCAGTAACAGGCGAAGGACTAGTGTAATTAACCTCTTACACTGTTTTTTTTTTTATTAAGAAATAATTTTTTTTTTGTTAATTTTGCCATTAATTTACATTCATTTCTTTGCTTTTTAAATGTATCCCATACACATTAGTAGCTATCCAAAAAGTTATTGTCGTAAAATTTTATATCAGTACCAACATTTATAAGGAAGTTATGACTCTATTTTTGGGATTGGTGTTTTTATGGGAAATTTGGTGAAATGTGGACAGATTTAAAATTAATTTGGTAAAAGTATTTATTTTGCAATAAGACATTTATGGACCTAATTTAATCCAAATACCATAACGTTTATGGCCACAAAGGCTACTATGGAAAGACGTTTGTATGTGATACAATGTACCGATTCTCACTATTTTCAATAGGCCTCGTCCTTAGGAAATTTCATCAAATTATCTTCAAAGTTGTGACTTGTATTTTGCGTAACATGGACAGACAGACATCTAGCCAGCCTGACGGACGGGTGGACATCGTTAGATTGACTCAGAAATTGATTCTGAGCCGATCGGCATGCTGAAATGTCTAGAACCATTTTTTTGTATATTACACATCAGAACAAAAACAAAAAATAGTAGATTACGGATATAAGAACATCTCATATAATAAAAAGCGCATTTAAGAAAGTATTTCAGAAGCACTTTTATTTATAGGAAAACAATTTCATATAAAAAATGATGAAACAAAATTTGGTCTTCAACTTCAGCGTACACGAAAACTGTCATGAAGCATCTCGTTACTTGCAGGATCATATATTTGAATTGGAAAAGTGGTTAAAACAATGGAGAATAAAGGTCAATGAGCAAAAATGCGTGCACATAACGGCGGCATGAAATAACCCCCCAAAATATAAGTCCCCAAAAAAATTATGAAATAAATCCCCAATTTTTAGGGACTTATTTCATATGAAATAAATCCCCAATTCTTAAAATGAAATAAATCCCTAATGAAATGAAATAATTCCCAAAATCAAAATGAAATAAGTCCCCAATATTTAGGGACTTATTTCATATGAAATAGTTCCCCAATTCCAGAAATGAAATAAGACCCCAATATAATACATATTGTTCAGTTTTGGTTGGGCGCAAAGACTTTTTCCTCTATGGTATAACAAACACCGGCTTCGCTAACTAAAGCTTTTCTGCATAGCCGGCCTTCGGCCGGGCGCAAGGATTTTCTCCTCTATAGTATTCCAAACACCGGCTTCGCTAACTAAAGCTTTTATGCATAGCCGGCCTTCGGCCGGGCGCAAGGAATTTCTCCTCTATAGTATTCCAAACACCGGCTTCGCTTACTAAAGCTTTTCTGCATAGCCGGCCTTCGGCCGGTCGCAAGGATTTTCTCCTCTATAGTATTCCAAACACCGGCTTCGCTAACTAAAGCTTTTCTGCATAGCCGGCCTTCGGCCGGGCGCAAGGATTTTTCCCCTATATTGTATTCCAAACACCGGCTTCGCTAACTAAAGCTTTTCTGCTAACCCGGTCTTCGGTCGGGCACAAGGCATTAGTTAGCGAAGCCGGTGTTTGTATACTATAGAGGAAAAAGTTCTTGCGCCCGGCCAAAGGCCGACTAAACAGAAAAGCTTTAGTAAGCGAAGCCGATGTTTGAAATACCATAGAGGATAAAATCATTGCGCCCGGCCGAAGGCCAGCTATGCAGAAAAGCTTAAATTAGCGATTCGGGATTTTCGAATTCGAAATTATAAAGTTCGGGACTTAGAGATTCCGATTTCTGAAATTCAGGACTTAAAAATAATCCCAATTTTTTTAGGATTCTGAAATTATAGTTTTTGATACTTAGTCCCTTTTTTATGTTTGGTAAACGTATGCAGTGAATATAACAAAACACAATTTGTCATCATTATGACTTTTAAAATATGTAATTTAAAAATTAAATAAGTCCCCAAAATATTTTTAGGGACTTATTTCATTTCAGATTTTTGGGGAGTTATTTCATATGAAATAATCCCCCAATTGAAAAAATGAAATAACACCCCAAAAAAAAGAAAAAACCCCCCAAAAATCGTTTTTGTTGTTCTCTGTACAAATTTTTGGGGGGTTATTTCATATTTTTTTTGGGGCGTTATATTTTGGGGGGTTATTTCATGCCGCCGCACATAACATTCACCTTGCGTCGGGAGTCATGTCCCCCAATTAAAATCAATAATCAACTAGTGCCCCAACAATCGCATGTAAAATATCTCGGTATTCATCTAGATCGGCGTTTAACATGGAAATACCATATAGAAGCAAAACTAACACAAATGAAACTAAAAGCAATTCAAATGAATTGGCTTATTGGAAGAAATTCTGTTCTTAGTCTCGATTGCAAACTTCTACTCTACAACTCTATATTAAAGCCAAACTGGTGCTACGGTATTCAGCTATGGGGCACTGCCTCGGCCTCAAATATCGAAAAAATTCAAAGGCGCCAAAATAAACTTCTTCGAATAATCACAGTCTCTCCCTGGTATGTTAAAAACTCAAATATTCAAAAGGATCTCAATGTGTCATTAGTAAAAACTATTATAACGAAGTTCGCAGCAAAATATTTAAAAAGGCTTGAGTCGCACCCAAATCCACTAGCTCGAAATATTTTAAATGATGATCATCCGACGAGAAGACCGCTAAAAATCTACATATGTGAATAGAAACCGTGAAGAGCAAAATTTTCGTCTAGCATTGGCAGGACAAAAATAAAGTATTAGTATAAGATTTGATTAATTATTGTTAGTTCCTATTTAATATATAAAGATTCAATAAATAAATAATGAAAAAAAAAAAAAAAACTTCACGCAAAAAGCCCAAAGCCCATAATTAAAACGTTGGCAGTAACTTCAAATTCTCTCTCATTTCTTTCTTTTTCTTTTATTCTTATTTTTCTTTGTTCACAAAATGCATGAAATTTAATGAAAGTATGGTTTGACATTTCATTACTGTCAATTTGCGCTATCTTTAATTTTTCTTCCCATTTGAGTAAGTGATAGAGACATTTAGCTTTCGTATCGAAATCGATTTCGCATCGCAATAGCGAATAGCGCGCCCCCTGATATCGTAATTATGTGTAAGTATCGAAATTCTATGTTCAACCATATCTTTACAATTAATAAAGTACATCTTTATTTTTGTCTTTTGCGGAAATCATCACTATTTATTTTATTTATATTTCGAAATTTCAAATTTTTTACATATTTTGACAATCCATTACTGTCAATCTGCGCCATTTTTAATTTTTTTTTTTTTTACTTTATTTGGAACTTCTACAACAAAACATAGGTTTTACAGCCTGTTCAGCGATTTCGAACGTTAACGTTCGCATAGAAAATTACATTTTAACGTTTCTATGCGAACGTTAACGTTCGAAATCGTTGAACAGGCTGTTAGTTTTTCAATTTTTAAAAATAAATTTTGCAAAAGTGGAGTTGTGTTTTAATCGTGCAATTGTTTTTGTAGCAATTGTTTTTAACATCTTGTCCATTTTTTACACAAACAAATGCATTGGATTTTGACATCTCTAACATAATTTACACAAACAAAATGAGTGTTGTTTTTTCGATTGTTGTAATTTTGCGCAAACCTACTAATTCGAAATGCCAGAGTTTGTTATAAATCATTTATTTTGTTATTTTGACTTGTTTCGGGTCTTTTTTTTGTGTTTTTTTTGCCAATTTTTTTAGTCGCCATATTTTTATCTTAAAGATCAAATATTAAAGAGCCTTTTGATTATTTTTTTTTAAGAGTAATTTTTAAATCGAAATTTTCTATTAGTTCAATATGTAACAACGATTCAAAGGTAAGAGAATGATTTTCATACTAATTCGCTTCAAAACCACTGTGCAACTTAAGATCCGTAAGTTTGTCTGTTGGTTGTTGTTCTGTTCAGTTCAGTGTTTTCCTTCTGAAACATTTTTCTTTAGAATTTGGTTTGTTTCAATATTGTTTTTTTTTTAAATTTTCTCTATATTTTCCTTCTGTTTTCAATATTTATGAACGTACATCGTTTTACGGACGTTGAGTGTTGTGTTTTAAAAATAGTATTACAAACTTTTATTTCAGAACCATACTGTGAGTGTGAATGTGTGTATTATACTTATACCAACCATAACATTCTGTACTAAAATAAAATTTAAATAAAAAATACACACAAAATCAAACCAAACAAAACGATGATCGTTAAAAAATAACAACAACAAAAAATACATTTAAAAGAAACAAACGCTCCCATACATGCACTTAATCATACCATACTCACACACCAACAGCAACAATCACTCTCATTGGTAATCACGACACAGTTGCCAGATAGAGGGCTTGTGGTTTAACGTGGATTTGGATTATTTTTTAACGACTGACCAGCGTTCATAGTAACATATCTGATCAAAAATTTTGCTTAATTTCTGCCCTATACATTCTCAGAACTGGTTGCCACGATCAAGCGATTATTGTGATGTTTTCTAAAATATCTCTAAGATCCGATCGGATAAAATATCTCATAGATCCGATGGCAGCGATGTACAAATAGAAAAATAATGTCATAAATACATACCGTTTGTTTAATTTTATTAAAAAGTTGGTTTTTATACCCTGCACCCCCCCGGGTGGTAAATAAGAGTGTTGCCATTTAATGTGTAACACTAATAAATATTCACCTAAGATCCCAAAAAGTATATATGTACCTTTTTGTCTATTCAATGTTCTTGAATAATTCATAATAGATTCAGCCATGTCAGTCCGTAACAAAACACTCACTTCTAAACGACTTAAAAGAAGAGATTTGTTTTTTTCTTTTTACCCACTTACAACTACAAATCAAGTCTGAAAAAAGGGAACCAATTGTAGGGGAATTTATGAACAGATAAACTGACTATTTATTGTTGGTGTTTTGTTTAAGCTTTCATATCGTTGCTAGTAAGACTTGAGTGTTTGTAATTCTCATTCGCTTTACAGTTATATTTGTATAATATCTTTAGCTTTTCCAAAGTCTTTGAAAAAAGGTTTCCTGGTGATTTGGCCTAAGCAACCAGTGAAGTTCGCATAGAGGAACTAGCTAATCCCTTAACAATAAATTCTATTGTATGTATCAAAAATAAAAATTGGGAATTTAGCACGTCATAAAGAAATCGTATTAATGAATAAGAAAATAACTTAGAGAAAAGAATGATGTTGTTGGTAAATTGTTCATTTTTCTTTTAAGCAGTTTAAGGTGCTGCACAATCTGCTTTATAGGTAAAATATTATGGTCGGAAATTTGGTACTCCAAGCTGGATTCACCCGCATTCCCTTATATTTAAAATTTCTTTCTTCATTATCTTTAATATTTATTTTTTTTTTTTGTAATAAAACTTCCTTACAAATTGCTATTTCTGTACTGTTTCCAGAATATTTTCCATTTAGAACCAAATTTATTTCCATTTTATCCTAACGATAAATCGAGCCTTTGCTGCAATAGAGTCATAGCTCAAAAAACCTGATCTTTTGAGCTAATGTATTTCACTCTTTAATTCCCAGTGGAAGATAGGGCTGCCTACTAGCTAATAATGTGGAGTTAATCGATATATCGTTTCTTCATATTGTGTTAAAATTTCATACAAATATCTTATATACTCAACTCTAAAGAGAAGGATTAAATTTTAAGATGCTTGAAATATCAAATTTGAGTTATGACTCTATTGCAGCAAAGGCTCGATATGTATATATTGATATCCCGGCAACAACATATTTTAACCCTCCCTCTAAGGTGGGCGCTACATTACTAAGCCCTTGGTTTCATAAATATTTATACGCGATAAAATATCATAAGTTAGCGTAAAATCGTTGGAGGACTGCGGGTATGGATAGATCTATAAATTAACGTAGTTTCCATATTAAGCTCAATATCAATTTAAAACCTTAACGAGTAGTTTTATTTATTTTATTTATATAAAATTTTGTAGTGTTCAGTCTTTACCTTACCAAAGTTACCATATAAAGCACATTCCCGGAAAACACTTTATAATGCCTTAAACCGTCAACAAGTAATGGCGGCAAAATAATATAGCAAAATAACAAAAAGCAAAAAATTGTGTTGATTTATTTTATCTGATTTTAATAATTCATACGTAAATGACAACGGGACTTTTAACAGTTTTTAAATTGGCTCTTAAAAAATTGTTAAATAAGGCGGAGTTAGAGGACGAGAAGTTATTTTCAATACCTCTGGTGAGGTAGAAATAGCAGTCAGTAGTACTCAACTGACACACTAAAGCCCATTGATCCATTATTTGGTATCATAATGAAATTAAATAACGATAATGAAATTAAAAAAAAAATTAAAGAACTCCCACATAATTTTCTCCAGTTAAATGCCAAAGGTATTCGCTACCTCCGATGAAAAGTATGCAATAAATAGTATTCTCGGCCAGTCGCCTTCACACCAATGCACCAGAGAGACAGATGAGCTGTTCTACGTTCACTTCCTCATTTTTGACTTCGCAGGAAATAATGAAAGTACATGGCTCCGAGACGCCGTGAATCTATACCTTTAGTGGAATCATGATACTCTTGTCATAAAATCAGTATTGGCGGCCCATTAGAGGTTAGTTCTATCGATAGTCAATCACCAAAGTTGGCTTTGCAGTAGGGTTAATCTAAAGGAACGCGTAAAGTCCAAGTATATCCCTGTGCCCTTTGACCCATATGATCCTGATATCAAACTGTTCAGCCATTTCTTTTAGACATGACAGACTGGTCCTGGGATTTGTGAAAATTTAACAAGTACAAAAAGAAAGACTTTGGGTAGCAAACCATAATCACCACATGAGTCCCAAAAGTATATTTTTAAAAGAAAAAGCGAAACTTGCGCAAAGACAATCTTCTTGAAAGACAGAAATCATTACTCTCAAGAAGCATATTAACGGAAACCTCCATAGTCAGTCCGGGGGCAACTGATTCCCGTGGTACCAGATGGGATCTCTAGTCAGCCACGATCGCAAGAGGTCGCGAAGATCTCCAGTGATCTGTCAATTTTAGATTATGCTCACGGAGGACGTAACACGAAAAGGTGAAATTATCTTAAGACGAGCCCTAAAAAGCCCGGGCGGACATTTATATATACAGAACATATGGATTTGCTTTATAATTAAACATAAATAAACATTTATTTGCATTCGAATATGGAACATAATACCGAAATTCAATATTTGGTGCAAATGGTCTTGCAAAACAGCAAATGTAAAATATCGTTTGTTGTTGCATTAAACAAAAAAGCTACGGTATTTTGCATTTGCTCTATCGCAAGACCATTTGCTCAAAACAGTGAACTCCGCTGTTGTAAGTTTTCGCTTTTGCTAAACACCCGTAGGACCTATGAACAAATATGCAACGGAAGTGAATTTCTTTCGAAAGAAAGAACGTGCTAGAATAAATCTTGGTAAATCAGTTGGCAAAGGAGGTTTTATAAAGATTGGTCCAACCATAATGCACGATGTTAATTGTGAGTCACACCTTAAGGTAAATCTTTTGCCCAACTTAATTTGACATTTCTTTGTTTCAGTGTTTGACAAATTCAACCATGGAGAGGTAGACAATTGGGCAGTGTAATAAGATTGTGGAAGCCTTTTACGAAAACGGGCGTTCAAATCAAATTGCATTTCGTGCGCTTCGTGATTTGTTTGGTCGGCATAATCGGCCTCAGTGGATTTGTTAATAAGCAGAATCATCGCATTTGGGCAAACGAGAATCCACGAGTGATCCACAAAGAGTGATTGTTAAATGCGGTTTAGGGGCTGGCGGCCGTACTTCTTCGAAAATGAGGTCGGCCAAGCAGTTACCGTGAATGGTCTTCCCTATCGCGTCATGATAACGGACTTCTTGTGGCCTGAAATTGAGGATATGGACCTGGATGACATGTGGTTCCAACAGCATGATGCCCATTGCCACACAGCCAACGAAACAATGGCTCTTTTGCGCGAGAAATTCAATGGCCGTTATGGACATTACGATCAAGTGCTTTGACATCGTTGGACTTCTTTCTTTGGGGATATTTAAAAGAGAAAGTGTACGACGTCATTAAGCCAAGAACAATGCAAGAGACATTGAACCTCAATTATGTCGCAGTCATTGAAAATATGGATCATCGGATAGAGGTATGCCACCGAAGCCGTGGCGAGCATTTGGCCGATATTTTGTTTCTCTTCTATTTGTTTTATTTAAAATTAACATCGAGCGTTTTGGTTGGACCACCCTTTATAATTTTTGGTTCAGTTTTAATAACGGCTTTTTTGGATACTTCAAACTTTAAATTTGGCATATATGCTAAAAATTTTATGGCAACACTGATGGTTAATAGTCGATCGTTGCCGATAGATGCTCTTTTTCCCGTTATTCTCTTCATGTTATTTCAGTTTAGTTTCGTTTAGTTTAAATGTCATCACTTATACTCTACTTTTTTTATAAATATACTCGTACATCCGTACAGACATACATACATACGTACGTATCTATGCCTGTACGTAGTACATATTACTACTACGTACTAAACTAAACCGTATAAAACACATTGAAACATTTATTTTAGAGATAGAATTTAAACATGCTCGTATCGTTTCGTATAAATATAAACCATTATGCCAAAGTAAAGGAATAAAATGAAATAATAGAAAACAACGTAGAATATTTCAAATAGAGTAATTTTAAACGTTTTGAGTTGTTTACATGGGAAAATCGTATTAATCGAGAGTAAATTGTGCAACATGTGAGAGTTTATTTCGTACGAGTTGGTATTTCAAAATATTAAATGTGGTTGGGGTACACTCGAGTAAAATAATAACAACAAACATCTGAAAGATGAAAACGATGTTTCTACTAGAATTTTGAAATAATCTAGTATTGAAAAATTCAAAAATAGTTTATAAATACATGTCGACATAGATTCAAACTGGCATATGTACAGATATGTTTAAACATAAGTATATGTATGTATGTATGTATGTAAATATTAATGTATGTTTGTGCTCCTATCCGTATTTGTAATAATGTACGACTGTTTAATCTTACTCACTGACAGACAAACGGCTATATGTTTATATGTATTTAATACATACATATTTAGTTTATTTTACATACATTTATAAAATTTGTTGTTGCCATTTTACAACAATACTTTACATACGAAATATTCAGACGATATGATATTTATTTTGTACAAGTCAGAAGTAGTTTTCTATACATTTGTAAATAGTATTTTGTATTTCGTTTAGTTTCAGTAGTGATAAATGTTGTATGTTTTATTTTCGGTTTTTTCAAAATCTTTTGAAATTTTCAAATTGAGGTGGTAGTAAGTAGCAAGCATCGTTCGTTCGTTTGCCAGTTCGCTCGTTATGTTGATGTTATTTATAACAACAACACCACCAGATCGATCTGTGGCTGGCTGTTGCTTCTAAGAGGAGTTCACTAAAGTTCACTGAGCTAAAATAAGAAGTCTGTAGTTGGTACAAGTATAGAGAAACATCTTTTTTACTCTTATAATAATTTATTTATAGTCTTATGACTGTTTAGCTATTTTTTAACGTTTCCTAGGAACATGTTCCATTTGGCAGATTGTTTAAATATTGAATATTGGGCAAAACTGTATAAACAAAATGTCAGTTGCAATATGGCATACGTAACTTTATATTCCACTATGCTGAATAACCAAGAATTTGAATTTTTAGAATGACATTTGTTGCCATATAAAACTCAATTGAAAAAAAAGTCTTTAAGCATATTAAGGCCTTTTTCGGAATTGGGCTTTATATGGGATCCATATTAAGCTATGAATCGAAAAAGCTATCTTTTTCGTCATATTCAGATGCTTCAGTTGGAGCAGAGCATGCAGTTAAGGTTTATTGCTCGTGTTCTAAACATTTCTACAAATATCCCAACCACACTCAGAGAAAAACTATATTTAAATATGGTCACCTGCAACAAAACTATTTTTAAAGAAAATTGTAAACATATTATGATTAATTTAACCATATTATTATCACCGACAACCATATTATGGTTAAATTTGTCCTCCATCAAGAAGGCACAACCATATTACGGTTGCTCCGAACATGGTTTGGTTGGTTTTCAACCATAGCATGTTGCTCTTGAAGAAGAGGAAAATACTATTGTTAATTTAAAAACAAACTATTGTCATATTAAGCCATAACATGTTTAGAGGCAACCATAATATGGTTGTGGCTTCTTGATGACGGACAAATTAAACAATATGGTTGTCGGTGACAAGAATATGGTTAAATTTAAACATAATATATTTAAAATTTTGTCTAAAAATAGTTTTGTTGGAGATGACCACATTTAAACATGTTTTTTCTCTGCCTGCATGTTCGGTTTCCACTTAATAAGCGCGTTTTTAGCCTTCTTCGAGAGCAGAAATCCAACACCACTTGCTTTCGGTTGTATAGATGTTTTCTAGAGTTTGGCCCAGAATGTCGACAAGAAAATTTCTTTCGAATATTTATATTGAACACAAAAACAAATTTTATTTTTTTATTTTTGTTTTGAATATAAATATGCGAAAGAAATGTTCTTGTCGACATTGTGGGCCTGGCAGTTAATTTTGAATCGTTAGATGTTATGCGTTTATGTGTTTTGCTGAAACCCAGAAAAAGCATATTGTAGTTAGACATGGCCCATGCTCGCAATTTTTGTTGCAGCAATTCTTTAGTTTATTGGTGAGAGAGGTGTGAAAATTGGGGAGGGGTATTCATCTCACCAATCAAATCAAGAATTGCTGCAACAAAAATTGCAAGTCTGGACCATGACTTGGCAATCTTTCTACCAAATTTTATCAGGGACCGTTACTGTTATGGCTTTTATCGAAAAAATTGAAAGTTATTTTTGACTTTTATTATTTTACTCAAAAAATAAAAGTTATTTTTTAACTTTTAATTTTTTAAGGCAAAAATAAAAGTCTTGAATTAAGTATTGCATAGTAATACGCTAGTTTTATTGCCCCCAATTTATAGGTAATAATAATTGATGTATATTACAGAAGTCTATAAAAATTATTGTTATTATTATTATTATAGTTGTTCATCTGTTTAATTTTACCATCAAAATTGATTCTAAGTTTTCTTCAGATAAATTATATCTCAAATCCCCCAAAATCAAGTTGAGTGCTGAAAATGACCTTTCTACACTGACTTGAGTTGCAGGTACAGTGCTAGTTTGTGTAGCCATGGTAGAGTAAATTTTTTACTATCCCAATATTCTAGGACATCAGCTGCAACATCTAAGCGTTTTTCTTTGTTGTTGTCGATTTCAAAATACGCTTGTCGAATGGTACCATCAGTTGCTTCATCGTCGCCATCAGAGGAGGTATAATTCAGTTCCATATCTTTCAATCCGTTCCTTAACAAGGATAGCGGATGTTTTATCATTTATAGCATTGAAAGCAATAAAACTAGCGTTTAACTATGCAATATTTAATTCATGACTTTTATTTTTGCCTTAAAATATTAAAAGCTAAAAAATAACTTTTATTTTTTGAGTAAAATAATAAAAGTCAAAAATAACTAATTATTATGTATGTCAAAAATAACTTTTAATTTTTGTCTTAAAAAATAAAAGTCAAAATTAAAAACTGTTTTTTGACTTTTATCAAAAAAGGCACAAATTTAAAAGGCATACAAAAATTTGCATGTACATCACCTATGTATCATAATGATAAGAACCAAAATTTTCTACGATCATTTTTTATGTGTGCTTTTTTGATGTAAATTTATAAAAATAACAGTTATTTTCTGTCCCTGAATTTTATTAAAATCGAAAAAACAAACAAACTTTCAACTAATTTTTATGATATTTATTAGGGTAGTCGACAGCAGTAGACACAATCGATTGTAATCTATAAATTAAGACTTTGTTTAGTGTATGCCAGCCAGCCAAGCGGACTTAGTCGATTGGTACATTAAAAGGGAGGTCCACCAGAACCTGCGTTTTTATCAGCTACACACATTATTACAATAGCATTATATCCCTTCCACCTATGGTACTGTGGGTACCAAGAAGATTTGTTTTTATACCCACACCACCAAAGGTAGTGAGGATATTATGCGTTTGTGCTGAGCGAAAATGGTGCTTATTTAAATTATATCCATCTGTTCTGCAAGTCGAGTCAATTTGAAAACGAGTGATTTTTTAAAACCGAAAAGTAAAGCATTTGATGTTCTGTAAATCGTAAGATTTGCATTATTCGAAGCCATTTTCGAACAAAGGCAATTAAACGTCAAAGTAAAAAAAAGTATCAGCTGTTTACTGCTGGAGGAAAATTTAAATGATAATTTGGTTTTTCAAATAAAATTTTATATTGTTATTAAAAATGCCGGGAGCTTTCATAATAATTTATAAATCTTGTGATTTTACAAAAATTAGCAAATTTGTAAGTGTTAGTAAAATAATTGTTTAATTAAGAATTTTCTTGCATTAAATGTTTTCTTTTTACAATAAGCAAAATAAGACTTGAAACTTTTTATAATATACCGTGTTTACTTCATTTCTGTAAGCTTTTTTTAAAAAAAACAGCTTTGGATTTGCTTCCGACCAGGTTTAGGTACTCGTTTTCAAATCGAGTAAAATTGTGCGAGTTCGGTTTTGAGAACACCAAAATATTCGGATTCGTTTTAAAGCCGAAAAATTGATTCGGATTCAGTTTGCAGATAATTTCATATAGCTATCACACAAAAATCTTTCCGGAATAGTATTTTGTACCCATTATTTACATTATATTTGACCTTAAAATATGTTATTGCAACCATATTCATCTTACCAAATATTTTTGGAATCGGTACATATTTGAACATAGCTCCCATACAAATACCACTACCGAAACGGCTTTAAATGCCATCACTTTCTTAGAAATGTTGGTATTAATATAAAATTTGACAACGGTAACTTTTATCATAGCTACTTTCAGGGCTCTGGAGTCGGAGTTGAGGTTTTTGCACCGGAGTCGGAGCCGTAGTACCCATAACAAATCGCGACTCCAACTCCAAAAGTTTTCGGCATTAAAATTAAAAACAAATTTTCTAATATTTTCCAAAATAAAAATTCTTCGAAATTGGCTAGGCAATATTTCAAATATCGATTTGAAATTTTAGCAGAATCATTTTCTTGCCATATTTAACCATTTAAAAGAAACTGCATTAAAAACAAATTAGAGTGCTATATTCGGCTGTGCCGAATCTTTAATACCCTCCACCGACAGTTAGATTTTATGCGAGCTATAAATTATTAACTAATCTTTATAAAAACGGACGTCAGTATAAAAATTACTATAAATCTTTGACGTACCAAATTGTATTACGAGTACAAAAGCATAATTTATTACGATTTTTAACATACTAGACTGTTTTCCGAGAGTAGGGTTATAATGGGGCCTGTAGTAAATTATGGACTGATCTTCACGAAATCAGTATGATTTCTAGCCTTATAAATCTGTGACGTACCAAATTTTATTATGATAGCGTTATTTATTACGGTTTTAGGGGTACTAAACTATTTTCCCGTAGTAGGCTTTATATGGCCCCTATGGCAAATTATGAGAGATTACTACACTATCAACTCACAACTTTTTTGAATCAACACCGATTACTTTCTGATAACCAATCAGGTTTTTGAACAAAGCATAGTTGTGTAATTGCTCTTCTTAATGTTACTGAGGACATAAGAAGGCATATTGATGATGGTTTTGTGGACTTTTTAATACTTCTGGATCACTCGAAAGCATTCGATACAGTGGACCACAATATATTATCTGCCTGTTCATCGATTTCGAACGTTAATGATCGCATTAAAAATTACACTTAAAACAAAAACAAATTTTGAAATTTTGTTTTTGTTTTAAATGTTTTTTTTTTTGTAGCGAACGTTAACGTTCGAAATCGTTGAACGGACAGTATGTTTCAAACTTAAGAGCATGATTAATTTTTCAAATACCTCTTGTAAATTAATGTTTGCAAATCGGACCCAATCTAAATGAATAAGAACTCGTCTAATTATGTATCTGTTACGTGAGGTGTGCCTCAGGGATTAATATTTGGACCCCTTCTATTTACTTTGTATGTTAATGATCTCCCTTTACAATTAAAGCACTGCAAAATACATATCCATGCTGATGATGTACAGGTCTACTTAAATTTCACTGTGTAGTCAATTGTTGAATCAATAGTGGAAATGAATGATGATTTAAATCGAATTCATCATTGAGCTTCGGGAGATGGGCTAAGCCTTAATCGTGGTAAATCTAAATGCATGGTAATCCAAAAAGAACCCTTAATCTAAATCGAGATTTAAATGTTTTTTTCTAAGCAACCAGAAGATTGAAATTTTTACTTCGGTAAAAAATCTTGTCATAATTATTAATGTCACTCTTTCATGGAGCAATCATCTAAATAGAATTGTCGGCAGGATGTGTGGCATGCTACGAACATTATGGTCACATATTCACCCCTATCGTGAAAAACAAGTGGAATTTTTGTTCCCATGAAATTTATTCCCCTCGAAAGGAAAAATGCTATCGTGAAACTCACGTGAACAATTTTTCGCGCTACCAGTTCTCGGTGAATGTAAAAAAGAAGAAATATTAAAAAACATTAAGAAAAATTTTTTTGTTCAAAAATATACACATATATTTTAAAGAAAAGTTAAAAAAAATAACAAAATAAAATATATTGTATTGGAGTGATTACAACATTAGCTTATTGCGCTTTTATGTAGTAAAACAATTTTTAAAATTCTGCCACCACGTCTTTGAAAAGCTTCATAACTTCTCAGGCAATCGACCAGTTTTTTACATTTTTTTGAACAATATACATATAAGTTTGTGCCTCTTTTAACGGAAATTGACCTTAAATTAATTTTGTAAACTTCAATATTTGAATTATGAGAAGAATTACTTACATAAATGTTTTGTTCCCCAGCAAAAATAAAGTGAGAAATTCAAAGGGAAAAGTGAAAAAATTACGAGGGAAAAAATTGTTCACGATAAGGGGAATTTTTTTGCGCGAACATTTTTTTCACGTTATTATTCTCCTATGAATTTTCATGGGAGTTTTTCATGATCGTAAATACGTGAAAAGGGAACAAATTACGGTGAAAAAATTATTCACGATAGGGGTGATTATTTAACACCACTAAAAACAAGAATTCTTATTGCGAAGGCTTATCTAAATGCCTTGTTTACTTTATTTGCCAACTGCGACTCGACCAGCATGGGAAAACTTTATAAGGTATACAATAATATTATTAGATATGTTTATGGTCTGAAAAATTATGACAGTATTTCTTTACATGAAACTAAACTTTATGGTGGTACTTTTGAAAATTTTCTTAAAATTAGAAGCCTCATTTGTATCCATAAAATTATATATGATAAAGTATCCGACTACCTTTATGAACGAATGTCATTCACAAGATCAAATAGGGGAAATAAGATAATTCCTTTGAGATACCGAACTCTTGTCTCTTCCTGGCATTTTTTCACCGGAACTATCAGACTTTGGAACTCATTACCTCACAACATTCAGCAAAATAGTAACGCATTCAAGTTTAAAAATGAAATTGTATTCTACAACTTAACTTTGTTATTGTTATTCATCATATTTGTCATGTATTTAGACAAAGATTCTGCATTTAAATTCTTCAATTTCCTTTCACTTTTGAATAATAACTTTAAATTAATTAATTTATAAGTATTTATATATAAACTCTTTAGATTAATTTGACATCAACATGTTTATTTTAATTAAAATTTCTATGCTGTAATAATAAGATCTAATCTTTATGCATAGGAAAGTCATAAATAAATAAATAATCAAAATAAATATATTATGGACCGATCTTTACGATAATTGACAGTGTGATTTCCAGTCGTATAAAACGAGTTTGTGCAAAATCTTATATCATGCCGTGCAATATGCCACCTTTTATGTTATTTTTGTAACAATATTATAAATTTAATTCATAAATCCTACTGATCGGATTTTGCTGGTTTTCAATCCCAAAATGCTTAGGATAACTACAAGCAACTTGGCACAAACATTGTTCATATCTTTTGAGTTTTTCGAAAGTGAGTATACCCTCATTCACCACTAGTGTTGGAGGGTATAAAAAGAGTTTAAAGTCAAATAAGGACCAGGCTCATATACATATAGCATCATGGTTAGAGAAGGAGTCGGAGTCGCACCTATAGCATCTTCGCACGGTGCTTTGGATTACTTCGCTCTCTGTTTTTATTACTTATTTGGATTACCATGTTCGCACTTTTGTAATCGGTTTTGACAGTTGATCGTCTTCTTCTTCTTATTACTATTTTTGTTTATTGTTAAATTTAATTCTTTGTTTGATGTTACATGTGTTAAAAATGGGAAAAAAATTAAGTGAAAAATATTATTTCATATATATTAAATAATTATTTTTTCAGTAAATAGAAAAGCTGTAAGCAAATGGAGTAAATGAAGCGAGTGGGCATTGTTGGAGATATGGCGAGAAAAAATGGACGAGCTACGTGGTTGCAGGAAAAATAGCCATATACTATAGGAAATGGTTTATGAGTTCGAAGCCCAAGGGTATAAGTACACAGTACTCGAGCTAAAAACAGAGATGCACAATTTGACCGCGCGGTATCGGTAAGTTTTTATAAAAATATGTATATTTGTACATGATAATAAAAAAGTTTATATGTATGTACAGAAGAGAAAAGCAGAAAATTGGTACAACAGGCGGTTCACCCTCACATTGGGACCTTTTTAAGGACGTACAAATCTTGTTGGCTCTATTTAAAAGTTACCACTCTGAAAGTAGTCGACAACATGTACAAATATGTACTAAGTAATAAATTCTTTGATTGTTGAAATTTTAAAAAATAATAATTTATTGAAATAATTTTTTAAGACATCAATTAAAACATGCAGTATTTCACCGCCGTCATCATCACCCATGCCTCAATTTTTCTGGGCTTATTAATATTTTTACAGTATGAACAACTTGCAGCTCTTTTAAAAGCTGCAAATATGTTTCCTGTACATTCAACAGGTTGTAAAGCGTGGTCCATTTCGAGGGTCCCTACTTTTTTAAAGAAAAAAACACAGAAAATTCAAATTTAATGGGGTTAGTTTATTATTATTTGAAAGAACATTCTTTGGCATTTATCTTTTTGAAGATTATGTCTATCAAATGTTGGCCGTTGATACGTCGCAGATGGTCCATCTTCGAGACACGCGTGATGTTTTCCTCCAAGGCCTGAATAAAAGCGGGTTTGTCCGCATAAACTTTAGACTTTACATATCCTCTCAGGAAAAAGTCTAACGATGTGATATCACACGATTTTGGTGACCAATCGACCGACCCAAAACGTGAAATTATGTGCTGACCGAAGTGTTCTCTCAATAAATCCATTGATTGATGCGATGTGTGGGAAGTGGCGCCGTCTTGCTGAAACCAAATGTCGCCAAGATCACGAGCATCAATCTCAGGCATCAAATAGTCGGTTATCATGGCACGATAACGGTCGCCATTGACGGTTACGTTCGCACCGGCATAATTTTTAAAGAAATATGGACCGATGATTCTACCGGCCCACAAACCACACCAAACCGTTGTTTTTCTGGATGAAGTGACAGTTCTTAAATCTCTTCAGGTTGCTCTTCGTCCCAAATGCGGCAGTTTGGTTTGTTTACATACCCATTGAGCCAGAAATGGGCCTCATCGCTGAACAAAATTTGCCTCGAAAACGTCGGATCTTCTTGGAACTTTTCAAGAGCCATAGAGCAAAGCGATGTCGCTTGGGAAGGTCGAGCGGCTTCAGTTGTTGCACAAGCTGTATTTTGTACGCTAACAATTTAAGATCTCGACGTAAAATGCGCCAAGTCGTTACATACGTCCATCCAAGTTGCTGCGTACGGCGCAAAATCGACTCTCCACGGTATTCGTGTAAACTCTCAGCTACTGCCGCTATATTTTCTTCACAGCGCGCTGGACGTGGTCTATTCGGTCGAATATTATCCAATAACGAATGCTGGGTCTCAAAATGGGTGATGGTGTTGCGAATAGTACGATCAGTAGCCGATTATGTTAAGCGAAGTGCACGAAACACATTGCTCACAAAACGTGAATTTTCGTAATAAAGTTGAATGATTTGTAAACGTTTTTCAGGCGTAAGTCTTCCCATTATGAAATGCCAAACAATACTAAACAAAAATAACATGACACGACTCACACGTGATCTGTCAAAAAAGTATCTCTAGTTGAATCACCCATTATATAACCATACTTGTGTCCTCTGTCAATTTTGTGAATAACCTTCATCTTATCAATTTTTTTTATAATTTCTTTTTTTATGTCATTTCTTTTTTTGGTTCCATTAAAATTTTATAATTTAAATTTACTTCCTTTACTTTTTTGCTTGTTTACTTTTCTTTGTTAATGTTATTATTTGTTTTTATTTTTTAGGGCTTTGACAGTTGGTGATGGTAAAAACCCGATAAAAATGAGATAATCCGTTCTCAAAATTTTGTATGACGAATTATGTAATTTGGATCATAATTGGGCTGTGAATTACGAATAAGAGATCGAATTACGAAAATACGCTGCCGTGCGAACATGCTATTATTTACAGCATAATATTTGTTTATTTTATGTTTTATGTATGTATGTATTTAATTTGCGAGCAACGCTTTTCAAAGACAAAAATTGGTGATTGTAGTACAAATTAAAAAAAAAAATTGCAACAAAATGAATATATCTAAATTAATTCTTTTTCTTCATTCTTCTGTTTCTTTATAAATTTCCATTTATATTTTTTAACAATACACAAACAGCTGATTCCGTACAGAATGGTCGTTCAATTTGGAACGTTGCTTAAGCAAATGACATTTGACAAAACTTGAATGAAACTGTTCATTAAGTACGTTATAGTTGGCCACATATGTTTTATATGTATTCACGCAGTTTCTTAAGTTGACTTAAGCGACCTCATGCAAATTAGGCCTTTAATATACCTTCTTTCACCACTAGTTGTGTTTGTCATTTCATGTGAAACTTTTTTACTATTAATTTAAGACGACATATGTACATACTTTATTCATTAGAGGTCCCTTAAACTATAAGGAATGGCAAAAATTCCGTAAAAATACCTAAATTAGCGGAAATTTGCTAACGGAGGCATGATGGCAAAGTCTAATATTTATTAAAAATCGTTAATCGCGAACATGTCTAAAATTTGCGAAAAATTGCAAAATTGGAAACATAACCTAAATTTAATTTTAAATCGGTTAGAAAAAAAACAAAATGTCGGAAGATTGCATACAAAGCGTTAAAAATTAACTATAATCATGAAGAACAAACTTTTTGTCAGGTGTTAAAAACAGGGCATACCACTTTTTATAACTTGTGTTTTGTTCTTGTCAAATATCAAATAGCGTTCTTACAGGGTTCGCAGGACATTTGATTCAGAAGATGATATTTTTATTTGGGTAGAAAAGAAAACACCATAAGTTTACACTCAATTAGGTTGAGTTGTAAAACTTAATAGGGTCGTCAATTTGGTTGTCCACTGCGAAATGTTCTTGGACCAACTCTATTTATATCCAATAAACTGACTTTTTCTGCTTTTGCAGACAATGCAGCTATTCTGAGCAGTGATGCCAACATTTTTGGAGCAAAAAGCACTTTAAAATGTAAAAAAGCACTAAGCAGCACTATTTCAAGCAAAAAAAGCGTAAAAAAGTACTAAGCAATTTTTTTCAGTTTAATCGATAATTGAACACAAAACAAGTTACCAAATATTAAAAAAAAAAAAGGCGACGGCATTGTTGGAGGACCATTTTCGTACATAACTTTAATTTGGATCATCATAAGTTGAGTTTTAATTGGGTCATAAAACAGTTTTTAAGTAATATTTTGATTTTTTGTATGTTTCATTGGAAAAGATATCACTGTCGACGAAGTTCATATTTAATGTGAGGATTTGAACTAATAGAGTTCAAGGATAATACGTTTCTAATTTTGGATTTACTGTAGTTCATCAAACTAAATGTTCTTTCAACTACCGCGTTAGAGTATGACAAGCTGAAATTCTTAATACAAAATTCGACAAATCTTAAAATGGATTTTGTCCTATTGAATCTTCAAAAACATTGACTTCTTTCTATCCAAAAAGATCTGTTCGTTGTTGATTTTTCCATTTACAATTCTTAATATTTTCCAAGCAACTTTCTTTAAAAGAATGTGTAAGGAAAACATTTACATCATTTTTATTGCGATTAACAACCGATGTGGATTGCAGAGTACATGAAATTTAGTTTTTCCTCCCTATTTGTAAGGGAATGTGGTAATGACTTTTTTAACTCCCTATTTGTAAGCGAATATGGTAACGACTTATTTAACTCCCTGTTTGTAAGCGAATGTGGTAATGACTTATTTAACACAATATTTGTAATGACATATTTAACTCTCCCTATTTGTAAGCGAGATTGGTAAGTACTTGCCTCCAATGACATCTCCGCGTAAAAATAATGAACTAAAATGAAAATGTATAAGTAGTGAAGAGTACCATGTTAGCTTCTTAACTCATTACTTTGCAACGTGCTGATTCACACTGTTCAAGTTTTAGCCGTCAAGTCAAGAGCTTTTAGGAGAGAAGGGAAAAGAGAATGCCATTTCTTTTCCTATTTTAAATTTTATTAAACAATTTAATAAAAACGAAGTAAAGATTAAATAAAATATAATTTTTTTTAAGATTTTTAAACAAAATAATTATTTCATTTCATAATTTTAAATATTTCATAATTTAGTTTAAATTATTATTTTGTACATGAATAATTTTAGTTATCAGTTAAAAAGACCGTAGAGTATTAATACCACACCCAAATCCATAGAAGATTTTGAAAAAAGCAACTACAACAAAAAAAAAATCATAAAATAACTTGCATACATTCTTAATACTATATATACTTTATACTCATTCACGCCAATAAATTCGAATAAAGTCGTAATAATAACAAAAATAATAAAAAAAGTAAAGAAAAAAAAGACATCCATAGCTAAAATAATGAAACATGTTGTAATTGTACGCGCTCTTACTACGAACTTAATACTTTTAAATTCCTATAAACATACTTTTATGCGAAGCAGAGATGCCCAATAGATGCGAGTTGTCGATTTAGGGCCTTTTGCGCTAAATTTAGCGCTTTTCATTAGTCAAAATCGCAAATTTTCCCCTTAGCACGTTTCTCTAAAAGAACGCTAAATTAGCGCTTTTCTATTAACATTTTTTGAAATTTACATATTTCTTACTTTTATTTTCATACATTTAAATCAAGGCACATTTAACCAAAATTTGTTTCTGTTTTTAAAAGCTTTTAATATTTACATAGTAACATTTAATAAGGTATATGCGCTCGATAAGCCTATGCTGGATATCCCTTCCTTTTATATGTAGTTTTATATGTCTTCAGTATGTCAAATGCATGACAACAATATGTCAAATCCATATAACTACGTACAAAAAAGGGACAGGTTGCATCCAAGAGCTGCTACCTTGTGTAAATGTACCTTGTACTTGTATTGCGAAAGAGCAAAGATGCAAAAAACAAAACAGCAACCACATAGACAATTATTCCGTCAAATAATTGTATATGTGGTTGTTGTTATGTTTTTGCAAGAGTGCAACTTTTGACGTGCTTAAGTTTTTATACCCTCCACCACCACTATAGTGGTGAATGAGGGTATGCTAAGTTTTACATTCCGTGTGAAACTTTTTTATTATACATCTAAGACCCATTATAGTGTACATATTCTGGCTCCTTGAGTAATCCGAAGTCGATTTAGTCATGTCTGTCTGTCTGTCCGTCTGTTGAAAACATGCTCACTTTCGAAAAACGCAAGGGAAAAAATGTTGGTGTCAAATTGCTTGTAGTTATCCTAAGCAGTTTGGGATTGAAATCCAGCAACATCGGTTTAGTAGGATCAGAGCTATGAATCAAAATGTGGAACCACCACCCTAAAAATTCGACAATTTTGTTACAAAAACTAACATAAATGGTGGTATAATGCACCAAGTGATATAGGATTTTGCACAAATTCGTTTTATACGACTTGAAATCATACTGTTAAATGTTGTGAAGATCGGTTAATAATTTGCCATAAGCCCCATATAAAGCCTACTCCCTGAAGAGTTTCATATGCCTAAAACCGTTATAAATAATGATATCATTTGGTACGTCAAAGTTTTATAGGACTAGAAATCACAACTGTCAATTTTCGTGTAAATCGGTCCATAATATACCCTAGGCCCCATATAAAGCCTACTCCCGGAAAACAGTTTAGTGCCCCTAAAAATTTAATAAATAATGATATCATACGAAAATTTGGTACGTAATATTTTAATAGAACTAGAAATTACACTGCCAAATTTCATGAAGATCGGTCCAGAATTTATTCGGCTAAGAGCATGAAGGTTAATCTGTGCTCTTAATAAATTATAAAACGTTTTAGTAAAGTTCGTTCGTTTGCTGAAAGTTTGACAAGACCTGCGTTGGACTTTAAACAAGTTTAACCTAAATTTTAATTTGATACTTGATGGGGTCTAGACGAAACGACTTAAATAGTTGCTACATAAAGGGCTGGTAGAGCAAAGATTATGACTACATATATCTACATATATACATATATAAAAATTAAAAAGGTTTGTCTGTTTGTTTGTTTTTCCTAAAAGTTTTACAGAAACATCACGTGAGCCCTAAATATAAAATATGCTACTTATTTTTTCAATAGGGGCAGGGGAAGTGGTACCCCCAAAGAAGTAAATATCGCATATCTTAAGAACTGTTACAGTGAGAATGTTCAAACTTGGTAGGAGTCACTCTTATGGTAACCAACACCTTTGAAAATAAAAATGGGGATAAACTCAGGAGGAGCAATATCCCCAATGGGATGCATATATTAAATATCGCGTAAAGCCACTATTATGATAAACTATAACTTTAAAAATAAAAATGGGCGAGGTAGACGGAGGAGCAGCACCCCTCATAGAACGAATATATTAAATACCGTATATCTGAAGACAAAAGTCTTTAAGCTTTGTAGGACCCACTCTTATGTGGTAAACTACACCTTTCAAAATAAAAATAAAGGGGATAGGTGCAGGGGGAACAATAAATCTATATATATAAAAACGTCTGTGCCCTGTATGTGCTTCTAAAACTCAAGAATGGTTGAACCGATTGACATCAAACTTGGACAATAAATTATTTCAGTCGGTAGCCAGGTTTCTCTTCAGTTTAATCCCGATAGGTGGTGCTGTTGTCGTCATAGAAAATTTTTTTATTTATGGTACAATTTGGCTGAAATTCACAAAATAAATTTATTAAACAAAACAAAGTTTTCTGTTAAAATTAAGTTATTCGGCCATGTTCTGGAAATCGAAATCGAGTGAAATTGAAATCGAAGGAAATTTTCAGCTCAATTATTTTAAATATTACCTTATTTTTTCACAATTTTTAGAGTTATTCTAATAAATATAAGTGGTACTCATAGTATGGAGAATATAAAACTGTATATTTTTATGAACCAATAAAACAGGATCGTTTTAAAAATTTGTTCGATTTCAATTTCACTCGAATTCGTTTTCCAGAACATGGCTGATTATCAAAATTCTCCAGTATTTAATTATATTTTTATTAAGGGAATCCCGAGCAGCGCCGGGACCAAACAGCTGGTAATAATATATTAATGAAAAACCGTATGTTTGTTTGTTCCCTATAGACTCCTTAACTACTGAACCGATTTTCCTTAAATTTTCACAGTCATTTCCTGAGGTTTAATGGAAAGTGTAGGTAGGCATGGCACCTCCCACTCGAAGACACTTAAAAAATTTATGTATATCTATAGAACGGTTACTGTAAAAGCATTTAAATTTAGTAAATGATGCTTTTTTTACTAACACACAAGATTTGTTTTAAAAAAAATTACTAATTTTATTCCGATCTGGGTTTCAAAGCGCACCGGGGTAAGCTAGTGTATATAGTATATATTGCCATTTACGAATATGGATCGTTTAACAACCGAAGAACGTGTATCCTGACTAGTCATGCGGGACTACGGGCACAACTACACTACAACTACAAATTGGACGGGCAGAATCTGACGAGTTTAGAGCGTGTGGTGAGGAGAGCGAGACGCTGGAACACTTTCTCTGCTACTGGGTTTCTTAACGCCGGACGTTAACCTCCTCCCTATATGCGGTGGTAGCACTATCCACCTAAATCCCTCATTTTTTTCTTAAGGAACACACAACAGGCCCGGTGGTGGCCTAGGTGTATATCGTAACATATATGAGGTTGCATTTTAGATGGTTCGTCCGCCTTTTGACCTAACCTAATCTAAATGTAACTTTCTAAGCGAACGTTAACGTTCGAAATTGATGAACAGGCAGTATTAACAATTTTCAAATACTTGGGGTGTGTGTGAAACGGTAGCAAAGTACACATGGAAGGAACATTTTGACACTGTTGAGGGCTAGTATAAATATTGACATTTAGCATAAAAATTTTTGACAATTTTAATTCACCAAAGAACTTTGCTACAGTTTCACACACACCCTTAGCAGAACAAATTGAATCTCTAAATGGCATTTAAACAATTCCGCTAATAGTGCATATGATAATACGAGTATTAAGCACATCTGTTTTAAAGAAAGTACCTCACTCAACTATAATTGTACCAACGTTTAGTTCATCTCTGCTTCAAACATACAGCGGAGATGATTTTGTTTTCAGTTTTTGTGTTTTCATGAAGTCAAATGAGATTTTTTTTTCAAAGAACAAAAAAGTAAAATAAAATATTTAATACTGAAACATTTATTCTAAAAATAACTCTTGATCTACACATTTCAAATAATAAAGAAAAACACCAAAATGCTCGTAAATGTTGTACAACACACAACGACGATTTCTCTACAGGCACAGTACGATGAGAGTATCATGGCAAGGCGACGACGATGATGATGATGATTGTGCTTTTTTTTTTTTTTTGTTTTATACTCTGGTTGGTTGTAAACATGTGGAATATAAATAAAATGTGCACATCCGACAAAAGCACCACCAACAACAACAAAAAATAACAAAAAATAATAATAAAACAAACGTTATATGATATTGCCAGAGTATAAGTTTGAGAGTATGCACATACACACTCTCTCATGACATCTCAGTTGTGGCCTTTTTAACCCAGATTTACAGTTATAATGATACCATACTTAATAAATACATACACATAATCGTACAAATTCATACAGACTCATTTCCTTGTAAGCATATGAACATTCCTTAATACATACATACATATGCATGTATGTACATAATAATTATATACTATGTATGTACACACATACATACATATGTATGTATTTCTAATTTTGTTTGTTCTTCTCGTAAGCTCAATATTGTTTATAACTGTTATTTTTTTATCGTATCAGCGATCGGGAGTGGGAATTAATAAGAATACATACCTATTTCCAATTAGAGGCAGTAGGTATAAACAAGTTAGATATAATCGACTGTGCCGAATCTTTGATACCTTCCACCGACAGATCAAATATTTCAGAAGTGGGTTCTCTATGGGATCTTTAAGTTATAAACCAATCTTTAGGAAAATTACGTAGTATTATAATTGAATGTGGTTTAGAGCTATGATAAATTATTGACAGACCATCCGAAAGTTGTATGGTTTTATTTCCAGTCATAAAAAAGCTTAATTTGACCTAATTTAAATAAAATATCATGATTCGTATCAGAAAAATAATTTTCAGGCGGAGAATTAATATTGGACCCATGGTAAATTCTGTAATGATTTCTGGTATTAAAAAAACCTTAATTAGACCAAATTACAATGCGGTATGAAGTGAAATTTGTTTTGGCGATTTATACGTTGTTAAGAGCTTTTCATAAGGCTACTTTATATGGGACATATCGCAATTAATCAACAAGGGGGTATTAACTAAAAATTTTTATTTTTTACTTTTTCGTAAATTCATACACTCAGTGAAAAATTAATCTTCATATTGATGATGCCCTAACGTTAGATTTGTGACATAAATGTTATTACAAATGACAGTAATGAGGAGAAAAGTGACATTAATCCTTAAATTTTGTCATATTTTATGCGTCATCTACGCTTTGACTACAGTGACATCAATTTGATGCATCAGTGTTATGATAGAAAAGGCGTCATACCGCTGATGTATTTTGACATCAGTACAGGCAAACTGTCATCAGTGCGATAGCAAGCTGTCATTAGTGCGATGTCATTTTATTTCATGTCATCAGTGCGATGACAAACTGTCATCAGTGTGATGACACACTGTCATAAGTTCAATGACAAACTGTCATCAGTGCAATGACAAACTGTCATCAGTGCAATTGCAAACTGTCATCAATGCAATGACAAACTGTCATCAGTGCGATGATGACAGGATGTCATGACATGCTTTATAAAACCGACTCCGATTCGTCATTTCTGTGATGCCAATGTGTTCTTCCATTGATGACATAATTTAAATTTTTGACCCTGATGTCCATTTGGCCAAGTGATGTTAAGGCTGACATTACAGTGATGTAAAATGTCATGGGGTCAAAAACGAAAACACTTGCCATAGTAATGATGCCAAAATACATCAGCGTTATGACGGCTTTTCTGTCAGTGTATCTACTCGCTAAAATTTTTTTGGGAAAAATGTTTCCTGATGATCTGGCCTAAGCAACCAGTAAAATGCGCATGGAATCAGCTTATGCTCCATCAATAAATTTTCAGTTGCTTTATCAAGAATAAAAATAGGGAATTAAGCACAACTTTGATAATAAATCGTTTTTATAATAACGCAACTGCAAAGTTTTTCTAGTAAATTTAGATGTTATCGTTTCAAAATTTATTGCAAGAAGAACGATATTGGAAAACTATAACTTAAGGGTGGTCCAACCAAAACGCACGATGTTAGTTGTAAATAAAACAAAAACTTTTCAGAGAATTATCTTAATATTGTTTATTATGATAGAAGGATCTATGACAATTATATGTGAATCCAAATATCGGTCAAATGCTTGCCACGGCTTCGGTATACCTCCATGTGATGGTCCGTTTATGTGCTGAATTATCTCACCTTTTACCTCTTACATTGTTCTTGTGTTATTGACGAACACTTTTTCTTTTAAATATCACCAAAGGAAGAAGTTCAACGGTTTCAAATTACATGATCGCGGCGGCCAATTCACATCGCCACGACGCACAGTAGGGTTTTTGATACCAAAAATGAGAATGAATTGCAAAATTAAATTTAGGAGAAACGAATACATTTTTGTAGTCGGTAAAAATACACAACATTTCACATCACTAGTGAAAAAAAATTTGTTTTTGACAACTACCGTCATGTCACTATGCAATTTAAAATTTCGAGTTATTTGACGTTTTCCTCGCGTGCAATATAAATTTCAACTTTTGGTGTGTTAAAAATAAGTTTTGAGTGTTTTCTAAAGTGATAATTAAAAATATTTTAATGGAATCTTAAACCTCAGGTTAGTAAGATTAATTTATGGTTTTTGTTTTTATGTGTAATTTTTGTTATTATTATTAATTAATTTTCACGCGTAAGCCTATAAATTAGTGGATTTCGGGAAATATGTGAATAGATAGTTGTGTATAAAGCCAAATTAAGAAAAAAAACCTTTTTTTTTTCTTAAAATATAAACGCTTTTGAAAATATTTATGAAAATTTTGTCTGCACTTTTTTGCACATTTTAAAATAAAATTTAAATATATTGTTGCACCTCACCTACATATAAAAAATCAACTTTTTATAAAAGAATTTATAAAAGAAACCACGATTGTTGCTATGAACGAAAAAGATAGAGTGGATAAGGAAATAAAAAACCTAAAAAAGTATGTCATTTCTTATGGAGAAAAATTCTTGAAAGTCAATCATAAGTTGGTCCTATCCATGATTGATGGAAAAATATGTAATGCACTCACAGAAAATACTAATACACACAAATGCTTTTTATGTGGGGCTACTTCCAAAGAATTTAATAATATTGACAAAATGATTTCTTTGCAAGTAAAAACAGAAAAATGGAGTTCGGTTTGTCAATTCTGCATGGATGGATCAGATTTTTTGAATGCCTGCGCCATATAAGCTTCCAATAAAGAAGTGGCAAAAAATAAAGCACGTACTCAAGAGACTTTGTAAATTCGAATGACGGCAACACAGCTCGGTGCTTCTTTCAAAATGCGGACATTTCAGCGCAAATTACAAAATTGGATGCAAAATGGATAAGACAACTGCATTCAATTATGGTTACCGTTTCTAGTGGTTTTCAAATAAACACTAATGCCTTTCGAGATTTCCCTCTTGATACCGCAAGGTATTTTGTACAACTGTATCCCTGGTATTGTATGTCCCCAACTATCCATAAATTTTTAATCCATGGACCAGAAATAATAAACCACGCTTTACTACCAATTGGACAGTTGACGGAAGAAGCACCAGAAGCTCGAAACAAAGATTTGAAAAATTTAAGGGACCATTTTTTTGCGAAAATGGTCTAGAGAAAAATAAAATGAAGATATATTTAAAAGACTATTAGTTACTTCAGATCCAGTAATAACAAATATGAGAAAATTGAATGAGAAAAAAACCCATAATTTGCCTATGGAAGCAATTCAATTGTTAATATTTGAATCAAATCTCGATGGTGAGTGAAGAAGATGAAAATAATGATGACAATGATACCTATACTAATTATAGTGATAATGATGATGAAAAATAATCGGATAAGGAATAGAAATGTGTGAATAAATATTATTCTTTTTATTTTTTTTTTTTGGATATAATGCAATTTTTAGCAATATTAAAGGTATGTTTTAAAAAATTAACTAATGGAAAATAAATAAAATTTGTACTAAATAATATTAAAAAATTGATTAGTTTTACTTCTTAAAGTGAATTTGACTGAAAAAAGTTAAAATTAGAAACAGGGAAAGTTACCTCGAATTAATTCCCACTTTTGGTATCAAAAACCCCACTGTGCGACGGGAGATAAAACGGTCATGGAATGCGCAAAAGAACCATTGTTTCGTTAACTGTGTGGTAAGTGGCACCATCCTATTGGAACCACATATCGTCCAGGTCCATATCCTCAATTTCTGGCCACAAGAAGCCCGTTATCATCTCGCGATAGCGAACATCATTAACGGTAAATACTTGGCCGACCTTATTTTCGAAGAAGTACGGCCGCCAGCCCAAAAACCGCAACAAACAGACACATTTTGCGGCTTTTCAACAATGGCTAGTGGATTCTCTTTTGCCAAATGCGGCAATTCTGCTTGTTAACGAATCCACTGAGATGAAAGTGTGCCTCGTCGCTGAAGAAGATGATTGTAAAGTCACCATTCACTTCTGTCTGTTCAACCAACCATTCGGCGTATTGACGAGGCTTGAACCTCTCCATGTTTGGATTTGTCAAACACTGAAACAAAGAAATGTCAAATCAAAAGTTGGGCAAAAAACTTGACGTTAAGATGCGAATCACAATTAACATCGTGCACTATGGTTGGACCACCCTTTAAAATAAGTGTTTTTCATTAAAGTTTTTGTTTTGCAGAATTTCGCGCAAATAATTTTTTAATAAGAGTAATGAAACAGAAAACTCATCGATCATTTTGAGCCAAATTTGTCTAGGAATTATTAATATTGAAATTGTAGTAAACTGAAATGCTCTTACTTGGCAACACTTTTTGTTTTATATAGAAGTTTAAAATGGTTAATATATGTACATATTTACGATTCTACAAGAAGACGTTACAATCGGTTGTAAATAAATCTTTTCTATACACACACACGATTATATTTATGTTTATACGATGCAGAGATTAAGGAGGAGTTAATAATGCCGATGCAGA